>CM053997.1:4028518-4628518 GCA_028641955.1 Protonibea diacanthus | reverse complement strand
ACTACAAAAGGTCAAAGGTACTACGTACTGATGTCCACTGCAGGTCACCCTTCTTCAGTAGCTTCCGGATCATCCTCACGGCTTTATTCCTTTTTCTCAACACTCTCAATGGGCTGAATCCAAGCTGAGAAAACATTAGGGGGAAGTATGCCAGCTTTAGATATGGAATCAGGTCAAAGATAAGATTTCATCGTCACTTTACAACATGGCTAAGTTGTTTTTATAGCACCCTTTATGATATTTTCCATCCAAAGACATCAAAGAGAGTATGTGCTACAAACTAAATGAGCTAATCTGTAGTCACACTTGTACTTACAGCTTCCACAAGCTTGCTCCTGAAGAACTCAATGTTGGCAAAGAAGATTGGTGATGGTATCCTGAAGATTGTTACTCCATTTGGTTCAAATATCTGAGGACAAAACATCATGATAAAACACAGGTGATTCAGATGGATATCGTGACATGAACTGAAACCATTCAACAGTGGCAGGCAGAGATATGGACTTGGACACCGACTGATTCATATATCTGGAGAAAGTCATGAGCAAAATCATATCCAAAATCAAGGTAAAGCATATTTAGTTTCTTGAAAGTGAGGTATGTAACATAAAGGTGGTGCTGGAGGAAGCAGGGATGAGTCTTATCACCTCTCTGATAAGAACTATACAGACACACCTATCAGCTCTCCTTTATGGAAATTTTCTTACTCCTCTCCTGCCGATAAAATTGAGCTGTTAGCACAGACACTCCTGCTTCTGCTCATTCCAAATTAGTGAAATAAAATAAAATAAAATAAATTAAATCCTGATGCTGTCGGGAGCAAATAGAAAACACTCTAAGCCCTCTTGATCATAAATTTGCAACCACTGGTCAAAAAAATACAAGAATACAAGAAATGCTTTATAGATAGATCACAGGACTGATACCACTCCCATATTTGACTATTCAATATGTATGGATATGGATAGCTTAACTTAGCACAAAGACTGTAAACAGGAGCAACTGATCTGATCTGACTGCAGAAAAAACAAAAAACAAAAAAAACAAATCAAAATATTAAAAAGTCAATTTCCAATTTAGCTGGCAAGCAGACAAATGTTCCAAAATGTGAAACTGTTTTTTTTTTTTTTTTTAAACATAAGTTACAGAATTAATATAAACTCACCTCAGTATAGTCCTTTCTGTCTCTGTAGATATCAGTTCCTTTGATGTTTGCTAGCACACTGCAGCGGGGGCTGAAAAAAAAAGAAAAGAAATGAATACACTTTGTAGTCTGTATTTACAAGTTTCCAAACTTACAAGGTTTTGTGTGAAGAAAAAGTAAAGATCTCAGCCATATACTTACAACTGAGTCCTGAGGACAACACTGACAAGCTCCACACCAAGGCCTACAGCCAATCCAAGATCCAGCCCCAGCAGAATTGATGCAATACAGGTACCTAACCACACCACCTGAACAAACGTGGTATGAAACATGAGATTTTTTTAAATGGGAAAATATGTCATCTTTTTTAGAGTCAAGTACAACAAAATTAACAAAATACCAAATGGCTTTTGAATATTTCTTTATAACAACTCTGTGTGTGTGAGAACTTACACAGTCTGGTCTGTCCCTCCTCCACAGGTATGGGACGTCTCTAAACTGCATCAGCATGCCCTTCAGGTTGACGATGACCACAGCGCCCAGTACAGACTGTTAAGGTAAAGGTTCAGAGGTCCGATTTTAGTCAGTCCACAGTCCAAAGACTTCTTGGTAGAGTTAGAGGACATTCTGAGTTTTACCTTTGGGAGTGGATTCAGTAAAAATCCAATGGCCAATGTGACGATCATCACTATGATAGCTGACAGTAAACCAGCTACCTGTAAAGGAGAGAACAGGCAGGTTAAATTTCCATGTCTTAAATAGACTTAAGTTGTCGATTCCCTTTGCTGTAACTTTACGGCCCCAATTTATGTGCCTCAAAGTAAGCTTGTTTCATTCAGCCATCTCAATACAAAGAAGCATGTAACAAACATGAAACAAAAGCTCAAGCAGGAAGAGGTTTCAAATTGGTAGCCATGATACACAGAGCATATTTCAGTCCTGTTATACCAAGTTTTAGTTAATCTGATATTCCACTGCTTCACTTCATTTTTCTACTATTGGTAGAGGAAAGCACACCTCCCCCAAACACTAGAGGTCAATGTTGTTTAAAATCTTTATTGGTCCCTCAGTGTGACTTAAATGAATTGTTTTTGTTTGTGTGCTAAAAATAATTTGGAGTTAATATTAGTGTTATTTCCACATAGTGCTACCAGTGGATTTTTTCTGTGCATGCCTGTGTATTCTATCAACTGTACACTTTAATCAATCATAAGTCACCTTACATGTACACATTAGACTTTTTTCATTTGGAAATTTCAAATAATTATTATGTAAAATTAATAACACAGCTGTTAAATAATACTTCAGGACAAGTAATAAGTAAAATGTACTTAAATCTCCTGGAAGTAACTTTTAAAAAAATTTAAAACTTAAAAAAAAATTGTGTTGATTCTGGTGGCCCCTATGGACAATAGTGGTAGTTTAAAGGGGAAATACATCAAATCTAACCTGGTGGCAGGAATGAAAACTATATAGAAATAGCCAGTGTTCATCTGCAGAGCTGTTGAACAAATCAATCAAACATTAAGAAAACAGAAGTACCCAATAATACTAAAATACGAGTAAGTATAAGTTATACTTATTTAGTTTTGAGTATTTTAGTATTTGAAGGAATAGTTAAAATTGCTAGCTTGGCACTGTCCGAGGCTAACAAAATCCACCTACAGTACCAGCATGTGCTGGTTTAGAACTTGCTAGTTAACACGTTATAATTTCATTGGTTCAATCTGAACAAAATAAAAGTGTAAAAACAATATGTTGTGGTTTTACAGCTAGCTGTTTACCCTGTATTTGTCATGAGAGTGACACTATATTAATCTTATCATCCAACTGTCTATAGAGATGAGTTTACCTGAGTCTTTCCACCTGTGCTCTCCTGCACTGCGCTCCTGGAAAGGGCTGTACTTGCAGCAAAGGACCTGAACGAAGCTCCAAAGATGTTGCTAACTCCGAAAGCTATCAGCTCCTACAGCCGGGTCAGAGATAAAACATGTATTGTTATCTAAATCCTAATTTAAACATGTATAGTAGCTCTTGTACATCAGCTTTGTTCCATACCTGGTTTCCATCGATGGTGTAATCATGTTTTACAGAGTACACCTTTGCCACAGAAAAGGCAACAGCGAAACCCACTATAGCCATGGGAAATGCTTCCACTGCTGTCTCCTGGAAGATGTGTAAATTTGGGGCCAACGGAGACTCGTACCTGTGAACGGATATTAGTGTGTTATAGTAAAACATAGACACAACTGTACCTCAGATAACATTCTTCTTTATGGTTATGGGTCATCAGGTTTGCAAAGAGGCTCGTCTTTGCAATAAACTGCAAAAATAAGTGTGTTGTGAGTATTATGGATTTCAACTAGCATTTCAAGTCTCTACGCCATTCTCTGTACAGTATGTGCCAGAAGAACATCTCTATATTTTGTTAATGACACTTTTTTTCTGGACATAAAACACTATCTACAACTTTTACATCAATGGGTGTAGCCTCATCATCATTTCTCATTATTTTCACACTGTGAGTTACATGGTTGAAACATTAGTCTTTACCCACAGATAGTGAGAGACCCATAAACCCAGTTGCATTGATCCGAACAAAGGATACAACTGTTTGAGAGAAAAGTATTCATGCCCTAGTAGTAGTAGTAGAAAACCTCAGAAACACAGTAATTTACTGTTGAGACACACTATAGGTCTCTGAGATGAATCCCTACACCCCAGTTGAATGGAGGTAAATAGAGTACCGTTTGTGGTGTTGACAACATTAAAAAATAATGTTAACCTGACCATGAACATGAGCATGGGACACACGTCTTTGAGTACCACAAACAAAATTCCATTCATCTCCATTGTACCGTATATCAACTGCAGAGCTCGATATCTTTGAGGTTTCAATCCCAGCAGATCTTAGCTGCAGAGATAAAACTATGGGTAAGAGATAAAATATTTGTGTGTGTGATTTGAGTGCCCACTGACCAAACTACTGTTCATGAAAATATTATCAGTCCTGTGTGTAGTAAATCAAGAAATCTGGAAGGTTGGATGGGCATTGTCATCATGTTCCTTGCAGTCAATGCCCACTAGACAAGGTTTCCTCTTTCACTTGAATGACTTTCGCCACACTAATTTTAACTGTAACTTTTGCTCTAATAATAACATGGCAGTAGCACTACTTCCAAAAATATCCCAACCAGCATGTTTGTCAATTGGCGTGATAGATAACCTCAGCAGACCTGATGGGCAGTTAAACAGGGAGTAATCTATGACTGATCTGGGCCCTGTTATCTCGTGGCTGCTTGGCCTTGATGTCACTAGTAGTTAATTATATACAGATGATTGATATACACATAACAGCAATTCACTGCTTTTCACTATTGTGCAAAATGTCTTACCCTTTAGGAATCTCACCAACAATTTCAATGCCATATTTTTCTTTGAAGTTAAATGCGTACGAAACTCCACAAGCAATGATAGTCTGGAGAAAAAGACACAATGGACAGAAGTTGTTAGGCCTGACTCACAAGATTAGTGTCAACATGAAAGATAGTTTTTAACTCCTGGTTTATAGGATGTGAGCTGTTTCCTTAGTTGACATGAATGCTTTCCTTTAAGCGCCATAAATGAACTCATAAATTAGATTAATGATTGTTGACGGCATTATTGTACAACACAGTCATAAAATGTCACAACCAAAATATGTGTTATCATTATTACTGTTTATATTACTAACAAGCTTTTGACACCTATGGAAACATTTCTACGGATCATGTTGCACAATGTTGCTCACCATGATAACCTCTATGGGTATCGGCACTGGCAGCTTGGATTTGAATCTGTCATTTAGCTCCTTTACGATGAACACCACCACCATAATCACCAAGGAGATCACCACATCACACACATTGGTGGAGGTTATTTTATTGAAGATGATCTCCAGGGTCTGAAAAAGACAAAAAAAAATGTTGGTCTTAAAAATGCTTGACCCACTCTTCCTGACTGTGACCAGCTGTGTTCTGTACTCACATAGATGATAGCCAGCGGACCACTGATGCCTGGGACTTGCAGCCCCAACACAAACTTGAGCTGAGACACCAGGATGTGGATGGCAGCTGCTGTGGTGAAACCAGACACCAGAGTGTCGGACAGGTACATGACAACAAAACCCACCTGCAGAACCCCCATTGCCAGCTGGAAGAGACAGAGATCATGATATGATGTGATAGTATATAAAACCGACTATAACTTCCCTCCATGTTCCAAGAAAACAAGAAATAAGAGAACCACTTTGGGCTGTTAGCTCACACTTGTGTTCCATTAGGGTGACACATTCTTGAACATGACAAATTTGTGTTGATGTGAAAGTGTGCTGGAGTAGCACTGTCTGTCTTTGATACAGCTCTCATGACTGTACACTAAAAATCAAGCCAGAGCCAGTCACTAGTTAGCCTGGCATTAGACATAGCTATGTCAAAAGGTAAGATCCATATACCTACATCTCTAAAACTCACTGATTAACTTGTTATATCTTGTTTAATCTGTACAAAAGACAAAATGTAAATATGAGTTTTTGTGGTGTCGGACTATGACTGCCAAGCTAAGCCTACCACTTCTGGCTGTAGGTTCATATATAAAGGTCAAACATGAGAGGGGTACTTATCATCTCAAAAAACAACTGTCTGAAAAGAAGCATTTTCCCAAAATGTCAAACTTTTCTGTTCAACTCAAATGAAATAACTAGATGTCAAATTTTAGTGAAGGGTGTTTCATGAAGGATATTTTGGAGATTAAACTTTGCTGGAACGGGGCTTTGAAGCGGGGTCATCCTGACCACTGTGTGTGCCGGCCCAGTATCTCATTTTGTGTACACAAATGTTGAAATTATTGCAATGAGAAGAAAATTAGCTGTCGATTTAGCTATTTAAGGAACAATCTGAGGTGCTTGTGCGTTTCACCTGCATGATACCGGCGAGAAAGGTCACAGAAGAGGCCACTAGTACTCTCTGATCGTCTCTGGACAGGCCTTCAAACCCTGTGATATTGGCGGGTGGACCCTCATCCGGGACCAGCCTGGTGACCACAGAGCCAATCATCAGACACAAGACTGGAAATGGACCTGCAAAAAGAAAAAGAGAGACATTATAGCTGAGTTGTGAGCCGCTAGATATAGGGATAGAAACTCTGCATATATGCTGGCCTTACCTACTGAGATGTGTCTGGAAGTACCCAGGAAAAAGTAAATGATAACAGGGAAGAAGGCGGAGAAAAGTCCGTACCAGGGTGGCAGAGAGGCCAGCAGACAGTAGGCCAGACCTCAAACACAAAACCATGTCACCACATATTATACAGATGTACAGCATGATGCACTTGTCGCCTTCACTTCACTTCTCTAACAAGGCACACTGCATTATATACTCTCCAAATACATCAAAGCCTATGACTAACGTAGGAAACCTTCAGGCAAATCAGTAATAGGACCCCCCCCCCCACCAACACCTCCCGGAGGAATGTTCAAACACTGGCTTTTTTTCTCCTACTGATACCAACGCTGAATGATTGAAGATGCATTTATCTACTCTCTTTGGCAAGGTCATGCAGTGGGAATGAGGCCACTGATAATTATTATCTTTATTTCACACACAGTTACAGTATACAACATAACAGAGTCAAAATTCATCCTCTCTCCGTAAATATTTGTTGAAATTTGTGGACTTTCTGGAGTGATCGCTGTTAGCTCTACAGTCAGCAGTTAAATCTTTACCTTAACATCTTGCAGTTGTAAACATTTACCTTGCAGGACAGCTACCAGTCCGGTGCTGACGCCAGACACGATGTCACTGAGCAGCCACTCTTTGATTTGGTATATTTTCATCCAGCCGATGACCGGCAGAAGAGAGAGAGCTGCATTCTTGGCTCGTTTGGCATCACATCTGTAATGGTACCAATAAAGTCTAGGATCAGCCAATAGATAAGGTGATGAAAGGAACAGCTTTATTGTATGACACAATGTAAATCAAATACAGACAACATCTCAACAGAGTCAAATGAAATTGATTGTACTGGATTTTTGGCAAGCTTCCCCACGTCAATTACTGCTTGCTCCTGGCACTTTTCTGTGCTGCCAACAAATTCTTTCCATCTAAAACAGTTAGAATCTGAATTCCCCAGCAATTTACAGTGCTGCTAACTGATGAAAACTTTTCATGCAGTAAAACATTCTGCTACTTCACTTTAAATCCGCTGAGCATTAATCAACAACTTCTCTCAAGAATCTTACAAGTAATTTAGACTTTCTTTAAATGATTTCTACAGAGCTCTTGCACAGCACACAGTGTTATGGATGATGAAAAACTGAAGAAGAACCAACTAATGCTACATATTCACCATCACTGCACTCCATTTTATTTGGTTTGTATGAATTTACCAGATGAATGTCTGAGGATCAAATCATCTTACATAAAGTGATTGATAGTGTGCTGGACACGAGCTCAACCATAATTTGACCTCAATTTAAACTGTAAAAAAATAGTCAAATGTTAAATAAAATCGAGGCTATGATAACATATGAAAAAATAGTGGAGTCCAAAATTGTTCTGTGGTCTGTAGAGTTTTAGATGTATGACACCAAAAAGAAGAAGAGACTCACTTTACCAGACCAACTTTTCCCAGTTCGTCGTTTAAACATCCATAAATAAGAGACTTAAGGTTAATTGTTAATCACACAGGAAACAAAACCCCAAACCATTGCGTGTTCCTTACGTGAAGTACTGCTTGATGTGGTCCAACATGGTCTTGCGGTGCCTGTAGACCTTCGAATGCTCCTCTGAGAAGGACTCCTCCGAGTACAGTGGCCTGGCCACCACATACTGCTTAGCTCCCTGTCGCATCATCTCGCCTCTGCTGCCTGGGGGACTGCTGCTTCGTCTCTATGTGGCTCTGAGATCCATTAAATGACATTAGGTTAGGACGAGGATCCTGTCTATCCTTTGAACATGACTTATCAAAGAACATTAACAGCAAACAACAAAGGTCCAGACCCTCAAAGACAGGCAGAGCACATAAGCCAGGTCAGGACCTGTGCTGTCCTGAGGGTTGAAGATTTGTCACACTGTAGTTCTAGAAACACTCTAACACCAGAGAGGTTTGTTCTGAATTTTAGCACTGAAATGCTTCCTGACTTTTCCAGTATTTTGTTTCTAGAATTCCAGCTGCTTCTGAAGATCTTCCAGTGTTCAAAGATTTCACTGTCAAATATGAAAAAAAAAAAAAAGTAACTCTTGTATCCTTGGTAAAGTACAGCAGCTCATCCCACATACCTGACAGCGTCCTAATCTGCCTCAAATCCAAACTCTTCACTCTCTCTTCCTCCTCCTCCAGCTCCCAGAGATAAACTGGGACCTCAGACCGCTTTGCCATCAATAAATGCCACCTCTGCCGCTTATCGCAACTGTAATTATTAACAGCAATTATGATGAAGTCCCTGTTTCGCGCAACTGCTGGACGCCTGCTTTATCCTTGACCATTGTTCTTACTATCTATAACCTGCAACTTTCAGCAGAGGCTTTCCGCCCCCAAAGAGCATTTGTGAGATATTGTACCAACAGGGCAGGATAGGGAGGATGTGGACAGGACAGACAGGACAGGACAGGACAGGACAGGTCATTGTTATGAAGTGGAAATCAAGTAGCATTGCAGGATGGGAAGCAGTGTTTCAGGTCGGCTGCCGTGCCTTGCCGTGCACTCCAAGGGTAAAAATAGTCTGTGTGTCGCAGGAACCAGAGTTGTTTGAGGAAAACCTGCTGAACGCAAAGTCGTATTCTAAAATTCATTCAACCAGCATGTGATAAGACACGTCGAGACTGATAATAAGAGAAGTCAGAAGTTAAACAATATGCGGGTTAAGATTTATGAGTTATCTTAAAACTTGACTGACCTTTAATGGGTTTCCTCATCAAAGTTGACAAAACAGAGAGCTAACGGGAAGGACCTCTTCCTTCAAATTTAAAGCAACAACAGCCAAATTGATAAGAAGGAGCAGAACCTAGAGGTCTGCACGTGTGTGTGTGTGTGTGTGAGGGGGGTCTGTTTATCCCTGGTTTCAGTGTCTACTCAGAATTAAGTGCAGGTAAGGTCTGCCTCCACTGTTTGTCCAGGATCAAGCTTCAAGTTCAAACCAGCATCATGGAAAAATGTGTGTGTGTGTGTGAACCCAGATGTATGAATACATCTCTTTGTGAAAATCCAGTCTCCAGGCTACATTCTGATATTTTTACCTGCATACACCTGAATGAACAATCACTCATTGGAACAATAACTGCATTCCCACCTCAGACAAATTACTCTAATAAAATGGTGTGATCTAATTGCATCGCAGTGATCAGGTGGTTTCGGGAAGCCTTTGTTCTGTCAGGCCACGGTCGGTAATAAAACATAGCCCAATGACTGATTACTGAGGATTGATATAGCAATGATCTGCTGTCGATAACACCAAGGTCAACCACTTTCCACTTGGTATGCATTTATTTCCATGAATAAAAAAGAGACTGGTCATCTGGCATACTGCCTATAGTATACTGCAGTATAGTACAGTGCTTGCTGTAGCATTACTTCAAAAGCCCGACAAGAGTTAGCCTGTCCTTAAATGACTATGTTATTTTCAGTCAGACTACTTGCTTGAGTAGTAAACTTGAGTTCCATTACAAATACGAGCCTACTGACATGACTGCACTTCAGTGATGTTTACAACAGCAGCACGGCTGTGCCAATAATGATGATAAAGCTCACCCTATCATGTAATATTGCTTAGATATGCAAGCTGATAAAGGAGTCATCAGTATGTGATGATTTCAGCATGCACGACAGCTTGTATCATCAAGTGCAGTATTGAGCAATGTCACCTCAAAACCAAAAAGTCTGATTTGTACAAACTTTTGAACCAATTCATCAAGTACATGGTGAGAAAATGATGTTGGTGGTGCTAGATGAAAAGTCAGGGATCACCAAAGATACGAGTATTCATCATCTGGATCCAGACCTCAGACATTTACCAATCTATCCAGTATTTGTTAAGATATTTCAGTTTGGACCAAAGTAGTGGCCCTAGAGGGGACGGGATGGCAATGCCAAGATGTCAGTGAATGGCTACTTATGCCACTTGCATGGTCTCTTTGGTTGGTGGTTTCTGTGGCGCACAGAATCAAAACCGGAAAAAGCATTTGTGGAGAATCAGACAATATTACAAACATCAGCCTGAAATTCCAAAGAACAAGAACAGCTTGCAACTTCAGCACACAGAATGTCCTGGACTGTCCTGTTGGTGTGAACAGGACATGGAGAGACAGATCTGAACAGTAGACTCCAGTAATCTGCTTGATGTTGCAAAACTGAAGTTGCTCTCATAGTTAAGACTGCCCTGTTAACATAAGACTGAGAAAAAAACACAAGCTATCTGCATAACTGTTACTGTAACTGACACATTTGGGAATTGTCCTCCAACAGGAAGGACTTAAGTGGAATTTAAGTGGATTATTTTACAATAACAACAACAACAACAACAACAACAACAACAACAACCATAATAATAATAATAATAATAATAATAATAATAATAATAATAATTTTCTAAAAGTAAGTTTTATATTATGGATTCTTCAAAGCCATCTTTTGCTTTGTGAACAGCTTTGCACACTCTTTAGATTCTCTCAGTCAAATTAATTTATGCAGTCACCTGGAATGGTTTTCAATTAACAGGTATGCCTTCTCAAAAGTTAATTAGTGGAATTTCTTGCCTACTACAGCTGTAGTAGGCAATTACAAAGACCAATGGTTGCTTTGTTCACAGGTAGAGTTAGTGTACAAAAAATAAACTATTGTAGTAATCCATATTATGGCAAGAACTGCTCAACTAAGTAAGAGTAACAGTAACAGTCCAAAACTTGAAAATCATTGAATGAGAAGGTGAGGCCACACTTTTGACTGATCCTGTAGATCGTGTGATGCTATAAAACATAATCAGATGATTTACAAGCATTAACAACACTTGCTCCATTGTATAATGTTATCTCTTCTGACAGCATGGGTGAGAGGTTCACCCACACCCACCGGATTGTTTTGATTATGGAAAAGTTGAGAAAGATACGCTATACCCAGCAGAGAAATTTAGGGGAGCAACACATTTATGTTTATAATCCATAATATGAAAACCAGGCAATCTATTAAAACAAATGCTCCTTTAAGTAATTCTCAGATAAAATGTTCTTAAATAAAATCCTCTCAGCCACTGAAACTGGACACATGAAAGGTGTTTTTTTATGGCACAGACTTTAAACTCATCATAGGCAATAATAAGGGTCAACCACCAGTGGAGATAATGCTGACAACACAGACAACAGAGCTATGTACAAGGATAAGAGATGCAATCAAAGATTAATGACAGAGGACCGATAATGAGAATCAACAGCAGATTTTGGCTAAGTTAATAATTCATAATCTTTTCAGCCAAAACATCCTGGTTCAACAGATTTACACACACATGAAAATGCAGAAAAAAAGAGCAGTGTAAATATTGAGTAGTCACTTACTGGTACAGTCAGGTCACTCAGATTATGATGTTGGCCTTGACGTGTCCTTAAATATGTGTGTTTAATATTTCTCCGCCTCTAGTTTTTATATCTTTGCTGACTCACTAAAAAACCCCAAGTGTTTACACCAAAATGAGCATTCAGATGACCACATACGCCTATGATGTACAAGTGTCTTTTCTTAGGTTTTGGTGTGTGGGAGAGAAAGTTTCTCTCACAGCGACTACAGCGATCACGTTTGAGGACAGAGTAAACATTGTTCGGCCATTAGTGAAACAATGATGACGCCCGGACTTTCTAAGTTTTCCGCCCAAGAATGAATGTCAACAAACGGTTCAAAGTTTATGGTCCACGTGGGACAAGATAAAATCGATCACTAACAGTAGAGAACAAGTTTTCATCCTAAATGGTAACCTCAAAGCCACAGTAGTTTGTTTTAAATATCTATATCTATATAATATCAGGCTGGAATAATCAACATGGAGATATGTTGTAGAGTGAGTCATCTTGCTATTATCATTGTTTCAGTGATAAATTAGATAATTTTGGTCATGTTTGTTTTACTAGTCTGTTATTTCTGAATAAAGTTTAAATAAAGTTTCCTCGAAAGGGAAATGTGTGTTCAAGCAAACATATAATTCAACAAATCCAAAAATCACAATAATAATTAATGAATAATGTAACAGCAGTGTATGAAATCACAGAAATTACACCTCTACAGTACATCACTTTACCATAAATGCTTAAATGTCTTGTAATAGTGGCAGAAATAAAAAAAAATAAAAAAACAATATTAATTGCAATATCTAGCTAAAGGTTTGTGAAGATCATCTATCATTAGCCAAAACAAGCTAATAATAATACTAGACCAAGTAAAGTTTTAGCAGCAAAACCCCTGAGTGTATTTAATTGAGCATGTCTGCATTTTATGAACTGAATTGAAATGAATTTCATTTGTAAGAGGAATGATGTGTTATTTCTTCATAACCATCCATAACCAGAGATTCTGAACAAATTTCCAAAGTGAAATATGAGGTTTTGAAACTCAAAGTGCTCTTTATTTTTGGCACCAAAAAGGTGATCTGACACACGTATTCTAGTGATCACATAATTATTCACTGGTCACGGATGAGATAACAAAACGATAACAGCGGTGTGTCTCTCCCCTCAGGGTCTGTGGCGTTTCCAGGCGTCCGGTGGCTCAGCAGAGGGAGGAAACAGTGTTTATGCCTCAGATCAACCACAGCTGCATGTTGAGGTAGCAGTCCTCGCCCAGAGATGAATGGTGTTCCGTGTTTAGGCTTTTGTTCCTGTCCAAGCCCTCGACTCACACTCAAACAAGTGTCGGTCCTCTAGGAAGTAAACATTGTGCTTGTGCCAAAAGATGAGGGTTAACAGAGACGGATTGATGTTACAAAATAAGCCACTGGACTGATTTAAGGAGCTACATTTTCCCATCACTGTGGTCAAACCTTAACCTAACCAAACCCTAATGTGGTGAAAGTCTGATTAGGTTTAGACACAAAAACATCTTGGTTAGCGTGACAAAGTAAAAAAGTTGATATGTTATAAGTACTCTATGAAGTATCTGTAGGTGGACTATCCAAATAAAATGTCGCCATTTCATGGAACAAAACAAAACAGAGGGAAGTACATTTCACTATGATTGTACCTGAACCATATGTGACAATTAAACTCAACTTGATTAAATTCAACTTGATATGCTTTGAAATAGAACTGAGGTCTTCAGATACTAAAAGACAGTTTGATGCATGAGATGAGAATCGTTCTCAACATTATTCTCTGAAGTGTGTGTGTTAATGCGTATGTGTGTTTGTGAAAGTGAAAGAAAAAGCCAGAGGAGGTGGCAGAGAGGGCAAACGTAGCAATATCCTCCATTTATCTATAATTGCTTATCTTTATCAGGGTTGTGGGGGGCTGGAGCTGATCCCAGCATTGGTTGAGGCAGGGTATACCCTGGACAAGACGCCGGTTCATCACAGGGCTCGCATTATACTCAATTCTAACAATTCATTTGACTGTAACAATGTTTAGGAATGCTCTTGGACAAGAGGCATAGAAAATCATTTAAGTTTTTTTATTTGTGTTCCATCTCCAAATTCTGTTTAACAATGAAATATACAGAAATGTCTAGGCCTTTTACTACTTTTTTTTTTTTTTAAAAAGATTATTTTTGGCTTTTTATTGTACAGAGATAGCTGAAGAGTGACAGGAAATGTGGGGAGAGAGATGGGGAATGACATGCGGCGAGGGGGCCACAGGTCGGGGCTCGAGCCCAGGCCGGCCGCAGCGAGCCTTCGCATATGGGGCGGCTGCTCTACCGACTGAGCTAAATACCGCCCTGGCCTTTTACTACTTTTTTTTTTTTTACTACTTTCATTTTTCAAATTTGCTTGACACCATTTTCATCACCAGCTCTTTGATATTTTAGTGATTCTGATCATGACTGTCATGGAGGGGCTGTGACACAGTGCGAACTGCACATGCATGAATCACAGTCACATGCTCCTTGTATTACATTCAGAATCTCAATGGAACACATTCTTAACAGGTAGAATAACACATCATTATCATCATCATACACAGTCTCAGCTATGACCTTTTGCTATTTTGGTATTTCAAAGAAATGTATACTGAGATGACATCATCATGTGAGCTCAGCTATCATTTTATTTTGTCATGATAAAGTATGACAGTATCTGCTATGATTCAGATTTTCAGGTCAATGTCAGGTCACATTTCATTCAGATTTTTGATCGTTTACAGTCATATGCAGGCCTATTCTAGATGTACTCCAGGCTGCACAATACAGTAAGTGATATTATTATTATCATGACAGGCACGCTGCAGGGCCCTAGAGTCACAAGACGATGAGTGGCCATACTCTTCACACAGCCCATTGGTTCTGATTCTGATTGATTGAGCTTATTAAATTTTACCACATCACAGAGGCATTTTGGAGAGTTTTGGTACTTGTGCAGGACAATGGATGGATGAACTCTATAACTCACCTGACCCAAGACTAACATGGCTCAGGAGACTGACACAGTTGTAGGTTCTGTTATTTCAGGATGGAAATTTCCTTCCTGAAACCTTCAAGGTTGACATTGCTGCTATTTTAAGACATGAAAGTGAAGGCTCTTAACCAACTTTATTTCCCAATCAGCTCTGAAACATGTGATTCATACTGGGACTGTAACATTTTATAATCTTGTGGCCATAGTACTGAACCATAAAATCATATTATAAACATATTGCCTACCTCAGGGTAGTATTAAAAGTGTTAACTGCAACAGAATAAGAAAATGAGATTACAAAACTTCTAATTCAGTGACTGGACAATGGTTATAAATAATTCCTTTCACCCCAAATAACAAAAAAAACACCTTTGCATTCCATTTAACTTTGATAAGTAAGTTTAATATGATCAATTATTGGATGAATAAAGGCCTCAGACATATGTTGCTGCAACTATAGATAGATAAAAAGTCATTCTTAACACTTTTAGGGTTGACTTGACCGATTTTACATGCAACTTTATTGATTTCTTTCTAAAACAGTATAATGAGCAGGAACAGTATTTGTGTTACAGTGAGATGAAGCCTGCTTTGATTTGACTTGTCTACACTGATTTGTCCTGTATCTCCCCCTTGAGGACTGTGTTTTGTTACCTCCACAGTGACATACAGTAACACAGGCTGTGCGTGAGTGTGTACAACTGGGCAATCTTCAGCGCACAGATGGAGCTGCCTCATTTGCATTCCCATGCTTACATTCAGGGTGTTTCGGTTCTACCAATGTGTGTACCTGAAACCTTAAACCAAAAGCTAATCACAGTTCTGACCTGAATCCTAAAAGTGAGTTTAGAGTTTATGCAAAAGCTTCAGACCTAGATCAACAATCACAATCACTTCAGATGAGATTATGCTTGCTAATAAAAACACAGCAAACAGCGTGTCTTTGTGAGGATAGGCAGGTCCTCACTATGGGTTGGTCCTGGAGGACTGTTTGAGAGTTAGGTTTTAAGGTTTGTAGGTTAGGTTCAGTTAAGGGTTGGCATTTAGCTGTAATGATAAAGGAAATATTTGATTGACATATCCTTCAAAATTACACACTTGCTTGACTGTATATACTTGTTTGTGTGTGTGTGTGTGTGTGTGTGTGTGTGTGTGTGTGTGTGTGTGTGTTCTGACTTAGGCTGCATCTGGGGACGCATTTTAGACTTAAGACTAGTTCATTTGGGGCAGTTTGTCCAATTGGGTACAAAAGCCAAAAACTGATGTTTGGGCCAGAGGTTTGGGTTATGTTAAGGTTAACATTAGGCAAGTAATGGTTATGATGTGGTAATTTGGAGTGTGAGCTAATTATGCCCACACATAAAATATTATAACAAATACTAGGATATGAGTTCTCTATGAGCTGTGTGGTGTGAGATGTATGTTTGTAAGTACTCTGAAAAACAGTGTAATGGGAACCAAGAAATGTTTGAAATGCTGTCCATAACAAATAAATAAATCTAGTTCAATGATCCGGGGAAAGATAGTCCTCATTGGTTATTACGATTTATTAATTTAATCAAACATCATCATCACTGCTGATGACTTAATGGGCCTTTTAATCGAAGAGAATCATTTAGCTATAACAATGAATTCAATGCTAAATGTCTACTTCAATATATTTCTCTTTCCTGCCTGCTTAGCAGGCATTCTTTTAGTTCTCTTGCTCTGCTGTAATTAAAAGTTTCATTAATGTGGTTTTCTGTAACTGAACCAAAAGAGACAAAGAAATGGAAGGAGCAGACTATTTTTTTTTCGGCTGAGCAGAGTGATAAAGCCACTGAATATTATAATCATGATTACTTATTATTATCAGATGGCAGCTATAAGATTTTATATTGATATAAATCTGGAGTGTCACGTAAAGCATGGTAGACACAGATACAGAGGGTCAGTGTGGTACACTGTTATTCTGCACTTTGAATGGATTCTTCATGCCCAAGGCACATGGACAGAAGCCATTGCGTGTTTTACACAATGTGGTATTTCCTTTCTAAAGCAAAGGATATGAACGCCTCTTCCTACACTGGCTAGAACTCACAAATAATGTAAATAATGAAATCCAGTACCTTTAATAGTCTTCTAAAAAAACTGTGAATATTATATGAAATGCAATGGCTTTTTTTTTTTTTTTTTTTTACAAATGTTTCATAGCTTTAATGCTGAACCACATGTCTGTAAAAAGACTGTTGAAGTACATTTTAATTCAATGAGCTGAACTCACTGACTATTGTTATTTGTAGCACCACATTTTTGGCTATGTCTGCTATATTACTTAGCAGTGGTGACAATGCAATTGGGCCAATAAAAAAATCAAAGCAAGGACACGGAACAGGAAGAGCTCCCACCCGGACAATGCTGGCGCCATACTGAGGCTTGAATGCAAGACCATGATCTAGGACATACTGTAGGACATACTGTAACTGTGGCAGAAACATGGAGAGATAAATATATATTAAAGCAACAATGCATTACTTTAAGGCAGTAATTCATTAAGACTGAGACACAATAAAGCATAATTACTGCTATTTATCTTTTTATAGCTTTAAGTAGCACCACTTTGATTGTAGCTGGTTGACCTGCCATGGCCTCACCTCATCAACTATTCACCAACACCAACGCTTCCATTTGGAGGGAGCAGGAAGTGGTCATCAGGGTAACAGACGCAGGGAAAATCCATCATGATAACAATGTTCACCCACCTTTAATTCAAGGAACCATAAACAATGTTTCTACTGCCCCACAGAACAAAACAGTGCTGTGAAATATTCCAGGCTTGGAAATGAATCAACATCAGTGACACAATAAGTGCTTCATCACATGCTCTGAACGTATTAATCAGGGCATTGTTTTGGAGTGTTTTTGGAGTGTGAACACACTGCAACTTAAGGAATAAAAACAGACAAATCACAAACAAATCAAGTAATCATCTTCATAAAGTGGGGAAACAACACAGTAGCACAAACAAATATCGAACAGTCTTTGTGATCGAGGTGAAGTTTGCTGAGGGCTTTAGCAAAGTTCAACAAGACTGTTTATCAGTGAGGAGGCTGAGGTCATTGACATCATCCAGCAAATAGCCTGACTGATCCCATTGAAGCTACTGACTGAGATAGGAGCAGTTATAGAGCCAGCTGATTTTTTATTTTTTATTACAGCACCCTTCATCCCCTTTATCTAGAAGGAAAGTCATTTCATACTTGAGCATAAAATGGAGTATTTTTTTTAATCTGACAAAGACAGCTTGTCATCCATACCTTTACATAGGTTTCTAGCTATTTCATTTCTAAACCTTGTTTGTTAGTTTCACTATGTGAATCCCACTTGATACAACACTGATACACATCCCAGGTCTGTTTGTGTTTGTATATATATTTGAGATTTCCAACATCCATAAGCTTAGGTTGACACAATAACGACATGCAAAGAACACTTTTACTGTCATTTTCATGACATGCAGTTGTATTTCTTCACGTAGGGTGCAATTCCATCAAGGGTGTTACCATATTAGATGGGGAAGGTGCTGATTCTTTTAATGAACATTTCTTTTATATTTTGTGAATTGTGAGCAAAAGTGAAGTTGGTGGAGCATTTGTGTACCTTAAGAAATAATGTGGTGTGTGTAGGATTGTCAGGCCCAAATACAGCATGCAGAGAGATATGTTAGTATACAGTAAGGTGTCTTAGGGAAACCAAGGAGGAAAGAGTCAGGCACAGCAGATGCAGTTAATATGGTTTTGTAATTAGTTGATTTATCCCCTGTTTCTTATGTCTGCTTCCGACTTTACAACAGGCAGCAGTTTTATGCTGTACATATAACTACACTATATTTATTTGACAGCTAGATTTACTTTTCAGATTCAGATTTTACATAAAGACGTATCATAACCTTATATGACAAGACAAGGTGTTACCAACCTTTTTGGCCTGCCTGTGAGTCCAGGGAAACCTGGTTGGGGCCCTTGTCAGTGTTTTTTTTAGATGTCTATGACTGTTCAGTGTGAATCAACAATAAACCCAAATATGAGATGAGCTCATGATATTTCAGAAAGCTGTCAGTCAGTTGTAGCTTAGTCAGTAGATAGAACACTGGGATCTGTAGTGAAAACACAACTCTGTGATTCATGTGTGCGTCTTGTGAATGACTATGCTTCCGGTGTTTGCGGTTTCTGTGACCACACAAGTTGTAATAATGTTCATCATAGGGTTATTCAATTTTTCTTTGGAGGTCAGTGAAATTTAATCACACATAATTATGTAAAATGCTATTGAAGATGTCTGATCACAGACTCACTAAAACCATATTTAATTGCAACATTTAACATGGTCATCCCTGAGCTGAGATCTTTATTTTATTTGAACGATTTGTCATTCATTTTACAGAACAGGTTACTTTGTGACACTCTGGAAATTTGGAGCTAAACCTTTCTCATGTATAGAGAAAATGTTCTGTTAATATATGCTATAAACAAAAATGATGAACTTATTGTCTCAAAAAGAATAGCTGCAGTGTAGACCCCCATGTGAAGTAAACAAAAGACAAAGATCCATGTTTGTACAGTTGTGTTTAGGAACATTACTATTAGCCCAGAGGACAGACTTTGTTTGTTGTATGATCTAGGTGTAACTGAGAATAAAGTTCATTTTTTGTTTTGATGTCCTGTCTATAAGGACATAAAGGATATCCTTTTTAGCAAAATAGCCTCTATTTATGTTAATTTATCTTGGCTGGATGCTTCTGAAAAACTTGAGTTGTGCTTCAAGAAGGGAACCTTTTGTGTTGTGAATTATATGTGCCAAGCTTGGATGAGAAGAAAGAATATTTTGTAATAGACCCAGCTGTAAACTAATCTGTCATTTTGTAATAAAATAACTTAAGATTGGGAACTTAACGTGGATGACACACAAATAAAATAAAATTCAATTGAAAACTGCATCACACGCTGAGGTCACTGAGGCGTGGACCTCTGTATTTTTCCGAGGTGCCTAAAATACTTTTCTTTTAGTATTCCTGACTTGCTTATATGATCACTGTCATGTCTTGTGTGTAGGTGGAGGGAGGTACAGGTGATCTCCTCATTATTACAAAAACTTTACTCAACACGGTACTTCTTTGATTATGTTTGAACTTGATGAACTTGAGGAAACCGGACATGCAGCAGAATCCATGTGAAGCCCGATCCAAAGGCATTTTCATGTATGAAGCACTTTGAACTATCATTTTTCTTTTCTTGTTTAATCTGCGACAAAGTACTGTAAGACACTGTAAGACAAGAGTCCGTACAGTGACAAATATCCAGTATGCTAAGAAGGTTTAAATGCAATGACATTCAACTTGAAAAAAACAAACAAAAAAAAAAAACATCTTCATTATGAATTGTGAATTAAAAGTTATTGTAAGAATTTTGAAAGTAAAGGACATTACACACTAAATCTGGTGTAGTTTCTGGTATCATTCTAATAGCATTATTGTATAATTGATGGTAATTAGTTTTCATAGTTCTTTGATCCGTAATATTCGCTTTTGTGACTTCACATTTACATCTGTATGCACATTCTGGATACATTTTCATATTAGATATCAAACCGAGTTTGCAATTGTGTACTTTGTACTGTGCTTCTTATTTCTCATAAATTGTATTACTCCAGCTCAGAGGTGTTGTCTCTTTGACTCTTATTGCCCCCTAATGGAAACACAGTGTTAATACAAAAAGACAGATAAATCCATCTAAAACTGTCTTCATTTCTTTATTAATTCATTTTCACTCTACAGTTTATTGTCTAGGTTTATTCTTGTTGTTGTTTTGTGTACTCATACATACTGTGTGTGTGTGTGTGTGTGTGTGTGTGTGTGTGTGTGTGTGTGTGTGTGTGTGTGTGTGTGTGCTTGTGTGTCTGTGTGTGTGTGTGTGTGTGCTTGTGTGCGTGGCTGTGTTCAAAAGTTTACATACACTTGTAAAGACAGAAACATAAGAGTTGTAGAAATCACTGAAACTCAAGACTGCCATGGTATTCGTGTTCTTTTCAAGTGTATGTAACCTTTTGTTTGACTATATTTATATATATCGCTGTGCAATAATATGTTTTTTTATTTACTATCAACTACTTTTTTTTTTATCCCCATTTGTGTTTTTCCATTGATTATTCATTTATCTATGAGCAGTGAATGTGTGAGTATGTGCAGTGTTTACACTTGTTGTAATTTAACAATTTTTTAAGAGTTGCACAATAACATGGTGCACTGCCACCAGCTGGGATTCAACAATGCTGACAGCACTGCTATACCAAGACCTCTGATCCCCCACAGTGATGAATGATCTAATTATTCATGAATATGACATTGTTGGCAGGGAAATCAACTTTACTGGAGGAACAGCAATGGACCAGTGTATCAGTATTATTAAAAGATTTTCTCTCTGTTTGATGGTTATTTATTTAATATACCACTACACACTCATACTGTAAGTTAGTATTGTGAAATGTCATCATCACGTGTTGGGGAAGTACAGGATGTGGATCACAGTAACTGGAGGTAACATGTGGGGAAGTGTGAGAACTCTTTTTAACTATCATTTATATGAATTTTCAAAACTACTCTGTGAAGAAATTTGATACAACTTCTTTGTTCATTTTGGACAAAACAAAAAGAAAGAGACTCATGATCAGTCCAACATGTCAGGTTCTGCTTTCATCATCCAACTCCCTGCCCCGAAACAGCCACAGATCCACAAGAGACAAAGACCTATCACTCTGACATTAGTTTGGAGTACAACACACTTGATCTGGGGCATGTTCTAAAAAAAAACTCTGCTCTTATACAAATAAAATAAATAAATAATAAAATACAAATAAAACTTAAAAATGGTAAAGTACCCTCTCTGATGCTAACAATAATCAGTAAGTAAATGGTTTATTTAACCATTTACTTACTTTAATAGTTCTATATTACATAATAAACAAATATAATCTTGTCCAGGATTTCAGATTCTTGAACTCGATCAATCTTTTTGCTTGCTGATACAAGCAGTTATTGCAAAGACATCATAAAGTTGCATTTGGTTGCACTGAGCAACCAAAATGCTCCAGCATTCATCATTGTTATGCAACTAAACTGTGGTTGGCTTCTCCACATAATGTAACTGACAAATCTGCACCTTACTGTATAATGAAAAACAAACAAGAAGTGTGAATTTCAACATCTTTACTTTACTTACACTTGATCTTGTGCGCACAAGATAAAAAAGACTTTATTGCAGGGGTGTCCAAACTTTTTTAAAAGAGACAATGTGAAGATGCCCCAATGAGAAGATACTAACATTTAAAAAATGAAAATATGACCAATAAACATTACATGCAAATCTACTGTTCTATAACAATTTTGTTTTCATTGTCACAATTTTCTATCTTTTTTTTATAAATATGACAATGTAACCAAATCAAGATATACGTTTTAAACCAACTTGTTCTTGTCTTTCACAAGATGATTCAGAAAGTAATATCACATCTACAGATATATAACATCAGCAGTTATGTCCTTATATCCTTCAGGGGCCGCCGTACTTTGGACATACCTGCTTTAGACATGGCTCAAATCCTCGCAGCCTTTAGGACTACAAATAGTCCTAGTACAAGAGAAGAGCGCATGCGCGAGACACATAACACATAATCTTTGCAGACCGGAAGTGGAAAGGAATTTCGCTACAGAGTAATTCATCCTCTCAGCGTAGACTATCTCTTCCCTATCAGGAGCAGTTGCCTCTGTCTGCCACTGTCCTCGAAGGACCTAGTCCCTGTAAAACTTTAACTGAGGAGGTTACTTCATATATTCATACTGTCCTTGAGCCAGCAGCATTCTTTGAGAGCTGGAGGAGACAGGAGGTAAGAGCTCTGTCTTCACTAGCATCTTTATGTTAGCTTCATACTGACCTGTGGAGAGCCACGGAAAACAAACCCTCTCCTGTCACAGCGAGGATACTGTAACATTGGACACGGTTTAAATACCTGTATCCCAAATATTACTGCTGTCATATTTCAAATGTATGAAGTGTGTGTTTGTCCTTTATGAGTACAGTGTTAGCTAGCTGACGTGAAGGAGGGTGAACGGGACCTCGAGCGTCTCAGTCAGCCGTGTGTGCGTCAGAGTTGGAGTGACACAGGCCAGGTCACACTGTATTATTATAGATTATGTTTCATAATTATATATTATTTTATTAGAAATAAAAAGAAAAGCCCGCCAGAATACACTCGGTTGTGGTGCGTCTGCGTCAGCGTGAGCATATAGTAACAGGTAACATTATAGACTAGTCTGCTAGCATCATTCACAGCACTATCAGTCAGTTCTATATCAGGTCAGACACTTTATTTCACAGCACACACACCTTCCAAAGATACACCTTGAACATAAATGACAAGCTTACACATTACACACATCATACTGCATGGTACATCACAGCTTATGTGACGTGCTCGCATACCTTTATAAGAAAAAACATATTATCTTCCAGCTAACTGATTCAGATGAAATCCAGAAGGGTGTGTGACAGACCTTCATATTATATATATCATTAATAAAGGTCTTTTCAATCACAGGAGATAAAGTAGATTCACTAAGAAGTCTACATTTACTGTACATGTTGTATACTGTACTGACAGCTCAGTCCAGTTCTTGTCTGACTCTGACTTTACCATTCCTCTTACGGCACAAAACCACTTAAACATTTTCAAATATTTACATACATGTTCTCCTTCCATGGATGATGTAACATGGAGCCGTGTGATTGCAGTCTGCTCTGAAACCCTCTCATACACAGAAGAACCTTTATACTTCTGTATATGTCAGTACAGCAAACTTTGGCCAGAGACCGTGTATTTGCTTAAAATCTGATAAAACATTTACCCATTGTTGGTAGCCATGCGAATTTACTTCTCTCTTCTCAGCACAAAAATGCGCAAACACAAAGGCCTGATTGGTTATCATCACTCCCGCTCTTTTTTTTTATCATTTAAATGTGGTGGAGACAAAAGACAAAACAGTTACTGAAATCATATCTTTCTTCTCTTCTCTTGCCCTGCGAGCAGAGAGAAGAGGTGCAGACAGACAGTTATAAGTTGGCGCGAATGGATTTAAAGGAATGAAGATATTCCGGCTGGAAGAATGACGGAGAGGATAAAGCAGAGAGAGAGATAAAGAACGCACACAGTCTGACTGAACACGATCACTCCTCCCGCCTCTGTCATGGAACAAGAAGAAGCTGCAGGCTCGCAGCTGATGTACAGGGTAGAGCGTCCGGTTTACGATGAAGCCTTCATCCGGTCGCAGCTTCTCCACCACAGAAAAAACTCCACCACCCTCAGACAGAGGCTGGCAAATCAGTTCAGGTAAGTTTACACTGTTAGATGTCCCTACACGGCTCGACTAAATATTTATTTTATACGTAACTCCTAGAATTAATTTTTAAAAAAGTTTTAAAAACCTAGGATTTGATGAGTAATGCAGGTTTAAAAAAATGTGTGAATAAGTCAACGTGCTGGCTGCAAGCAGACTTTTTGACGTGCCACAGCAGGAAAGTCACAGTTGGAGAAGTGATGCTGACAAGTCAAAACGTGCTGTGGAACCAGTCCATTCACCAACTGATAATGGATTAATAATCTGGTTCCTGGTTTCCTGGTTCCAGCTTCTCAAATGTGTTTGGGGCGGCTGGTCAGACAAAATGATAGCTTTAGCTTCAGGAAAACTGTCGGTTGACTACTGACTAATTCCTGATGTATTTATTAATTAAAAAAAACGGACATCATCATTAAGCATACATGGCATGGGTGCAGCAGTTTAATCTAAAACTTCTCAACAGCCTTACGTAGTATAAAGTGTCAGGTGTGCACTTGAATGCTGTTTATTTGTAGCAACAACTAATAATTATTTTCATTAAATCTTAAAACTCTAAGTATTGTTTCTGTTGGATGGATTAGTCGCTTACTCTTTAAAATATAATAAAATGTGAAATTGCCTTTTGCAGTTCCCAGAGTGACACATTCAGACTTCTTGTTTTATTTGACACAACAGTCACATAAAAAAAGAAATCTTCTATTTGAGAAGCAGGAACTAATGTTTGCACCGTGAAATTCCCCCCTTATGCAAAATGCTTCTCTTCCTGGCCTCCAGCTTGTTCATTACAAGTCATGCTCTGTCACAGCAGGTTAACCTGACACTGATCGATTAATTGAATTAGAATCAGTGTGACTGTCCCACCTATCATCCAAAAGTCTTTATTTTCCTGTATAGTGAACATGGGTTCCATGATAAAAAAGATGCTTTATATGTACAAACTGATAAAAGAATCCACTTGTCTCCTTTCGCAGGTGTTCATCACAGAAGGCCAAGGCGGTAGCTTTGAGCTTCCTGCCTATTCTAACATGGCTGCCAAACTATCCGATCAAGCAGTACCTGTTTTCGGATGTGGTCTCAGGTCTCAGCACGGGAGTTGTGCAGCTCCCTCAAGGTCAGTGTGCCACCTTTACTACAGTCTTCAGTCTGCCTGTTCAGACATGCACTTAATTCAAAACATCCAGTGAGACAGCATCTTTGGAAGATCTTTCCAGTCTGCGCTGAATCTGTGCCTTTCATTTGAGGAAAAGAGCATCAGAACTTTTTTTTATTATTATTATTGTCACATTTCCCCTCCCAGTGTTCAAACAGACAAAAGGAGTGTCAGACTACCTGACCTTCCCATCAAAGCTATAACTCCATCTTTATTACTTCACAATAATGCCCTGTCATTCTGCATTTGTACATTTTATACAGGCGAGTAACATCAGCAGTCCTGCTGTGAACTTACTGTCTAAAAGAGGCCTAAGACTGTTTGAAAAAACAATACCCATACAGATTAATGAAACCAGAAATGTTATGTATTCCAAGGGTTTGTAGCAGGAATGACGCGAGGGGTTAAATGCGGCCAGCTGCCAGCTCCTGTGGGGCTGCTTTCAGCTTCACGCTGTCTCTGTTTTGGTATCTCTGTGGCTCTGAGTTTGTGATGCAATCACTTGGCTTCTGGGACTGTTCAGTTGATTTACATCTCTCCTCTCCTTTCTCCACAGGTCTTGCCTATGCTATGCTGGCTGCCTTACCACCAGTTTATGGTCTGTACTCCTCATTCTACCCGGTCCTGCTCTACACCTTCTTTGGCACGTCCAGACACATATCCGTAGGTGAGAAATGAAAGCTTCTCGTAGAGGCGTTTGGTTCATAAATGTCCTCTTATGCTGTGGTTGGTGCCAAAATGGGGACACAATAGCAAGGTTTGAAATCAGTCAGACACTGGGGCGACCAACTGATGGGGTGTATCATACCTCAGCGTCTCATCTCATCTCAACTCTACATTCATGGCTCTGGTTATGTGTCTTGTAATTTAGCAGTTAACAAGCCAACAGGTGAAAAAAACTTTAAAACACTGAAACTGACGTTGTGATATGTGATGCTGGCTTTTCTGGTTCATACGTGTGCTTCTTTTTGCCTTCTGGGGCAGATGTGGCTCAGGAGGTAGAGCAGGTCATACACTAATCAGATGATCGGTGGGTCTGAGAAATGTTTTGGAACAATGAGTCCTTGTTTTGAGACTTGAGGTTGACAACCGCAACTTCAGATTTGTTGTTGTAGCTAGTTAGCTTAATAAGATAAGATTAGCTTAATGAATTGGTTGAAGACGTTGTCTCTAGAAGACTTTTTTTGTGTAAAGATAGACCTGATGATACACGTATGCTTTCTTTTTGTGTTATAATATTTCCAGGAAGGATTCTCGTGGTGTTCTAATCCTGTGTTTGTCAGATTTCATGTTCTAGATGAATGGTGTATCTGCTGTTAAGAGGCAGCCACTCTGTGGCCTTTTGACACAGCCAGGTTAATCCTCAGTGCCAACAACACTTATATCAGCGACTTTCTCTGTCCTGCTCACCGAGAGTTGTTAACAGCACTGCTCCTGGGATCGACTCTATTGACTACCTGAAGTTTTACAAGTTTCAGACTGACCCAGATTGTTAGAAGAAAGATGAAGTTGTCTCTGAGGTGTCATGTGGAGGAACTGTTTTCGCTCAGGCGTGACGAACCGTGTCCTCAGCTGACACGAGCAGCAGGGATTGTGAAATTTCCCTGACCCCCCACCTTTGACATTACACCCGTCTGAATACTATCTTTCCTCGAGGGGACGCCAGGCCGTCTCAAATGTCAGCGCCGAGCCAGGAGTCCATCTGACAAACAGGCTCAATAAACTAAAGCTGCTCGACCTTTTTCAAACAAAAGCTGTGAAGGGAACAACAAGGAGCTTCACTGCCTCGGCTACAAATCTTGTCTGATCACAGGGTGCTGTGGAAATGACGATCCCTTAACTTCTGGCAGAGAGTGAGAGGGAATAACAGGGCTGCTGTTTAAATGCTGGGCAAGACACTATACACACATACTACACACTCATTACGTCATAAAGCACTTAGCCTGGACATAAGTGGGGCTGAGGTGAAATCTGTCTGTGATTCAGACATGTTGGTGTTTGGTTTGGTGCATTTTCCTGCAGGGAGGGCCAACGCTGATAAGATACTGTGCGTCAGTCACAGTCAATCTACTACGTAGCACGGTTTGGAGTTAGCGAGGTGTCATCAGGTTTAACTCTGGGTTTTCAGTGTTACTATGCTGGTTCATTTCTTACTGGTGCAACTCTTATTAAACACTTTCCCTGACCTGGAACCGGGTTATATTAGAGATAAGAAATAAATGCTATAAAAGCCACCACCCACGGACTACTCGTGGAGTTCGGTGATCGTCTAGCAAAAAATGGTAAAAAAGGGCTGGATTGGTTTTAATCTAGGCCACAGTGCAGGTAAAATAATGCGGTGTCATAAGAATAATTGCAAAAGAGGTCACTACTACATCATTATTTTATACAACACATCCGTAAATCATGTTAATTACAACCTGACTTCCAAATATAGGCCTAAACTCTGATATTAGACATCCCAAACACATATAACCATCTGTTATGTGTATTTGCATGTTATGACTGTTTGATCCAGATAAAAGTAACTGTAGACGTATATAAACAGAGTTTATTGTCAGACAGAAGATATAGAGTCTTGTCAGAGGGACCGATTGAAGCACTAAATCCATATACCATGTATATGAATTTTTTTTTGTTGGTGTTGTTGCTTCTGTTTCACAAAGAATAAAGCTATAATTGTCATTCACACCATGAGAATGTAGCTGAGCAGCACATTCATTTCATGGAATACACATATCTAATTCTAGTCAGATCTCCTCATGCCCTGCTGATGGAGCAGCGATATTATAAGCCTATTAACTTTTCACACAATCTGCGATTGTTTTGGCAGCTGTACTTCCTGTGTTTGCCATCTGTGTGTTTCACTTCTTATCTGCCTAATGTTCTGTTATATTTGTTCTCCGTGTGTAAATTATGTTACTAGGCTTGTCCATGTTTGCAATTAATCATATAATTACAAACATGGGTCACAGAGTTTATAACCACTGTCCTTTGACTGCTTAGCAGGTTGTTAAAGTGAGTCAAGTCGGATGAAGATTCCCTGTGTATGCTGAAGGCCTGGGGTCTAAATTAATGTGCTCTTTAAAGCAGTCAGCGGCCTTTTCACACAGCCAGGTTTCTTTCCACAGTCGGTGCCAGGAACAGTACGATGAGCTCAAACTGCCAACCGTCTCTGTCCGCACAGAGGGGCTCAGCTCAGTTAACTGTCTGAAGATTCACAAGTTAAACACTAATCCAGAGTAAAAGGGGTTTTGATGTACTTTCTGTGAAATGACATGAGTGGCCGCACTCCCCTCCTCTCATCCGTCTGACTGCTTTATTTCCAAGAAAGGCATCCAAGGACGTCTCAAATGTCAGCTCTAGCCTTTAGGTCCATCTGACAAATGAGTATGATGAACCTGCTGAAACCTTTTTTAAACAAAAGATGGTGATCTGAAGGGAACAACAGGAAACAGTTGGGTTCACTGTGAAACAGAGTCTGTGTAAACTTTAAAAAGATAACAGGGAGGAAATGATGATCCTTTCATTTTTTGGCAGAGAGAGAGAAGGGAGTCACTGGGCTGCTGTTCAAGTGCTGGGTGAAGATGGCCTTTTACTCACATGAGTTGTGCATGCACATCACACACAGCTGATGTGCATGATTCCACAGTTACAGTGGACGTGATAATGTACAGAAGTCTGGAAAGTTGTCCAAACAGTTCTGTGTGTGTGTGTGTGTGATCTGCAGGCACCTTTGCTGTGATAAGTCTGATGATTGGGGGCGTTGTAGTGAGGGAGGTCCCAGACTCCATGTTCTACGTCCTACCTGCCAACGGATCCAACGCTACTGCCTTCCTGGACGTGGAGGCTCGCGATGCCAGGCGGGTTCAAGTGGCCGTTGTGCTCACGACCCTGGTGGGAATCATCCAGGTCAGCCTCGAGAAAACAAACAGCACACACAGCCAGCGACTGAACGCTGCCTTCAGCCCCCGCAGAGCACGTGCATGTGGTTAAAACCTGACAGTAAAGCGATACAGCCTGCTGAAACCTTCTCACGCTCAAAATCACTGTTTACCCAAAGGATGTCTGAATCACTGCTGACGTATCCACACCTTGAATTCCTGTTTTTATTTGAAACAAAACTGTGTAGCTCGTTCTTATCACCTTACCTTCTGTCTCTGTTCTTTCAGTTTGCCTTAGGTCTTCTCAGGTTTGGCTTTGTGGCGATCTACCTCACAGAGCCCCTTGTGCGAGGCTTCACAACAGCAGCAGCCGTGCATGTCGTGATCTCTCAGTTAAAGTACCTGCTGGGGGTGAAAACACAGCGCTTCAGTGGGCCCCTCTCTGCTATTTATGTGAGTTTGAGTAGCTTCAGGAGGGTTTGTAGGTGGAAAAAGGGAAAGAGGAGCCTCCTTGACATGAGACCTTTTTTTTCTGGGTCTAACTTAATAACTTAAATTTTCATAAATGGTCTCACTGCCCTATTTCTCTTGCACCAGAGCATCAAGGCGGTATTCAGTGACATCACCAGCACCAATGTCTCCACTCTCATCCTTGGCCTCGGTTGCATCATCTTCCTGTACGGGATCAAAGACCTCAACGAACGCTTCAAGAAGAAACTGCCCATTCCCATTCCTGGAGAGATTATTGTGGTCATCGTGTCAACCAGCATCTCGTATGGCATGTCCCTATCAGAGGACTACAAGGTGGACGTGGTTGGGAAGATACCAACAGGGTAGGTTGTCGGAGGAATTTGTGGAACGTCGTGGAGTCGTGGGTTTGAGGTTCTAACGTGTTGTCTTATTTGTTCTCAGGCTTCTCCCTCCTGCCATCCCAGAGTTCTCCCTGCTACCCAATTTGGTCACAGACTCCTTCGCTGTAGCTATTGTAGGATTCTCAATGGGGATCTCACTTGCCAAAATCTTTGCCCTGAAGCACGGCTACAGCGTGGACGGCAACCAGGTGAGTGTGGACATGCTGTCCTGGCAACTGGTGCATTTACATGCACTTAAGTAACTGGGTTACAGACCTGATTTGTCCTGGAGAAAGAGGATTGCTCTCCATGTATAAGGGTCACTGGCTTTAAAATCTGGTTGTTTTATATGTGAGCAGGTGCAAGAAAAAGATTTAGACATGGAAAATATTGCTGACAAGAGAATGGAGGTCTCAGTGCATATAAGCAAAGAGCAAAGGACCTTGTCATGTTTTTCTGTTTGGTTTGTTGCTTCACGCTGCCTACGACAAGGATACTGGAGCATGTAAACACAAGTCTCATGGATTCAACACAAGCAGTGCTAGGATCTACAAAACACTAAATATATTAATAATAACAAGATCTCTGTTTACTGATGCTGTGAAATCACGTCACACTGCACTATCTGGCAATAGCGTGATGTATTTGTGCTTGATGATGAGTTCATTGTCGTTTTACTTCGTTACCATCTGAGGCCAAACTTTTTTTGTTTCAGGAGCTGATCGCCCTCGGTCTGTGTAACTTCATCAGCTCTTTCTTTCAAACCTTCGCCATCACTTGCTCCATGTCAAGGAGCCTGGTGCAGGAGAGCACTGGTGGAAAAACACAGGTAAGACACACACTTCCACTACAGGAGCGATTGCACCATCTCATTGGACTGAAATGGTGTTGTAAAACCATAAAAAAAATGAAACACAATGTTGACTCAGTTATCACTGTATTTGTGTTCAGATCGCAGGGCTGCTGGCATCACTCGTGGTGCTGCTCGTGGTGGTAGCCATCGGTTTCGTCTTCCAGCCCCTCCCTCAGGTAGGTGAGGCTGTGGAAGCTATGACGCAGAGCTTCCAGTCAGTCCTGTCTGATGCCTTGGCGTCACAGGTGGAGCTGTGGACGCTTTTATTTTCCTCTCAGTCTGTTGAACAAACAGTGGCCGACACCTCCACTGATACAGAACGGCATGTTTCTCTGCCCCGAGTCGTTTGTCTGTTGGTTTGTTCTCATGTTTGTTATCCTCTGTTCGGTTCCTCAGACTGCACTGGCTGCCATCATCATGGTGAACCTGATTGGGATGTTCAAACAGTTCAGAGACATTCCCACGCTGTGGAGGACGAGCAAGATTGAACTGGTCAGTACGTCAAATCAAACTCGACATCAAACATGTCATGGTGAGGGCGGCGTTTAGCTCAGCCGGTAGAGCAGCTGCCCCATGTGCAAAGGCTCAGTCCATGCTGCGGGGGCCCAGGGTTCGAATCGGACTTGTGGCTCTTTCCTGCATGTCATTCCCCATCTCCCTCTCCCCACATTCCCTGTCTCTCTTTGGCTGTCTCTGTCAAATAAAGCTTGAAAAGGCAAAAAAAACAAACAAAAAAAACATGTCACGGTGCAGTAAAGGTCCTCAGGCAGCAGCTCAGTGAAGACAGGACGAGATCATTTTTATCAAAAATATATTACATCTAACTGTACAAACAAGCTTCATAAGACTTAACAAAACAATACAAGTTAGCGTAAAGTAAAGCTGTGGTTTGGGATGGAATTTTTCAGCTGTATCCCGTCTTTGCAGCAACACACACAAAGAGAGAGGCAGAGGAGACCCTCAGTTCTACTTATTTTAATCCCCTTCTTCAGAGTAAATCCACTAAGCATCCACTTTCTTCAGCGGTAACGTGAGCTCAAACTATGCTTTGTGGTAGGAGAGGGGCGTGAACGCAGGCTGACTGGCTGATTATTTCTGCTGTGTGATTGGCTGCTGGATCTGTCCATACTGAGAAAAAAAGCATTAAAAGTTTATCAATGTAAATTCTTATTACAATCCCATATTGAGATCATTTTATCACCCAGCCCTGTACGGACTGCTCTGATTTAAACCTATGAAGAGCAACAGGTGGTGAATCTTTAGTCAGAACATCAGAATACAATAAGTTCAGAGCTGGAAACGGTAACAGAGGCATTTTACTCCAGTTTAACACAAATTAGAGGCAGTGAAACGTTATTTACTTTCCCTTTTTTCTTCACGGTCTGTGTGGCCTCCAGTCAGGCTGCAGACAGAGCTTTCTGTACTTGAATCTGTGTTTGTGTGTTTTTTTTAATGGACTGTGTGAAGACCTCCACGGTTCAGCACAAAGCTTTCTTTTCCTCATAGATTAGACTTAAACCTCAAATGTGCCGTTGTTGTGTTCTATCTGCAGACTGTCGACTTGTGACAATGAATTGAAATCTAATCACTGTTCAGCTCAACGTCACGTTCCACCTTGGAAAGAGAGCCGTGTAGAGTTCTGACCTCTCAAAAATGATGTGATTGTCCATTTTAGATCTTCCCTTCCTTTTTTTAGCTGATATTAACAATTGAACACGATTAAAGGAAGATAGAGGGATACAAACCTGAGCTTTTAAAGTGATTAATATATGAAGAGATGACTGAAGACACATCTTGTTTTTTCATCTCAGATGAGGAAAAGAGGATGTGGCTGTCGGTATCCGCCCTGTGCTGAAATACTTCACGTTGTTTTTTGTTTTTTCTGTTTCTTCCCTTTTTTTTTCTCTCAGGTCATCTGGCTCGTTGCCTTTGTAGCGTCTGTGCTCTTGGGCCTGGATTATGGCCTCCTGGCGGCCATTGCATTCGCCATACTGACGGTCATCTACAGAACACAGAGGTACTGATGAAAGGCAGCTGAATAAACACGATGCCACACATCGCAGCATGTAAACACACACGTGTGAACAGTTTTGTAAATGTAAAGCTGAAGTGTTCCTGACCTTTTTTGTCTTTCAGCCCTAAAAATGCCATCCTGGGCCATGTTCCCGGCACGGAGATGTACTGTGACGTGGATGAGTATGAAGAGGTGAGTCTGTCAGGAGAGAAAACACTGATGTGTGAACACTAAAAATGTCACACAGAGTGTGTCTCAACATGTCTGACTGGTGTTTCTGTTCCCAGGCGGCTGAATATGAGGGGATTAAGATTTTCCACTCCAACTCTTCAATCTACTTTGCTAACAGTGAACTTTATGTGAATGCCCTCAAGGAGAAGGTAAGGCCTGTTTGTGTGTGTCTGTGTGTGTGTGTGTGTCCTATTTACATGTATAAAGGAGAGGGCTATTAGAAACCTTTTTATCCATGTTGTTGAAGTGGTTTTAATCAGGTTGTCAAGGACTGGCAAACATTGTTGGCAGTACGTAGGTCATCGTGACTGTTACCCAGAGACATGTAATTATATGAGTGTGAAAACAATTTGGCGGTGAGCAAACAGCTGTAATGTGACAGAAAGAGCCAACCGTAACAGAGAAAGATAGACAGAGATGGAGCAGGAGGAAGAAACTCTTTGGAACCAGAAAACATTAAACTGTCATATAATGAAGCACAGCGTGTATTCATGTGGACTGAAACAATAAATTAACTTTCATTTGAATAGTTTAAGAAACCAAAAGTCAGTTATTGAAGAATGTGGCCTGGCTTTGTCAGATTAAGTCCATGTGTAATGTGTTGGTGAATTAGATTTAAAGGGACAGTTTGACATTTTAGGAAATACTGACGAACCTCAGAAGGAATCTTACTGAGAGAGACGAAAGAGAAAATCTCTGATGTGTTAAATATGAAGCTGGTATGCAATATCTTTGGACAGAGCCAGGCTAGCTGCATCCTTAGACTAGCCCAGCTTCCACTCTTTATGCTAAGCTAACCTTCTGCTAACTATATATATGTATGTATGTATGTATATATATATATGTATGTATATATATATATATATATATATATATATATAGATAGATAGATAGATAGATAGATAGATAGATAGATAGACACATACATACATACATACATACATACATACATACATAGATATTAACAAAGAGATTTCCATCATCTCTAGGTACAGTGATAAAAGGCAGCACAAATATTTAATATTTAATCTTAAGTAAAGTAACAATCAATCAAGCACATTCAGGCATTCAGGTAGTTGACTTCACCCTCCTTCAGCCAGGCTACAGTTAAATAAAGCTTTAAGTGCTCGTGTTCTTTTCTGTCACCTCTGAAATCATTAGCAAAGTCCATTAGCTTCAAATATGAGCCACTTAACAAAAGACACCTCATGTGTGGTGGACTTTGTACCTTTTAGTTATCGACTCCTATGGATTTTTAAAGAGTCTGCGAGGTCCAACAGCTGTTGACCTGAACATGAGAATAAGCAGTTCATACAGGACTGAGTTCAGTGATCACCCCTCTCCCTTTCTGTTACAGCGTTCAGCTTCAGTCTCTGGATGTTCACTCATTTTTTTAACAACCCTGTAAATTCATTATAAAAACGAGAAATCTATTTTCCGAACCGTATAAGCTTGGACAAAAGACAGTGCCTGCTAGAACAGAGATGCTTTAAAGCCTGTTTCACTGACATGATGGTGTGTTTGCAGACGGGAGTAAACCCTGTGCACTTACAAGCTTCCCGTAAAGCCCGAAAGAAACAGATGAAGGCAAACGGCAGCCACAACTCTCCAATGAAGGTTTGTGCCAAGGTAAGTCTCCCTGCGTCTCTTGTTGTTGCATATGTACACAGTCCACTTTGTTGACAGTGTAAATATGCAGCATCTTGCTTTGTAATGTCACGTAGGGGCCTGTGTGTTTCCCAGGCTCGTGTGTGGTAGACTGATCCCTCACAGTGGAGCTAAAAACCAGTGGTGAAAATAATGTGAGAAATTCAAGCCATGAACCACAGCTCACTGACAGACGTAAATAATCTGTGTCTTTGGTGGTTCCAGTATAAGAAGGAGGGAGTAACTCATGAGGTTTTGTCCCATAACTTGGCGGCGGAGGAGCAGAGCAACGGTCAGCTGTCAGACATGGAGGAGGCCGTCTTCCTTGAACCTCTCAGCACTGTCCGCTTCATCATCCTGGACTGGACACCTGCCAGCTTCATCGACTCTGTGGGAGCCAAAGCCATCAAACAGGTCCTTCACTATACGATGTATTACAACCACAAGTGGAGATGTCAGTTCTGTTTAAAGTCATCCCTGTGTCGATACACAGTAAGTCACCATATGTGTCTCTGCAGGTTATTAAGGAATATGCAGCGGTGGATGTTCAGGTGGTCATAGCCGGCTGCAGCAGTGAGTACTCATGCTGATATGATGATAGTTAAGATGCCTCACTCAGATCAAAACTTCACCTGTGATTCATCTCTGACTGCAAGTCAAGACTTTATACTACACCATTGTTTTTAGTATGACATAATAAAAAATCTGTCATCATTATTCCACATGCAGCTAATCAGTTTATTAGCTGCATGTGGCTCATGTCAAAGTTAGACAGCATACATAGAGCAGTTAAATTGAAAGTGTTTCAGCTAAACTGAACTTCATGGAGCCACGATGTATTTCAGAGCTGTTGGATTGGACTCTATTTGTTTTAGCTCGGAGGAGGTGTAAGTTTCAGTTTGTTTCTGTTCTGTTCTACCTTTACGTATTTGCTTTATGGTGATGATAATTTATTCAGTCATTTGTATAGTCTGTACTTAGTTAAAAAGTTAAAGTTCATTTAAAAAGTTAAAGTTCATTTATTTCTTTACACAGAAAGGTGATCTGTATTCTAAACAGCAATGTTATACGGCTCTTTCTATGTGTTTGTGACTAAGTCACTAGTGGGGACAAGAATTTTTGAAATTGGTCCAATAAAATTTTTTTTGCATGAAATTGAGTGAGAGCACCGCAACCACGAAATGGCCTTTGCAGAAATTCTGCACTGACATTGTACGTTCACTAAGAGTTCTTGTTTCTGCTGACAGGCTCAGATTGCGTCTGGCTTTGGTGTCACACAATAACACGAACAAACGAATGGATCGAGGCAGCAGTAGAAGCAGCAGCTCCGGGTTCTGCGGCGTACAGTAAACGCAGCACTTTAACTGTGCTTTCTGGTTAAACAAAATGTTAATCCAAACGTTGTCAGACACACTCCAAGCCTGTCAGTGACAAAAACACTAAACGCTAAAACATAATCAACAACAAGTTTAATTTAATGAGACACATGATACAGCAGAAACTTCACCTAAATACTGGAAGATCAGTCTGTGTCTGCTCTGACTGATCTTTTTTCTCTTGACTTTGAAGGAAACCTTCTGTCTGAGCTGGACACCTTACAGTTCTTCACCGGCATCGTAACTCCAGAGATGGTGTTCCCCACCGTCCACGATGCCGTGCTGCGCTGTCAAAACTCAAATTCCCGCCCACTTCAACCAATGACACAACCTGACGGGAGATGACACTGTAAACCGAGGAGCACCGTGGCCCCGACGTGGAAGGCAGATTTGGGAGATCCTATACCCAAATGTACGAGAACGAACGTCATCACAGATGAACTGAACAATCGTTCATGTTGAATAGACGAGTGTTTGTAGCCTCGTTGAGTCACAAGTGCCCAAAGCAGCAAGACACGGCGGTTTTATGAGGATTTTATCCAATCAGAAATTCAGGATTTCAAGTTGACATTCCTACAGCCTTATTCCTCTGCATCCTCTCCCTCTCTGTTACTACATGCACTTTTTTTGGGGTGTTTTTGTAGTTCTGCTGAAATTCTCTCTGCTCTGCTCGGAGCACATTTTAAAGTACGCTGCTGCTCTAGTCTGGACGACCTTGTTAGAATGATTTCTGTGAGCTGACTGTCAATCATGCTGCATCAAATGTTTATGGTTACTGAGAAGATGTGATTAGTCTTCAGCTGTATTTCTGTGTAATTGTGTATTTAAACCGGCAAAGGCACTATCATTGGTCAGTTGCAGTGTTATGTTTGTTACAGTACATTTGCACTGCTGTTTGACACTAATGTAGTATTGCACATTCTGTCAGTCAGCGTATACTTTAGCATTTTTAGGTGTCCCTTTATGAAAGATGTTACTGTGTGAACGATGTTACCGTGTGGTTATTTTTCACTATTTAACAACACAGTGAGATGGAACTCTGGAATAAACTTTATTTTGAACAACAATGACAAACAAAAAGGACAATGTTTTTTTTTGACCCCGCTCTCTGCTTCTCCTGACAGTAAAATGCCAAAGTGGAAACTCTCTCACACACACGTACACACACTCTCAGTTGTAGGTCATGTATCTGGGGGTGGCGCTGAACTTGGCGTAGGATTTGATGACCTTGTTAACGGCCTCCAGGAAGTCCTTCTCCGTGGCGATCTTCCTGCGGGCTCTGATGGCGAACATGCCGGCCTCTGTGCACACACTGCGGATCTCAGCGCCTGGCAGGAAACACACATCAAGTTTTGGTTAGAGGATGAACAGGAAACAGTGGAGCTGAGTCATTCATGCTGTGATACCCACTGGTTTGAGTTTTTTTAGGGTTTGGGTGAGCTGCTTGTATGACTATGTTGTGATAAAGGAGTTAAAAAAAAAAGAACTTTGCAGAGAAAAACATGTCTTCATCTCAACTTTACATAATCTGAAGATTTCCTGACTCATCGTCTATCCTGCATCTCCAAAACATCAACTTTTCATGACTCAGTAAAAATAGGTCTGTTTTCATCTGTGTGACAACACACTGCAGGATTTTAAATGATTTCTGACCTTTGAAAAAGAAACACAATCCTTTCTGCACATCTGAAACTTCAACATCACTAAATATGGAGATTGGTGGTTTTAACTGCACAGCAAAAACAATGTTACAGTGCACCCTTGTGGACAAATCAGTACAACACTAGTGAACAGTAGGAATATAGTGAGAATGTGGGTCTTCAGAGGACTGCTGATCATGCTGATGCTGCTGTGTCATTCTTACCGGTGCTGTTGGGACAGAGGCGAGCCAGCAGCTCAAAGCGAATGTCTCTCTCCACACTCATAGAGCGGGCGTGGATCTTAAAGATGTGTGTGCGACCCTGAAAAACAGGAAACAGCGGTGAGGTTGGGGCTTCACAAAAGAATAAACAGCAATCAAAGGTCTTCATGTCTTGCAAACACATTTTAGCTCACCTCCAGGTCGGGCAGGCTGAACTCGATCTTCCTGTCCAGACGTCCGGGTCTCATCAGGGCCGGGTCCAGGGTGTCCGGTCTGTTGGTGGCCATCAGTACTTTGATGTTGCCTCGAGGGTCGAAGCCGTCCAGCTGGTTGATGAGCTCCAGCATAGTCCTCTGGACCTCATTGTCTCCACCGGCGCCGTCGTCAAAACGAGCACCTGACAGGTTCAAAAAGACAAATTTCAGTCTTGATTGTGTTCTTCATTTTCCGTTTAGTTTCTTTACACTGTGTTGAAGAAACATTCAGCATTTCATGATAGAACAGAAGACAGATATCTTCTGGTCTATAGAGGTTATTCACTAATATCTCTTCATGTTGCTCTGATGTGAGTGTGGTACATAAGCTTCCTCTACAAAATGTTTAAAAACTAAACAAATCACTGAGATATAACTTTAATTAAGTTTTGTATTTCCTGTCAGCCGCCCCATGTGAGAAGACTCAGTCCTGTGTAAACTGTCTGTAGCTGAATCGGGTTGGTCTACTCTGTATTTTAACGTCTGTCATAATGGTAAAATTTTAACACATAAATGATAAGACAGTGTGGGTAATCCTCACTTACCTCCAATAGCATCGATTTCATCAAAGAAGATCAGACAAGCCTTCTTAGTTCTCGCCATCTCAAACAGTTCACGCACCATCCTGGCCCCCTACAACATGTTAACACTCGTCAGGACTCATAATCTGAACGGCTGCTGTTCTTTGTCTGCTTGTGTTTCCTCTCGCACACTCACCTCTCCCACGTATTTCTGCACCAGCTCGGAGCCGATCACTCTGATGAAGCAGGCGTCCGTTCTGTTAGCCACAGCGCGGGCGCACAGGGTCTTTCCTGTGCCGGGGGGCCCGAACAGCAGCACGCCTTTTGGGGGCTCAATGCCCAGATTGACAAACCTCTCGGGCTGATGAGGAGAGGACAGACAGGATGAGCGGTCAGGATGGAGGCGTGTGTTAGTCTCAGGTTAAATGTGGTGACTAAGACAAGCTCTTCATTTGTGAACACTCACATGAAGCAGGGGGGTCTCAACCACTTCTCTCAGCTTCTCAATCTGTTCCTTGCATCCACCAACATCACTGTAGGTCACATCAGGCTTCTCCTCCACCTACAACATGAGCACAAAGAATCAGCTCACTTTGGAAATTGTAGGAGTTTACTGTTCTGTCTGTTCTCATCAGTCTCAGCGGGTGGATTCATACCTGCATCATGGTCACAGTTGGGTCGATCTTGGGAGGCAGAGGAATGTGGATCTGATACTTGTTTCTGTCGACACTGGGAGAACAGAAGAGACACTAAGATTTAGCCATTGTTTCACTAGATGTTTGACATAAATAAAAGAATAATATCTGAGACGTTTAAATAACACTTGTGCCTCACCCGACTCTCATTCCCTCCTCGATGTCAGTTGGAGCCACCTGGTCGCTCAGGTCCACCACAAACTTAGCAAACTGCTTGACGTTGATGATGTATTTGGGGTCTTCGGAGTCTGCGTTGATGATCTTTGTGCATCTGTTTGAATCATACAGAGGGAGGGAAACAAAATGGATATACTATAAACATAAAGGCAAAGAGAAGGGAACATAAAACACTGTTTATGAGCTACTTATGCAGAGTATATCTTTCTAATATCTGTGTGAGGTGGAATAAATAGGAATATTTTGTTTATAGAAAGGTTAAATAGTCGCTTTTCCTCTAAGACCACTTCACATTCTATATTGTACATTTTGGATATGTTTGAGTCATATCCAAAATGATTTGCACAAATGAAATGACTCAAAAACACTGACTGATTTTTGCTTTACCTTGCTACCTGCAGTGGCTGTTCACTCTGCAGAGTCTGTTTGTCAGCAGCCAGATCCCAGAGTGCTGGTGGAGCCAGTCCTGTGTCAGACTCCTTAATGCCTGGCAAAGCCAAAGACAAAAAAAAAACACAACTCATCAATTGGTCAGAACATCTGAAATTACCCAGAAAAGTAAAGTCAGAAACACATTTTCCATTGTGTCATTTCATTTAAATGTATTTGTGGTGTTATCGCTCACCTGTGAGCTCGTTGATCTTTTTGAGCAGCTGCTGGATGTCATCTTCCACTTGTTTGATCTGTCTGGAGTACGTGCTTTGACCCTGCCGATGAACAGCAAGCATCACATTAGAACGACTTACGAATAAACGAATAATGATGTCAAAGTGACAGACTTCACTGCTCTCATGTAATATCCTGGCATACTTACATATGTCTTCAGCAGCGCGATGTCCCCTTCATCCAAAGCTGTGAGGACGAAAACAACAGTGATGAGTGTGCACGGTGACAGCAGGCCCGCTGGCATTGTTGTCAAACTGAGCGAGAGGTTCATTTATTCCATTATTTACATATTTTACAGCAATTGAAAAAAAAATGTTAGACGTTATATTTATCAAAACACAGCAGTTATCCGAGTCAGCGGTATATCTGTTTAAAGAACGAAGCTAACGTGAGCTAAGAAGCTAATTCCTTTTCGGCAAACTTAACTGTTTTCTTTTTAAATAAACCCCCATAAACTGTTTAGAAATGTCGGCTACCTCTGATAGGTGCGTCATCCTTCTCATCTTCCTTGGTCTTCCTTTGGTCGTCTCCTAAATAGTCCGGCATTTTAGTCAAGAAAATGAAGGTTTGTCACAGAAAGACTGAGCTGCTGCTCCGGCTAACACACTGAACCATTACACAGCAGCTTTCAGCTTCCGCCGCTACGCGCCAGTCGCCGGAAATACATGTCGGAATTTTATTGAGGATGTACCACTAATATAAAATAAAACATTTTTGTCATATAAACAACGCTTGTATAATTATAATTCGCCATTTTAAATGCTGGCCTTAAAGCCTTAAAATTATATATATGTGTGGGTTTCCAGCGAAGCGGCACTGCGTAGTAAAGCGTCTATTGCGGAACGAAAGTGAGGAACCGTAAGTCGTAACACGGAGCGGTCAACCGGGTGACAGCGGGGCTCGTTTTCGGATTGGCACTTGGGAAAGTGAGGCCCATGTGGTGTGAGCGGGCCACAGACTTCAGCACTTTAGATAGCTTCCACTTCATCATTTCGGCACCTGAATGTTCGTGTAGCCCGTTCGTGTAAGATGTTGTTAGAAGCGCGGGACGACGAAGAGACGGTTGTCTTCACGGCCGCTACCGGTAAGCACCGAGAGAGGCCAGAGGAAGGCAGCTAGCTATGCTACCAATGTTAAATATGAAGACTGTACTCGATAGCGTGCCGCTAAGAAGCAGACAGACAGGCTGATAGCAGCTCGGCGGTCTCTCCGTACTCTTAATAATTCGTGTAATTTCTCTGTTTATTGCAGCTGTGTTTCTCCTCTGTGTGTTTCTGAATGTGAGCGAGCTGCTGCCCACTCATGGCTGCACTCACTGCAGTGATTTATTTATGGAAGCTCTTGACATTAGCTGGACACTCGCTAGTTGATACTGAACAACACTTCCTCGGCGTGTCACACGTTCATTACCAGACCGTTACATGATGTCTGGACACCTGTTGTACCTTCACAGTGTCACCTGTCACCGTTTTGTGTGAGGACAAAAACAAAAACAGAAAAACAGTTTGTTTTTGTTTTTTTAATTTTTAAAAGGAAAACATTCAGCAAACCCTAATAAAACGTTCAGTCACTGTTACCTGGCTTTCATCCAGGTAGTTTTGGTGCAGTTGGCAGAGAGACACCTGAGATGCTTGTTAGTGTAAGTCAGTGGCATTCAACTGTAAAGTAAATAGTTTATTATAGCATCATTCAAGAGCAAATATCAGCGTGTCTCATAAAATACACACAAACCATGCTCATGCTTCACTTCTGTAAGCTGCTGTATTACACATGCCTGTGGGCAACATGTTGGCTGAAGGTAGAAGACAAACCCGTTCAGGACGTGCGTAACTTGGGCAAAGTCATGTGCCAAAGAATTGATCAAATCAGAATACAAATTCAAATGTGTTCTTTTCAGTTATAATTACAAACCATTATACTTCTTTGTACGGGGGTCTGCAACAGCAGATCACACAGGAAATGCACACATTTCATGTAAAACGTAACTTGTATATCAATTGGGTTAACTGTTCCTTAAATTTCTTAACATTTTGCCTAGATCCAGACTGAAAAAAAAATCTACAGGCTCTATATTGTTGTCTTGGGAAACACTCTCACTCTTTTCTCACCTCTCTACGCCACCCTCAGCCTCTGTGCAGGTCCAGGTGGAGCCTGTGGGACGATGGTTCGAGGCATACGTGAAACGGAGGAACAGGAGCACATCCACCTCCTTCCAGGAGCTGGAGGAGGAAGAAGAGTCCTCCGAGGAGTCAGAGGATGAGGAGTTTCAGCTGGAGGAGTACCCCATGCTCCGAACACTTGACCCCAAAGACTGGAAGGTATCGTTAGTTAGTTAATAATCATAATAATGATGATAATGATAGTTACTTCTGCTTCATTCATTTTGGATTTGAACTCATTTTTGTGATATTTAATCATGTTTTGTTCATTAGTTGGAAAATCACAGCAGCACATTTAGTTTATCTATACTTCAGATGTAATCAGTAAACAATGTGTCACGTTAGCTCGTGATTCTTCACTCACCTGTTACTTGTTTGTCAGAATCAAGATCACTATGCTGTCCTCGGGCTCGTACACCTGAGGTACAAAGCCACACAAAAACAGATCAAAGCTGCTCGTGAGTATTCGTCTTCCTCCTGCTCCCATGGATCATTTCTCTAGTTTGGTGTGAATATTAAGTCAACCACATTCTCTGCTGCTCTTCCACAAGACAAAGCCATCGTGTTGAAGCACCACCCTGACAAGAGGAAAGCTGCAGGAGAGCAGATCGTGGAGGGAGACAACGACTACTTCACCTGTATAACTAAAGGTGCGTAACGCTGCGTCTCATTGTCATCACCCTGCTGTCACACTGTCTGGAGGGTCCTGAACTCCCCGTCCTCTCTGTTTGTTACTGAACTCCAGCTATAGAAATCCTGTCGGACCCTGTGAAGAGGAGAGCCTTCGACAGTGTCGACCCCACCTTCGACAACGCCGTGCCTTCAAAGAGCGAAGGCAAAGAGAACTTTTTTGAGGTGTTCGCTCCCGTTTTTGATAGAAATGCCAGATGGTCTTCCAAAAAGCACGTGCCCAAACTCGGCACCATGGAGTCTACTTTCGAAGACGTCGACAATTTTTACTCTTTTTGGTAAGAGTTGCTGATTTGATTAGAGAAATATTAGTGCTTGGTTGTTGTTGGAGAAGGGAATGTGTTGTAACTTGGATGTCGATTCCTGTTAAAGGTACAACTTTGATTCATGGAGGGAATTCTCATACTTGGATGAAGAGGAAAAGGAGAAGGCTGAATGGTAAGCTTGTGTGTGTGACAGCAGTCCATTGTACTGAAGCAGGTCCTGTGTTCTAACTGACTGACGTGTTTTAATTGACCCTCACAGTCGAGATGAGAGGAGATGGATTGAGAAGCAGAATCGAGCCTCCAGAGCTCAGAGGAAGAAGGAGGAGATGAACAGAATACGAACACTAGTTGGTACAGTCTCAGAGCCAGCACACACTGCACAAGGACGGAAACAGATTTTGATGGAGCAACTAAAAATATCATGAAACAAACATAAGGCTGTTAGATATTTTGTATATGGAAATCAGGAAATGTCTGACACTGACGGGTTTCCTTGCTTCATTGCAGATACCGCCTACAGTTGTGACCCTAGAATAAAGAAATTCAAAGAAGAAGAAAAAGCCAGGAAGGAGTCAGAGAAAAAAGCTAAAGCTGACGCCAAGAAGAGAGAGCAGGAGGAGAAGGAGCGAGTAAGTGTCACTCTAAAACCTGCTGTCATCATCCTTAACTTTGAGATTTCTGCTGAGACTGAATACATTTTGGGAAATGTGCAGTGTGGTGTAACACTGAGTAAGAGGAATAGATGTCTCAGGAGGTCTTTAGTTTCAACATTCACCTTTTATAAATGTATTATAAAGTTTAGAAATAGAAGTTCAATTCCAAAAGTTTCAAAATTTAAAGGCTCTTGCTTTGTTCGAGTCATATGGAAGTTACTGTTGACATCTGTAGTTTCGTCTTACTGTAAAGACCAAAACCAACGATGGCAGGAATTGTGCAGAAGAGGTCAGAAATCTGAAGGGGCTTATAGTAAAACAAATTTATCCCAATACTATGAATATTTCTGTCCAAGTCTGTCACCAATTTCCTTAAACTTATCAAGGTGTTGTCACGTATACTCACCAGTCAGTTTTCGGTGTGTTCCACAGGCCCGGCAGGCGGAGCTGGAGGCGGCTCGCTTGCTGAAGGAGAAGGAGGAAGAGGAGGCGAAGCAGGCAGCCCAGCAGGCCAAGAAAGAGAAAGAGATCCAGAAGAAGGCCATCAAGAAGGAGAGGCAGAAACTCAGGACTACCTGCAAGGTTCTTTCTTTTATAGGATGATAGCCTCAAACCTGAAGTATTCCTTAGACCTGCTTCAGTCAATGATGTTTTCTGACTCCACAGAACTGGAACTACTTTGCTGACAATGAAGCTGACAGTGTGAAAATGATGGAGGAGGTGGAGAAGCTCTGTGATCGGCTGGAGCTGATAAGGTACAGCCAACTACAAGATCATCACAATTTCTGTAGATCAGACCCCAAACACACCGTAAACCTCAGATGTTATGAGCTAAGGTCATCCGAGCCTTGGAGAGCTTTCAGGAAACAGATCCCTGAAGAGATGTGTAACAGGATTTTATGTTATTTGTGTGTTTCCAGTCTGCAGTCCCTGAATGAAATCCTGGCCTCAGGCTCAAAAGACGACAGTAAGGCAGCCGTGGAGAAGCAGGTAAAGAGATGCTGTGTTTTTAGCTGATGGAGGAGATACACAGCAAACATCACCAGGAAACTCCACCTTTCAGCAGATGTAATAAAGTCATCACAAATTTACGAACACGTCGGTGTCCCTCCCTCTCAGGTGCAAGAGGTGAACGCCCAGCTGCAGAGGGAGAGGGAGGCCGAGGTCCAGGCGAGGCAGGCGGCACGCAGCGCCGAGCAGGCCAGTGGAGGTGGAGGAGGCGGGGGCAAGGGCTGGAACGAGGACGACCTCCAGCTGCTCATCAAAGCGGTCAACCTGTTTCCTGCTGGAACCAACGCCAGGTACACACTCGCACAGAGCAGCACATTAGCAGAGCGGCAGCTTCAGTCCTGCGTCTGCACTGGACTGGATGTGACAAACAGTTTTGATTGTAGGTCACCTATGGTAGCAGTTTGAGTCTATGTGAATATAGAGATTCAATGTGAAGCGTTAGGCTCCTTAACCTGTGCAGTTTGTCTGTGGCGTGATCCAGTCTTGTCATTTCTATGTTACATCTCCCTGCTTTGGTGATCACAGAGCCGTACTTTGTATTGCACTCAGAGGTTAGCTGTTAAAACACAAAGTCAAACTTTGTGTCTTTTCCTTCCAGATGGGAAGTTATCGCCAACTATATGAACCTACACTCCACCAGTGGCATGAAGAGGAACGCCAAAGACGTCATCAACAAAGCCAAGAATCTACAACGGCTAGGTAAGTTTACGTAGGAAGAAACTACAATGTTCACAATATACCCACACAATTCAGCACTGCTGTGTCCAGTCATGGGTCAAATGAACTACTTATTAATGCTAATTGTCGATCTGTAGATGGACTACAGAACAGTTTGCAACTTCTCTTTTACTGAGAGAAAAGAAAAGTCATAGAATTATTAAAATGGCAATGTGGGACATTCCCAGTGGTGTATAAAACATCTTAGACTAGATAAAACTGGATTAATATTGCTTTTAAAAAATGATATACCTATTAAAAACTAAGGATTAAAGTAAAGTTTTGATGCTGATATAATACAATACTTTCTGCTGTAGCATTTTATTTTCATGACAACTATTTTTCATCCACAGATCCGCTACAGAAAGATGAGATCAACAGAAAAGCCTTTGAGAAGTTCAAGAAGGAGCACACTTCAGTGCCTCCCACCGTAGATAACGCCGTGCCCTCAGAGAGATTTGACGGTGAGCGGACAGCATCTGCACTGACACTTGCTGTAACAAAGCAGTTGATTCCTCTCACGGTGTATTCTCGTGATGTAATTCATTTTTTTACACTGTGTGTGTCATCCCTCAGCCTCTGGTACTGATGGTAACACCGCTGCCTGGACCACAGAGGAACAGAAACTTCTGGAACAAGCCCTGAAGACCTACCCGGTCAGCACACCTGAGCGGTGGGAGAAGATCGCTGCTGCCGTCCCGGGACGAAGCAAGAAAGACTGTATGAAGAGGTACAAGGTAAGACGACGTGCTGGTCCTGGACGTGTTGTGAATGTTTGTTGTAGGTTGTCGTGATGTTGCATTGAGGTGATTCTAATATTTTGTCCTCCTGATCATCAATCGGCAAACAAAATGTTAGAACATCTATATGTGATGCAGTACAGCCTCCACGGTCTGACCAGTGTTCTGCTTGTGTCTCTAACAGGAGCTGGTGGAGATGGTTAAAGCCAAGAAAGCTGCACAGGAACAAGTGGCAGCCAAGAGTAAAAAATGACAAGAACCACAAAGAATAGTATCTGTGTTATTTTAACATTATTGTGTTGGTCTTTATTTTATAATAAAAATTAAAGGAGGAAAAAAAAATACTACAGACAAGACTTTAAATACTGAGTACAAACTGAGTTTGTTTCTATGCTGTACACTTTCTCTGTTCTCAGAGCTGCTCTGATCAGGTTGTCATCCAGAACATTCCACTGTGGATCTGGTTGTAGTCTGGCAGCTGTTCAATTGGACCTGAGGGGGGAAAAAAACAAGATGGATACAGTTCATGACAACCTGGGTTTCATTTTTGGAGCTCTGAACATTGTTTCTGTTAGTTATGAGAACAGTGGAACCGATGGCCGTAGATAAACTGCAAAATGTTTTAGAGTCTGGTCAGGTCTGCTCAGTGACGTGAAGAGTCAATCTATAATACAATGTTCACAACTCAAAGACAGCTACTGTCAGTTACTATATAGCATATAGCATGAACGTACCAACTGCTGCGATGGCAGGAGCCTTGTTGAAAATATATTTGGTGCACACGTCCTTGATGGTTTTAGCATCGATGGCCTGTCAAGGCAGAGACAGTCAAAATGTAAAAACACTGCAGTACTTTCCAACCACAATTTAAACAGTTACTAAGTTTTGACGTGGGGTATAAACAGTGATGGCTGATGTAGACTTTAACAATGGAAGGAAGGGTGGAGTTCATGGAGGTCCAGGAAGAATAGATACAGAGTTAACACTTCCAGAGGGAAAAGTTACATTTGATGGGTTTTCAAAGCCTGAAATATTTTGGCAAAATGACTACTCTCCACTTAACATCACTCAGTCTAAATGTGTGCGTCTCTACACGTTCTTAGTCAGTGACAAAGTGGATCCACTCACATCGATTCTGGCCTCCAGCTCGTGCAGAGGGATCCTGCGACTGTAACACAGCATCTGTCTGCCGATGTCCTCGCAGATGGGGGTGGATCCTGTGGACAGCAAATAAAACAAGTCAATAAATAACTAAAAAGGTGCTACATGGTGCTTTTCTAAATATGAGTGATGTGACGCAGCCTTTACCGTCCAGGTGTAGGAGCATGTTGGTCTTGAGCAGGTTTTTGGCCCGTGCCACCTCGCCCTCCGTCACGCTCGTGCAAAGAGTCATCCTGACAGATGTGGAGGCATGCTATGATCTTAGAGCAACCATTTCCACAGACTCATCATTTTCTGTGTGTGTGTGTGTGTGTGTACTCACCATTCCCTCTGAGTGAAGTGCATCATGTCGTTGATGGTGCCGGGCTCACACACCATGTAGAGCCCCCACAGGCCTGTGTCTGTGTAGCAGGTGTTGAAGGACTGGAAGCTGTGACACAGGTTTCCCTGACAGGCCATCTGAGCCAGTTTACTGGACAGATTCTGGTTCAGAGGGACACAATCCAGCAGGGACGGTTACAAGATGGAGGTATGACGGGCCTGTGCTGTGTGTGTTTATAAATGCACTATTAAAAATTTGGTTTTAAGCTTTTAATGATGTGGTCTTTGTAAGCTAAATAGTTTTCTGGTGCAACATTCTAAACCAAAGGTGACTAGAGTTGAGTCACAGTGAGCTGAACTAGGTTTGACCTCGAGGTTTCAGCTGTACTCACCACACCTCCGCCAAACGAGCGGTCCCAGTTTCCGATGAGTGTGTTTGCCACCATGAGGGGGATGGTGTCGGGGTGTGACCACCCGACCGCCTCCACCGCGATGGCGATGTGAGCCAGAGGCATCTTGTCATCGCGTACACGGATCTGAAGCAACAGAGTAACGTGTTCTGGTATCATCATCATAATTCATGACTGTGATATCCTGATATAAATATTATTCTTTAAAATAAACAGTCTGTTTTATTTTTGCTCTGATAATCAATGTAATAAAAAATACATTTCATTAATAAAGTACTAGATATAAGATGCCTTAAAACTGATAATTTAGGAAAAAAGGTACTCAAAGATGATTTACATGCCATGATCAAGTAAGTACAAAAAACAAAGAAGGCTAAAACACAGTAACAGTGTGTGGTGTTTGCTTTCAGTCTTACCTCACTTCCTGTGAAGTGGCATAGAGGAAGTGCCGGGGCTTCACCCTTATATCTGCCAGGAAGTTTTCCAAAATGATACTTGGCCAAATCGATGAGCTCATCATGTGAAACTCCTGATTAATAAACACAACAGAATGTTAAAGTCTTATTTCACTTCATGACTTTGGTCTGGTGTGACTTCATGCAGAATCAACTTCAATTAGTCTTTAACGATCAAATGAATCCATATAAAGAGCTCTGACCTCCAGCAGCAGCCAGCACTATTCTGGGGCCTTTGTAGTGAGTAGTGATGTACTCCACCAGGTCTCCTCTGTTGATCGTCCTGGTAGCATTAAAGAAAAAAGTACAAGATAACATTAAGAAAACCAGTCTGATTAAAGCAGAACCATGTGAGTCCTCTACATCAGCCACACTGGGATCATGTTGGTCTTACTTGATGTTCTCTGTGGGGCCGAGAATGGTCCTGCCCAGAGCTGTGGACTGGTACGCCGTGGCGTGCAGGTAATCAAAGACCACTTCCTGCAGATTGGTCTCCACTTCCTGCATCTCTCTGAGGATCACCCCTCGCTCCCTCTCGATCTCCGCCTCACCCAGCGTGCTGTTCTGGATGATGTCAGCCAGGATCTCCACGGCTTGAGAGGAAGAAGACAGGGAAAAGGTTTATTTACATAAATGAAGTGATGATTTTTCAAACATATGAGTGGAGCTACAAATGAACTTTCCAGTTCTACTTTGAACTCTCCTACACTCAAAAAACATCGTCCCAAACTCAGATAATTTACAAAGGGAGGGAGAAACTGTACGTTACCTCGTGGAAGATCTTTAGAGAACGCTTTGGCGTAATACACAGTTTGCTCTCGGGATGTGTAGGCGTTCAGATGAGCCCCCATATTCTCAATCTCCAACTCCAGATCCAGCTGAGAGCGCTTCCTGGTGCCCTGTCCCACACACAGATAAACAACACTCAGGATGTTTTGCATACCAAGAATTCTGCTAACACATTTTTTTTGTTTTTGTTTTTAGCTCTGTTACTGCAGTAATAAAAACTTTGTTGCACTGTTACTGGCTCACCTTAAACGCCATATGTTCCAGGAAATGTGCTGTGCCATTGTTTCTCTCATTCTCATAGCGACTGCCGGCGTCTATCCAGAGACCCACCTGGAAAAAGTCAGGAATGAATACCCAAAGATTTACATACACACACACACTCAACATGGAGAGGATCTCACAGAGTGAGAGATCATTGTCCATGCTTTGCTTCAATATTTTTTCTGACTAGTTAGTTGTAAAACAGGTAAATGAATATTTCAGGCACCTGCAACTCGTCACAGATGTAAGAGCCACTGAAGTTACACATATTTATTTGGTAAAACATTAAATATGTTGTTCTGTATGTTCTGATGTATATGTTGAACGGTGGACGAAAACTTTAAATGATTTAAACACAGTTTGTTGCAGTTTACGACGGGATGAGAATGAGAACTTACTACTTTACTAATGTAAATATATCAGAGTAGCTGTACCAAATGAACTGTGTGTGTGTGTTTAGAGGGGTCACTTTAAACTTACTGTGCAGGTGGTCAGCCCAGCGTCCTCAGAGGCCACCCTGAGTCCATTCTCCAAAGTGGTCACCTTGGTCTCAGGAACATTGAGAGCCACCTGCTGAGCAGCCTGAGTGGCCAAGAGTCTGTGCGGTCCAGCTGTGAGCTGCAGCTGGAGGACAGACAGGAACCAACCAGCCAGTCAGCATGACATAACAAATTTAGGACGGTGACGTCAGCTGTTACGAGTCACCTGTCAACAATGATGAAATTAACTATGTAACGCCGTCGATTTTTTACGTAGTTAACAAACAAGCTTCAAACATTACTTTCAGAATTCACACAGCAATGGCCGCGCTTCTCTAACTTTAACTTTGAGCCTGTCCGAGAGGTTTCCCTCCGTCAGCCTGTCCACAGAGAACTGTCAGCGAGCTGTTCAGTCACAAACACGACTGTAGACGCAGTGTTCTTACCCTGCTTAAAGACTTTGTCTTCAGTAAATGTCTTTGGAGGAGACATCTCCCGGCAAATGTGAGGCGCTGTAAGGACGCCGCCATGTTGTTTATCTGCCACACGGCGCGTGCGCAGTTAGTGTTTTCACTTACACAATCAGCACGCAACATCCGCCGGCGAAGACGACATTATTTTAGACAAAATAAAAGAAGGGAATAAAAAACGGAAGATTTTTTTTGACGCATTAAAAACGTAACATATAACAGTCCCCATACAAAAGTCATAATATAAACAACGTTAAATAAACTTGCTGCTTGCTTGCTGCTGATTTTCCTCTATTCTGACAACTGCGTATGTTCCAAAAAACGTTATTAAACCTTATTTGATATTCAAACCTAAAACGTCCTAGTTAAGACGTGTATTTTTTTGTTATATTATTATATTGATATTTTGCGCTTGTTTATTGTTATATGAGGAAAGTAACTTTTTTCCTCCCCCGGTGAGCTTTATTTTGAAAGCGACAGTTGGAGGGCGGAAGTGTGGCTTTAGCTTAGCGCGAATTTTCTTGGAGGGTCTCAAGTTTGTTGATTGACAGGCTCATCAAGGAGGTTTACGGTGAGTTAAACAAACATAAATAATGTTCCATGCGGGTCAGAGAGTGGACTGCTGCTATGTCTGACATTTGAAGGTATTTCTATTTTAACACTCAGTACTTTGAGTCTCTGCTCTCTGTTAATATGAAGTTCTGTGGTATTGTTAGCTGCTAATGGTGTGCTAATGACTGCTCATAAGTTCAGCTGAAGCATTAAAGCAGCCGTCAACAGCCACTGTCTCTGCTGTGACTTCCAGATAAGAAATGGCGGATGCCGGAGATCTAATGGACGGTGACCTGGAAGATGGAGAGATCTCCGGGTCCGACTCGGATACTGAGATGGGAACCGCCGCCGCCGCCGCCGCAGCAGCAGCAACACAAGCTCGACCCCAGGTTCCTCCAGCTTTTAGCGGCCAGTCCTTCCACAACAGAGCCGCAGCTCAACCTCCTGCCGCCGCCTACCGCAACGCTGGTAGGACGGTGGAGTCCAGTGACAGTGACCCGGACTCGTCGGACGAGGAAGCGGCTGTTTGGCGCCGGAAGCGTCAGAAAGTGTGCAGCGCTCCCCAGCCACCTGCCTTCACCAGCCGGGCAAGGCCGGCCAACACGCACACCCCTGCCGCACGAGAAGGCCGTAAGGTGAACAACATTTGGGGCTCCGTGGTCGCGGAGCAGTGCCAGGATGCCGTAGCTGCAGAGTTGGGGATATTCGGCATGGAGGGTGAGGTTAGCATGTCCAGCAGAAATGTGGAGACTTATAACTTTGTCCTTGCTCGTAAGATAATGGAGAAGGAGAGGGAGATGGAGAAACAGAAGGGTGGAGGAGAAGTGAGCATGCTGGACGCCCAGCTGGAGGAATACATGCAGGGCAGGGGCTCAGAGGAGAGGGCAGGAAGTGATGCAAAGAGGAAGAGGGCCGCTAAAGAGAGACTGGGCCCCAGGGCTCAGATGGACATCAAGGGCCGGTATGAGATCACAGAGGACGACCCCGAGGATAAGGTGGCGGATGAGATAGCACACAGGCTGCAAGAGCCTAAAAAAGAACTGATAGAGCGCATTGTTCAGGTCATTGGAAAGAAAAAAGCCATAGAACTGCTCGGAGAGACTGCCACACTGGAGGAAAGCGGCGGTGTGTACACCATGGACGGCAGCAGGCGCCGGACGCCCGGCGGCGTGTATCTGAACCTGCTGAAAAACACACCCAGCATCACCAAGGCCCAGATGAAGAAGATTTTCTTAGAGGAACACCAGAAAGAGTACAAGTGCAAGAAGGCCGCCCAGAAGAGGAGGCGGCACATGGTGGCCAAGAAGATGAAGCAGGCCATTGGCACACTGAACCTGCAGGAGCATGACGACGTCTCCAGGGAGACTTTCGCCAGTGATACCAACGAGGCTTTGGAGTCTCTGGAGGAAGAGGAGGGTCAGGTGGAAGCTGCTGTGGGTATTGAGGAGACAGCAGTGGTCTACAACTCCACAGACCTGGAGGTCTTCTGAGGGCTGCCTGCTGTCTGAACTCTGGGGGGTTTGACGGGACAGGACATTCTGTACTGAAAGTAATGGAAACACTTCAAACACTGTATGAGTACTATCTCTAGGAAGAGTCACACGTGTGTGTCCTTTTTTGTTTGTTAGTTTGTCGTCTAAACAATAAAAGGAGAGCGTTTGTTGTTAAAATATAGTTTGATCTGTCTGATGCGGCATGGAGAGTTCAATCATAATGATCAAAAACTTACCCGAGCGTTTTGGAGTCAGTGACGCACTCTTGTTGATTTGCAAATATAACTTTCTTTGTTAACAAGGTCTTGATTTATTAAATTAATTTGTGTGACTGTTTCTGGAATATAAATAAAGATTTCTTGGGTAAAACTGCTGAAAAACGTTTGCATGCTGAGCTCACTATAAGAAACCTGATGTCCACTGTGTTGTAATGTCGATGTTTGTCCAGCAGATGGCAGGCACATTTCACACAAAGACTTAACACCTCATATTTAAACTATTGATCCCATACAAGGAAAATAAAAGTAGTTGAGTAATATATGTTAGAACAACTTCTGTATACCACAGGATGCATTTGATGGAAAGTGCGACAACATTCAAACAGTATACTTGAAAGGTAAATGACTCAAAAGATACAAAAATAGCAGGGGTCACAGAATAGTGTCCACTTTTCCACTTTGATCTTACCAGGTGAATACTTTGCACATTCATGAGGTAGATTTTCATCTTTCATCTGTCTTCTTCTCTTCTGATATGTTTGTTTTGCACCAACACGCTAAGGCAAGTTTCTTGTATGTGAGAGCATACTTGGCAATAAATCTCATTCTGTTTAAAATAAATAACAGCATTATATAGATTATATAGCATCAGTCGCAACAGATAGTGGACTGGCATTCAGAAGATAACAGATCCAATGTTCACATACCAAAGTCCCAGACCACAGTCCCCATGCAGACTGTTTTGTGTATCAGGAGTACCTGGGACATGGATTCAGTTGCAGTTTAATTTATTAGTAACATTTTAAATGAGGATATTTTAAAGGCAAACTGGTGGATCTCGTCTGTCAAGTATGGTATGGAGGTAGACTTTCCTCCACATCTACAACTCAAAATTTTCTGCATTGTTCAGATGTATCAATTCCAGTTTCAGTCACACTAATCAGCTGCATTTAGAAAATTACATTGTCTTGGCGAAGGACAAGTGAAGAATCATAGAAATCACAGATCTGTCTTTGTTTATTCTTGCATGTACCGGACACAACAGGTGGGTGGCAGCAGAGGTCTGATTATGGTGGTATGAAACATGGCTGTGGTGTTCTTTGATAAAGCAGGGAGTCAAAGATGTAATGTGTGCTTTGTCCTTGAAAACATTCTGAAAGGTATCCAGTTTACAGTGTTTCATTTAGAGACTTATGAAGTCTAAAAATCTGTGATTTATATCAAAAATGTTTCCACCACAAAACTCTGGACCCAATCAATCATTTTTGAAAACTGTCAGTAATGCTAAGCACATCACTAATAATAATTGTAGCTCAATCATTTTCTCTGTAGATGGTGATGGTGATGTAATTTGGGTGGATGGTCGGTCCACCAAGTTTTCACAGGAAGCCTTTACAGGCCTGTTATTTCTAATAATAATTCATCAGTGAAGTTCGTTTTGCCGAGCTGACAAGCAATTGTAGATTTCTATAAGAATTTCACAATAAGAATGGCTCAATTGTTAATTCACTTTCACAAACTGTTTATCTATCAGTCATTACTTTTTTTCATTTCCATTCATTGTGTTTGTATGTGCACAGATATCTGCATTTGTAAACCAAAATTTTGGCATAAAATGCAGTCTTGTAGTATCGGCTGAATTTGGTTGCGACAGTCAGAAGAGGCAGAACACCATCATCTGATGACGATTTAGCTTTTTATTAGCTTTTTTTTTTTTAAATGTATGTGCATTCATACACAGATATCCGTTATCAGATATCAGCTGAAATGAGTCTCTCATCATTCACGCACATTAAGTTATTAATTGGAGTTCAAACAAAGTGTTGGCCCAGATGTCTGTGATCAGTATTTCAGATATCCACTGGCTACGTTGGTCCTGGAGGCTAAATCATCGTGTGCTCTGACCAAAAGACTCTACAGTAGGTTATGGTCATCATTTAATTGGAATTAATATTTGTTAAGGTGTTCTTTGTCACTTAGGGACAAAGAAATAAGCCATATAAACACATCTGACATATCAACTAATGCAGCTGTTATGGGTTATGTGTTGCACAAAGTTGCCTGGAGCAACATTAGCATTCATTTGGTGGTGTATTTATAGTGACCAAAGTCTCCTTTTAGCTCTGTTTTGGTCTCAATCAGCTCCTGAGAAAATTGTCTGGGTCGCTAAATGTTTGACTCTCTTCACAAGTTGCTAACCTTGTCTTTCTTTTCTTTAGTGCTGGACAGCTGGTTTACAATCAGAGCTTGTTTTTGGGGCCGTTGAGCTGGTTGCTGCTTCTGAAAACAGTGAAGATGAGGTAAACGGGCTGTAAAAACCAAAGTAATCAGGTAAAACGGGCTAAAAAACGTCAATACAGTGTGAAAACATTACACATGCTTGTGATCCTTTGCCAAAAAATATTGAACAGAGCAGCTCTACTGTCCCATGAACATCAGGAACAGTAAATTCACATACAGTTTACTATCCAATATTTGAGTTTTTACTTGAGCTAAACAGACGGCAGTAAACAAATGCCCCCTGTTAAAGCAGCTGCATCCGAATCAAAGCAAAAGTATACAGTCGTCCCACACAGCTCCGGGGGAGAATGAAAGCCTTTAATGGTGATGGTAGATTTGTCAGCTGAAGCGCCTTGGAAATGATCATTATCTCTGCTCATGGCTGCCACATGAAAGGCCCAGCACTGTGGCAGAAACATGTTTGATAATCCCACCACTTATGGCTGTTTTCATATTTGCTGGAGGATGTGTATTCTCTGATAAGCCGTCGGTGTGTACATCATGATTCCGTGCGACAATTAGGCAAGCTGATTAAGGTCTGCGAAAGGTGCGGAGATCACTTTCCTGCAATTGGATTTTACTGTAACTTCATCTGCTCATGAGCAGGGTTTATTGCATTTGTTACCACTGAAGAAGAAGAAGAAGGGAGTTTACTGTTCATCAAATGGCAAACAGATGTGTATTGTTTGCATTAATGGTAAAGGCGATCAAAGCGGGATTATCAAAGAAATGTGTGAGCTGCAGGAGGTGACTGATGTACTGCCTTGTCTTATTCATGTGGAATTGTTGCACGCAGTCTCTGGTCTCAGGACCTCTGTATCTGTCACCTGGCAACGAACTTGTTGCCTGGATACAACACGCTGTTTCTTATTTCTATTGGATCAAACAGAACCAGGGTTGAAAGACTTGTATCTTTGGACAGAAGGGGGGGGGGTGGGTTGCTGCATGATGTCGGCATTTAGAGATGTTGTCAACAAACGTCGCTCCAGCAAATAAAATGGCTGCGTGAGGGTTCTTTGTGCAGAATATTAGGATTATTTTGACAGACACCACATCTCTTTGAGATCTGTCCGCAGTCAGTGAGCTGTGTCATGGATGAACTGCTCACTGCTTGGTATGTCACAAATCGGAAATCAGAGGAAGCAGTTCGAAGGCTTTCTTCTTCCTCTAATGATCACACGAGCAGAAGTAAAATGCAGTCTAAGTTTATCGGTGCACCCCTGCTGACCCGTCTGAGCTAATCTTGGGGACGTTGATGGAGAGAGCGCAACCACCACAATTAGATGGCAGATCCACACTCCGGCAGAGCGAGGTTGCAATTTTTAACATGTCTTTCGCTCACAGTAACATGTTCCCTGAGCTACAGCAATTGGCCATATGATAACAGGCCATAACAGCAGTAAAGGTGAGTTAGATAACATCATCAGAGGACTATTGAGAACAGGCGGTGACTCATCACTTCCACCGAAACAAAGGTGACCCAGTTGGGAGGAGAAAAGAGACGATGGATCATGTTCACAAAGTATGTCAGCTCTGGGGATGATATCACTTTAGTCCAAAGACTCTCCAGTGTTCCTCTTATTGTTATTAAGGAGCATTTTGTATGGAGCTAATGCACAACTGAAGTTCTTACCACAGTTTTCCCATTAGTTCTAATGCTACCTTAAGTGCTTGTTGGTGCCTCTCATTGTAAATGCTAATGGAGACAAAAGAAAGTTTGTCCGGATGTCTTTGCAGTGATCTAAATTATACTGCTGCCCAGTGATGCCTAAAACCATCCTTCACTCACATCTAAAAGACCAAACTACCAGTGCGTATTAGGGATGGGTTTCAATGGGGGGTTTCATGTCTGGACCCAGTTCCAAGTTTTAAAATATCAGGATTTGTTAAGCTCTGCAGCCAACAAATCCCTTATCAAATATTTAATTCATGATCTTAAACAGCCTCTTTCTGACACTACAGGTTCCTGCAAAGAAAACTCAACTCTACGCGCATTTTCAGTATCCTGAGTGGAAACTTGAAGAGAAAATTCCCAATATGGCAATAAAGTTTTTACGTAAACATATTTGGCAAATTAATTACAATGTATATGAAGCATATGATTTAGACATCCACTGAAGCTTCCTCTCCACTGGGGGGATGAAAAATGTGAGATCACAAAAACATCACAGTTGAAATTAATACTTAAAAAAAGTTTATATAATGTGAAAGCATCACACATACATATGTGAGATTTATTCATTTCTCTGGGGGATGACCCACTTGCTGCAGTTTGGGAGATATATTTTGTGTTTTCACACTCTGGGTTCAGTTCATGGCTTCCTGTGATAGGTAATGTTCACCAGAGTCTTACTATTCATCCACTGAAGATGGGGACATTGAGGGACGGGGTTATGGGGCCATTATTGTAGCAGAACTATTTACAAATGTGAGCAGAGACTGATTGTGCACAAAGATTTTGAATACACATTTGCAGATTCCTGTAAAAACAAATCCCAATTATCATTTAGATGTTATTTTACACGTGTACAAATTTACAAAGTTACACAACTCTCCATATACATTTGTAAATAGCTTCATGGCCCCATAAAAAGTTCTTTTAGAAACACTGTTTCATTGCTTGTGTCGTTCATCCCTGTACATGCAAGACAAATGAAACGATCTGTATTAAATACTCCTCTTTTGCATTGTAGTGAGGCAGCAGCCCGAATGATGTGACAATCTAGTCAAACGAAGCATGAAATTGATCAGAACCTGACAAGAAATCCACACATTCAGTTCAAATGAAGTGCCCTCCTTTCAAACCAAGCATGAAATTGATTATAGTGGCCAGAAATATTGTAAAACCGATGGCTTCCTTTCTGACAATAACAGCAGTTATAACATGACCTGAAATAATGACATCTCTATGATCTCAGAAAAAAATGACATAAATATGATGTAATATGAATGGTGTCACCTATAGGGCCAAACCCACAGAGACACTTCACCACTCTGCAGTCTCCCTCAGCTTTACAGAACATTTTGGCGACTTTCAGCTCATTGTTTTGGTCTTGCAACCACAACTTTACTGTTTGGCTGACTCTCACAGCTCTCATCAACATTGTTTCAAATTGCTGCAAGGAGTAATCCAAGACGTGCTGTGTTCTGTATGTTATGTGATCTTTGTTAGGTGTTCTTTTTTCTATTTTTTTTTCTCTCTCTTCTTTCTCTCTCCTTTTTTATTTTTCTCTTGAAAATCAATAAACATATTTCTAAAAAAAAAGATTACACATTCATACTCAGATTACACATTAATATATTCACACAAACTACAAACAAATGTTATGCTATTTTGTAATGTTATATATGTAAATGTTATTTATAACTTAACTTGGCATGTAAGCACAGGCAGATACACATGCACATATGTATCTATGGACAAACATATGGACCTAAATCCGCAGTGAGTGATCTACAACCCTCCCTCAATTAACCAGTTTTAACCAAGACCAAGTGGTCTTTCCATTGGCATCATGCAACTGTGCAACAGAGAGCTCCAGAGTCAAAATATCTAGCAGCAGGTTCCCCCAACGTTTCAATGACCGTGTGTGGTGATTTTCACCTTATTAGCAGGAATTTCTTTGCAGAAGTTAGGACAGACAGCCTGATCTTTTTTCCATGCAGAGACACAGGGACCTGAGAATGGACAATTAGCAAACACAATAGAGGTCAACATAAAATCTCCTTTCTTTTCTAATAAGGAGTCAGTAACTTAGAACCAAAAGGGCTGTACCCTGGGAGCATTCCAAAAACATATGTGTGAGACGATGCTAATTTAACCCTGTATCTTAGTATACATGTTGAATAAGTTCTATGTACAAGTCTAAGGTGAATGTTTTGGTGATGAGGGTTTAACACCCAAGGATGATAAGGATGCTAACATCTTTGCCATGTCAGTTTTATAAGATCATATATGTCAGAGTTTTGTTTGCAGCTTGTTGTACTGCCCCCTTGTGGCTACAAAATCAATTAAAGCAGATTTAAGTTATACAACTTTTTTCTTGTACTTTACTCTTACACAATTACCCTCTATGCTACGACAAAGACCACTGACCTTCATAATTGCTCTCATTGTTAGATGCCTGTCTCGTGAATCAAAGAAAATTCACAGTTGTTCTGCAAGAGAGCCAAAATCTTAATATAAACGTGACAGATTAAGAGTTTGATGTGTTTTTTTTTAATTTGAGAGCTTCTTCTCACAGAGATGAGACACAGCTTGTGTTGCTGGTTGCTTAGGCACAACTGAAGCAAGGCTTCACTTTCCTTTTTTTTCTGTAAGCTTAACACAAAGAAGCCTCCAGTAAACCAAATGAGAATAAGATGATCTAAATGGGTTTGATGTCCATCATGTCTGCAGTCGAGTCCATGCAGTAGAGGAACGGGTTTTGGTTGATGTTAATTAAACAGGGACGAGTGAGTGAGTCTTTGTGTAGTGTAAGCAAGAACCATTTAAATCATAATTTCACTTCCATAGCCAGGTGAAGTGATGTTTCAGTCTTAAAACCATTTTGTCCAAATGCAGCTCCAATGCCACTGGTTTCCTTTCATACAGCCCTTGATGAACTATAACTGGCACCTTTTGAAGCTGTTTCCTTTTCAGTGATGTTCTTTATGGCTTGATGTGGGTGGTCTTTTTTAGTCGTGGTTATGCAGCCAACTATGCCAGCACTATTTATGACTATTTCCTCACAAAGCTTCAAGCGAGTATGACGTACCTCCAGACAAAAGCTTGATCTTATTATTCAGACACAGAGTGGGTTGACGCTCGCTGTGACGTGGGACAACCTTGATTAGAATTTCAAAGATATCGCTTAAAATACGACAAACCAAATGGGAGTGGGTGCTGTTCGGTGGGTGTAGCTCAGTGGGTAGAGCAAGACATTAGCATTGCCAAGGTTAGAAGTTTGATTCCAGCTGGCGCTACATACTGGATGTTCTTCAGACGTTCTTGAAATAACATGTAAATGATTGTGATGACAACGTTTGTCATCACAATCAAAACACAACCAAAATTCTCGGAACCAAGAAAATCTTAATTTGAGCGAATAGTTAAAGGCTAACAACTGAAAACCTTCAAAAAACCCAGAAGATATTAAATCAGCCCTTTAACCTATAATGTAGACATTATGAATAAACTTCTTCTTATTATTATATTGTTATTTATCCTTTTAAATGTCAAATTCTCAAGATATTTTAAACCACACCCCATTTGATACGATATTACTTTTTTATTACCATCACTAAACACATTTGATACTATGGTCTGCATTTTTCTGCAATAGCCATTCACTGCATTTACATTTCTCTATATACCATATTGTAAGTGGCAGAGTCCGCCATTCCAGCATGTTTTATAAGCAGATCATTTTATTTTGGACTGACTTTATCAAAAGGTCGGTTTGCTGTGCTATGAACAAATACATCAGCTACCACTCTGTTGTAAAAAAAAACTGTACACATTAAAATCGACACAAACAGAAAAAGTTAAATATTGAAGCAGTAGCTCAGTCCATAGAGACTTGGCTGCTCTGTGTGTGTGGGTGTGTGGTTGTATTTCAGGGTTAAAATGCATGTAAATAAACTGAGTGATATAAGAATTTCCCCCTGATTTCCAGTCACACCTGTTGCACATCAGCCATTGTGTAGCAGGTTGGTTGTGTCTGGTGGTTTGCATTTTTATGCTCTCATAATGTGTGTGTGTGTGTCTGTTGAGGTGTTTCGGAGTGTTTGTGAATGAATATGAGTGAGCTTCTCGCAGTCATTCAAAGACCACTCACAGTGATCAGCACTACAATACACATAGGATTTCGCTCTCTGTGAGAGACGAGCCACGTGGATGCGACAGTGTTGGACTGACATGTCAATGAATGTGAACGCCTTGTCAAGTACACAGAGTGACAGATTGCCGCGAGAACACTATTACCTGCCCAATTCAGAGCTGAACGATGAATCATTTGCATACAAATAGTGTGCCTGTGTGAATGAATGATGGATGAGCACACCGATATTCCACTTTATGCTTGAAGGACACAGCCTCATGGCAGTCGCATGACAGAAAAATTTAAAGGAAATGGCAGTTTGATACAATTGCAAAGCAGCTCTGAATACTGTACAAGTTATAAGTTCTCAAATTACTAGGTTGCACTAGATCTGACACAGCAAAATAAACAGGCGGTGCTGGAGCACAGTGACTGCAAGCTAGCTGGTAACAAGCCAGTGCTAGCCCCTATAGCACGCTAAGCAAGCCTTCTAGCTAACTATAAGCTTGGACAAAAAGTTAACAGTTAACAGGACAAAAAGTTAACACAGTTTATTCAAGAGATTTTAACCACTGATTTACATTTCACAATACACCTTTTTTTTTGTTGTAACCACATATTGCAGCATAGCTAATGTGGCAACTGTTCATTTTTGACTCGTCCCCTCAGTGTTCAGCAAATATGTTGCAAATTTTAGCAGAATTTCCAGTAATTCAGTGAAACAAAATGTGATTGAATACTTATTTTATGTGAATCTTAGGAGTTGGTTGTGAAGATAAGCAGTGGGTGATGTCAATTCTCCAGTTTGAAAACCAGAAGGAGAGGACCCAAATAAACAACGCAACCAAAGCTTAATTCAAATTTAATCTAATTTACTTTACATTGCAATATTGGTGCAATATTGATATAATTATGGTTCAAAATTTTGTGATGTGTGACTGGGCCCTTATGCCGTTTCCATCTTCCCTCTTGGAGGACCATGACCATTTCGAGAAAGTGTACAAACTTTTGTGTCTACTTTTTAATTTCATATGTGATAAAAGTACCAGTGAGTTATAAAATGATCCAGTTGTTGTGTTTCCGTGTGTTGAACTCGTCTCAGCGTATTGTTCTGTGGCCTCCTCCCTCCAGTCTACTGACATCTCTCTTTACAGGTCACTCTCTGTTAAATGATTTGGCTTGGACCAAGCAGCGGCTCCCTGGAACTGGATGGCAATCTCATTAATCTGCTGAGTGACTTCACCACCTCTGTCATACCTCTCTGGCCCTCGGATAATGGGCTTCTATTATGTCGACCACTGTGTAATCGTCCAGACTCACAGACCACTTGGATTGCTTTATTCCTATCATAGCCCTGTAATGCTCTATGCTGCACATGTCTCACATTTGTCTCCCACATCTGTGAGAATATAGTTTGCTGGTAATGCATGCTGTGAGAAGGATGGAGAGGAAAAGTTCTTCATTGGTTTCCAATGTGTCTGGAATAGACTGTGACCTGTAAAATTATGACTTCGGTTCAATTTTTGCTGTTGCTTATGTGCCAAAATTAACAGACCGGTCCAAAATTTGAGGACACTTGAAATATTTGGTATTTAACCCACAACCAATAAGACATGGTGTAAAACAAGATATGATAAGATATTACGTGAATTCTGTAGTGTAGACTAGTTTAGTTGGGGCTCCGGTTCAGATCCCAGTGTTGTCATATCACAGAGAAAACATATCTATCTATTTAACCATTATTTTACCATATTTCAGTTCAATGTTTTGGTTTTCTGGCCAGCAACTTTACTTTTACCCCAACTGGATCCAAAATCAGTGGATGGGTTTTGGATCCAGTTGGGGCTTGGTTGAGAGTTGCTAAGTCGACCTAGAGAAATGTTTTCTGTAGTTAACTGGTGTGTCAGTCTGAGTCAGCCTGGTTGCTGTTGTCAGCTGAGATGATCTGATAGACACATAAGAGCAGACAACCTTCCTGACAAAGAAAGGAAAACTATAAATTATCATTCAATTATGCGTGTCTTTCAAGCATCAGCCCAAGAGAAGTATTCTTGACCTCACTTTCTCCAGACAGATTTACAGAATAGAGGCTGAGAGGAGGAAAGATAATGAAAGGGAAATGCTGTCAGGCATGTCTGAAGTTGTGATTGTTCCGTAGTTTGCTGGGACACTGAAGGATATTGAAGACACATGTTGACTCCCTCTCAGATCGAACACTTAAATTCCATTACACTAATTGAATGTACAGCAGGAGCACATGGGTAATCGTTCAATGACAGTGAATTGTAAGGCATCAGAAAGTTTTTTTAGAATCTTGAAAATGTTTTCAGGGAAAACAGAGTTAAAAAGTTAGTTGAACTGTGTATGATACAGACATCCTCGTTATTAGAGGAGGTGGTTTTGTAGCCACTCCTTCTTAAACAGTGGATGTGTGGGGAAATAAGACTGTATCAAGTGAAGGGCAGCATATTGATTGGTTTTGAGGATGTAATAGGATTTTTCCATGAGCCCTTGAGTTTCTGATTGGTTTTGCAGCCATGTAGATTAGTTAACCACAAACAAAACTTTGACATTCCAGTTAAAGATTTGAATCACTTCCGTCTAGTGTAAAAGTTCAAGTCAAAGTGTATGCTTTAGTGACTACAACAACCGTTTTATGGTGATATTTAGGCACCTGCAGCACTTGGTTAAGGTTATGGAATTCTTATACTCTAATTAAATACAGAAAAGGTCAGAAAAGGTGATACATTTTTGTTTTGCCATTCTATTTTTTACATGTCAAATACACGATAAGAGTAACCGAGCATCACCATATGGTTATACCACATCATTAAACAACTATATTTAAAAGATGTTCATTGCAAATTGTAACTGTTCCAGTTTGCCAGGTGTCCAAATTTAACATTACTTACCCTTTTTTTAAAGGTTAGATTAAGATACAGAGACCTTGTTAGAAGTTGGTGCTCCTTGATTGAGTTCTGATGTAGATAATGATGTAGCTCTGGTTAAAATAATTATGATTGACAGCTTGACTTGGTGGCCAATGTGTGGCAGCATGCAGGGAATCAAATAGGAGAGACATGGGGTATGTGATAGATAGATAGATAGATAGATAGATAGATAGATAGATAGATAGATAGATAGATAGATAGATAGATAGATAGATAGATAGATAGATAGATAGATAGATAGATAGATAGTGACCACACCAGGCTACACAGAATATACATAAGGCCATAACATTTCATTTCCTGCCTATCATAACACACGTAGGCTATGGCTCGCGCAGTGCATGTGCGTTCACGTGAAGGGGAGTCAGATTCTGAGGGGGAGTCGGAAAATTCCACAACACCGGCAGCTGCCTCAGCAGGTCAGTGGGGAAGTGCCACTACCAGCTGCCGCTGCCATGAATTGAGCCAGCCCTTTCTCTGTGTTTATGTGTGCTGGATGTAACCGCTATGAAACAATCTCCCTCACTCTGATGTATTGTATATGTATCTCAACCAGTGCTCTCTCTCTCATTACAAACCAAACTAAACTTCTTCGTGTCACTATTTCACAGCGTAAATTACAAGTTGCCCCGAGCTGATCCATGAAGTAAACAAAGGACGTCCATTATGTGACTGACCATTTGTTATGACCCACAACACAACACCACCTCCATTTGCTGATGAAGGCATGGTTAAAAGTTACAAAAAGTCAGTAAGTGGACATTTGAGTTGACATTATTTTGTCACACACATCAGCGACACAACTGAGCTTTAGTGCTTGAGAGTTTCTAGAGATCATATTTGAGTGTTTTAGTGCATTCAGTGTAATTTGTGGTGACAGCTACAGCAGAGCAACGTACGGTATGTGACAACCAAACTCTAATGTAGGAATTATACCTTTTAAACACTGATTATAGGGTACATGGTACATACTACTTTTTATATTTGACTTTGCTCTATTGTTATATGATTGTTTTATTCTATTCAAATCTTATGTATTTGACCTATTTATATATTTTCTCTCTGGAGCATAGAGGCCTCTATTGTATGAGGACAATAAAGTTGGACCTTGAACTTATCCTGGAACTCACCTGCTCCAGTGTTCCACATTTAGGCAAAAAAGGCACATTTTATAAAGTCTGAGTTCAAAACTTTGCCCATTATTGCAGCAACCCCTTTTTTTCACATGTTTAAAGATGGTGCCAGAATTCATCATCTCTGCAGGTATTCTATTTTATAGACAGTCCAGTGGTCTTCATCCAAAATAACCGCTCCATATTAATCCCAGTGAGGGAGAGGAGTGCATAAGGTACATCTACACGTTCAACACAATTAAGGATTCATTTTTCATATGAATTGCTCCTAATCTGTGCGACTCCTCTGTTTAACATTAATTGGCTCATTAAATCACTGCCAGCAGGCTGACACCAGTGTGAGATTAATAAGCTCCGTGTGTGTGGTGCGGAGAAATCCTTACAGCGCCAGCGCAGCTGCAGTTTGGCCGCCGTGAAGGGTCGCGAGACAGATGAGGTGAGAACGCCTCCAAATTTAACAAACTTTTAAGCAAATTCATCCTCAATTAATCTGAAGTAGAAAGTGTTGAAAGTGTGTGAGGTCAAAGAAATACTGTTCTTTTCAACAAATGAATCCCAGGTCTGTGCTAAAAATAGCTATTAGAGCAAGCACATCAGTCTACAAGGAAGCCAGATTAGCTGCTATATTAGTCACAGGGTCTCCTCTTCATTCACACAAGTACCTCTGATTGCTTTTGTTTCCTCCCCCGGAAAATTACTAAAAGCCCATCTAGAGGTTGAGAGAGGGAGAGAGATAGAGAGAGAGCATGGCTTCACTAGCTTCTCTGTTTAGACTGGGAGTACATTTTAAATGACATTAGAAAGATTGGTTTTATTGTATTATTTATATTTTGACAATTGAAACACAGTTTTCTCACCTTGAGACTACCTGCGTTACCCTTTGGCAAAGAGGGGGCCAACGAGAGATGCTTTTGGTTGCATGTAAGGTCCACATTTTATAGTCCGACCCATTAAAGACTAAAAGTCAGGATATTGTCTCTTCCTCTGCTTTGCTTATCAGGAGTCCCTCAACTTTAAGCAATACTAAGCTGGAGTGTCCTATGTCCAAAAATTTATGTATGTAACTACAACATAACTGTGTTAACGACACCATGTTGTATTCTACACATCACGTGTCAGAGTGAGCAACACTAAACAAATGAATATCATTAATGGTTGTTAATGATATTACCAATAACCGACAGAAGACTTCAGCTAGTAAAGACAGCTAGTTGCTAAAGTGATTATATATTACTGAAAACATAGTTATAGATCACCCTAAAAGTTACACGCTGGACCTGTAAGTGCAGCAGTTTTGTTGTTGTTGTTATTAATTGAAATCCTCATGCCTTAAAGCTGTTCTCCAATGAGTGCAGTCAGGCGATAAAAGCAAAAATAATTTTATTGTGTCAGGTCTTCTCATTTATGACCAGAGGCTGGAATAGCCTTACTTTTAATCGTGCTGAGTCAAACTTTAACAACACTGGATCCTGCATAGCTAATCTTTTATTAGACCGTCCCTGCCACCGTTCACCAGACTTCACAGCCTCGATGGTAATGCAGGTATTCATTTAAAAATACTCTCCTGCCAAATATGAGAGAATTGTTTCTTTAGTTAGACATGACAAAACTTCTACAGAGCCCCAAGGCGGAGCAGCGCTCATTATGATGAGCAAACTGACATGTAAAATCAGTCAAGCGCCCCTTTAAAAAGCTGCTGCTTTAAAAGTACATGGCATTACAACTGTGTGATAGCCTCATCTGCAACACATAATAGTTACTTTTAGAAAACACTGCTTGAATGTCAGTGGCCAAAGCAGAAGGCATTGTGTTTGGTCAGACATTAAGTGTTACTGTGCAGTCAGAGTGGAATCACACTAGTAGAACCATCGCATAATTACTGTTGTGCTCATAACCAATCCGTTTACGGTGATTGCATTTCCATATTTCCATAATGGAGGCTGTCTGATGAAAACAAGACCATTCACCATCCAATGCACTGTAAGAATAACGCAGGAGAACGTGCATCTATATTTCTACTTTAGTGTGAAGCATGATCATGTTTTTGGCTTGTTTAAATAATCTGGAGAGAAATGTACCTCGTTAGTGTCACGTGGGTGCTTCTGAAGCCGTCCTCCTGTGGTTCAGTAGTTTGTACTGCACGCTCCACATCCTTTCAGCGTTCCACACGCATAACACTGTTTTATATCAACATAATTATAATGCATAAATTACCACCCAAAACACACAACCCAAGGCAAGAGGAGAAAGTTTGCAAGCGAAAAAGTGTGCGTGCCTCTTCTGCGCACCAAACAAGCATGACATTTACCATTTCCTTTCAAAGACATGGGCGCCTTTTGATCGTTATTTTCCATGACAAAATGATGTACAACTGAATAATCTGAACATTTTATCTATAATGAACCGCTTATTCTGATTTATCAAGGTCAACATATATTATAAACACTCAGCTCCTCTACATTTCACTGGACATCGGTGACTTTATTCAAGTTAGATCCATATTCCTGAATTCATGAAATATTTGTCTGAATTTCTTTGTATTTCAGATTATAATCGAATCAAAGAGCTGGTGAGGCCATGTGACAGAACAGACTGTGCCAAAATATCCTGGATTCCTGCCATCTGTGTCCAAGTGAAGCTCAAGACAAAAAACTGCAGTGACGCCACAGCTCGGCATTTAGGCAAACCTCAAAGAACACAACTGCGTGCCATTAATCATATTTGGCATTTTAAATGTACTTACATGGTGAATTTAATACTTGTTTAAAACTGACTTCTTAATCTTAATGTTATTAATGGTAAGAAGCTGCTGCCTCTCCAATCCCAGTGAGACGTGAGACCGTTATTAAAAGCGTTTTTAATCTGTTAAGCTAACACACTAATGCTTCCTTCAGGTTTAATGACCTCAACTGAGTGCTTTAATTCTGGCTTATTTGTCACAGGTGGTTTAAATAACAGGACACTTGCAGCTGATATATTCTTAGTCATGCTAGTGGTCTGCCTCAAGGGATGATGACACTGGGCTGTCTGGATAGGCTCAAAATTAGGTATAGCAGAAGACGACTGACTGGCAATGCCCCCCAGTGACGCCATTTTTCATCACCACCATTGTCCAATACTTTGTATTATGACTAAATACTAGCTAATGATATTCCCATTAGCATCACCTGTACTTTGTGTTAAGTGCTAATTAGCAATTGCTCTGATTGTCTGATTGTCTATGCTCTAAACCAGGATGGTGAAAACCTGCAAAAACAAGGATGTTAGCATTGCTATTGCATGCATGTTAGCTAGACTCATCTGACAATGGACAGGTTTCCTTTTCAGAAATGACGCAGATATTTAACCCGTTAACTGTAGATCCCCCCCATAGTTTTTGATTATATACAAAAACCATCAGATATAGACAGACATAGATCAGTAATAAGGTGAAAAGCAAACAGATGAAGGTATACAACTCATATATCACTGTCACTGTCATTGCCAATGCAACCCCCAAAACATTACCATAAATGTAATATTAGATCTCAGACATTAACAGTTAAGGCACACAGAGCACACAGAGTATGACCCCAGACAATCCCTTCAACCCATTCTTCGCACTGCTCCCATCCAGTCTCAGATACAGACCCCTGGCCTGGAAACAGGCATGCAGTGACAGGAGTTTAGCCTCCTCTGCCATAGCATCACTTAACAAAACACCTTAGCTGTAGTGTGTGGGTGCCTTGCATATGGGATCCTGGTAGAAAGGGGCTGTATCAGATACCTCTTTTTGTGGTTATGTTGTGGTGTATCTGTGTATTCATGTGAGGCTGTGTACAGACTGTGGGAACAGACTTTAATGAAAGGACAATAATCTATCCATCTATCGGGTGTGGTTCAGTGTACATAGAATGTGGATAAAACTCGTCTTTGACAATTGTAATGAGATAAGTCTGCAAGACTTGAGTCACTTCACAACATTTTTATCATGTGCCACTCCGAAGCTGCAGTTAAGGCATGATTAGGGTTGTGCTTGCTCTCATCACCCACCTATGACATCAAGATAAAAAGACCCTGGATCTGCAGATGACACGTCTGTCATGTTGAGCTGCAGGTCTGAACCGATGGTGCGGAGCTGCTGTGGCACAGCGATTGGACGTGCCTCCTTAAACCTGCTTCAGTAATGTAGCTCCCTTAGTCTCGAGGAGCAGAGTGGAAAATCCAAAGTGACTAGAATTATGTAAAGTAACACACTACTGGCTTTTTATAGAAAGGGACCGCCTCCCGTCGGCATGGTAACTGGCCGCCGTAATTGGCCCCCCATTTCTGGTGATGTGAACCGAGGCATTCCTCCCTTCATCGTCTTGTGTGTGCAGTTCTGGATAATCAAAGTGGTGACAGAGAGGTGGACAATTTTGACTTTGGCTACACAACAGGCTAATCAACACACACACACACACACACACACACACACACACACACACACACACACACACACACACATATACACACAGTTCCCTTAGTTAATAGCAGCCTCTCCTTTATCCTCTCTATCAGCAGCTCTGACACTTTAGGATCTGGCCTGCTTGCCTGATGGCATCAGCTGTTAACCACCAGGGTAGTCACCTTCTTATCAACCTGTGACATGTTTTTATTCATCCTTGGAACAGCACACAACCGCAACCTGTCCCAAATTTCATTTTTTGCCCTGACATGTGACACTGATCTGATATTTTCTAACTGGCATCAAAAAGCAGCCACAGTCCCTTTTCTCTGTCGATCTGGGCCACATTTTGGAAATCCTCGTGTTGAAGCAAGTGACCCACATGCGACTCATATTTTTAACACTTGCAATTTGGTGGCGTTGCCATGGCGATAAGCAAACCTTTATTCACCTGAGACAGCTGTCGTAATTTTGGCTCCGTGGAGGACGATGAGACGCATGAATGGGAAGGAAGACAAGCAGAGGTTTGATTGGAATTCAAGGAGACACATCAGCTCAGTTAAACTGGAATGAGATGGAGATGAGAAGGGGAGGCAGAGCTACACAAACAGATGTGATGTCTTCTGTTATTGCCACTCGCCTTTAGAACACCACCGCCACACTGCATTGTTACCAGATATGGATTACAACAGGGAATAAGTTATGAATAAGGTGTGAACGCAGCCTTGTTCACACTTATTCTCCTTCCCGTTGCATGTGTTTGTGTCTAACTCTGATTTAAACAAAGGAGACAAAGACCTTCCTATACACACACACACACACACACACGTGCAGGTAACAAGTTCTTCTTGTACATCGCGTACCTGAAAATCTCACACAAGCAACACTGTGAAAACCTTCACCGTCTCTTTAATCCCATCTGCCAGCAGCTCTGCACACATTCATTACAGCTGCACGGAGCACTTGATAACTCAACACCGATACACCACGCACTCTATTTATTTGCACTGACAAGATAATATGCAGGCCTATGAAGCATCAGAGTGTCATTCAACATTTAAAAACAACAGTGTGTAAATTGAGATTTCAGGCACTTATGAATCATTGTGCTCCATCACTGACAGGTGCAGTATTTTTATGACCATCATTTTCATGTGTATACAAACAAAAATTAGTATACATGTTAGATTTTTGAAGGCATTATGTTGCATTGTGCATAAATGTAACACTCAGAGTTGAAGTACATATAGTATGGTGGACTTGACTGGAAATATGGATTTTTTCCTTCGCCTCTTCTGTAAATGGTAAAATCCTGCCCTGACCTCATGTCAGAGGACTGTGTGTTCTGGTCAAGTTCAGCAGTGTTCCAAATGCTGTTTGAAAATGGATGAAAAAGAAGCAGAAAGAAAGTCATGGTGTAGATAAAATACAAATAAGAAAACACACACACCACCTACAACGAGACACCTGAGTAGGCTGCGGCCAAGTGTTCTATAATAATGGATATATTCTATGCAGGTGTTAAGCAGTGTTGTCAAAATACTAACTTACCCGTCAGGATTATTTCACACTTCAAATGAAGACCTTCTTCAGCTTTCATTAAATCACCAGCTGGATGTTGAGCCATCACACTGAATCAAATAAGCAAGAGCAGCCATTACAGACATATTGTGACAACTCATGTTTTAAATAGCAGAGTCTCCGTCTGTCCAGGCTGAGGTTACAGGCTGTCAGTTGTCAGGCGAGTGTGTTTTTGTTCGTTTGAAGGTAAGTCAAGCGCTGATTATCCCAATTTTCCTCATCCGCTTAATCCCATTGATTTATTTTTCTCTCTGTCAACCTGACATCCAATATTATGTCTAACCTTTACAACTTCATTTCAAAAGTGCACTGCCCCTCACTGGTGGCTCTAAGAACTGCTTAGGAACAGGACCTGGATTATACTTTCATTAATGAAACATGGAATTCAATCCCTAATTGGATACATTCCTCTTCCACGTGTGCTCATCATGCAGTTTTGTAATATAAAGTTGTCCATTGTATCCACATATTGAAAGCCAAGCATGTGCTAGATGTAAAAGTGCACCTGCCTTACTAGTTCAGTCTTTCAAGCTATTTCAGAAACCTTTCACTACCACATGGAGCCAAATTCTCTGACTGCCATTTTTGGCACCGCTCCAGACTTTGTCGGCTTTTACTTCACTACTGTACAAGGATTCTTACCGTCCTTTCTACTCACGCTGGATTAGAGACGTCATGCCCTGTATGAATCTTGAGAAAATCTCTAATACTACCCAGGAAACAGAGAGTACATTTTACAGCGTACATCTTTAAGTAGTTGCCTGTTTGTTTTGGATAGTCCGTTCTTCCTTTCCCTATCCCATTTTTTAATTTCTATTTTCATTTATTTTAACTTACTTTTTCTATTACTGTTAAGGTATATTATAGATGCTCTTTTGTTTGGACAGATGTTTGGGTTATGACATGGGTGAGTGTTGTACAGAAAAATCCTTTCCTCTTGTTTGTTGTTGCATATTAACCAGGCATCAAGGTCCATGGCTGTGAAGCCAATGTAAAAGTGCCTCAAACTGCAGTTCCTCGAACAGCCACTTGAGGCTGGCTGCAGAAGTGAGTTATCAGTTTCCATGTTAAAATGTCCAACTTCACAGCAGAAATAAACATGTTTACAGCCTGGTACAAAAAACTGTTTTGTTCTCTTTAGCTAATTTCATGATGCATGACAACTGTACTGAGGGTGAATGTTTAGTTTTTGTTAAAGGGAAACATTTGGAAATGTTTAGTCACGTATGGGCAATACAGAAGTATAGTGAATTCAGCCTACAGTGCAGCATATCCTTCAGCCTTCATACCTTTTTTTTAATCCAGGAAAAATGTAATGGGTGCTGTTTTCTAAGTTGTGTATGGGTTCACATTACCAAGGCCAATTCAAGGCCACAGAGTCTGATTTGGATTTTCTATTTTAAAGAACATGATCCTGTTTTGATTCGTGCTCCAGCCCTTTCTTGGAGGTGTCAGATAACAGACATCTCTTTTTAGTGACAAGCTCTTCTTGCCCTTACGTTATGATCTTTTCAGACATCCTGAGTGTGAACGAGGAGCTGATGGTGTACAGCAGCAGCAGCAGCAGCAGCAGATGCTTGTTGAATAGAGCTCTGTGATAGCTGGAGTCATTTGAAGTTTAACAGAGATGGTGTTGTCACAGTCGACAAGCTCGCTGCTGATCATCCTGGAGACATCAAAAGCACAAATGAACTGTGCTGACAAGCTGCTCGCCGTCTTTCAGACTCCGCTGACGTGGAGGAGAGTGAGGAACCTTACAGCTTTGAATTCTATCACCACCACAACCCAGTTTTCACTACCAAACAAAGGTCAGAGGTCAGGGTCAGTGTGATTTTTTTTTGTGTAATCTTCCTAACAGGAATCATCACATAGCTTATGAGCAGCTCTTAACAGTGACAGTAACCCTGTGACAGTGCTACAGGGCTTTCTGAGCTTTGTCATATGGGATTGTCTTGTTGCTAGGAAACATCCAAATAGATTTTTGACCCTGTTCATCACTTTGTTGCTGTGAGCGTTTTAATCTGTATTGTCCAAAATGTATCTGCCTGCTTTCGTTAGACCTGTCTCCTAATGCAACAATGATAACTGATGTGCCCGCCCTTTTTGCTCTCTGCTCCAATAATAGTTGAGCGTCTTGGTACCTGGCAGACTTTCGTACTTTCGTAGACTTTCGATATGCTGTGCTAGGCTCACCTATGCTAAAAAGAAGGTGGTTATGTATATTGCTGGGAGACCTGGAAAAGCAACACTCATTATCCATACTGATAACATTTAACATTGTGAATGAATCCTTCCATCACATACTGTAGTCCTTGCTGAAACTTACACACTCCGCAGCACCTGGATAACCGGAACCTGTTTCTTTTTGTCAAGGTTGTACAACCTAGCAACAGTAACTAAGGGACTCTGGATCGGTGAATTATGAAAAATGCGTCATTAAAACACCATCGGACCTAAAATGGCCAAAGGACAGATCCTGTGTTATCTGGGGACAAAGCATGTTCCCTGGTGAATTCAGGTTTAATTAATTTACTAAAGAATAATATATGCACACAGCAAACATGTTGCCATTTTAAGATATCCAGGACAAGAGCCCACCCAAACCCACAGAAATATTGTCATTGAGGAAAAAAAGTACTCTGACTTCCTGGAATCTCATTTCTTGTGTATCTTTATAAAAATCCACCACAGCAAAAAGAAACCAAAATGTCCACCTACAAACATCAACACAAGTTAGAACGGTGACCTTGCATCCCGTTCCCTCCTCCTCAGTCCTCTCCTGATTGTTTACCTCCTTTCAGCGCCTTGCAAAACTCAGTTGTAATCTCAGTTTCCTATTTAGCTTGAAGGCTGCTGTGGCATGACTGATGAATGCCCACTTGGAGTAGTGCAATAAAGACGCATGACACGGCTGCTGTGTAATGTTGTGATGTCTTCACCTCGTGGCGTCTTCCATTCAAACCTGTTTTTGTAATTCTGCATGTATTCGTTTACAGCTGTATATTAACGGCTTTTAACGTAATGGATTGCACTTTCTCACTCTCACCTTCAGCTGGGCATGAGCTCACAGTTGACCTTGTGGATTAGGCATGAGACGTAGATCCACCTTGGGGCTTTTCATCACAGTCATGTTCATGATTATGGTAAACATCACTCTCAGGGGTAATATCACAACATGACACTGAGCCACATAAGTGGCAGATGTATTATCTTGGCGTGATGTATGACTTCTCAGCATGCATTCTCAGTCAGTACACATAATGATGCTCTCACTGATGACTTCGCCACTGGAGCTGCAAACACCCTCTGTATCAGAGTCCAGCAGGCTGGTACTGGACATGTAATTTGGAAATGTAGCAGGACATGGACACTTCATACAGGAAGCGTAATTCTTAAAAACTTTTGGGTTCTATGTACATATTATAAGTTGCTTTGGATAAAAATGTAATGTAATGTTATGTCCATATATATTTGGACACTGACATAACTTTTGTTATTTTGTCTGATTACCAAAACATATTCAAATTCATATTCAATAATGACTATAGGCTTACAGTACAGTCTCAGTTTTATGAACAAGTCAATCACCTGATCTCCACCAGATCGAGCATGCATTTCAGTTGCTGAAGGCTGACCCACAAACAAATAACAACCTCGGACAGCTGCAATAGAGGCCTGGCAAAGCATCACAAAGGAGGAAACCCAGTATTTGGTGATGTCTTTGAGTTCCAGACTTGCCTGCAAAGGATTCTCAACAAAGAAAATTAACATTAAAAATGAACATTTTATTTATGATTGTTAATTTGTCCAATTACATTTGAGCCCCTGAAATAAGGGGACTGTGTATAAAAATGGTTCAAATTCCTAAACGTTTCATTTAGTTTTTTTGTTCAACCCCTTAAATTAAAGCTGAAAGTCTGCACTTCAGTTGCATCTTGATTGTTTCATTTCAAATCCATCATGGTGGCGTATGTGCAATTATAAAAATCGTATCACTGTCCAAATATTTCCGGGCTATATTTCTAAAATGATCCATGTTAAATGAAGAAACATTGTTGAGCAGCTAAATCAATAAAATGTGTAAAGAATTAAAAATGCAATGTGCTTCCGGTCAGCCATATTAAGTTGTCAAAGTTATCATTATTCAAACTTTCTTCATTTGAGTACTGTACTGTGTACTTCCTTTCTAGAAGCCTGTAGGGAGACTTGAAGCTTTGGGAAATGTAGTCGTTGCTCTGTGTGAATTTTAAAGAAGTTGTTGGGCCTGAGGAAGATGAATCAATCAACATTTGCAAATTGCTTTGATTGAACTGTTGACTGTGTTACTTTTTCTTCTTTTAGTCTTGATTGCTATGAGGTTTAAGTCTGGACTGGATTCCACTGAGACTCAACTCACCTGACAGATGTTAGTGGTTGTAAGTGTTGGACAAACCAATAAACTGTAGGGAGATGGTACTTCATCCAATGAGGTGTAAGTAGGCCTAAGTGTTAAAGCAGAGGTAGTGTATGCTTTTACAACAACGTGTAAAAATTGTACACAGAGGACATCATACAACTGTCATCAAGAAGTACTTGATCTGAACTGATCACTTGATGTGTGGCTTGATTTTCAACTGTTTTGTCCAACCTACAGTCCAAACCCCCCAAAATATTCAATGCACTGATCCGACTTATGGGAGAAAAGCATTCAGTTCTTGTTTTTGAGAAGTTAAATCTGAGAGTGTTTGACATTTCTCTTGAAATATGACAGACATATTTATTGATCATCTGCTGATTTGATCATTACAGCTCTAATATTGAAAAGCTTATGAGCTAGTTTTCTTTTTTTTCTCAATTCTGTGCCCCCTTTTTGTCTCTTATTTTTTCTAAAATAATTCTTTATTAAAATCATCATTAATTTGTATTTTTTGGAGGCAATACACATATCTATAAAGACTCTAGATAGAACCTGTGCAAGGATGCTGCTCCCCTCTTATTAAATGTTGACTTCACCAGGCTTCACTCACAAAAGAAGTCCTTCATCTTCAGCACACACGAAAATTATATATCTATATCTATATATAATAGATCCATTATGTAAGGAATGAGTAATAACATCTACAGGATATCAACCCTGTAGATGTCCTGCTGTGCTCCTAAACATAATGGTTGACCCACGTCACCACGCTCCAGCTGTAATGTGAGAACAGCGAGTGGAGTAATAGTAGAGGCATCCACTGGAACGGAGCGGCTGCTAAATGTTGTGAAGCGAACTGTTAGGGATAATAATGATCTATCGGGCTCTGCCATCACACGGGAGCTTCAGGTAATGAAGTAGAGAGATTTAAAGAAGACCTTCAGATGACTTCCACAGCAGGAGACGCGCTGTAATGGAGCTAGATTGAGTAATAAAACAAAAGCGTGTGTGGTGGTGGCATTTACAGTGTGTGTGTGTGTCTGTTGGTAGCCACAACATACAACCCACTATCAGCACGTTCAGGGGGGTTAACATTGTTGTTAAGTGTCTTTAACCATGCACAGGGAACTGCAGCAAGTGTCACTGCACTACTGAAAAAGGGGGGGAGCACTATAAAGACGATAAGGACCAGTGGATGTGTGTGTGAGCATCAGAGCTGTTTCATCAAGAAAAGAATGGCTGCTGAGATGGTAGCTTGTTACAGGTAGATTTTACTGCCTCATAACATAAATACATCTTATATGAGGTGCATACATAAATAATTTTAAATCATCACCATGTTGTAAGCCTGAATGATTTATTATTTTTAAAGTGAAATCTTTGTAAACGGAAATTTTCAAAGTGTGATATGTAGAATTTACAGGACTCAGGAGTCAGGACTATAACTGTAACCTCCATAATCAACTGAAAGAGACTGTTTAAGACAGAGACTGTTCATAATTGTCATAATTTGACAAATTTCCACAGCTGTTCTTAATTAACGATAATACTATGAGGAGCCAAAGTAACAAATCAGAAACTCTGTTCGTCTCTGCATACCGGGGTCTGTAACAACTTCCTCGCTGGATTTAGTTACTTTTAAGAGCTCCTCACTGACTGCATTTCAAAGCACGGCCCAGTGACACATTCAAGACTTTTGTAGCTAAACAGCTTTGAAGAGTGTCACCACTATCTGTCAGTAAGTGTGCACTGGACCCGTGAGTGTTCTGTTCTAATCTAATCTGATCTTTCCACTTGATTTATAAGAGTTAGTTTATTCAAAAATCTAGCCTACATAGAGTTTGTCATACTCACTCACTGTTGTTTTCAGTCTTTAAAACCTCCCACCTCTCTGTGTACAGACGGCTGTGTCTTAGTTTGGAAGATGTTTTAAGAGAGGACTGGATCATTCCTATGGAAGCTGCTCAGTGGAAAAAAGTTAACAACAATAGTGTGCGCACAAAAGAGACTTCTGACATATGAAATCATGCTACTGTTCTAGACTTTCTAAATATTATCGCACTAATTGGATCTGGATCTGGATTTGTGGGGATTGTGAAAAAAAAAAATCTCCATTTTACATCCCCTTCTTTAACCCTCTGGGGCTGATGATCACGCATGTGGTGTCTTTAAAGCACCTTAACAAAAAACTTTGTCACATGGAGCACTGCTGTCAACTTTACTCAAAAGTGCGGATTTGAAACTCTCTCCCAGTTTCTATTTGGCGCAGATAGACCACGGAAAACCGGAGATATGATTGTTTTAAATTGATAGTAGAAAATTTGTTTATCCAAGCATAAATGCGCACTTATGCTCGTGGGATGGGACGGCAGGTGTTGCATTTCTGTCCATATATAAGATACCAAGCATGGGCATGTTAAACATTTTTTTATGTGGTATATAGAGACAAAATCAAAGGTATTAAAAAACGGCCAAAAATAGGCTCAGGACTTAAAGGGTTAACAATGGAAGCTTCTGGGAAAAAGTCTTTTTTGGGCTAGTGTTTATCACATGACCTCGCCATTGCTGTCATTACAAGATCTGGCCACTATATTAAAGCCTTGCACTCTTCCTGCAGTTTTCTTTCAGACAGGTAGTAAGGGGTAAGCCTGGCTGTCCAGTGTCAACTACTGCTGTAGAAACATGCCGGGTCAACATTGTGTCAGTGCGTGAGGCAACTTTAATGTTAGTTTAGGCAGCTAAAGTGCAGATGGACGAGCATCACTCAGAACAAAAGTGACGGCTGCAGATCAGTGTAGCTGAACAGGATGAAGAGGAGAATTCAGAAATAGCATCACGGGGCAGTTAGAGCCCGGATGGAAGGTAATCAGGTTATATCACACGCACAAGGAGATTTTTTTTTTGCTCTAATCACAAAGTCACACAACAAGATTGGATCACAGCACGGTTACCTTGCCAGAGGAAGCTATACATTACATATAGCTTTGTCTTTCACACACAGATGGCTCTCTGACCTCTCCGTCCTTATAGAGAGGATGCATTATAATGGGACTTGTCCTTCCTGGTGACATTTCTCAGCTGCTCACCAAAGTTACCCCTTATTTGGAGTCCCTGTTTTAAAAGTCATCGACTTACTTTGTCTTTGTGTCTTGCCTCACACTGAATAGTGGATCTTCTCAGAAGGTAGCAAAGCTTAGATTTTGATTCACCATAATCCAACAGGTTTAAAATTTTGATGGTAAGTCGCTCATTGATCCTGGACCCTGGATTCTGAGCAAGGAGTTACAAAAAATGCTAAATGATAATGCAGAGTTATGAAATCATGACTTACAGAGTTTGGCTGGTCACGTTAGGTAGGAATCTTTGGTACCTCTTCTTTTAAAGAATCTTTTAAATTATTATGATTGGACAATTTGGTAAAAAGTTAAAACTTGCATTTCTACTAGTTCTCAGGGCAAAGCAGGGTTATATACCTGTGTGTACTTACTCTTTTCTTAAATATCTAGCTTTTCTAGTGCGAGAAAAAGAGTGGATCAGTCATGTCAGGCTCAGTTAAATTCTTTACAAGTGACATCAAAACATTTGGACAGAAGTCAGTACAGAGTGTCTGAATGTCAAACAGAAAACTGAAAATAGATTCATTTCAAAGCAAAGGACTGTGTGTCTTTTCAGTTCCTGGGACTGGGAGATTTCTCATATGGTTATTGCTTTACTACTCCACTCAGTCACGAGTGACCTCTGTGATTCTGATCTGTTTCCACTGGTCGCTGATAGAGGTCAGCAGAAGCCAGACAGATAAGGCGGTACATGAATAAATTTGTCACGAATCTTAATTTTAATCCTGAGAAAGTATCTGCTGTTCTGATGAGGGCAGGAGGGGCACTGTGAAGGAAGGGGGCAGGGGCGGTTATACAAAAAGCCTCTGGCCCTCAGTCGTCTTCTTCAGATACGGAGAGGACAGTGGTGTAGAAGAGTACTCAACTTTACTAAGAGTACAACTGGTGTTAAACATACAGATGAATTATAAAGGCTTGAATGGATCCAAAATGTTTTTGAACCTGTGGAGAACACATGTAAATTCATTCATGGCTGTTGCTACACCAAAGTGGCTAGTTTAGAAAATAAATATAAATGCAGTGAAAATTCAGGCTTTTGGTTTAGGCTCATTAAATGTTGTAGTAGGCTGGGTTTGATTTCTTTTGGTCATATCAAGCCTCAGAGACAAGACACAGATGGCTGAAATAAGCTAGCGGAAAAGGTCACCGTCATTTGGAGTAACATTGAGGCGTGTTATTATTTCAGCATGGAGAGGAGAAATGAAAAAAAAAAACAGCATTGACAACAGTATCACACACAGAACCAGCCATTATCTCCATTAGAATCACCCAGCTGTGTGTGCTGGTGGTGGTAACCATGTCAGCCACAGCGAGGAGAAGAAATTACTGACATCATCAGGCAAGTCGACCATTTGCCTTCTGGGAAACCCCCTGCAGCCCTCTTAACCGATTGATTTGGTTGGCCCCTGGAGGCATGGCTCATTGGGCGAACGATGGGCCCACTCCCACTTCCCTGCCTCTACCTGTCATCATTTACATTTTGATAGGTCTCTGCATGTGATGACTACTGATTTCCATCAAGGTCAAAGCTGCCGCACCTGAAGGAAGACAAGGAGCAGAGGGGAGGAAGAATCGGAGGAGGAATCGGCACTGATGGTGATGGAGGAGGATGGGAGGGGACACAGATAGAGACGCTGGGTGAATGACTGAAAGGACCGTGACGAGTCCAATTGGTCGGGCGAAATCGAGAATGAGCAGAGCCGGGGAGATGAAACAGACGGGTAAACGAGTGGGAGGGAGCGCAGCCACTGAACAATGGGTCCACACCGTGTGCTGTATTGTCCCAAATAATGGCATGTGATTGAGCTAGAGAAAGATACACAGTATAATTGCTGTTTTTGATGACTCAGACGACGGAGACACTGATGCTATGTGTGAGGTGTGTGGGTCGTGATCGGGGATGACGCTTTCCACTTTGCTCCAGTTAGTGAGACGAGTTCTCCACAAGAGAAATATGGCAATTTGAAAAGCAACACCTACTCACAACAATAACAAAAAATGAAATTTCTCATGATTCAGCTCCATTTTGAAGAGAAGATGATAAGTTATTAACAATCTGGATCTTGTCACCAACATTGAATAAGGATCTTGGTCATTTTATTTTATTTGTAAGGGTATAACAATAATGTAAAAAGTCTCTGATCCTCTCCATCCCTTCATCCCATTCTGTAAATTTTAGTGATTTTGTAGCAGACAGTTTGGACACAGATAGGAAATGAGGTGAGAGAGGAGAGTTTATGTGGTATGTAAAATGAAGTCACTTAAAAATATTTTTTCTGTTTTATATAACAGATATTCAAGAATCTTTTTTGGACTGTTTTAGACAAAGCAAATCAATCTTTCAGTTCTGGGTAGTTGTGATGTGTGTTTTTATTATTTAATGACATTTTATGAAGTGAAATATAATTCACTGAATGTAAAAGTAATGAACACATTAGGCAATAATTTTGAATGATTAATTGCTAATTATTACCTTAGAAGCAGTGTACAGTGACATTTTTTTATATATGCTGTCATGGATCAGTCATCTTTTTTTATATTACCTCTGACTCGAATGATTACTATGTAATGTGGCAGGGAATTAGCACATAAGTCTGTGGCACTATGGGGTTTTTTCAGCCTGTTTTGGCTTGTTGTTTTGGTTTTATGACCTCCAAATTTTTTGTTTAGTTCTGTTTCACTGTTTACATGAGCTGTATTTACAAAAGCACTGTACCCAAATTGTATGTAAATTATATTTTCCACAAGAGTTGATGGAGGCTGGACCAGAGCTAATGATGTAGTTACATTTGATACTGTTGCTGTGTGTCTGTTGTGTATGTAAATACACAACAGACACAACCACGACACAACACAACCAATATGTCAGGTGTTCAGGAGTTCTTCTGCTTGCTAGTATCTGTAGAACTAAAGCACACTCAATTAAACATGCGATTTTATAACACAGGGAAAAACAAATTGTGTGAAATGTGAGAGATAGAGAGCCCCGGGTGTTACTGCATGACCTTGATATAGTGGGACAGTCAAGGCGGACCTGCCAACAGGTGCTGGGTGTGAAGGATGGTCCTATTCACATCACCCACACACCCACACATATCACACTACTATCTGACATTCAACCCTCCAGCATGTATGTTGTGCTGTGGTGCACTGATGTAGTTATCTACAGAAAACACAAACAGCGTTAGTGTTAGTGTGTGTCCTCTAGAGGATAACACACACACACACACACACACACCGCTGTGATCAGCACCAAAGCATCTGATGTTCATATGCAAAAACACAATGTGTTGGCCTGACACGTGACTGCCGTCTTCTATCCGTTCTTTGTCTAAAATTGCAGTAATCATCCCATAAGCTCAGTGTAAATAAACAAAGTGTCATCCGTATGGATGATCGCTTTCATCTGTCGTTATTGATCTAGTGTGACTCACTTTTGCTCCATACAGACAAAAAGACTTTGTCTCTGAAGTCTGTTGCTCTACTAAAACTTCATTACATTTTAAAGAAGTGAAAGCTTTATACCCCATTAATTTATTCTTCAGGGATGGACAGAGAGGCCTGTTTTGAAGAGTAAGCCATCAAAACTACACTCTTAACTGTCATATATTTCAAATATTTCCCTATAGAACCATATTTATTTTTTAATGTTCAACTCTCTACCATAAAAAAGTACAACAACACTGTTCTTTGAAAAACAGCCAGTACAATGTAGACAAGTCCAGACAAAAAAAAAAAAAAAAAACTACTGTAGACAAGTCACTGTGCATAAGTGATGGTGATGTGTGTTGTCATCCTCTGTCCTGCTTCATCTCAGACAGATGTCAAAGTAAAAGCAGGAAACCCTGAGCAGACGTCCATTAGTTTCTTATTTGATTGTCTGTATGTGTCACAGGGTTGGCTGGAGGCAGAATGTAAAATACCCCAACACGGACAAAATAATACTCAAAGTAATGCAAAATCTCAGAATAAAGGAAAGTGGAGTGAGCTTCTCTTGTCAACATTGACATGTTAGAACACTGAAATATGTAGTAAGTATATGAAACCAGTATGTGAGTCAGAATCTCAAAATAATAACTTTTCGATTCAGAGAAAGACACCTCTGTCCCTTGTGATTCTGTTTTCTCATTCACAAACTTTCAAGAATTTCAATGACCCATGGGAATCGTGTAGTAAAAACAAATACACCCCAACAGAAGACACAGCAGCGTCAGAACAACCGCATAGCTTCATATGAGCTCATTTTAGCACTTGTGTTATGGCCTTTTGAGGCATGGGGATGTAGGTGACCCAAAAGTAGAATGCTTGACAGGTCACTGCTCCAACCAGTCACTGTTGGAAACCTTTGCATCTGAAAATAGTCTTAAATAAATCCACATTGCTCCAAGAACAAGAAGCTTTAAAGCTTTCAGAAGCTTGAAATTAAACAAAATGTTTTGAAGAGCCTCAACTGGGCTGGAAGTCTTCAGTCTGCTAATTAGAAACCAGGTTCTTGCATTCAGTTGTGATCCTATAATAAAGAAATGAATGGGCTATTTTGCCAGAAATGTCCTCCGCAAACATCATGGTACAGTCTTGGTTAATGTACAGAAGACACGCCCTAGTCCTAATAACTAACTGTGCAACTAAAAGTCAGTCAGGAGAAAATCCCTCTTGCTCTGTCAACCATCTTGATAGGTCATGCTGGTGGACCATCTCTGGGATGTAACTGCAGTGCTGCAGTTGGATGGTCTTTGGCAAGTTGTTTACATTTACCCCTGCTTCTTTCCTTTTCCTCACAGCTTTGCAAAGTAAAGGCAAGGTGACTGCAAAGCCGACAGAGACTGAAGGTCTAATCAGTGTCAAATAATGTTTGCCATGTAGATGTTTTACTTTAGGTTAGGTGGCATTTTTGTCAGTGAGTTTTACTCCCAAGTTCTTATTTATGTTTGATGTTGACGCAAATCTGATTTCATATAAAAGTCCTCTTGTATTGTCAGTAACAGAGACCACAATAACTGAATGCTCAACTGTTTGAAAAATGGACACCTACATCACATAACAATCCACCTGTATCATTTGTAGAAACATGATTAGCATCAAGAGGAACATTCAGTGCTTACACATGAACTTAAATCTTGTCAGCCACCAGGAGGTTTACCATTTACAACGTGAACGATCCGTTAAAGTCTTAGTTTTGTCATTTGTGCAAGATTTATCCTGCCCACATTTATCATCTAAAAGATACAGAATCAGATAGTCGTCATGTTAGCCTTTCCTGCAACAACACCAGCTCCCTGTTGCGTCTGATGAATCACACAGCACAGAGGATGAATTGCCTGACACCTGCGACTCAGACGGCACAAAGGATGAGATATCTGACTCTGTATATGACAGATTGTGACGAATAAAACAAACATTCATTAGCCAGGGCAACGGCACAGCAATATTTCATTTAAAGGTTTAATGGAAATTTGTGAGATTTGGTGTTAAGGACAGATGAATGAAAAGAATGTGAAAGAGGGGTGTGATGTGTCAGGCTGGTCTGGGAGAAGGGTAAGGATGAGGTAGGAAAGTGAACGGATGGAGGGAAGGGAAAACAAATTCAATTCAATTTTATTCATATAGCAGCAAATCATAAATACAGTTATCTCATGACACTTTCCATATAGAGCAGGTCTAGGCCATAGTCTATAATAATATGTACAGAGACCCCAACAATTCCACCAGGAGCAAGCTCAAATGGGGCCTGAAGAATAGACTGGGTATAAGAAGGTTGCAGATGATCAGCCCTGGCTTGACATCCAAACGGGTTATTCTGAATAGTGTTTCTAGCATCCATTTTATCTATCAATAGCACATTTTGACTTGCTATTATGAACCTAATTGACATTATAGCAACTGATCCGATTACTCATAAAATCAGGGCTGTGTAAAAAGTACTCTGAAAATTTCTGAAGAATGTATTGTAGTCTTCACAGCCTTCTTCAGTCACCGCCACTTCAACATACTTCTGAGTTTCCTCAAATCTCACCTTGACCAACATAATGTACTATGAAGAAAACAAAGTACCTTCATGAACTGTCTTCAACTTTGTATAATTTATGGTGAGGCCTGGTACCACAGAAAACTTTTAAAGACAGCTAAAGACACTTTCAAAACTAGAGTTGCAAACACTGACAAGGAAAAAGTGCTTTAAAGCAGAGTTCAGCTAAATTCACTTACTAGATTACTATATTAACATAAACGTCCAAATTAGAAAATGCATGTTCATATGAGCAGCGCATGTACAGTATTGCCTATACAGCACCCTGCTACATGCTGATCTAGATCCCTCAGCTTTGAAATCAGAAAAACTCACAGAAAACAGGCTTGATCTTTTTAATGTAAAATATCTTCTATTCATCCAACATTAGAAATGATGAACGTGCATACATATGCTGAGCAAATGATGCGTATTTATGCATATGTGTAACTGTGTTGCCTCAATGTAGCAAACATTAGTTTTGAAGTCATAAACCCTTAAGGAAAAGTGTTTGATCCGTTGCAACTCAATTTCAACTTAATTGTCAGAGTTAATCATACATAAATCAAACATAGAATTCATCTGACATTAGAAAATACAAATGAGCAGACATCTCTGCAGCAGGGGCATAAATAAATATTTGACATTACCCACCTAAATACAGCATGAAGCTATGAATATGTGTGTCTGTGTCTCTGAAAAGAAAGATGTTTTAATTACTAAACATCCTGGCTTAAGATTTACTTACACATGAATGTTCCTACTACCACTTTGACCAAGCGGCAGCCTCCGTGTCTGGGAAGTGAAGTGAAGCCAAAGTACCAAAAGCTGCAGTTCCTTGTACGTCCACTTGAGGCTGGCTTTTAAAATGTCCAACTTCACAGCAGAAATAAACATGTTTACAGCTTGGTTCATTTACCCATTCAACTGTACTGAGTCTGAATTTTTATATAACTCACCAATGTAAATTAAGGCTTTAAGTTGTGCATAATCAACAGCATGGCTGCTTTGAATGTCAGGTAAATGCTGTCACAGATGGTTTGTTTGAGCACCCAGGCGTCATTCGGCCTGCCTTAAGTCCTCCAGTGATCCACATCTTTACTGATTTTTAGATTAGCCAAGAGGGGGAAGAAGCAGTGCAGCTAAATAAACAGTTTAAGTGTTTAAGTGTCAGACATGAGTGTTCATATTGTGTTCAGACAACAATCCTTTTGCACAAATGAAGTGAGTTGAATGTGGGAACACATATTCAAAAAGTTTTTTAAAAATATGTAAAATGCTTCATAGTTTAATGAATTTAATGAAATGAGTACAATTAACTTTACCTGACTCACCCTAATCCTCGAGTTACTTGTACTGATTTGAATGAGATTTTTTTCATGCTTAAATTGTGAGTTGATTACCTTCAATGGTTCAAGGCAATTAATTTCCTCAAACATACTGAGTTGAACTAACCTGAGAGGTTTTATTTTCATCAGTACACACACACACACACACACACACATTGAGAGAACATGCTACACGTACACTCAGGTTTTCCACGTTGGTTTATCTGTGTGTTTTATTCTGCTGCAGCATCTCCGGCGCTGCTGTTTAATCATTTACCAGTCCCTGTTGTACTTGATCGGAGACCCGCAATTATGTTTGTCAGTAGTGAATTTTAATACCAAACCCACTTCATCTAAATTTCTCTTACATAATCCTTTTCATATCCTCTGCTGCTTTGTCCTGAGTGTGCCCTGTTGCCATGGTGATCTATGAGGGGATGGATGCTGTTTGAAGGGCAAATGGAGGGCAAAGGCCCAGCAAACAGCCTGAATTAAGAACACAGCTGACTGTGTCCCTGTGGAGATCGACCCCGCCGCTCTCCTTCTGTCCTCCCTTTCCTCTCTCTCTCTCTTCCGCACATACACACACAGTCATCCAAAACTACATCTTCACCGTCCTAAAATAGAAACACCTACTTGGGTGATGGAGAAACAAAAAGAGGCATCTGAGAGCAGGTTTTCACCAAAGACGAATTGCCTTCCTCTTTGGAGAAAAAAAGGAGGCCAGGCAAGATAAGGACGAGATAAGCCCGGTCATCCCTAACCTTCTTTTTCTTCCAGTTCGACTGAGTCTGAAGCTTCTCAATGGAACAAACTTCTCAAGTATGGAAAAACACAGCTTGCTAAGTTTGTTCCACAAAAAAACATTTGTAAGTTTTAATTTAGGGTTGTAGGACAAGGTGAGATCAATCTGTATGCAAGGCACGTTAAGCCTAAAGCCAGGGTTTAGTAGAAAATGGATAGTTAAACTTATGTCACATTCATGTTTGTTTAACAAAATAACATCTGGAAAGAGATTTTTTATGACTTTTAAAATGAAAACAAACGGATGAGAATCTCTATCACTTTCTGAGTACATGGTGGTACATGGACTGTGACATATTTTGAATGTCACTGCACTACAGGAGGGATTTCAATCCCATGTTTGCCAGCTATGTTGACACACTTCAGCCATCCATGACATTAAATTACAGACATCAGAGCCTACAAAATGTTGTTTATGTCCTAGTTGTAATTACTTATAGGCTCTGTTTTTCCCCAGTGGGCAGTTTGTATTAATGTTAAATCTGCCATGACTGGCATGCAGCATTAGCGCAGAGTAACCTCAACTGTAGATCCCGATTAGCTGACAGCAACAGGCAATCGGGATCAATTTAAAGGGCAGTAAAGTACACAACTGTGCACAGTGTAGCTTTTAACATCAGAACATTGGTTATTACTGCTTCAGAACATGGCAGGACTAACCTGCTTAGGGACCTCATGGCTGTTCTGGACTATGGGCCCCTATGGACACCCACACTCTCTGTGCATTGTGTACGCTGTGTGTATTGTATGCTCTGACAATTTAAACCCGCAATAACTGATTTTTGGTGGAAGTGGAATAAAGCTGTCAACACAACACTGACAGATTATCATCATCTTTTCAGTTGACGTGTTAGCAAACAGCTACCTCGTACACATCCAGTCGAGCCACAGTGATCTCCAGAAACACATTTCCAATTGACAAAGATCATCTCTGCAAGTCAAGGTCTCCAAATAAGGTAATCATGTAGGACCTACTGCACCATTTCAGTTGGTATTGTGCATCAGTGGTGCATATTCCCAAACAAATGTGCATTTAAATTAAATTTCTACAAGCAAACTGACACACAGTTAACACCATGGGCTAAAATGTTGCCAGGTTACACTGCAAGGACACTGAATGGTTCAGCTTTTCAGGCTCAGTCAACTGTTGCAGTGAACCAAGTTGAACTGAAAGAACACAACAGGCTGCTCCGATGAAAAAAACATTCTTTGAAATATGAACTGTATATTGAGTATAAATGTGGGAATAAACCAATGCACGTTTGAGAAGTTACTTAACATTTACTTTCACACACAATCAAGCTTAAACAATGTCCTCACTGAACATGTGTGATTATAAATATATTATAACATACCTTGAATTCTTTAAGCAGAGTCCTGTCAACAGCAGCAGTATGGCTCAGCTGTGTTGGGGAGACCAGACAAAACCAGGCATCAAAAACCATCTGTCAGGTTTTATTTTTCTCATACTGACCAGGTGTGTGGGCTCTACTCAATAAGCACAGTGTTTACTCAGCAGTCATAAACACCAACTGCTAAGCTGGCACACATCATGATCCTCCTCCATCACAGAGTGTTTCCATCAATTGACAAAAACTAAACTTTGTTCAATTCATTTACAAAGTGACTTACTACACTCCGCTAATTTATGCCAACATATTTGCGCAAATAACTTGAACCAGACGGAGAGGACGAAGGTTTTTTTTCTACCTTCACGGATAAATAAACCTCACCTTGAGACCTTCTTTCTGTGTTTACTTCACATTTTATTTGTGCAAGATCTACACTTAGAAATATATGTCAGGCATGGTCGATCATGTATGTAATAGAAAGGCTTTGAAGAATTGGATCCAGCCGAATCGAAAGAGTGCAGCATGAAGGACGGCCTAACCTCTGCTCACCATTCTTCAAACAAAGAAATGCATTTTTGCATGCTGACAGTGTGTGTGTGTGTGTGTGTGTGTGTGTGTGTGTGTGTGTGTGTGTGTGTGTGTGTGTGTGTGTGTGTGTGTGTATGTGTGTGTGTTTGAGTTTGAGGTAAAAGCAGGGCACTCTTCTGTGTATGGTATGAAGAGTTGTTTTGTGATATTGGATGAGATCATCAGCTCACACTGAGGCATTCTGCCAAAACATGGCCAAGAACCCAGAGTTGAGATTAAGATGTTTTTTTGGAGTGAAAGCAGACCCCGAAGTAACATGCAGATGGTAAGGGGAGTGTGTGTCTGTGTGTACTCGGGGAATGGACAGCCTCCTCTGTCTCTGTGGTTTCTTTCTTTCTCATGCTACATAATGTATTTTGGAAAGAAATGATGCCATTAATGTTTTAATATGTTTTAATATTGACATGTATTGTTTAAAAGGGAGAGGATCATCATTATTATGAATCAGAGCTGTACTGTTACTCAAAAAGATCAAACTTATTTTGCTTAAACTGTTAACGTAAAAATTCTGACTTAGAATGAACCAAACCTGGACTTCTGAACAACGCCTACTTCTGAGTGAAGTAAGCTGTGCAGGTTGTCAGTCACATTAGATATTAGTCGTTTATAGACATATTTTATGTTGTCAAAAATAATTTGATGTCATCTTTCTCACAGCAGTGTTAGCAGAAGTTCTTCACTTTTAAATACATTAAAATATAAAAATAAACAAAGGAAACTAACAGAGAGGCAGAATGTTCACTTATTCAGATGCTGTGCAAGAAAAGAAAGAAGCACATTAACAGACGGTACAAAAGTTTACTTGGTTCATTTTTTACAGTTGCTGGCTTATGTTAATGTCTATCTTCTAAAGTAGCTCCACTTAATAAATACATGTATTCTCTGTTATATTTATATATGCATGTATAACTATGAATCAGACTCAAAACATGAATTTAGCTTCTTAAGGAAACTTTGGTGCAATATGGATCAAATCTGTCATGACTGACGATAGGGAGTAGCTATAGGGGACAGAGAACGCCAGATAGGTCTGATTCCTCTGTTACAAAGATGATGGGGATTATAGAAAAATGTTATTATTAAACATTTCAAAATCTCAGATTCTCTTATTCAGTTATGTCCCCCCAGCAGAGATTAAGCAGAAGGATAATATTAAATGGGATTCAAATGCTTGTGTATGTAACAAAAAATACATCAGAGTTATATGGAGCAAACTACAACCACATTAACCAGAATATAAGAACGGATATAGAAAGATGGTCTCCATACCCAGTGGATTTCAGTAATAAGATACATGCTGTGAAAATGAAATGATCTTGCCAAGGCTTTTGTATCTTTTTCATTCCCTGCCAATAGAGGTACAAGCACATAGAATGGGATAAATTAGTATCAAGAGGTATTTGGGGAGGGAAGAAGGCCAGAGTCCGATATACTACACTACAGCTACCAAAGGATAAAGGAGGAATGGCACTTCCAAAATTTAGGAATTATTTCTATGCAGCCCAACCAAGGTGTCATGATAGTTTTCAAGCTAGATGGAAAGAGATTGAGACATATATCCAAACACTCCTGGGAGAAAAAAAAACACCAGAACATATCAAGACTAAGATTGATCCAATAACAATATTTACACTGGAAACACGGTTTACTCTTATCAGACAATTTAAACTGAAAAAAGGGGAAAAAAAAATGTTAAGATGGATAGCTTTGGATAATTTATTTAAACCAGAGATGTATGATTCAACATTTATAGAATGGATGAAAAAAGGAATGACTGCAATTTGTATTGTGACTGAAAATGAAACATTCAGAAGTTTTCAAGATTTGAAGGATACATTTGTTCTCAAGAATCAAGACTTCTTTAGATATCTGCAATTAAGAGAATATTACATTGAAGAAGTAAAAAGGGCAGCATCAGGAAGCCACATAAAGAATTTAACTGGAAAAACCTTTTTCGCTTCTTTATCACACCGAACATAAAAGGTAAACAACTCTTAAGACAGCAAACATGCTGGAGGAAATGTGGGCATACAGATGCAAATCTTTCACATATCTGCTGGAGTTGCCCAAAAATAGAGCCATTCTGGGAAAGAGTGAATGCAGTATTGAAGGAGGTATTAGGGTATGTAGTCCCCAAGAAATGTTTAGTTTTATATCTAGGTAATATAACTGATGTGGTGCTAAAGGAAGATAATTACTTAGCCAACGTGCTGCTCACAGCTAGTAGAAAGGCTATCACAAGAAAATGGCTTGATGTGGACCCACCCAGACACAGTCAGTGGTTAGATATAGTACAGGAAATATTAATGATGGAAAAAATGACCTTTTCTCTAAGATTGAAGGAAGACGTGTACAACAGAAAATGGTAAAAATGGATGAGGTTTCAACATGAAGACATCAGCGATGTATAATGTATGATTTAATTGATGACAGTAATGATGAATTGAAGTTTAATGGTGATTATTGTCTCACTGTATATGTCATAATATCAATATATAAATTATATGCATTACATGAGCTGCTTCATGTACATGCAGGTACAGGTGGAGTGAAGTGAAGCGACCTCAGTAAAAAATGTTTCCCTCACTATAAAAAGACCGTCTTGTGTACTGTAAATGTGAAGGCTTGCCAGCAAACATTATGCCAGATGGCTTCCTCCTGAAGCATAGCTTACCCATATGTCAATCCCCAATAATGACTCCCATCAGGTTAGCAGAAGGGAGAAAGGTTACGCGCTCAGCCATAGGTTTAAACCGCAACAAATCTCCCTGCAGAAGAATTCAGATCTAAGAGACACTGCTGAGATTGATATGAAACATACGGATGATTACGAGACATTTTTAGGAAGCAAGACACCAAATACGTGATATTAACCTGCAGGTTGTCAGAGGAGGTGATGGATGAGATTTCTTCCTTTTGAATGACAAATTATGAGGAATGACACTGTCCTTTAATCTGATTGATCAGCTCAGGTCAAATGTTTGATTGTCTCATTCGTCATTTTTCGCGACAGACAAGGACGGTCATTTGTCCTGTGCCTTACCTCCATCTCCACGGTCCTCTACCAAATCTGCCAGCAGTGGTTTGGCTTCAGAATGTCAGATTTTCAGATTTTCACTTTGAGAGTGTGTTTGCATGGGAGGATGACTGGAAGGACTTTCATTGCCAGGTGAAAAGACAAGATTTTCTATGGCAGAAGTTCTGCTGAATGCTCCAAGGATGAACCTTTGTGCTAACAACACAAATTCAATATGTCACAGTCTCCATGGATGCAAGATAAAGACCTCTTCTTTTTCTTCATTAGCTGTAGCCTCCCCTTGACTACAGCATATTTTTCAAACAGCTTTTCATCCTGGTAGATTGTCAGTCTAAATAGAAAGAACTGAGAAACCTTGAATTTATTTATTTATTTTTTTTATGAAACATTTTAATTTTGTTCAAGAGAGTGAATGAAAAGTCAAAAGTAACTGGATGTGCTAAAAAAATGTTTCACCACTTCAGGTTTTATCCATTTTTGGTTGGACCGGACTAAATACTGAGGATGTAGCTTGTGTATTAATAAAATATATAATATACAGTATATATATTTAAAAGGTGTTGGTTAGGGATGATTAAACTGATGGAACATACCAACAAAGCAATCGCAGCCTGTGCTGTACACAATCATCATGCAGATGTCTGAACTGGAATCACACGACCTGAACTTCAGTCTGATGACTTCAGACCAGAGCTGAAAAACAAAAACGCAGATTGACAGATAAATACTTTGTTGATCAGGAGGGAAAGATGAAGGAACAACTGGAGGAAAATATGAAAAAGAGTTTGAGTGCAGGATGAGGTGTGAGATCAGTCAGAGGCTGAGCTGAAGACACACAAACACACTCAATGACTTTGGTGCTATCTAAAAAACAGCTAATGTCACTACAGTCAGTACTGTTTGGGGTGACAGCTCCAAAAACTGCACACACTACAGGTAAAGAAAGTTTTTTTGACAATCTCATCGATTTTATTTTCGGAAATATTATTGTATCTGTAATCGTGAATTCATATAGCTGAATCTCTCTTCACTTAGAAGACTTGTCCACTGAGGGTGTGCCTGATGGAATATTTTTTAGGAGGCCATGAAAGTATTTGAATTAATTTCAGTTTCCATATTGAGGTTATGTTTTCAGTGCCATTTGTTTCAAGAGCTAACACGGAAGTGCCAAAAACTGCAGTTTCATGAACAGCCAGTTGAGGCTGGTTGCAAAAGCATGTCAGTCTTCATAAGCCCCCATGTTAAAATGTCCAACTTCACAGCAGAAATAAACATGTTTACAGCCTGGTACAAAAAACAGTTCTGGTCTCTGTAACTTACTTCCTGTATAAACTGTGTGAGGGTGAATTTGGTTAACTTGGGATGTCAACACTTTCTTTGTGACTTACAAAGTATGGCTTCACTCCAGTGCTGGTGTGGTTATGATATTCAAAACTTTCAAACGATATTCTCATGAATTCATGCAGGGCATGCAGGGCATGAATTTATCTACCAACCAAACTGCATGTTTCCAGAGTCTGATTTAAAACCCAAAATGAAATCTCCTTCATTCATTTTTCATTTGTTCTCCAAAGCTGGAGCAATCTGTGCAGCATTTAGACTCAAACTGCCTCAGCAGTCGGCAGCTTCTTTGTGCTTTCTGTTTGGTTGTTGTTTTTTTTTCAAAAACTTCAGAGCAGAGTCATCACTGCGCACAGAGAGGTTGGTTTCTCTTCTTTTCAGATGCCACCATTTTAGCACTGCAATTCACCTCTGTGCCTGTTGCCAAGCAACTCCTGACACTTTGGGGATGCGGAGTGAATGCAGGAGCTGCCGTGGTGTGGTATTTCCACGCTGTTTTGCACCGTGCGTCTTCAGTTTTAATGTCGTTCACACACACAAACACTAAAATATGAACCAGCAAACAGATGGGATAAACTAAAAAGTAGAGCTGCTTGAATTTGAACTGTAGAGATGACGCAGCACATAAACAGACTTTTAGTCCATTATTGGGAGCAATGTCAGTGATGGCAGGAGTCTTATTCAAGTCTTCTTGTCTGGGCTAGAAGTTTAAACTAATCTTCTTGGCACAGTTTGAATCCACATCTGACTCAAACCTTACATGCCACTGTTTTAACAGCCATTTTCTTTGCGGTTCTGGGTGTGTGTGTGTGTGTGTCTCTCTCTCTCTACCTGGGAGTGTTTCCTCACTCAGTCACTTGTTAGCCTCACTCTGTAAAACACTGTGTGTGTAGCGGCTGTATTTACCCTCTCTGGCAGCTTGATGGATGTAGCGCAGGCCTGCTGCCGCTTTAAATACTTCAAACTACGTCTGCTTGAGTATTCTGCCGGAAAGGATGGACATGCTCCCCGTGCAGTATGCCCGAGGAGGTGGAGGGGGAATTGGTGTGTGTACTACATTAAGGTTAGCTATAGACACACTTCCCTTTCTTTCCTTTTCCTTGATTTCCTTCACACATTCTTCAGTCTGTCTATGCAAGAGTTTATTCAGCCTCAATCAAACACTAGGTCTAAAATAGAAAACTGATGATCGGTCTATAACGAGCTTCAACCAGGAAGATCAACAAACCATATCATGCAGTCAAACTCTTACAGAAGCCAGTGGGAGAGTTAAAACATCTTTTCCATTGAGTAAAGCCTTCAGTGCCACTCTTTGCTCTTCTCTCACTGGAGAACTACTCTCCAGTAAAGATGGTAAAGATGCAAAAGATGCTAGCAGCTTATATGCTAACCTCGTTAGCAGCCCCACCAGTTTTCAAGCAAATAAGTCATCTCACACACAAGATCACACATACCTAGTGTTAAAACACACCTGTAGCTCATGTCCTAACTGCCAGTGGTTCCTCATAGGATGCTGATCTGAACCATTGTGGTTCCAACACAAGTGCTTAGCTTGAGGCCTGGCCCCTAGGCTCTCCTTACCAGCCTGGTGAGATAGATTCTGTAACACGTTATATTTCATTTGTTTAAAATGGCTTTGTTAAAAGAGTGAAAAGATCTCCCCCAACAAAGTGTCAGCTCCTCATCTTTCAATGCCTTTTAGGTTAATTAGCTTAAGGAGGATTTTCAGCGCACAGAGGAGTGTTAAATCCTGCAGATTTTTTTTTGTGTGTGTGTGTTTTTTTTGGAAACTTAACTGCTAATTGACTTTCTGATTGACTTTTCAGGAAGGTCAAAGGACAAATGTGCCACTAACACTTTGTCAAATAATGGCTTAGCATGACACAGTGCCAAAATGGCAAACTTATCAGACTGAATTCATTTATATTTAATATTGCACAAAGTCACTTTACTTTAGTATCAATCAGACAGAAATACATGTGAAAAGGTCTTCCCCTCAGGAGCATCTTTGTGAAGGAGGTGAAGGCAGAGCTGACAGGTTGAATTTAGGATTGCTTCGTATAAACGAGGCCTGTTTGACCCTGAACGTAACAAGAAAACTGTCAGATCAGATCTCGTACTAAATATTTTGTTGAGAACATTCTTACGACTCTACCACTTTTGATAAAGAAGAAAGCAGCGTCAGCTGAGGCTTACCGAAGCTGTACAGCTGATTTAGGTGCCATTTGCTTTACCCTTCTCTTTCACACAGTCTCATCAGGGAAGAACGAATATTTACTCAGAATATTTAAATCAGAAATCTCCTAGCAACTACATCTGGCATTAGGAAGGTCTAGCAGACAGCTGACTGTGAAAGATAAGTAGTGGGGAGGCTGTTTCTCACTTCTGACTTGGTTATGATTAGGATGTGCATTCGGGATTAAGATTATCTTTAGGTTAGGGCTTACTTAAGATGCGTTTATCTCTTCCAGAAATCATCCAACCTTCCATTTCTTCCTTTGGTTTGTCTGTATCACACTGAGGCTAACTGGGTGTTGAGACCAAGAGCAGCTCAGTCTTAAGAAAAGCGAGGGGCTGGTGTGGGCATGTTGCAGCAGGTACCTGCAACAAGATGAAATATGATCCAACAAATCCAGTATTAGGTCACAGCCACCGATTCACTGAGTGAGTGACTGTTCTGACAACGAGGTTGGCAAAATGCACAACATTCAATTAGCAGCTTCCGTTTGTCCTGATGCTAACCATCGTTTTCACCACTTAAAATCACATTTTAGCTGCCTGCGTGCTGCCAGTTCATCTTGCGCTTGCTATCACACTTGTAATCAAGACCTCAGGACACACAAACTCCCTCATCGGTGACAGCTACTCACACACTCGACCTACATGGAGTAATCAAATGCTTTAGCATCATTCTCCAAGGTGCTCATTTCATGAGATTAGCAACTGTAAAATGAGTGTGTGTTTACGTGGTGGGAGCACATTCATGCAGGCTTGAATTTACTACTGCTGAATTATGCCACTGATGAGTCACATCCCTCTAACTCATTTTGGTTGGCTGCCATGCTTTCGTTTCAGCTCAACTCATACATTCGCCTTCGTTGATGACCTCCATACTCAAGCACCCCTTTCTGGATGAACTGAAAACACAACTGTGTGTTTCCCTTTGCGCCCCCAAAGCTGACAATTTGGAGATACGAGCTTTCACTCCCAGCAGCATCAGAATGTGATGCGAGATATTTTTGAGTTACATTCCTACCACTATCATCCCACTCACAGTCAGACGGACGCTTTCAACTGTGAGGGTGATGCCAGAGATATTCAGCACTCAGACGCTGGTAATCAAATGATGCTAATGAAACAAAGAAGCCTGGAGCGCCTCAGGCCCAGAACCGGCCCGCCTTAGCTGATAACACAGCCAATCACTTCATGCCACTTTGAGCAGGCAGAGGCCTGGCAGCCATGAGTAGGACAGGAAATGGGGGCGACCAGTAGCCTAGACTTTGGATCTAGTTAACGAACATTCATTTGTTTTTCACCATATTTTTAAATTATAAGTTAAGACTTTTACTTTTTTTAATCATGTTGCTGGACATTTGTATGTGAGTTAACTAAATCTAAAAACTCATGTTAAACAAAATGAAGCCATGAATCATCTGTTTGAGCGATCTCATTACGCTGGCTGCCACTGCGGTTCAGCTGATTATCATCCAGAAAGGACAAATGCTCTGACAGCTGTACTAAGAAAGAACAGAGCAGACAGGAATACACTGTGCTCTGTGTGTCCAATTTACCCCTAAGAGCACTGTGTATCTACATTGTTATTGGACACATTTGCTTGGTATTTCTCTAATGGAACCTACATTGTTTTTGCTGCTGTGGTAGACACTTTTATATCCAAAATAAAATTACTAAATTGTGCTAAAGTAAGCCATGTCAGAGTCTTAAATCTATAGGGAGCTTCTATTTTCAACAAGAAGTGACTGAATGTCTACCACTCCACTCTTAAAGCTAGGCTGGTTGTTTCTACCTGTTTTTAAGCCAAGCTAAGCTAATTAGCTGCTAGAGCATAGCTTTAAATACGAGTGGTATCAGCAAGAAAGTGTGTTTCCCAACATTCCTGTAAGGCTGAACATCTAAGGACTGGTTTCACAGAGGACATTTCATGCGTCTAGGAATCACGCACCTAAAAATGGAAATGAAAACGAACACACTTTGCATTACAAACAGATTCAAATCCCATTAAACTAAAATGAAAATAAAGATTTGATTTATAGTTGTGCACTAAAGGTTTTAGCAGAACCATGGAATCTATGCACTTGATCACCAAAGCTGTGTGACTCCAAGTTTCTAATGCTGGTGGAGATTGTGAAAAGTGAATACAATGTTAAAGAAAGACTCCAGAGTAAATGAATGAACAAAAACAATGATGAAAGAATGCATGGCAGTCATAGCCCAACTGACGTCTTAAGACTTGAGACTGATACTGATTTTAGAGAGGAAAAGATTCACTGGAATACAAACTTTTAAAAGAATATTTAAGTTAAATATTCTCAAACATGTTAAGTAATTCAACATATTCGTTGTCAACCAATTCTAGGTGACACTGCTGCTCTGTAATATTGGCACTGACGTCTGCAAAAATATGAATTCTGTTTAATTGATAGTTTGTGCACTTAGATAGAAATAGAATTTTAAACTCACTAACTGGAGGCCAATCTAACAAGAATGAGCTTATTGTATCTACAGATGCCAAGTATCCTCTTACACAGTCTGCCATGTTGAACCATCATGTTTCTACAGTAGCCCAAGAGGGACAGATTAAACTCTTTATTTAGCTCTACGTGGCACATTTTGCACACATTCTGCAACAACTGTAGTTCCTCTTTCATGCTAGGAAGAAGAGGTTAAGGAGCTAAGTGCAACTAGATCTTATACACCTTCAAAACTACTTGGACACTTTCTCTTCTTTAAATTACGTTTAGGTAATGATTTTGTCCTTTGACTTAAAGTGGACACTTTTCCTGGACAGCAGCAACTGGGGCCACAAGTGGCACTTACAATGATAATGGCAGATTGAATTCGCCTTAATTTCCCAAAATTCTATTGAGTGAATTGCATTAAGGACATCATCATTAGGGGACCTGGCTGCGAAATGGGACCACAAAAAGGAAACAAACATGTCTCTTGGTAAGTTATGGTGATTATTTGCTTTAAATTAGTTATATTATATTCAATAATCTGTGGCATGTGAGAAAATATAATTCAAGAGGAGCAGAAGAAGAGGACACAGTCACACAGCAATATCTCACAAAGGTTTTTTGGACATTTTAAATATTATATTGACATTATAGTGAAGCAAGGCCATAGAACAAAACCCTGGAGTGTATTGAACTGAACAAGGCTGCAATTTATTTCTATAGAGATATGAGATTTATCTTAAACTTCATTGCCATGCTTTTGAGTGCATATATATATGTATATAAGTTTGTGTGTGTGTGTGTGTGTGTGTGTGTGTGTGTGTGTGTGTGTGTGCGAGTGACTCATCCTGCATGTTCTGTAGGTACAGAGCAGAGGGTGCTGTTTAAAACACCATGTGACAAATCCAGTGAGAGCTTTGAAGCTGAAAAACATCAACAGCAAAAAATGTTAACCGGATTACCGTCGGCTGACAACCGTGAGATGTGTAAGACTGCAGGTGTTAGACCTGCCAGCTGCTTTAGCCACACATATGTTGGTGGTCTGGTGCGGCTTTATGTACAGAGTGACGCATTGATGCTGCGGAGGTCAGCAGTACAGTTAACGCCAGAGACACCAGTGCTGTAAAGCTGCTGTGAGGTGCTGCCTGATGTCACAGTAAAAATGGCATTCTGAGTGGGCCTCGAGAAGAGCAGAACAAGTAGATTGACTGGATGTAAAAAAAACAAAAAGATCTTGCCTCCAAGAGGACAAATAAGTCAACCAACCAAGACAGATTAAGATTAGAGTTAGCCTGGAGGATGAGGAGGGATGAAATCTGAACTAGCCAACCAAACGGAGCAATAATTCTCTAAGGGAGATTCCTCCTAAAATGGCATCATCTGAAATAAAGAGTGTCTCCAAAAGTTTAGTTTAACATAATATTATTATAATACATTGATGTGCCAGTATCTGTCTGAATTAGCTCACCAGCTGACTGATCAAACACATCATACAGTCACTTTACAGAAACAATTAGAGTGGTGCTGTTAAAAAAAAAAAAAAAGAAAGTTTGGATAAAGTCTACCATTGTAGAAACAAACAGCTCAGTCACAATCAGGTGCTGATATTTATGAGTATTTAAGTGAGGCCAGATCTCTAGTCAAAAGATGAAAATAATAGGTGTATCAGGTGTGTCTTGTCATGAACTAAAACATAAGACAGGTGGAAATTTTGACCCATTGAGTCATGGAAATCCATTCTATAGTTTTCAACATAGTTAACTCTGGACCCAAGTGTCAATCTGACAGATTGAACCAACACTGCCAGTGTTTGTTAAAAAGGCAAAGGCCATGTTTGTTTTGTGGTGGAGGGCAGTTTTTATTTGTCAGTGATTCATTCTTGTCAGTTTCTTGTAGGTTACCTCGACATCCTCTAAGATGCATGTTTCAGTAGAGAGAAAAAGATTCATCAGTAATCTTTCCTCCTGCCTGTTAGGTCCTTCTAACAAGTGCAGAACGTAAGTAAAAGGGTTAAGTAAAAAAGAGCCCCTGCGTGTTTCTCTGTCTTTCTGTATCTTAATTAACTTTGGATACACAGAAGAAAGTTTCCTCAAACTTCAGGCTAATTTGGGTGTTTGAGGGTGCCGACCCTGTCTAACTGTTCTTTGACGTAAGCCAGACTATGGGGTCACGCTCGCTGAATGTCACCAGCTGATAACAAGACAGGTGATATTCCTTTTGTTAAGCAGGACCCTGGAGGTCCCCAGTGCTTAACTCCATGTGGACTAATAAGCTGATAAGCTTAATGAATCCTGACTATCGGAGCAGGTGAAGAGGGGCTAATGGTAGTAATTACTTTGCCTGATCTGTCCGTTGGAGGGCAAGCCGGTCCTAATACAGACGATAAAACAAGGGGTAAAACCCACAGTGAGGACTGGAAACGAAATTTGTCACTTGTAAAACATTATCGACGTGGACACATTAGCTGCATGGCTAAGTGAGCAGTTTATGGGGCGCTGAATGGGAATGAGCAATTTGACTTTGAAAACAACAAGGGTCATTTTTTTTTTTTTTTTTTTTTTTTTTTTTAGCACTGTCCTGCTTCAACGCTGTTTCCATTAGTCGACGCAGAGAATACAGATCACCAGTACACGTTACACATTTAGAAAGCGTTGACCGGTTGGTTAGCCAATATTTATTCGACCTATTTGAGTGTCACTGGTGTTCGTTTTAGATCAATACCCAGCCCATACAGCCTGTTAAATTGGGTGGTGTGGTTGATTAACTCAAAATGTCACTCACAACAGAAGCCTAACCTCTGAACGTGTGGGTGGGCAGTCCCTCTACATTTCAAAACTGTATTCATTTACCTCCAGGAACCATGTCCTTCCCTGCCCTTCAGTCTGACTGCAATTGAAACACATGGATGTTGCTCGGCTGAGCGCTAACACACAGACTCCTGGGAAGATGTGTTTACCTTCACCGGACGACTGATATTTGAATTATGTGAGTGGGTGACAGCTTAACACCTTTGAGATGAGCAGAGCCTGGTTGGACTAAATGGCTGGAAAGGCACTTTAGTCCCCGAACAGACTGACATCTGTAGTGTGCCCATACATTATGCATAAAAGAAAAAAGCACAGCAGTAGAGCATCCACCACTCTGAACTCAGGGCATACAGTACATCATGTTTTAATTAGACTCATTTTTATTCCTTTGTAGAGAACATCACATCTGTTGAACAGTTAAAACAATAAAGTTGCACTGATTCATTTTTTTTTACATTAATAATGGATAATAGAGAACTATCACCTGATTCTGCAGGTTTCCTCAGCTCTATGAAGTGTTTTAGCATCTTTCAGCTCATTGTTTTGGATTGACAGCTGCAGTGTTTCTGTTTCTGATCCAGTCTCACTGCTCTCTCTCTGTTCTCATTCTGATAAACCCACTATATGCCACTTACAAGCTGTTGAACACTGTGGAGCTTTTAGCAGCTAAAGAGCTGAATATTTTTCTCAGTAACTGGTGAAGAACAAAACAGAGCTAACAGATGAGTAACAGGGGACAAGCAACAGGACTCTCAACCAGATTTACATTATGACAGTAAAACTCATGCTAGTCTCTTGATAACCCTTGATATTAAATAAACCATTTTTTAACTGTAGATGAACAATATTCATTTTTGCCTGTCCCCTGTGACTGAAAAAGCTACCAGGCACTGGAAGCACCTGAAAATTTTTAGATGAATGCAGAAGAGACTTTATTATTTCAGGCATGAAATTCAAAATAATGACAAATATTCAGTCACTTCACTTCAAGCACGTTATACCGTATACACCGCACCAAATCATACCTGGGAAAGCCAGATAGAGATATAAACAGATATAACTGTGGTGCTGTCGTTCTCATTATTCACTCTCTCCTTTTGATCTTTCATTTCATAACTTGTTTAACAGCTCCGCTCGTCAGCACAGGACCAAACGAGCCGTGGAGCATCATTAGCCTCGCAAACTGCCTCACACACACTTATGAAAGAAAACCTGATGGAGCGTCTCTTTAACTGCGGGCGAATGTTATGGATGGCGGCCCGAATGTTGCCGCTGAGGGAAATGAACGTCGGGCGTGGAGGGTGATGAACAGAAGGATTGATTACTCTTTGGCAACAACATGATTAAAAGCATTTGATTCTCGGCTGCTTTCACAGCCCATGTCGACAGGGCAGAGTGGATGGAAGGGAGTTACACTGAGACTGATGTTTTACAGCAAAGTACAGTACAGAGGGGCTATTAGCAGAGTTAAACTTGCAGTTACTCTCAGTGTATGTTGGACATGACAGGGTTCATTATTATATAGCTGTCAGGAATCATTAAGTAAAGGTTAGGTATAACACATTCAGATGACCTGCTGGTATGTCTGGTTTTTGCAGCAGGGAGATGGATGAATACAGTTTCTCCACAGCTGGAGGGCACAGAGAACACTGTGCAGCTGTCTGAGAATGAAAATGTATCCACAATAACTAGTGCATGTGAGTGACCGCGAAACTGAAACGAAAATTGTTTCATATCAAAGCGAACAGGCAGCAGAATGAAAAGTTTGAATACTAAATTCTGCATCTGTTTTAGGCTGCCTGACATTAATCACTTGGTGTTGTTAAACTGCACATTATCTCCACAAAAGGCAGAGCTCTCTGTCGATGAGTCTAATTCAAGTAGTAGCTGGATATCTCATTTTTGAATGAAATTATTCATCCTCTAGTGCCTGCAAAGCCCAATTTTGTGTTGTCACGGCCTCATCATACTGTAAGTGCAGATGAAATTGCTCGATGATGAATTGCACACCGTGTTGACACTGGAGACATTGTCAGTGTATTTTTCTGAGGGCTGTGATGCTAATTCAGCCAGAAAGCATCAAACAAGGCAACAGGAACTTCACAATGAATGAATCTGAATAACAAACCTGCTCTTTGCTCTAACATGAAAGCTGAGTCTGTAGGTGCTCATTCTAAAATGACTCAGGCGGTTGTTATATAAAGCTTTAAGAGGGCTGTGGTCATGTGACATTGTTTCGAGTGTATATTTGAGTTGTTATCATTGGTTTGTTAGATGTATGTTCTCTGCATTACATGTGTTTTTGATGGCTCATGGAATTAACTACAATGAATTCAAGAAAAAAAAAAAATTCAGGGACTAAAGTGAGAACCATTAATGCATAATTCAGATTTATTAAGTTTATAATTTTCAGAATTAATTGCTTCATTCCTATCAGTGATCCAAACATTGAGCTCTCTAAGTTAATTGGTGAGATCTGGCAAAACTGCAACCTCATTAAAAAGTACTCTGATGGAGCTTGAAATACAATTGATCCAATAAAAGGACAATTCACCCAGAAACACAAAGCACGTAGCAAACTGTGGTAGCAATCACTGTAACATCTCTGTGTAAATTAGGTTACTAATCCGCGAGCAGAACGAGTTTTTCATCAAATTTCCAGAAAAACTATCACAATATACAACCCCAATTCCAAAAGGTTGGGACGCTGTAAAATGTAAATAATAACGGCCTCACCAAATCTCAGAAAACCATATTTTATTCCCAATAGAACATAAACAACATATGACATGTTAAAACTGAGACATTTTACCATTTCATGGAAACTATTATCTCATTTCGAAACTGACGGCAGCAACACATCTCAAAAAAGTTGGAACAGAGCGATGTGCATCTCCTCTTCTTTTAACAACTTTCTGCAAATGTCTGGGAGGTGAGGAGACCAGTTGCTGGAGTTTTAGGAGAAGCATGTTGTCCCTTTCTTGTCTAATGCAGGATTGTAGCTGCTCAACAGTCCTGGGCCTTCGTTGCTGGATTTTTCATTTTATGATGTGCCAAATGTTTTCTATTGGTGAAAGGTCTGGACTGCAGGCAGGCCATTCCAGCACCTGGACTCCTCTCCTACGAAGCCATGATGTTGTGATGGATGCAGTATGTGGTTTAGCATTGTCTTGCTGAAATATGTAAGGCCTTCCCTGAAAGAGACGTTGTCTGGATGGGAGCATATATTGCTATAAAACCTCTATGTACTTACTGTAATTTACATTTTACACAGAAAACAACCAAGTGTACCTGATAACTGTCTATTTCCAAGTAAAAGAAAGGAAGGTGTTGATTATCATAAATAAGTGGGTTATAATATTTAGAAACAGACATAGCTGTTCTCAGTAAATGACATCTGGTTGCATAGATTGCACTCCAGCTAAGATATTTGTTTGTTTTTGGGTGAACTGCACCTTTAAACCAGCGCTTCAGAAGCACAGCTTCATCTTCTTCCTTTTTCTACTCCTCAGCAGCAGCATCTCCTTTTCACTTGTTAGCTGGCTAAACACTAATTAGATGTAGCTCGCAAGTTGTTGTTGAAGTTTGTGTTGCATAGCAACAGTAGTGATGTAAGGCTCCTCGCAGGCTTTGAGCTCCGCTTCTCTGCGGTTCTAATGACGCTCGCAGTTTTGCTTTGTGCTCGAGCGGGAAATAAAGTCTCCGATCAGAACATGGACTTATCGGTAAATGAAACTCTGCCTCTAAATGATGTCACTGAATTCATTTTTCCATTACCAGAAAACAGAAAGACTAACCCCTGTCTCCTCTAATAAGGACTAAAAAGCAGTGAAAGCAGAAGAATAGTTGCTGTGTATATATCACATCAGATAAGCTCCCAGCCGGGTGTCCCTCGCTGTGCTCTGTTCCCCAGCAGCAACAATAGATGGCTAAAAGACTGCTAAATTGCCCAGTGATTGCTTTTTCACTCCTGTGTCCTTTTCAATAAATGGGGTGTAAGTGTTCAGTGACACACAGCTCTACCTGACAGATGTGGTCACTCCTCAGGCTCCAGCTGGCTCTTCCTCTCTCCTCTCCTTCCTGTTTTCCTGTTTGCTCAGAGAGAAGCCAATGGGGAGAGTAAATGCCAGTTGGGCTAATATGTTAAAAGGTCTCTCTCCCTGTATCTCAGTCCCTCTCAAACTCATGTCTTTGTTTGCTCATGTTCCTCGGTCATTTATTTAGGGTTCAAATGGACCGTGGCTGGGGGACTGGGGGAATGACAAAACTAAGGGCTTAAATGTTTCTGAAAAAGGAAACACCTGGGTGTCCATGATGTTAACCCATCAAGTACTGGCTATCACATCATAACTCAACTGTGTGTCCGAAATATATCTGCAGCATCCTTATCTAAAACTGATGACAACTGAAAGTTGGCGCTGAATCTTGCTCAGATTCTCACAGTTCCTTTTTAAAATAACAATTTAGCCAATTTAAGACTGTATGCTAGATTTGAAAACATGTTTATATTCAAAACCTCGAAAATCGAAATTGATAGTGAAAATAAGGTATGCGCACAAGGATAAAATCACCACTTAACATTTTATAATCATTATGTTTAATTCTGTGTATGTTTAGATACCTTTAATGTACACTCCCAAATCCCCTTATTTTCCGTCCATCTGAACTCACAGATGTTTCCACACGATTTACAATTTTCTAGTCATCAGCGGTGAGATGAGAATATTTAATTGTTCCAGAAAGTGTCACAAAGGGGCTGCTAGAGTCAGACATTCTGAAATACATCGTGGCTTTCGAGAGCAACTTTGTTCTTCGTATTGAAAATCTTTTTTTGCTGCCTGCCAGTGGTACAACTAGCTACTGAACCATTTTTATTATATTTATATGTATGTATGTTTGTTTATGCTTGAATAAATAACTTCAATAATTAATTGATTATCAACATTGTTACTGGTCAATTTCTGCTCATTGACTAATTGATTTATTGACTCATTTTGACTCTAAGTACTGTAAACGTGCTACAGTGATGTAGAAGTGTACTACAGGGTGTGTCAGTACACCGTGACATCACTGTTGGGTGTGGTTACAAGTGCAATACAGCAAAAGACTTCAAACTATCAACCAGAGAAGGCTAATAAACACTGCTTTTCATCCAGGTGTTCATTTGCTATTTAAGGATTTAAAACAACAGGCAGCTTCAAGCAGAATCAGAGGGATTATTAATATTACATCAAACAACACAGCAGATTATTAGTATCTTTTACACGTCTTCAGTGATGTTTTGCCAGATGTGAAATCTACGAATCTTGACAATACAAACGCCAAGAATTTTCACTGTCTTCCTCCAAATACTATTACTCTATTCACTTCCTCTGCAATCTATTTCTCTCTTTCTTTCCCTTCTCCATCTTCACGCGCACACACGCACACAAACATTTGCAAAGCCGTACTCAGTGCCAGCTGGAAAGGACCCAGATCAGTTGATGGCTTTCTGTGAGGCAAAGTTGCCACTCTCAAAGCAATTATGTTTCATTACAGTGGAAATGGGAGAACAGGGTTTCCTGGCGCCTTAAGATCAATAACCCCACCTCCCCTCTCCAACATACACACATACATACATACACACACACACAGAGCTGTCAGTTTCTGAACATTCTGAGCGTTCACTGAGATGGGACAACGTTAATTGTTTATTCTTTGCTGTTTTTTTTTTATTTTTTATCTTCTGTGCATTCGTCATCTCTTTCATTTGCATTACTCATGTGTTGATTTAATTTGTGCCTCCTGTGTATCCGTTGTGTTGTCATTAGGAGCTGCAGGCATGAATGAGTCTTGTATGTGGATGGAGGCAGAGTTGCCTCGTCGGTCCAAAGGGCCACGGTGACTCAGGGTTTGTTTGGTCTCTGCTGATTCCTCATTGTGTTTGTACTGATTGTAGGATGTAAGCTGTATATAATACTGGCATCAATTCACAGTGTGGAAGAGAAATGAATAATGACATATATGTGACATCTGTTTCTGTATCAATAACACTAACACAACACGAGTCATCAGTTTTTCCATGAAATGAAGTGTGGACACATTATTTTCTCTACTTATGTAATCTACATAAACAATTCCCCATACAAGCCCAATTTGTCATTCTACAGTGTTGCTCTAGAAGGTTAGGAAAGCGAGGCAGTGAGACAATCTGGATAGAAAAACAAAGCACATACTGTAACTTGGGCACATGATCAGGCTTTCAGTTAGTTTGTGGCTGTTTGGCTGCATTTAAATCACAGCCAACTGAATTATTCACTGTTCCCAGGAGCGGGGTGGGGGGGTGGGGGGGGTGGGGGTGGGGGGGGCCTCATCTGCTGTAATTAGTGGTGTTCTTTAACCCAACATAAGGCTCCAACCACTATCGAGTACATGAGAATTTATCTCTGAGACTGCTTCTGGCAATAATCCAGCAGATAATTAAGAGCAGTAAAAATGGATTCTGTGAATTACAGCTCCCACACCTTTAATTCTATATTAAACATCATTCTCTAACCCTTTCTGCTCTTTATCGCCCAAACATGAGATGACTAATGCTGAGCTTAATGTGTATTTTTTTTGGTCTGATTGTTAAAATTGTGTCTCATGATTATACAGAACAGAAAGTGTAGAAAGGAAACATTGGTGTCATATCGCATCTGTCATGTCTACAATAAGTTCCTGAGGGCATGTTTTGAAACTTAAATTTGCTTTAAGTGCTCGTCGTCTTCATTTAGTAGGGAAAACATTTTGCTATACCTTCGGCGAGACAGGCTGAGACATCTGTCAATCAGTCAAAAACACACTCAAACATATTCTTCTCAAAGGCTTAGAGTCTTAATGACACGAACCGACCCGGTTTCCAGTTTGTAAGATTTAGATTTATACAAGAATCCCCAGTTTACAGGTTAAATTCTTTAAGTGGAAAAGGGCTGTATAGAACTGAATCAATCACTTCTTAATCCCCTTTAGATGAATTCAGTTCAGAGTCTGGTTCACCTGTTGTTTTGAGTGCTTTGTCAGCCAACACAAATCCAGTCGTGCAGAGAAAATTCCACGCTTTAGAAAGCTTTCTGAAAGGACACCAAACTTCAATGACACACAGGATTAACCAAATGATATCAGGCCTGTGGAGAATGAATGCGAGCCATGTACCACTGATTTCACTAAATTTCATCACTCACTCTGTTACAATTGTTGATTTTGGCAAGAGGCGAAACGCCAATGCTGGGTTGGATTAACATTCATGTGTGGTCCATCACAGGAGGCCCTGCGACAGCTGACAGCTTAATTGCCCGACTGAGGGTGGAAGAAAAGGCCAACATGAACGCGTGAATTACATAATTCAATCCATTCATTATTCATGCACAGAAAGAAATTGTCTAAATCTTATTTACTATTTTTATATGTGTAACATCGATAGCTCGTCTCTGCCACTGAAGACATACAGACATTTTACTTTCATGATCAAACATAGACTATTCTAGATTTTTTTATTTTTATGTGATAGATTTTAAATGTCTTGTGTTAATTACATGTCCGTTTAGAGTCAGTGACTGCAAAGGAGATAAACTGGGAAAAGACACTATCAGACACATTCAGTGTTCTCTTAGTAATTTGGCGCCTGAATGCACCGCAGCACAAATAAACAACAAGAACCAGAGACTCTCGTGGTGTTTAATGTTTTAGGCCAAATCCATTAAGGGGATGTCTGGCTACATTAGGACATTACTTAAGCAGCAGCACAACAGTATTCAGACACACAGCGGCTGTTACATTTTCAGAGCTGAATGATGCTAAGTAAGAATTTTACTCTATGAGAGAAATAAAAGCATTGAAGCCTTTGAAATTGTTTAAGTGTCAGTTTGACTCATTTGCACAGATAAATGTTAGAGTTAGATCATGCAAAAAGACAAATGAAAGAAAGTCTACTGTATACAACACCACGGGCCATTATAACACTGTGCATTAATAATTAAAGGAGATTAATGTAATCATTTATTTTATTTTTAATACCAATGATAGTCAGGAACTAGATGGATGGCGGTTTGTCTTCTTCCCAGAGTGCATCCTGGTGCCATGTGTTCCCCAGGTAATGCACTCTATATGATGTAGATCAGGCAACCTTCTTCCATTGCTCCATGGTCCAGCTCTGATGCTCACATACCCATTGTTGGTGCTTTCAGCAATAGATGGAAGTCATCTTGGGCACTCTGACTGGTCTGCAGCTACACAACCCCACAGACAACACAACAAACCGCGATGCACTGTGTGTCCTGACACATTTTTTATCTGAACCAGCATTAACTTCTTCAACAGACTGAGCTACAGTAGCTTGTCTGTTGGATTGGACCACACAGGCCAGCTTTCACTCCCCATGTACATCAATGAAACCATGACCCCATTGCTGGTTCACCGAGCAGGAACACACCACAAGAGCAGCAGTTTTGGAGATGCTCTAGTCATCTAGCCATCTCCACTTGGCCCTTGTCAAAGTTGCATAAATCTGTTTTTCCTGCTTTGCACACATTAACTTTGAGGACAAAAGTTCAATTGCTGCCTAACACATCTCAGCCGCTGATGAGATAATCAGTGTTATTCTCTTCACTTGTGCGAAACCTCACCATACAGCAAAGGGAATATATTTCTTCTCTGCAGGATGGAACTGAGACATTGTTCATGTAATTAGCTCCACCTGGGCTGTTCCTGCTGTGACAAGTCCAACTGTCTGTTCTGAAAAAGGTCTATGGTAACTAATAATCATACAGACAGCGATGAAATGATTACTTCCATGTCAGAAGCAGCATCGAAGTGAAGCAGATCTATTCTTATGAGAAGGTCAAGCTGCACATTTACAAATACTCCCAACAAGTCAACCCAATTAACAACAGTGGACCTGCATCTGTGCTGCCAGCTGTTGAGTGATGTCACCTTGATTATATTAAGCAGGCTGAGTCAATCTTGCGGCTAAACAGCAGTCACCATGGTCTGCCATTATACAAGAGACGTCTGTAAAAGTAGAAAGGACACCTCAAACTGCAAACAAGGTCAATTCAATCTTTTCTGGTGACAATGAAACCATGAAAGCTATTTTAATGCGTGTACCGCCATCATTCTGTTTCATCCATGCGACAACCTCCATGGCTGTGAAGTGAAGCCAATGCAGAAGTGCCCAAAACTGCAGTTCCACGAACATCTACTTGAGGCTGGTTAAAGGTCAATCATAAGCCCCTATGTTAAAATGTCCGGCTTCACAGCAGAAATAAACAAACGTGAAAACATGTTTACAGCCTATTCTGAGCTTCAAAATGCCTCTTCAGAAACCCGTGGGTGACGTCATGCATACACCATCCATTCTGTAGTTTAATCATCTTTATGAGGAACAAACATCTAGTTTTCCAGAAGAAACAAAGATGGGAACATTTCTTTTGAAGGTCATACATTAATCAGGTAGCAGAAATATGTTTTATCTTCTTTACTATTATCTAAAGACCCATCAGGTTTAACTTGTGGCCCCTTGGTGAGGTCCCAAGCTTTTTTGGAGTAGACACCTGGTAGGTTGCAGCTGGAGACTGCATACCGAGACTATGGTATGAAAATGGACAGTTATCAAAGTGTACATATCTACAGTATTGAATTCTACTGAAATTATAACAGTGTAAATCCCAATAAGGGTTGCTGCAATCAATGATAATACCTGTTATACGGCGAAACCATGATGATAACTTCATACTGTTACAACCTGAAGTGCAATAAGTGGGAGCCATCTTGAAAAGTCATTTCCAGTTCTGATAATAACAGAGTCATGTGACCTGAAAGCCCTCTACTGATTTATATACTCAACTCTCCCTGTCCAAACATGAAATGTGCATAAATGCCTCTTTGGCTCCAGTCAAAATAAAGACCATACAGCCATTCTGAAGAACATTAAAATGTCAGAGTAAAGCTGCAGGGGTCACAGGTTTGCTGGCTGCTGTGCAGGAGTTTCACTGTAACAATGGGGGAAAGCTCATCAACCTCTGCAAGACCATAAACCCGTCATGCTAAATTTAGTTCGCCAATAGTGGCACTCCCAACTCCTGATGCAACGGTGGGCGCAGGCTTACCTTAGCTCGACTGGCTCATTAATACTCTGCTGGGTGCACGCAGCCTATGATCTCTCTCTGTGTAATGACACGGAGGCAGCTGAGCTGGATAAGAGGCTTCAGCTGATCAATGGAAATGTCTGACGTGAAATATTTAAAACCCTCCTCTCCACCTGCTTATCATCAGGACTTTATAGCTCAGCATGGGAAGCATTTCTCCTCATCAGTATGTTGGAAATGGCCCAGATTTTCAGTCAGCTGTAAATCTTCAAGCATTTGGTCAGCCAATGATCTCTCACTGTTTAGTCAAAGTGATTTTGGCAGCGGTACAGTCTGCAAATAAACTGAAAGTGAGAGGGAGGTTCGCGCTAGGTAATTATCTGACAGCTGACACACCCATCTTCATTGAACAGACATTTCCCTGATCATAATGATCTCATTCTGTCTCTATTTATTTCTCATCTGTGTGTAGAACCGCAGTGACACCTTGGTCAGCTCCTGGCAGGATCTGCTGCCAGCACAGCAGCTATTTTATGTTACAAAACAAATGTGTGCTTATGGAGTTTGATCCACTGTCACTGGGACAGAAATATGACATGTCAAAAGGTATTTTTCATGTTTCATAGGACAGCGTGAAAAATGTTTGGAATCACATGTGCTGCCATGGCTTGTAATGACAGAGACTTCTGTGTGAAGGAGATACAAGAAAAGTCCTGCTCAATCAAGAAAATGTCACCTCCTGTTAAAACCTCTTTAAATACAAGGTCAGATCATTTTTTAAACTAAATATGGTCAGCCAAGGTTCTGGCTCATTTAGACCTCAGGGGCCACTCAGGGCCCAGCTGTTCTTTTAGAGGGGACAATTAAATTGACCCTGAAACTAAGTGCTCATGTCTGCGGTGGTGATGAAAAAAAAAAGTGGCAAAGTCAGACAAGTCAACCTAAAGCATCAAATGGTGACACTGTGGAAACACCAGGAAACTCAGGAGACTGAGCCAGGTGGTGGTGGTGGTGGTGGTTGACAACTAATAGTATTAGTTATAATATTAACTAATGGTTGCAGCTCTGTGCGTCCTTGAGTAATTTCCAACTCTGCTCTGTGACTGACCTCTGACCCCCGCCTCACTGCATGTGGGCTGGTGAATTGAAGCTGTCCATTTTCTACCAGTACACCTATAATGCTTATATCGGTATACAAAACTCTTCTTCTACCACCGTGGACCGGCAAAAACACTGACACCCAAAATAATGTTTTTTTTTTCTTTCTCAGAGGTCATCAGAATCTTACAAACCTTCAGGAACCAGTAAACAAATATTACGAAACGTCTTTAATGTAGCTGAAGAGAACATTTGCATAGCAGTGCCTCCCTCCATCCCTCTTCCTGCAGCTAAAAAAAGGATAAAAACTCTAAACTCTGGAGGAGTACACAGTAGAATCCCACATACTTACAGTAGTGAAGTGGTGGACAGGATGGCTGAAGGGCCGGTTTCCTGTGCCGCCGATGTGTGGACTCACTTCCTGCTGCAGTTGAAGTGTCTTTACAGTTTAATCCTCTTCTCATCTCTGCTGCTTTTTTAAAAAAAAATTTATTATTATTATTTTTTGTCTCCCTGAACCGATGCTGGTGTTCGCGGCCCTCATGTGTCCCAGCACTTAGCGCACAGCTACTACACACTGCCCTTGTGGCTGTCAATAAGGGGCTCCATGTCAGCGTGTGAGTAATTTAGAGCGTTCTCGTGGCTTTGTGAGTACGCACCTGGAACAAAGCCTGTAAACGGAGCCCCCACTCTAGCGCCTGACTCACTCTGCCCTCATCAACTACGCCAGTCTCATTACATGGCACTTATCAGGATTTAAATGCCAAACTGCAGCATGACAGCCCGGCATCTTGCGTACACATACACAGTGTGTATTAATATACAAAGGCTGATAATCATCAGGGTGAGAAGTGCTTTTTATCAAGACACCTAGGACATCACTGTTAGCAGAACTGTTTTTTTTAATCACGTGTCCAGTCCCTGACTTTTATTATTAATCACTGTATTATCTATAAGGTCTTCAATGTCATTGATTTTTTGTAATGTTTTTGGTAGCACTTCTATTTGAATGTTGAATTTTCAACAATGTGTGTGGGCTACCATGTGACCCTGAAGTGATTACAGAAAAGGATGAACGAATGAACGTCTAGTATTGTAGTACTGGGGTGGGTTTGCCACTTGTTCGTCCAACATGAATTAAGATATCTTAAAACTACTGGCCAGGTTAGGGCCAAGGGGGCTGTGAAGGGACACCAACGTGAAAGTGCCAAAAATTGCATTTCCTCAAACGGCCACTTGAGGCTGGCTTCAGAATGAGTCAGTCTCCATAAGTCCCCATGTTAAAATGTCCAACTTCACAGCAGAAATAAACATGTTTACAGGCTGGTACAAAAAACAGTTTTGGTCTCTATAGCTAATTTCCCTGTTCATGACAACTGTACTGAGGGTGAATTTTTATAGAACTCACCTGTTCAAATTCTATTAAAGCTTAAAGTTATGCAGAATTAACAGTGTGGATGCTTTGATTGACAGGTGGGCTGTTTGAGCAGCCATGCTTCATTCAGCCCACCTCAGCTCCACCTGCCCTGCATGTCTTTACTGATTTTTAGATTAGCTAGGAGGCGGCAGAGGGAGAACTGCCAAGATGGCGGCAGCCAGAGCCACCACACTGAGCTTCACAACAGCTCACCTGTGGGTGACGTCATGGATAATACATACATTTTTATTTTTATTGTCTATGTCAAGCATGTCCAAAGTATCAGGGCCAGTGGTCAGATTTCATGCAGCCCACAGCTTTTTATAATATATTATTTATGGCCTGCTAGGCTTGTCAGATATTGTACGGCTGGAAGATTTATCTTTTTTGGTTGACGTAACGAAACATTTGAACCTCTAAGGACATAGCTGCTGGTGTTATATATCTGTAGATGTGACACACAACACACAAACTTAAATGTTAACAGACTTTGCATTACTCATAATAAGTCATGTTTAAAATGAACATGAGGTTCAGATTTTAAGTTTAACGTATTCCATACAATTTAATCTTTGTTATCTGACTCCAGATTTGAAAGAAAGGAACTGGTTTTTAGATTTGTTCACACCTGATTGGCTTAGATTTGGTTACATTACAAAATGAGAATTGTGGCAATTAAATTAAATTAAATTTTTGTACTTTATTAAAATTATTATTCATTCATATGTTAGTATTTGGCCCCCAGGCATCTTCACATTGTCAAATCTCCTTAAAAGAAGTTTGGACACCCCTGATCTATGTGATATTCAGGGCCCCTAGTGGACGAATCTTACCACATAATAATTGTATGCACTTGTGACCCCATATGTCTACAGTTTAATGAACCCCCAAAGTTCACTAACACATACCTCTTCAGCGCAGGACTACAGAGCTCAATCTGGATCACCTCAGGACAGTCACACCACCACTAAATATACAAAAGGCCTCATTAGTTTTCCCATAAGGCAATATAATACATTTTTCTCCTTCAAACTCCCTTACAACCCAAGGCACTAATTACCCTCACCTGTCCCTATAAAGGTGGGGATCTACCTCTGACTCCACCTGACGGGGTGGTGCTTTGAATGTAGATGCCAGCCCTCACACACTATATAACTGGAGGTGTCTCATCACCATTCAGCTCTGAGTAGCTGCAGCAGCAGCGTTCTTGATGACCTCTGACCTTTTACTCTAGCACCACCAAACATTCTACAGGATTTTTTTTTTTTTTTTTTTACATGAATTCACTCAGCACATTCTTGTTCCCCGTAGGAAGAAAGTTTTATTTTCATTTTAATGACCCCGAGAGTTTTTCTCCCAGACTATTCATTTTTAGCTCCCACTATGCGCACGGTGGTGTGGTTAGTCTGTGTGTAGTCTGTTGTGTTTCACCGAGCGAGACCAGAGAAGTTTCAAGCAGCCTCTGATGCAATATTCATGTCACGAATTTGGTATTTTGGATTTTTTCAGCAGCTGGTAGCTTATACCCCACCCCCTCCTCAGGCAGGGAGGTGGAGGGTGGGTGGGGGGAGGAGGGGGGAGGGGTGTGTAGAAGAAGAAGAAGAAGAGAGATAAAGATGTGTGTGTGTGTGTGTGGGGGGGGGGGGGGGGCACTCCCTGCTCTGGCTGTTTACATCGCTTTGGCACGTCTGTGGCTGTTTCCATGGCGACGGGAGTAAAGATAGTTGGGATGTGTCAGAGATACAGTGCGCCGAGTGGTGCTGATTGCTGGACGTGAGTTGAAGAATGAACAGGGTACACAGGAAGTGGGAGAGGAGGGCGCCGGCTCTCCATTATCGCAGCCTGAACCTGTGGGAGAAATCAACGTCGGCCGGCCAGCAGACAGACAGATCCTCCATTTTTAAGCACTGGCTGCTTTGTTTGCCTTCTAGTCTCGCTGGGAAATGAGACTCACAGCTGCACGAGGCAGGCTGCTCAGGTTAAAGCACACCTGTGTTATTATGATGAAGTGCATCAGCCACCTCCCTCCGCTCCGTTTACTCAATGACACTCTGGTGTTAGATGAGGCAGAGGTCACATCCATACATTGTGTGTACGTATTTGTACACACATAATATTTCATCCCTAATGTAAATCCAATCTCTAAACAGTGAGGAGGTCTCTGCTGGTCTGCAGCCTGATGTCACAGCGTCTGGTTTGTATCTGTTGCCATGGGTGACAACACCGCCCATAACGGATCCAGTACTCGAATTTGCACTTCTTTAAGTAAAAAACGATCTGTAATGGCTCAGTGCGTCTCGTTTCCTCTGCAGGATGAGTGGATTTTCAAAAGAAAACAGGGAGCGATCAGAATGGTCTGAACAAAGAAACCCTCACAGAAGATGGATCAACCAAAGATACAGCTTCTCTTTGGTTTCACTTGGCAGAAAACACAACCTTGATTGTATCGGATTGCAGTTCTAGAGCAAATGGAGTCAGGACTGACTGAAATTAATGTCTATTAAATGCGTGTGTAACATTTTTTTTCAAAAATACAAGCAATAGGGCCTCAACTTGCAAGCAGGTATCAGTGTCAAAGCCAACGCAACACTCAATTTCTCAGTTTTCCTTAAAATTAGAACCGATTTCGAAAGTTTTGGGGTTTTTTTTCATACAAAACTTCCATAAAATAAAGCATTAACCACAAACACACTGTTAGAAATTTTAGGATTTCTCAGAACGTCAGTTCGGTTCCCAGTGTTCCTCAATCATTTTAGACCATGACATGAAACTCGAGGTTACACCTGAAAGTTCAGTCTTGACCTCTAGAATAGTAGCAGTAGCAGCTCATTCAAAAGCTTTCAACCACATGTCATGGCCTTCATCAACAAACCGTGATGGGCTCTCAGCTGTCATAGAGCGATGAGAGAGCACAGACAGAGCAACAAATGGAACTCTGATGAAGACTGTGAGATGGGGTTGAAAGCTCATGAGTGATTTTTTATTACAATCTAGTATTTGTATTTGTAAAAAAAAGAAGTGCTGATAGCTTAGAAATGAAACTTAGGTAGACGTGTCTGAATAAATAACGACTGTGCAGGTTTGGTTTGGTGGTTTTGGTGAGCTGTCGAGTGTTTTTCACTGTCAGGAAGAAAATATGTCAGACGAGGCAAAGAAAGAAACAATCCTGTAAAAGATAAATAGTTTATGTGAATCTCTCACATAGCATTTACCTTTACTCTATACACATTGTTTTGAACGTGATATACAGTATGTCATCTTATTTATTTATTCCTTTTTTTTTTTTTTTTTTTTTACAATTTGACATAATGGTTTTTTTTTCAGCATGCACTTTAGAATGCCAACAAAAGGCTCCACAAATACAGACTTCAAACTAGAATTTTCCTCACAGTAAAACATACAAAACATGAACTCGGATCAAAAGCCTGACAGTTTGAGGACACGATGGAGAAGCACAGCATCAGACTACCATGACTTTTACAGGTAAGAGCAATGTACTCAACAATAAAGACACAAAAATACATGTTCTGGATTCAAAAAAATAAACACCTTTTTTTTTTTTCTTCAAGTTACAACGTCATCCTAAAAATACACAAAGAACGGTACCTCTTTGTCAATTCAAAGAGTAAAGCAGCGTGTGTACTACACGAGGAGGATTGTGGGTACAGGGTGACACTTTGACAGCTAGCCAACAACTGTGCAGGTCGCAACCAACACGACGTTTTGCCACCTGCCACTCAGCTTCTAGAGCTGTGTTTACACTCGCTTTGCCTTTCGCCTTCTTGTTTTACCGGGCTGCTGAAATCACAGTGTGGATCGGCGTTTTTGTTTTCGGGTGCTTATTGCAAATCCGATCTGACTGTTTGGGTACATGGGATTGCTACTGTGCAGATGTAGCCATTCTAGAAGTCCCACTTTATATAACTTGGTAAACTTCTGCTACACTTTTGCTCCACTCCCACACAGGGAAAAGTTTGGAAGAATCAAGTTATAAAGTTTTTTTTTGTTTCTTAGCCACCAGGAGTCATGAGGAGTAGTTTGTTAAGAATAATTTGGTTTGTGAGGAGACGAACATCTGCAGCACAATGCAGGGTAGTTGCATGTTAAATACACGGTGTGGGAGGAGGTCAGGGGAAGGGACTTCTACAACGGCGACTGCATCACAGGGGAACTCTGTCTCATTCGTGTTTGTGCTAAAACTAACTGGAAGAGTGACGGCATCACGTCCACTCATTGGTATCGGCTGACCTGGCCTTTCAAACTGCAGATCTTACCCTGGAGTTTAAGGATACACACACGCACGCGCGCACACACACATTAACACACAGCAGAGCAATTAACCTACTGAAAATTACCAAGGGAAACAAAAGCAGAGATGACCATAATGTCACATTTATTCAACTTAGCACGTTTGTCTCTCTATACTGTATATACTGTATGTAGAATTTCATATATGAATACACTCCATTTTTAGAACACAAAGTGCCTCAACTGATACATCTTAATACACTTATTGCGAGGAGGGATACCACAGCAAGAAAAGTGATTGACGTTGAGTGTCACGGCGCATCGTAGCAACCAACCACCTCGTTACCTGACTTGCCATCAAAAAGACAGATGTGTGGACGGAGCCGCGTGGCCCAGATGTGCTGTGTTGTTGTCTTATATACAGGAGCAATATCTATACAGTAGATAGTCTCTTCTGAGGACGTGTCCAGTTTGCTTTTGCTCTTTTTTTTTTTTTCCTCCACGGTTTCAAAACAAAAAGAGAAATGAGGATAAATGCTGATCAAAGTCCTCCGAGGATTTCCTGTTGATCGTTAAGTTCCTTTCCTGCCCGCTGAGCCATTGAGTGGGCGGCTGTCAGTCAATGGGTTTTTTTGCGTGCCTCCTCGTTCCGTATTGTCCTGTAGGAGCGGCCTTATGGCTCCAAATGGTGGTCCTCCCACTGCAATAGGTCCTCATACTGATGACTTATCCCACCGTCATTCAAATAGGAAATGAATTGTCTAAATAAAATATAAAGACATCTCTAAATATCAGAAATGCATAATCTGTCTTTGATGAGCATCATTTCAGAACTTGCCATGCACACACTGGCTATTTTCAATATATGCACGAACAATGAGAACATAGTACAAATCTATGAAATCTATGGTGCTCTTCAGCATATATCAGTTAGAAAAGCTCCTTTGTATATTGCAGTGGTTACGTGGGGGTGATTCAATAATTTGGTGTACAGACTCTTCTTTTTTTAATTGTTTGACTTTTTGCCGAGCTATGTGTAAGATGCATCTAGCCGTGAGCCAGTTGCTAAGCAACCATTTGCTACTGATATAGACGTAGTGTAGGGATGGGTGAGGCACATCGCTGCATGGTTATGTTTGCTGTCCCGCACCGAGGAGATTCATGAAAAAAACAGTGAATGAATGACAAAGCGGAGGCTGCTTCAGGCTAATATGAGAGTCCAGGTTAGTCTGTCTGTTTCGGGGGTTTAGAGAGCAGTGAGTAGCCCTTGGTGATGGCTGATATGAGATGTGAACTGTGCAGGAATAAAGTTATGAATCAGTTGCTGCTCTTGTGGTGTAAATCATTCCAAACCTGTTGCACCAATCATGACGCAAAATGTTTTTTTTTTTATTATCCTCGATGACGGCGTCATTTGTTTACACTAATTATACTTATGTCTCCATATTCATGGGTTAATCATCCACTGATTCAAATGCTACGAGCAGCACCTTTAACGCTGCCATCAAGGGTGCATGTTTGTCTCCACAACCACACACAGGCATGTCTTGACAGGATTATTGAATAACCCCCGTTTTAGTATGCACACAATAAGACAAATCTCAATCCACCACCAAAACAGTGAGGGAGGGTTACAGATTGCTATGTGAGCCTCACGCTCGTTCAGAAGGTTACCTTTCCACCATGGCGGTGCCTTCCCCCAAAGCCATTAAGATAGAACGCTGCTCTCTGCTTGTGTGAAACCAGTAAAGACAACCTCTTTGCAGTTATCTGTGAGTAAACAACCAGAGACACAACAGCACTTTGGTGGCAGTCCGTCAAGGAAAAAAATAAAAATCAAACATAAAAGAAGTGGGGAGAAAGTTAATCGGAGATAGCAGCATACATGCAGAGAGAAACGAACACCCAGCTGGCATTTTGAGTCTCCTGTGTGGATTGTTGGTGAAGCCAATGGCAGAATGAGACACAATACAAGTTGAATTTAGCCCCCTGAACCCCAACATAATAACAATAAATTAAAAAATAATACTCCTTCCCATATATATATATATATATATATACACATATAGACAGTATATGTACTGAATGTATGTGTATTTCCATACTCTCCTTGTCCCTTCTCCCCTCGCCACATTGCTTGCAGATGATGGTTACAGGATGATCCATGCAAAAACATGAGCAGACCGCCGCAGCAGGTGAAGAGTGACTGACTGTACGTGTGCTTGTGTGAGTCCTGAAAAACAAATCCTCCGTCCCAACGCCCGTCCCGGTCCAAAAAATAAAGTAGCAAACCAAAAATAAAGTCACAGTCGTATGAGGTTTAAATGAAGTGACATCGCTCTTTCTTTTTTCTTTCTTTTTTTTTTTTTGGAAGCACGTCTTTTTCAAGGTATCTAAATATAGCAACATCTAATATCCCTGATTATTAATTTGTCCTTTATTAAATGTTATGGCTGCTACTTCTGAAGCCACCAGTCAGAGTTCTGTTATTGCAAGTCTCAAAGTACGACGATATCGAACTAAAGGGAACTCCAAGTGACACAGGAGAACTGACTAGTTACTTAAGGATGTAAGCTAAGCACATATACCTTCAAGGAAAGGGGAGAGTGAGGAGTTGCTCAGGTTGCCCAAGCCGCTAACATTAGTCTTAGCTACAAAGTTAAGTACTTATCCACTAGTCACAATATCTAGAACAGAGTTCAGATATAACACCAAAGAGAGGTGGTGTGTTAGGGGAAAGATGTGGGGTGGCCAAAGTGGCCCGTGTGGGCTGGACGTCTCACAGGATGGAGGGGATAGGGGAGCGAGAGCGCCGCAGCGGGCAGGGCGATCCGTAGGGCGAGGTCACAGGAGACAACCTCAGGGCGTTACCAGCCATGCCCGCTATGTTGTTTAAGCTCCGGGATTTCTCATAGCCTTCAGATGAGGGGGCGACAGAGAGGTGGTGGTGGTGGTGGTGGTGGAGGTGGTTGTGGTGGTGGTTGTGGTTGTGCAGGAACAGGACATGAACACACACAGGCAGGCAGGCAGGCAGGCAGGCAGGCAACGATCCGAGTCCGAGCCAGCCGAGTGAACCGAGACAAGACAGGAGACAGGAGTGAGACAGAGCAACAGTAACATCTGTATGGTGAGTGCATGCACAGCACATTTCCTGACAACGACAGTAAGGCAGATTGGAGTCTTAGATAGGCCAAGGTTTTGAACTGGAGCTGCTCGAGAAGGAGAAACAACCTCAGTGGAGTTACACCTCAGTGGGAAGAGCCACAGAAACCACATGTGACCAGAAAACATACAGTACACCATCATATCAACACTTAGGAATAAGTTATAAGTATAAGTAGGTCATAAGACACAGCTAATTTATGAGAAACAGTATTAAATAGTAAAAATAGTACAAATATAAGTTATCTGTGTCATTTTTAGGCTACTTCATTAAAAACAAGACATCACATCATTCAGACTGTAATTATGAGCAGCCAAGTAGGAAAATCATCTGCGTCAGCCTTCTGGTTGTAAGTGTGAGTCAAGCTATGACTCACACATCATTCAGCAAAAATGTCAAATCCAGTATTATTTCTAATTCAGTCAGTTCAGCTAATCAGAAGGGAAGAAGTGTATATGTATTTCCTTTTATCTGGTGTCTCCCATTTACTTCTAATGTGCTCACTAGCTCACCTGGACAGGATGCAGACATCATTAATGGGATTAGATATATTTGTTTTTTTTCTCCTGTGACATTAAAAATGTCCACTGTGATGATGGTCTGCTACATGAAATGAACTGGTTGGTGGCTGTATTGCTAACCTAGCTGCAGAGACTGTTGCTAGCATACGGGCAGTCACATTTCTGAATGTTACGTTAACGTTCAAAACGTTTTTTGACATTAGAAGTCCATGAAAACAGCATGCAAATCCTCCCATTATTCCACCTTAGTTAGCAAAGTACCCACATTGCTAACATTGTAGTCACACAAACAAAGGGGTATTAGGCTAATTAGCTGTTCTTGTTGTGTCACATAAGGCTGAAAAACAAGTGGAACCAGATACAAACATAGTCTCAGCTCATTCAGCTGATTTAAATTGTGTTAATATTAGATTTTATTTTGAGGAAACCATCAGCGATGTGGCAGCCATTTTCGTCTCTGGCCTGTTGACACTTGAAGATATCAATTTCTCTGACACAACTCGAGGCTGACGTACGTTTTTTCTGACTTTGCCAGTTTGGAATTATGATTTGATGTGTTTTGACATTAGTCATACTACAATATCTTTTTACCATTAGCTTAGCTAGACTTTAAGGTAGCCATGCTAAACTATAGTTAGCTAGGTAAGCTGGTTAACTAACCAGTATTCCACCATAATGAATGCAATGGTTATAAATTAATCAAATAATGAAATAATGCCATTTCCTGTTTTGACTAATTTCTCCATAGCCATTTAGTGAAAAATGGTTCTCTGGCTCCACCCACTCACTCAACCAATCAGGTTGCTTTACCCTCCTCCGACTTAGAGAAATGCCTGTGTGATTAAAATTCCATTCTGCCAGAGTTAAGTGTGGCAAACTATTAGTCAAATAAGAGAAATTGTTGTTCTTAAACACTAATAGAAGAATAGAATCATACATCAGAACTCATTCATCTCACGGCATCATCATTAGTATTTTCTCTCACAAGAAAATATTTAAAGAGACCAAATCTTATTTATGTCTAATGATGGTAATAAGTGTATGAGGCACATAGTTCAATTATACAGTAACAGTCATACATACACATTAAGCCGCTACTTAAATTACCGTTTAAATGTGTATAAATTCAGGCCTGCACATACTGATGATGATGAGGATGATTAAAAAGACCTTAATTAGTAATGCTTCATTTATTTGTACAGATTCACACTTTACAACAGCTCGGACTTGTAAAGATGGCAGCATTTGATGCACGCTGGCAAATTTGCATTCGGTCACTTGGTGCAAAATAAACAAGCAAGCCAAAGCAGCCAGATCATTAATGAAGCATGCCAATCAGCTGGCGTAAACACTGATGAGGAGCAGCTAATGGAAACGTGGCCTCATTAGCATACTGCATATGGCACCATTTGTTTCACCGAGGACGAGGGTGTAAATTAAACCAGGGCTGTTTCAGAACCAGCTGAGCAGGCAGAACAAAGGGCAGTCTCGGTGTACGCCAACAGGTAGCAGGGACTAAAAAGGACCCAATGTTTTATGCATTGGCGGCCACTGCAACCGCCGACTGGAGCATCAGAGAGGAAGACACAGCTGCTTAGCCGCCTACATCGAAAAACAAGACTGGCAGGGTGCCCTGCTGTGAGAGATGCGGTCCCTGTAAAGGATCTGGACCACATGTATGGTGGTTGACAGTTTATCTTAACTCCTAGCCTGAAAATCATCAACTAATTCTTTTTATTTGGTCCTAGAGTATATTTCAGAATAACAAGTAAACCTGAATGACATATTATGTCAATCTTTAGTTTACAGAGTGGCACTCTCATGGTGTGATAGCACTGATTTGCCTGCTATATAGTGAGTACAGCAGTGCTATGGGTCTGAGAGCAAGACATTTAGAGAGGCAGTTAACTTCTGATAGAAGGCAATTAGCCGAAGCTTAGCACTTCTACATTGCAGTGCAGATTAACACAATATCAATGCCTCGAGTTGCTTGAGATAAAATAGAGGAATGGATCTAAGAAACATGATTCAGGCCTCTAAATATTATTTTAGAGTGGTCAAAAAGAGACAGAAAGTCTGTTTTTTATGATTTTCTGCAGTGTGAACTGCTCACGTCGTACATTTTACTTGATGACCGTTTCTGCCTTTGGAAAGACATGAAACAGCAGGGTTTCTGATAATTCAGCAGATATGAACTTCATGACCTTCAACTTGGGTCTAAGTGTCTGGAAGGTCAGGCCCTTTCTGAGTCTGACCTTTCTACTGATGCACCGCTACAAGACTGAATGCGATGACTGACGGGCAAATCATCTGGACAAATCTGACAGCAAAATTTGAAGACAAATTTTGTTCATGATGTTTCTCATTGGAAATGTATACGTTTAAATATCTCATCATAGCAGTGGTGCTACCAAAGCCATGGCCAACTCCTAATGATTCACATAGACAAATTGACTTCTTCATTAATGTATAACATTTAAATTCACAGTAATGACATTATATAAGCAGCAAGTAGGCACTGCATGCCTGTCAAACTTTGCATTTCTCTACATGCTGGTGTAAGTTGGGTGCATGGGGCCCCAGTGAGAGTGATACTAAAGAGTTCAGAGGGTTAAGTTGTCAACGCCTTTCCAAAGCCAAAAATACCAGAACAAAAGTGTAAAGAATGGATTAACCCATGTGTTTGTCAGCTCTAATGTCAGCATGCCTGGACAACTAGTTATCTACAGAAATTCCCCAGCCAGGGTTACTTTCAAAACTAGGACTTAGCACTCTTTATTAGCTAACAACATTATTACATTGGGTTACAGATAACATTAGAAAATGATTATTTTGGGACTGATACACTCACTGCTTGGGTGCTGGAATAACTACCCAGATGCTATTAAATCAGTATTTGGGGTAATGTCAGCATCATATTGAATTTAGTGAAGACTACCTGAGTGGGATTTACCAATAAAGTAAATACATATTGTTGAAAATACTAACAATAAAGGATGGTTCAGTAAACATCCGAATGATGTTGATGAAACTCTACCACTAGTGCTACCCTCTGTCTGCAATAGATGGCGTTAAAAGGAATCAATTCACGGGTTTAATGTTGTTAGCTAGCTGCATCTGCCAGTACTAATCATAACTTCAGATGACAGATTCATTTCCATTGTGGCAGACTGCTTTTGTATGAAGTCAAAGACGCATTGTTTGAAAACCTCTGCCACTATTATCACTGTAAACTGCATGTGCCACGCAAGAATGGAAAGATTGACAGGCTAGCAACAGTTACAAAGACGGGGCGGGGCTTAGAGAAGGGTCAATGACAGTAACTTTTGTTCAGAGGAAAACAAAGTTTTCCACATATGCACGATCTTGTGTCTTTTTTGTCTTCATGAAACGATTAGAGGTGAATGAATCCACTGTATTGACTGATGGTTAGCTCAGGCACCTGTTGCAATGTTATAAATGAAGAAGTCAAAATGTTTATGCGTTGACGAGGTTAAAATCTATTACTTGCACGATTTTAATTCCTTGGATTGTGAGATATCTGAAATATTTGCCGGCGTATCATCACCGTAGGGGCAGATGATACACTGACCAATTTATTGGGGAGCTGTAGATGGGCAATGAACCTGGCAACAGCCAAAAAAGTAAGACACAGGGTCAGAAATTTATTCAAGTGTTTCCAGGCAACAAGAAAACATGAATAAATTGTGAAGAAAGCAACAGTTCTGAGTCAGCTGCATGGACACTGTTGCCCCTCAGAATTGCCAAAAAAGTAGAGCTGCACGTCACTGCTGAGAACTTAAACAGCAGATCCGCAGATTACATTACCTGAGCTGACTAGGCCTGAACAAAGAGCCTTCCCCCCTCCAGGGATGTTGGTGTCCCAGTCACTAAGGATACGGATCAGCTGATGAGGATTTTCACTGAAGTCTGTGTTTCTAAGATCTTTTCTGAAAACATGTCATACTCTGACATCTGTATTTTTATTGTAAAACATGTCTGAGATATGAACTGTTGTTCATTCAAAGAATATTTCACACATACTGAAAAATACAACTAGTAACTCACAGGAAATCTCTTTGAGATGAAACCTAACCCAGACTCATAAGTGATGATCAATACTGATGCACAATAGCAAGCATGAACATATTGCAAGACTCAACTGAATGAAATGACTAACATAGTGAATTCACCCATACTTAAATATTTTATATTGCTAAACAATTGTACTTCCACATGCAGTTACCTGTTTTTCGTAGCCCTCCGTCTGTCGGGCAGGTGTAGTCACTGGCAGCGAGCAGGAAGCACGTCCCCCCACTCCTGCGGTCCTGCTCCCGGGTGCTGGACCTTCTCATGGGGACCCTCTCCTCCGGAGACATGGTCAGGTCACTGCTGCAGTCTGCTGACAGCACTTTGAGAGGTGAGATGAGACAGGATAGAGATCAGACATATTTTCACTGGTTCCAGTAACACATTTAACATTCAGTTTCTTCAGTTCATACAGTTAATAATATTCTGAAATAACATAAGTTATAATGACACAGTTTACAAAAGGAGATTCAGTAATTAAAAAAAAAAAGCCTTAAGCAATTAACTCAGCATACAATTCCTCCATAGAGATAGTACATAATTAGATAATATGATGGTTATAAATTGTTTTATTCATGTTCCTCCATTCGAAGATACAAGTTGCTGGGCAACTAAAAGTACTCCCTCCGGTCTGGCTTTTAGCCTTGTGCAACTTTAGTGTCAGTAACATTTCTCTGCAGCAACTTTTCTTTCTTCTTTAGTGTAATATTTCCACATGTATTCAAGAATAAAATATGATTTATTATCAAGTTCAAGTCAGACAGATGGCCTTTACTGCCGTTTATGATTCTGGGCTACATGAATAAGACTGACTATACTGCAGTGTATTGTTTCGCTGTTCTCAGTGTTAGTGAATACATTCAGTTAAAAATCAACTAAATGCAAATTAGTAAAAAAACAAATGTAGATTAGCACAAAATGTAATATTTCACTATTTCCAGACAATCCGACAGTGTTAAATCTGTCACTGTTAAAATGTCACATATGTACGTACTCTCAGGGGAACACTGAATGGAAATGTATTTCCCAAATGGTATATACTCAGTGGTATAAGGCATAAGCAGAAACACAGGGTTGGTGAGGGAATGGGGGAGTTTTCACAGAGGGTGGGGATCGGGGTGGGGGTGTGGAGGTTTGGGTGACAGGGGAATCACAGCCACAACAAACATCAAACAACCTCCCACATAAAAAGCCTGCGCCAAATGTCACATGCACCACGGTGCAGGTCAACAGTCAGAAGGTGTGTGAAGCTCCAGTGAATTACTAATAAAATCTGTCTTCACCTGTGGGAAGCCTGCATATGCAATACTTTAAAGTATTAGGATGATGCTTACGTTATTTATTCTGCTGTCTATTCTCTCTGTCCTAAATTGTAAAAAGCCATAAAAGACACTGCTGTGCAATATATTCTTCTCAGCTTCTAAGTGGATCTTCGTTCCCGAGCATTCTCAGTCATTTCTGCCTGATGTGAAGTCACTCTCCAGAGAATGAAATGCAGAGGCAGGTTAACAACTGGCCATGTCCATTGTAATGATGGAATATGTCATGAATAACATCAGCTGGGCTCTTATATGTGTTTTTAATAGTTTTTGGATGACAATGGAGGTCTATGGCACAGAGGAATAATAGCAGGCTTTGGCTACACAGACAATACTGGTTAATAGGATTCATTTATTTGGGCTTTTGTCATAGAGCTGGTTGATAAAAACAAAAGGTAAAATATTTTATTTATTTACTGTTGCTATGTCTGTCAAGCTTACAGTGGCAGATTAACCAAAGAGTCAGAGTCCTTGATTTAAGACCAGGTAAAAAAAAAAACAGGCTTTAAATAAAATGTCCAAGTCACGATGACTTTTTATCAACAGTCAATAGACAAAAACCTTTCTTCATATTCATAGATAATTTAATCCACATCCCGTAAATCCACATACTAGATGCTGGCATGCCCTCTCACATCTGACTGAACATACAGTAGATGTGAAACATAAAGTATGAGGCAATTTAAAGGACACTGAAAAGGAACATAACCTTGCAGACTGTATATTTTAAATGATCTCTAAGGAAATCACATAGGCAACTAAACCAGATTGATTCTGTCTGTGCATTCAGTTGAGCCATGAATTATTCTACACTTATTAAATATAAAATTCTGAGACCTTATAAACAAATAAACTGAAGTGCCCAGAGCGTTTACCTACCCTTAGGAATCTCTGCTCTGGAATTCAAAGAGAGTCAGTATATAGAGATCAACATTAATTTCCATCAATATCAGATGTGTAAGAGTAAATTACTGACATGGGCCATGAGAGAAAAACAGCCACCTACGGTCTGAACCACAAATTAACATTGACTACTGGAACAAAGACGGACACAAGGACTCTGAATTCTTATCAGCATGAGATATTTCACACAACCATCTCCTACCCTCAATACCTTTTGCATTGCCTTCCGCATCACTGTGGCAACAGAGATGAATACTGCAAGGCTTTGAAAAGAACTCAGTCTTCTGTGAGGGAGCTGTTGTGGTACTCTTGAGTCTCTCAGGGAAAACCATTTCTAGTCTCAGGGGGTAATCTGTCAAATGGCCACTGCTTTCTACCTGAGATGAGTTCCCATATGGGTTCCTGTCGCTGTTACTACATACGTATATAACATCGTACATCAGTACTTTACTACTGAGGTGTGGGTGCACATAATCTCTCATATGGCCTTGGTCAGGCCATATAGTCTTACCTGAGCGGTTGCGTTCAAGTACCCTGCTTCCCTTAACGTGGCACAGGTCACCTTGAGTGCTGTTGCAGGTAGTGTTCAGATCAGCTTTGCAGTAGGTTGGGGACCCTCCCTGCACCACCTGTGGGATGTGTTTCTTCCTCTTCTTGGGCAGCTTCTGCTTGGCCATGGCCAGGGAGTAGTACATCCCAAAGTTATTGACGATAACGGGCACAGGCATAGCTATCGTCAGCACACCGGCCAAGGCGCACAATGCGCCAACAACCATGCCTGACCAGGTCTCTGGATACATGTCGCCATAGCCTAATGTCGTCATGGTTACCACGGCCCACCAGAATCCAATGGGGATGTTCTTGAACTTAGTGTGGCGGCTTGCAGTGGGGTCATTGGGCTTAGCGCCAATTCGTTCTGCGTAATAGATCATGGTTGCAAAAATTAACACTCCCAATGCCAGGAAGATGATGAGCAGCAGGAATTCATTGGTGCTGGCCCGTAATGTGTGGCCTAGCACCCTTAGCCCCACGAAATGACGTGTTAGCTTGAAGATACGCAGGATCCGAACAAAGCGCACCACCCTGAGGAAACCCAACACATCCTTGGCAGCCTTTGAAGAGAGGCCACTGAGCCCTACCTCCAAGTAGAAAGGCAAGATAGCCACGAAATCGATGATGTTGAGAACGCTCTTAACAAACTCCAACTTGACCGGGCAGAAGGTCACACGCACCAGGAACTCAATGGTGAACCAGAAGACGCATACGCCCTCCACGTAGGTGAGCGCAGGATCAGTTTCAATCTCGTACTGCGGGCCTGAGTCTGGCATGCTGCTGTTCTGTACCGGCTCAGTTTTATTGATGATGGTGTTGAAAGCTTCATGAGTTTCCAAGCAGAAGGTGGTGATGGAGACCAGGATGAAGAACAAAGACGCAAAGGCAATAAACTATGGGAGAAAAACAGAAAAACACGTTACCTTTAACAGTTTGAACCTTGATGATTTATACACAGGCTCAGGATACATACACCAAGATCAAACCATTCATTTACTCTTGAGGAAGAGAGTGAACTCAGACAAGTTTAATTAACTTGCATCAATTTGAATAGGCTCCAGAGAGAGGAGCAATCTATTAGAAAGAACAACAAATAAATACACACTTCCCCATTGCTCTTGGTGGGAATGTAGCACAGGAATGCAGATGCAGTCAGATTTAATTTAACGCTGCTATTGTGTTGGCCTGAGAAACATAAGACTTCAGAATCAGTGGGGAATTAGGAAAAGGTGTTTTTGTATGGCATGTTGTTGCATTGTACGTAACGTTTGAGTGTTTGAATGTATTTAAGTCCTCCATTAAAGTAGATGCTATAGCAATGCAAACATGAAGACCATGTAGACCAGTATTTTCCAACCTTTTTGGCATGTGACCCCTTACAATGAAGCAATGTCTACTTGTGACTCCTCATCATAGGGTGTGTACATCTTATATGCACGAGCTAATAATGGATACATGATTTCAGTATAGACAGTCTTTGGTCTTTAGCAGTGGATTTGAAGGTCCTTCTTGATCTGTGACAACTCCATCCATTAATAAAACCATGGAAAAACAATAGCAATAAGACCATGAGTTAAGATTATTTTGTTAAAAATCTTTTTCCAAGATTGAGGATGAATTTTTACACTCTACAGTATATCTTAGTACAAAATAGTGACCAAAATTTTTGTGAGGAATTTGTTAATCTGATCTTACTAAACCTTTTTTTTTTAATGATGTGCTGATGCTCTTTTACAGGACACAGATAGCCCTCACTACTAATAACATTCTGTCATCTCCTACACTGCCTGTGATCATTTTTTTCTGTGTCTCAATATAGAACACACAGGTGTTGTATTACACAATGTTAAATTGGCTCCAAATGAAAGCAGTCTTTTCTCACTTGTCCCCCCTGTGTCTGGGTAATAGTGACCAAAGGCAAAGTCAGGCAGACATACAGACACCTAAATAGTTCTCATGGGTGCTATTTGGTAACCCCTTCATTCATATTTAGTGCCAACATGAAGGAATGCATAGAAATAAGGACTTTTTATTGGGAGCCATTATACTCGCCAGCTTTAGGCGAAGAGACAAGGTGATATCATGCAATATTCGATTTGTTAAAATGTTACTGGCAACAAGGGGAAAGAAGGGATGTGTACATGAGAGTGGGTAGTGAGCTCAGTGGCAAAAGCCAAACACATTTACAATTTACAGCCATGGCAATGACACTATAGTACAACATTAAAGGACCAGTGTATCGGATTTATTGGCATCTAGGGGTGTATTTGCAGATTGCGATGGTGGTCATCATGGGCGAAAAATGCAAAAAAGGCTGTTTCTTGAGTCAGTGTTTAGTTTGTCCATTTTGGGCTACTGTAGAAACATGACATAGACATGGTAGAAGAGACAGCATCTGTAGATATACTTTTAAGGTAACAAAAACATCTTTTTATTTTTGGGTGATTATAGACTAATGGAAATAAGAGAAAGGTCTAGTCCAAAAAAACAAAACAAAAATAATTATAAGTCACTTCGATCTTTGGCTGGCATAATAATTACATGTTGATACACTGCAACTGAATCTGGATGGTAATAGTATTATATGATGAGTCATACAGATCTTGGTTTCTTTGGTCTTCTTTTATAAAGTGTTTATGGAACCGCTTGTCAGATGCAGAGCTATCATGTAGCTTTTCTCCTGCCCTGGAAGAGTCTCCGCAAACATCCACGTCTTTTGTCCGAGAGCTAGACGGAGCAGATTTCCACACATGCAGCCTACTATGCTCCTTCTCCACCTTCCTCCCACAATCCCTCCACTGGTGCGCTCTGCCTACTGAGCTCTAAAGAAGTCGTTTCACACCCTGCCTTGTTTTTGGATTGCATGACTCACACGCTCTCAAAATATCATTGCCACTATTTGGGTCGCCCCGCTCCTGAACCGCATGCGTACATTCACTTGACTGCAGTTAGCATGCGCTCCCTTCATATATTATACATGACGCCTTTATCGTTTTATAAGTGTGTGTGTTTGTCCTGCTCATTCACTGGCACGTTTTTTAAAGCCACAGCATGTTGCAAAGTGACAGTTTGATGAGGTTACTCATCATCATTCAGCAGTTACTCAGCACCGTCCACTTTCAATTCAATATTACAAATATGCAGTTTATGATGACACCGAGTATGTTCTCTTTGCATCACTATGAGTCATCTTCCTATTCACAAAACACTTCCTCCACCTCTGCTTTTAGCAAAGGGCTTGTTTTACTTTGCGTGTCTTTTATAAACACTGAATTTGTGATTTCCTTTCATGTTTTACCCACCTTCCTCCAGCCTCTTAGTTGCACAGTCGTGATAGTCGACTAGGACTTTGTGTTTCCAGCTCTAACGTGGCTTGTGCCTGCACTGCATTTGGTCTATTGAGGCTGCAGTTAATATAGAAATTCTCTTTCTTTTTCCGCTTCTATAGACTGATAGGTTGTAGGCGGAAGCAAAGACGCCATTTGTGCTGTTGTCTATCTGACTTGTAAACCGGCACAGCAACACGATGCAGTGCAGTGTACTGTATGTAAAGGATTTCACTTTTTTTTGACAGCTTTTTCTAACAAATATGACCATGAGTCACTGTAGAACACGTTACATGTTGAAAATAAAGTCCTTGTAATAAAGTTTGGATTAGACAGCCAGAAGTCTTTTCAGCTGCAAATCACCAAAACCACAGACTGCTCTGATCTGTGATCATCTGCTCCAACAATACACTTGAACTTTAGAAAAAAACAAGAAGCAAACTTTACAAGCTGCTCCATGAAATTATTTTCATTTCCATTGCATGTTCTGACTAAAACCACAGTAGACAGTTTCTTGAGTTTCAGAAGACGTCCGGGATTGCAAGTTTGCAGACTTAGAATTGTAACTAACTGGCAAGGGTTTAATAACTACAGCACTTTTACACCCATACTGTGGAGTTAGGTAAAAAGTGATTATATTTCCACAAAGCCTGCGTCTCATAACACTTTCTCACAGTTTATTTTAAACTGAAGTACTTCTCCTGCCTTAGGATGGGTCAGCTGCTCAGCTTCACCAGCCCAAACATCTCTGCTTTCACAAACTTTGAATATATTCAGTGATAGAGGCACAGAGGGCATAACACATAAATCTTGTTGTCTTCATGTCATCAGTTTCTGAGTGTTCACCTCAACAAGTCCTATTTATGACTGCAAAGCATGTGTTTTTATGTAAATTTTCATAGTTGCAAGTTGATGCTTACTTATCTGAAATACCAAACAAGTCTGGATGCCTCACATTAGTGCTGTATTGTCAATGCAACCTGCACACAACCAACCCCGTAGTCCCATGAAGTGAATGCTCACAAGTTGTGTGAGTTGTGTGGGAATCTTTTTCATCTCTGCTGTACATGCAGCATCCAAGCAAAGTTTGTCCTCAACTCATCTTTCTGTCCATCTCACCCCTCTCTGTGTCTTTATCCCTGCCGTCCTACCGTCATGACATTGGCTGAAATGAACAGCTGGACTACCTGGGCTGTTTCCTTTTCCTGCTCGGGTGCTGAGCCAACTAATGACAACTGCCGTCTCGTGCTGGGCTGTAATTTTGTTGTGTTCACGTCTGCAGAATGAGGATGTATCATCTCCCCAGTGCACACCGGCCTGTAACAGCTGAATCATGTCACATTAAAAGGAGTGTGACAGCAAACGCACATGCATGCACGGTACACTAACATGCAGATGCACACACCGATACCCCTGTTTGTACACACACACACACACACACACGCGCACACACACACACACACACACACACACACACACACACACAGCCTCACAAGGTTATTTATGACAGACATTAAAAATGCAAAGGCGCTACTCTACCATGTGATTGCAACAGGCACATGCTTCTCGACATCCTGATTTCCAGCACACACACTCGGCATGCTAAATAAGTCCTATACTTCTACAAATCGCTCTTTGAAGGCAGCGCGGGGCGGATGCAGCACAGATAGTCCATCTCTGAACAATGCAGATCTAATTTAGCTCGAGGACTCGCCCCATTTTTCAGCCATCTTTTTCATTACATTTAAGGCTTTTAGCTTTAGATTCTCGCAGGTTTGGCACAGCCGATAATGGCCAAGGTGGCTGTTGCAGAGGTCAAACCTGTGACCTTCATCTCTGACTGTCAATGTATGCAGGTTCTCATCATAAACAATCATTACAGAAGCTGATTTCACTGATTACAGTCCCTATTGTTCATCCATGAGGGGCTGCAGAGGCGGTCAGTCCTCAGAGGTGTTCTATGAAAGCCCTGAATTAAAACTTAAGTGTGACTGAACTATCAAGGCTCGTTTTTTTTTCCTGCCCTCACAGGAAACAGTTTGCTGTTGTTCATTCTTATTCACTGTACACAACAACAGCAGGCTGCATGATTCATAGTAAACACAGCAACAACATAAAACATTCATTTGGTTTTTGCCAGCTTCTCTTTTAGCATTATTTCATTGTGCTCCAGTTGAATGTTTTCATATCAGCGCTGCAACACATTAAGCTCAGATTCCTATCAGTCATTCGACACCCACAGGAAGAGCAGGAAGTCTCCTCCAGGAAAGAATCAATCATAAACATGTTTCCTTACGCACGTTATTATCACATCCACGCTGTTAGTCCTCGTTAGGGAGGAAATACTGCAGAATGACGGCAAATGACATGCATTTCAAAATAACTGTGAAATGTAAAGTAGATGTAAACGGCAATTTAAAAAAAAGACTATAACTCTAACTGACAGCGATATTCTTTAAATGTTCCTTTCATTAGCTCTGTGTTTTTAACTAAACTAGCTTTTAAGACACTGTACTAACAGTATGGTTTATCAGGACTTAAGAGCTTCAGTCAGCAGCCTTATCACCACCCCAAACACTGATGGGACATGACCACTGTCACAGTCCTGAAGTGGGGAAGGCCTTCCTCATAATCACATCATTTTTCACAAGATGCCTCTGCCACTCCCTGGAACTCTGCCTGTCCATGGCCGAGGAAAGAGACATGAGGAAAACGCCAGATCAAACAGCTTCGATCACACAATCCCTCGGTGGATTATCCGCCATTTGGCCTGGAGCCTATAGAGCCGCCGGGCCAGGACGCTGACACTGGAGCTATGCAGTCTGTTGTAAGCAGTAACTGATACACCGGCATGGATGCTAATGGAAAGGAAAACTTGGTGGCATGTCAACAAGCAGTGACAGCCTCTGTCAAGTTTACGTATGGTTTATTTTCTGCAACCTACAGCAATATATAAATTTAAAAAAATGGGGGGATCAAGTCAGCCTCCAAAGTATGCTAACACAGGTACGGGTAATCCAAAATTAGTATAAAAAAAGTAGTATAAAATCCTAAAAGACACATATACACGCATTATCTTTTTATCATTGTTATTTTGGGGGCTTTTTTAAATGACAGGTGAAAACAGACTGATGGAACTGGGGCGACAGAGATGGACGACATGCAGCAAAGAGTTGTGGAACTGGACTGTGCATGTACTTAGCACCCGGTGAGCAACTGCAGCAACCGCCCTCATATAATGTCAACATGTGCACATCACTATGAAAGAATGTCAAGAACTTTGTTTGCCTCGGAGCTAATGAGTTTGAGTATTTTGCCAACATTGAACTACATCCAAAATGGAACCAGCTGTCACAAACTTCATCCCAGACTCTGCAATGTCCTGCTCGAAATAATTATTGGAAAGCACATGTACAACATGATCCGATCAATCACCTGCTGAGCTGAACCAGACGTATCGTGTCTCATTATCAATTTAGTTAAAAGACGATGGTCTAAACACTCACACTCACTCTTGACCTTGGTTATGTACATTTTAGAAACGTTTAATAAAGTATGATTTATTTCCCCGTTAGCAGACACACTCTTTTTTTCAAGCAAGATGGGGTTCCTCCACCGTCATGTGGGAAACCCTGCCAAAATTATGCACCTCCGTTAGCCAGATCACAAATCTGATCACATCCATCTTGGTTTTCTAGGCGTGCGTACAAATCAATTTAAGTCCTACTGCAGCCCAGAGGGTGGCAAATTAGTTACAACAGCCAGTTAGCGAGCTGAAAACCAACCATTTACTAACACAAACACATTGATGACGCCTATGGATTGACAGCATGTATGGGCTCTCTCTTAAGTCAGACCCTGTAGAATCTACTTCCAGGGGGCGCTTATTACTACAGTTATACTTACAGGGAGCAAAGATTAGCATCTTGTGGCGATGGATGCATCTACACCACTTGCCTCAAAGCATCTCCTGCATGTGTGGTTTTAATGGGAGAAGCAGATTTGCCAGAATTCATCTTGAAAGTCTGTCTCTGAGATTTATGAATGCCACCTCAATACAACAGAGGTGAATGTAATTTAGACTGTGAAGCTCAGCATTGAAAAGTTCAATAACAACACGTCCCTTTAGACATTTTGGACTCAGCCTTTCTATGGTTAAACAGTATTTGGGAAGAGATAATGAGTTCTTGAATTGTTCGGGGATGTCTGTTATAATAAGAGAAATTAGCTGCCAAGCTGGAAAGTGATTTGTCATCTTGACTGAGATTTGCCAAAATGAATCTTTAACTATCAGCATTTGAAATACTCGGTGGTGAATCCTGGTAGCTCACTCAGAAAGCTAAAAACAGAACGACCCTCGTGGGTCACACTTTTTTTCCGTACATCCCTTCATCTGTTGGCACAGCAACACGGTGGATGGGCAAACCTTGGCAACCTCCTACTGAAAAATCCCCCCCTACTCACACACTCGTACTCAACACAACAAGGCAACCCATCACTCTGCTCAGGCTCTGTTTCAGAAACCGCCCTGCTGTCTCGGCCAATCACAGCATTCGATGCCTCCACCTCCATGTGACTGCCACCATCTGTTTGACACCACGAGGCCGTGTGCTCCGATCCTGGCCTGAGACCACCATCCACCACCACAACGCTTTGGTCCTCTGTAAGCTGCCGTGACATCATCAAGCTAAGGGGACCCCGGAGGTGCTAACAGAGGATCCAAAAGGATCTCAAACACACACACTTACACACACGTCTGCACACTGACATAATTAAACCTGTGGGGTTTGGGGGTTTGAGCTCGTATGTGGTTTGCCTTCTGTTTCTGCATGATTGCCCAGTTATAATTTCAATCTGGATTTAGGGCTTTTCCACTGTGCACACACATGAAGTCTGCAGACGTGTTCAACTGCACGTCCACATGCACTCATCCATCACAGAGTGGAGGGTAAACCCACCTTGAGCCTGCTCGCTCACATTGTTAGCACATGCAGATTTGATGGTGCCTCTTCCGAATACACTTTATAGCTGTAACTAATTATGTTATTAATGATTATTAAATCATTAACTGAGGCTTTATGGAGCAGTTTAAATTCATTATCAGAACATCTTTTTGGCTGCTTTGGGTGCTGTTTATTCTGCAGTTGTCTTTTCATGTGCTCTCTACACAGAGAATGACCATGGACCAAAAGTTTGCAGGATGACTGGACCAAAACGTATGTACCTATTAACTTGTTACAATTTACAGCCTATCTACAGACTGAATGGATTGTTGTGAAAACCCTTCATTAAAGAATTATTAAGCTATATAATTTCAAGCTCATTAACTATTCTAATGATCCTCAATTAAGGATTTACTACTTACTAACCACAGACTCATTAGAAAGTGAGAATTGTCAGATATATAAGCGTTTATTGCCACATATTGAGGAAAGGAACCTCCCAATGTGATTTAAGCACAACCTGGTGTTGTCCTTAGTAATATTTAATAACTGTATAAAACATTCGTAAAAGATTAATGTTTAATTAATGTATTACTACATTAGCAGCGGATTGAATGACCATGTTTAATGTGAAAGGTATTGCTTGTAGTTTTAGCATCTTTCAGCTCGTTTTGGTTTTACAGCACACAAATCTACTGTTCAGTCACAACACACTCTGTTAGCTCTGTAACCCACTGTACACTACCTAGCTTGCTGGTGAAGCTAGTGGAGCATTTAACGTCTAATAGAACAGATTTTTTTTTTTCAAAACAAAGCTAAAAGAGAACAAATATTAGACTTTTGCAAAAAAAGATTACTCTATATTGTGCTAATGTTCCTCTGTATGTTCAAATAACTGCTTGCTAACACCGTAGCCAAAACATCTTAATATGGTAATAATGTACAGTATGTACAATATTAGGGGACGGATTGTTCTGCTGCACCCAAGTAGCCAAAAAATGCATGTTAAAGTCATTAGATTATAACATATAAAAGCTCTAAAATAACATAAAAAGGCTGCATGCTTACAAAATAGTACCAATTTCATAATGCACCACGCAGCATATTTCCAATCTTCATCCTGGTCAGTCAGTATCACTTGTTTAAATGACATAAATACGAGCTTCCGAGAATAAACAAATGTTGCTTAAGGTTACAGTTAGCCCTTATTTGACAGTAAATGACCACAGCATGAATGGATATATTATATGTGCAGAAATAAGGAAGCACAGAGCTCCCCTCTCACACTCTGTTTGTGTGCCTCTCTCCCACAGACACAGAGCTCAGCTCCAGCTGGAAGCAGAGACCCCCAGCAAGAGATATCCCTCCGTCTGTTGCACTGTGTCTCTGTCTGTCACTCAGTTGTGTTGTGTCTGTTCAAAGCGAAACCCCCTCCCCAATCCCCTCCTCCACATCACCACCAATCCATGTTACTGACAACACACCAGGGAGCGACACTGATCACCTACTTAATGACAGGAGCATCTCTTTCTCTCTCGCTCTCTCTCTATGAATCTCCCTCTCTTCATGTTGCCTAGTAACCAGTGAACGAGGACTTGTAAACAAAAGCCAAATAGCCTTCATGGCTGATTGTGTATGAGTTTTGGCAACCTTTGGTCTCACTATGTTAAAGGCTTTGGCAGTTGCATGGAGTTGGAATAGATTCTAACCAGCTTTGCTAACTTTAGCTGACCTGCTCAGCTTTCTGAGCAGTTGGGTCAACAACGTTCTCCATATCAGTAACACCTCTTTATATGTACAGTATGCAGATCTATCTATGCATCATTTTTTAATGTCCATGTATACTATAGAAAGGTCAGGTTGGACAGATCTGCAGCACACAATTTACAAGTTACAAGACAGGAAGTTTTCTGTTGTGACGAAGTGTGTGGAGGTCATCTCACATTGTGTAACTTTTTGACCATAAGTCACACACACCCAACTATTTCACTGATTTTGGTGAAACTGGATCATATTTTATTGAGAAAATGTTTTCCAGTTTTCTCTCTGATGTCCTCTCTCTCTCTGTAAACTGCTGCAAACTATCGCTGCTGTTCGCTAACATAGGCTCAGTTTGTTAGCCGGGCTGCAAAGACTGTGAGCTCAGAGCACCAGGGGAGTGTTAGTGTTTGTAGCACAGGCGTCTTGGACCACAGAGAAGAAAAAAGGAGGTTTTCAGGCCTGGGGCGTCAGGGAATGCACAATGAGACAATATAACTGGGCTCAGCAGCCTCTGTGGACACAACGACAGAGGTGAAGAGACTGAAGAGGATGTTAATGGAGGAAGGGAGTGAAAGACAGAGGCTGAGCTGGGCTTCTTGAGGTTGGACTGGTAAGTAATATTAGCTGGCTGCTATGTCTTGACCTTGCTGTATCACAACCTCCAATGGAGAGAGGCAACATTTATATTTTCCATCCGTTATTTGGAAAAACAGATAGTGGTATATGAATGTTCATGTTTCACAAACAGATTCAAACATGCTTAGAGTTGAACGCACCCTCCTCCCACTCGCATTACACAAAGAAACAGGAATATCTGTGGTCATATGCAACTCCTTCTGTTGTCTTTGTCACCTGCACGCTTCATTTAAAACCCTGGGGCAACCACTACATACAGTAGATCACTAAAGGATGGTTGGTGCAGATAGATGTGCTGTGTTCAACCTGCTGAAATGTGAATGTAGACAATAAAACAATAAATAAGTCAATAAGAACTTCTTCTTCGACCTTTGTAGTGTGAGTGAAGGGGAAGGTGGCTGACAGGTCCTTATGCTTATTCATGCTGTTTTCTCACTGCTGCACTCATTGTGATTCACTCTGGATAGGACAGTCTGCTAAGTACACACAACAATAAAGTGTATTCAGGAAGTGATAGAGAAATGTCTTCTCTTAGTGCATCATGAAGGACAATCTTCTTCATTCCCAACACTAGAATTTAAACGTTGAGTAGAGCTTGTCTGCAGAGCGTGTATTTGAAATGACGGACAGCTCCTGTGGGCTTACAGAACCTTCTGATGACTGTCCTCTTTGGAGTCCAGACAATTAGCTATACACACATCCAGTATATCTGCTTAGACGTGCTGTGTGATAACTGAGCCAGCCTGTAGGAGGAGGAGAGTGGTGCAGTCTGGGAAAACGGACATGATGTCTGTATTTGCGAGTTCTGTCACATTGCGCTCCCCATTCTAAAATTAAACTGTGGTTAAATCAACATTATGCAGTGTAGTTAGCTGAATGGCTCATTTAAAGACCGTCGTAGCGCATACATAATTAAACCACCAAGTAATTGATTTCCATCTCAGTTTTATTCTATAGAGACAAGGCTGGATGATATTTCTTTTATTAAATAAAGCAGGATAAAAATAAATGGAGTGCCTGGGAGGACAGTGATGAGTCCCAGGGAATATCAGAGACAGCGAAGAATAGGAGGCTAGTAATGAATTGCCCTACATTACAGTGAAGTCCCCAAACAAAAGCATGTTTTTGTCGTACACACGGCTGCACTTTTTCCCTTGATCAGCCGCCGCCATGGTAACGGCACCTTTTCCTTTCCTGTTTTTTTTTTTCTTTTTTTGTTGACAGATCAAGATGGTGAATCGCAAAGGGGAAGAAGAATGGGAGGCGGAGGAGGCAGCGGAGGGGAAAATGAACGGTTGTGCTCTTTGGCAGGAAAAAGGGTTTCCCCGCTTTCTCGCTCTCCCATCTCGCCTTTCCCTGAGCACGATAAAACAAGTTATTGTTTTTAGTACAGACAGATGACAAAACAAGAGCGGGTCTAGCTGTCACTCACTCAGCTCAAAGGATGGGTTTCAATAAATTGTTTTCGTCGCAAATTTAGAATCAACAACTGACAGAAGAGCGGGCGTCGCCGGAAAAAAAACAGATGCCTGACTCCTAACCAAAAAGAGAACACAAACACAGAAGCGTTTCCACATGACAGGAGGATTTGCTGTTCCCCTCGTTGTCTCCGTCACCGTCCCCCCCACTCAGACACACACACTTCCTCCCCATCCTCATCATACAGCTCGCTGTGATATGACAGCCAGCTCACTCGGGGAACCCTTCTAAACCCATAGCTTTTGGCAACCAACCAGAAGCTGGGGCTAAAAATAGCCTATCAAAAATTTCCAGGCGTTCTCATTTGAATAATTCATTGTCACTTTAAGTGGGTGAAGTCTGCGTTGCGGGGGGATTGTTGGGAGCTGAGGTACAAATGAATGCCTGCCAGCTGCTGTCGCCTTCATTTACACACACACACTCAAAAGGGTCAACAGAAATGTAAAAACCCCTGTCCATCTCCATTTCGTACAAAGTGATCCCCAAACATTGTGCTAACTTTTAACTTTTAGTCAGTGTAATCAATGTATCAGCGTTTGTATTATTAGCTACAAGCATGTTAAATGTTGTTAAATGTAATCATACCAAAACAAGAAGGATGAAATAAAATGAATAAGAAATGTGAATCACTCAGTGACCAAGATCTTGACTTGTTGCTGTTGTTTTTTATACTGTAGATATGGAATTGGTTTTGGTCGTATTGCTTCAAAGGGGCACTCCTGATTTTACCCACACTTGTGGAATCAGTTGTACAAAGTGATGTATGGCTCTGGAGGAGAAAATAATCCTGATGGTGTCATTAACATCAGAAAGCAAACAGTTGAGCCTGAATAGCCTGAATAAGCCATCTGTAAGGGAACTTACCTGTCAATCAAGCAGTCACGTTGATAATAATGCACAGCTTCGAGCCTTAATATCCTCTGAACTGGTGAGTTAAAAATAAATTCACCCTCAGTACAGTTGTCATGAACGGGGAAATTAGCTATAGAGACCAAAACTGTTTTTTGTACCAGGCTGTAAACATGTTTATTTCTGTTGTGAAATTGGATGTTTTAACATGGGGACTTATGGAGACTTCTCACGCGCCTGGTTGAGGAATTACAGTTTTTAGCACTTCCACATTGGCTTCATTTCCCAGCACCAGAGGTCAATGCTTGGTATTTACTAGATATGAATAATGGAACCTATGTGAAGAGAGGCCAATACTTCTGTATCCTCATGACTACCCTAAAAACACACTGATCATAATGCAAAGATAAACTGTGATGAATGGAAATTTATATACAAATATAGAGACTCAGTGTTGACACTGAGCTTGAATTTTTGTCAGTTTTTATAAGAAATTACAACATAATTATTAAAATCAACATTAGATTTTAGCTGGAGTTTTCTTATATATTACTACTATTATGGAAAGTAAACAATCTTTGCAAGATGAAATGCAAAACATATAGTCTGTGGTAGTTTTTTGGATGAAGAGGCCGTAGCAACACAGTTAAGAAAAAATAAAATAAAATTGTGGATGTTCCCCAACTTTTATTTATAGAACAGAACCCTTTAAAATAAATACAATAATTTCAGTTCCTAAAAGAAAAGGCTCAAATAGTTTGAAGGTGTTATTTGGTTTTCACATTTAATTTGGTCATATCATTGATTGTGACCAGTTCCTGAAAGCTTTGACACAAGAAAACACCTGAGCTACATCCAGAGGCATGCTCAAAATATTTTCACACTCTTGCTTCATTAATAATTAAATCCAATATTAGGAATAATAAGATACTAACGTTAAAAATGTCTATTAATAAATGTATTTTTCCTGTTGTTGCCTGTCAAAGTTGCCCTAAATACCAGGCCTGGTAGAAAACAAAGACTCTAAGACAAAGATTAAAGTGAGCATCGGGCAGACAGCGTGCGAGTGCTCATCGTAACATCACTCAAAATAAAACAAAGCCTGTATTCAACCTCTCCAGTCAGACAAAAATACACCGGCTTCAAGATCCCGCAGAGACTGTGATACTAAATATAACCAACACGCCTCTCTCTCTCTATCTATCTCTCACACTGCCTCTCTCTTTCATCTGTTCATCTGCCCATCAATATTTCAGCACTTTGCCTATAGCTCAGGCGTGCCATTGACTTGTGAAAGCTGATGTTTATGTCAGCACGTCTACAGTATACCAGCATGAATATTAGCGCTGTCTGCGCTGACGTGTTCAGTGAGACTCCATCATGAAGCATGTATCAACAGAACATGACAGGACTGAGCAGAGGGATGAGGATGATCTGAGGTGGGTCCAGGTTCTGGTGGTTGGGAGGCATTTTGAATGGAGTTTAACAGACAAGGCTGATGACTGAAAACAAAAGAAATAACGAGCTTCCTTCCTTGGACTGTACCAATGTTTTCCATTACCACACGACCCTGACCCACAATTCTTCTGCTGGGGAGCTAGCGTAAAAGGCTGGCACCCAGTATACTCAACCACCAAATGTTTCAGTTAAACTACCTGTTGCCAAGCTAACTGAGACTCCATCATGAAGCATACTTGACTTCCCTTCGACACTTCCCATAACTGCTGATCTGTAGCCTGGAAGCTGAATACAAGACGTGGCTTTCTTTCTTATCTCTACTATTGATGTACTTTTCAAACATCTGATGAACATTATTCAAATCTTTTTTTTTCTGGGGCTTAGTGGTTCATTTATTCATTTTTTTCAAACCTCATTTCAAAATAAAACTCAGAAACAGTTCTTCAAACATCACAGAAAATAAATAAATAAATAAAGAATCAGTAAGAAAATGGCTGTCAGACATATTTTCTGCAGGACTGTATCAACGCCAACACTTGAAACTGTCAGACAGCTTTCATCTGTTCTCTTTACGGCTAAACGTCACAGTGGGACTGTAGCATCCATCCCTTGCCCCAAAGCCACACCACTCTCTAAAGAAAGTTGCCACTGTGGAAATCATTGCTAATCTTTATAGTCCAAAAGATGCCATTAAATATGCTCATTTCCCTCTGAGGACACTGACTACTGATATTCCAAATAAAAGACGCAATGCCTTTGATTCTGCATTCAAAACCCGCTCCCCAAATCCTCACCAGACTAAATGTGACATTAATCACATTTCAAGGCTAGGACACATCTGAGAGTCCGACATGATAATCTGAAACAGAGGAGGATCACAAAGACAAAGCTCCAATGGAAGACGAGTTGCCTTGACATTTCAGTGGCCCATGACGTGTTTGATTCAGTATGGCACAAAGCGCTCGGAGCCCTAAGTAGAGGAAGCACGGTTTGACAACAGGATCAGGATCTGCTGTGGAGGTGGAGGTGGAGGTAGGCGGGCATGCAAGGTCCTTTAGCTGAAAGTGTGTAAGGCAGAATGGATCAGTTATTCCACCTCAGTGTAATGTGTGTTATTCTAGGTTGATTCAACACCGACTGCTTCTGTCAGGAAAAATATTGACAAGTTGATCATCCAGGTGGCTCAGACACACACTGTGAAAATCAGACATCCAAGGGGAATGTTTCTGGCATAAAATCCAACCGCTCACTACTTTGGCTACGTCGTAAAAGCAAAACAAACAAAAATAAGCACTGACAGATCACTGCAAGTACTGTACTTCAAGAAATGATAAAAAAACACTGACAACATTGAGAATTTTGTGTATGAAGTTAACCTGTGTCACTTGACTTCAGAAAAAACTAAGAACGGAAAGAAAACGCCTAAAGCAGTGAGATGCTGGCTGGAAGGTGGATGTGAAAGAAATGAAAAGAAAGCTGCATGCTCATAACATAACTTTTCAGCATATCATGCCTTGTTGATAATTACATAAATGATTGAGGTGCACCTAAACTATTTGAATATCTTATTATTAGGCTGATGCAGTCAAAGTTCTTGCTCTGAGATATGTAAATATTATTAGCTGGGTTTTGAAAGAAAAATACTGTCACTGTCACTTATGGTCAGCTTGTAGAATACTGAACGACAGTTTTCTTATGAGGACTTGAGTTTTCTTTAGAGTAGAGAACAGCCTCTCTTTCTCTCTTCAGGTGGATTCCTAACATTTGGTAGAGCAGATTTACATGATACACACAAGCCCAAAAATACTTTTTCCCCCCACACACAGTCATTCAATCATCATACATCAAAGTGACTCAATTTAAATAATCCTCATCAGAATTTAATCTATGTCTGTAGTTATTTCATGACAGACGTGTGTGCAGGGAGTCAGCAGAAAGGCACGTGGGTCAAACCCAAACGGCAACCTCTGTGACTGTGAAGTAAAGCCTGTGCCTACAGTAAGTGCCAAAGGCTGCACTTCCTTGAACGGCCTCTTGAGGCTGGCTACAGAAGTCAGTCTCCATAAGTCCCCATGTTAATGTCCAACTTCACAGCAGAAATAAACATGTTTACAGCGTGGTACAAAAAATAGTTTTTGGTCTCTAAAGCTAATTTCCTCATTTATGACAAATGTCTGAATTTACTGATATTAAGATTAAAATTGTTGGAAGCATGGCTGCTTTGATTGACAGGTCGATGCCATTACTGATGGCCTGTTTGAGCCGGGAGGGGAAGGCAGCAGAACTACCAACATGGTGGTAGCCAGCGCAGCAGATCTTGAGTTTCAAAATGGTTCTTCAGAAACCTGTGGGTGACGTCACGCATACGCTGTCCATTCTTTATACTGTCTGGACTTGGACTTGACTGAGGACAGACGTGACTTTGATGTGGACAGCAGAGCATCCACGGACTAAAATGTGCCAGAACACCAGTGTGGTGTCTGCCACATGTTCGCTGGATTTCAGATCATTTTACAAAATGTTGTGAGTGTGTGTTGTTCTATGTCACGGACGTTTGGAAAAGAACACACTGCATTGTGGTAGAAAAGATCGGAGAGCTCCTTCCTAATGTCAGCCATTTGTAGATAAGTGGAGAGGAACATATGATATGTGCCTGTGTGTGTGGCCGTGTGTGTGTACCGCGCTACAGTGTAGAAACTGATGTCAGTATCCAAGCTTTTTTCTGTTGTGATTAAAAGCCTAGTTGGCAGGCATTTGCTCAGCCCTCCCAAGCTTTCCTGAATACATGAATACATTATTGTCATTTAAAAGAAACAAACATGCAATTATATGGAGAGTAGGAATAAAAGAGAGAAACAGGCCTAGTCAAACTGCTATACATACCCCCTTTGTGTGTGACCGAGTCCACACACACACACACACACACACACACACCAACCTCCTGCTGACTTCCGCAGCCATTCTCTTCAATCACAACCTGCTAGAAACAAAATGTGCCATCTCCAATAAATGAGCCTGTTATCTGTCACTTTGCTATTATTTGTGTTCTGACAGGCTTCCTGCTCCAGATTTCTTCAGCTTAATTTAGCCTAAAGCTACACAGAACTGGGTCACACATAAATAGCTGGGCTGGCAGGGTCCGAGGCAGAGCAGTGTGGGTAAAAAGTTCTCCTCCCTCGTCGTGGGTACAGGTAGAACAAGCAGACTATTGAAATTCAAACCCTAATGTGAGCTGCGGATATAAATTATCCCAGTTTGCCGTCTACCAAGTCAGCGGGGAGAAGGTATTGTTCACCTCCAGGCTCTGATAAATAAACTATGGGGTGTGATGTCTCGCACAATGGTTCGAGGTCAAAGCTGATGGCTCTGGAACGGGGGCTCAGTTTTATGCAGTTTTGCACTGGACTCATGAATTTTAGAGGAATAAAGCGGAGTTAAATGGCCTTCGCTGCCATGTGAGGCAGGCGCATTGACCCAAAATGAGGATTTACATGCAGGAGGACATGACTGGGAACTAGGAAGGAGCACAACCGTGAAGAAAAGAGGGGAAGAAAGCAGAGTGGAGGTCAGGTGCTGAGGATGGCAGCTGGGCAGAGGCAATTACCAACAACTCTGACAGCTTCGTCCCTGACTCATGCAAAGAATTATAACACACTGTAACTTCTTTATTGATGACTTAACCGTAACAGTGCTGAGGAAACTATGCGTAAAGGTGGTCATGTTTTCTGACAGAGCTGTCATTTTGTTTCACTTCATTTCTCAGTCTGACACCATGTTCTTCTAAGGTATTTTCTGTTTGGATGGAGTTATTTTTCAATCATGGCACATCTGTCCACCAACATTTTCAGTCCACGTTTGTGGTAGCAGCTACCAGGAGCAACTTGAAGAAACATGTTTAAACTCAATAGCCACAGTTTGCTAAGTTTGCTCAGTTTGTTCAAACTTTCCACAACCCCGACCTCAAAGAAATAAAAGTTAAGCTCGACTGTTTCATGTTGAAACGGCACGTTCTCGAGCTTTTCAGTCACGTGGTCTTCATCGGCTGCTGTTTTCAAGGTCACGAGTGAAGTGCAAAAGACGAGCGCTGTGACAAAAGACGAGGCCTGATCCGACAATGGCCCTGAGCTGAATGCTGATGTGTTTTGACAACACGACGTTCTCCAAACCAACATTCAACCAGAGACTCGTACCTGAGACTCTTTACTCTCATTATGTCTGGCAGCCCTCGGTGGCCGTTACACCGACTGAATGCAGCAAGCATTTGCACATTTAGACACAGGATACAGGGTGATATGACAGCCTGCACCAAAGTGAAGGTAAAGACAACTTCTGCAGTCCGTCGGTGCTGCCTTCAGTGCTCTGTGTAAGTCACTTACAAAAAAGTGACAGTGAAGTTTTACACTGACATAATACATCCTGAAAATATAGTGCTCATTGAAGGGACATATGTGCACATTTTGTCTGCCTTTCAGCTGTACATCCACTCAGTTTTCATGGACAGTATACAACAGACCCAAATGTCCTCAAAACAAAAAAAAAAAAGGTCATCTTTCACTGCCTTGCAAAAAGAGCCAGTGTTCCACCTCTATTGTAAAGATTTGGGACAGATCGTGATCACGGTTAAAATAAATCTCATGGAGTGTTTGTGAGAGGGGGACAGGAGCTACTGTCCCGGGTGCTGAAGTCAGACATGTATGCTCAGCCATCCGCCCCGACCATTTAACAAGATCATGCTTCTGCCTTTGCATCTGAGAATCACTAACAGTCACTACTAACACAACCGCAGGAGGTCGCCTGTCAGGAACGTGTAAACATTAATCATTTTCAGCTCTTGAACGATCAGCTGTATGCGGTCGCTTTTCTGAAGGTTCACGTGCAGTTAATGTAACTTTAGTCCCTTTAAGTTCAGGTAAACTTGTCTGCACTCTTGTAGCCAGTATTTGCATTCTCTGCTAAAACACGTGACAAACTATGGCAGGCCAGACTTCATCTGTTTAGGTTAAACGATTGTAAGCTGAGTTTTATAGACTTTTATAGACTGATCTGGGTGGTGGGCAGAAGTAAACAAGCCGCCATCACTAGTTGTAAACCTGCACCAGCACTGCAATTTATGACAGGTTTTGCCACTAAATATGTTCAGAAGATTACACGGTTACATGTGGAAAAACAGACATATATGATCTATAAAAACTTTTGGCCAGTTTTTAAAGATGTACGTTCACCTGCAGATTATTAAAATCATACTTCATAATCTTTATTGCTATACAATTAACATCAGCTTTGGCTGCCGGCTCCATCACATCACTTCCATCCATGTTTGTTTCATTTCATAGTAATCCAAGAAGTCATAGATAGCAAGTTTGTTGATTCAGAATCATGAAACTTGCAAGTAATACTAATAATATATTTATACCGTGGAAGTGGAACGTTAATATTACGTTAATCACTCTTTCCCTAAACTTTTATGTGACAATCAAGTTTTGTGGACTGAGTACGTCCACTTAAACATGTGCTTCCTGCACCTGCCAAATGTGAACATACATGTTTTCATTGTCAGTGTCAGTTTGTCACCTCAGTTATGGGCACAACACATAAATCTGTTCGTAGATTAGTCTGCATACACAATCCCTTACTTTCTGAGTAGCTGGCTGACTCTAAAAAATGTCATCATATGTTTTAAAAAGCAAAGTAGTTTTCTACTTTAGTAGTTTTCTATTTTGAGCGAAACAAGTTAAAAGAAAATAGTGTCCTTTACCAATCAGAGTGATGAAAGCACTCCCAGCAGGACTCCAGTTATCATCTTGTTCTATGTTTCTGTCCCCAGCTGGGCAGCATGGAGGCCCTCGCTGAAGTCTGATTGCAGGGCAGAGCTGGCTCCTGTGCAACCCTCTCTCCCCCCTCAGGTAACTTGAAATTGCAGGTCCCACTTTGCTATTATGCTCAGCAAGATGGACGCCCACAGGCAAACTGTGAGTGAGTATAGCAGCATGGCATATAGTGTAGTGCGGCCAATGATATAATCCCTCGTGGGATTTACTGTTGACCCACTAAAGGTCACAGAGAATGTAATACAGGCAGGCTATAGAGTGTCATGATGGGCTTGAGTTTCAATATTGATGCCTGGGTTAAAATAGTGGAACAATTTCCAACATTTGTGTTGTTTGATATGCCTGACTGCTCAAACCACACATAGTGATGTGATGAAATAAGAAGCCAAAATAAAAAAAATACACACATCTCTGTGAGAAACAAAGGAAAGAGACGCAAATCCATCAAACAAGTGAGAGCAACTGCCCAAAGCCAACTGATACACTGCCCTGAGAGCTCAGCATGCTGTCATTTAAAGTAGAAAGGGGAGTGTGTCTGTACTTGACTGAGTTGCGTTTTCTTGCTTTGCTGCATTTTTTAACATCAAGACTAGCCGTCACCTCCTCCTCTTCCAGTGTGCCCCATGGGACCTTAGTTCAGGAGAAATATCTACTGCAGTCAACGGTGAGAGGCAAATCATTTAATGAAACCCCAGCTTGAATTATACAGGTTTGTCAGTTTTACAGATCATTTTGCAAGTCAACAAAGTCCGCCATACAGCTAGCAGTTTTGTGTGTAACTGCTCAGTGATCTCGGACAATATACGTCACCAACACCAAAAAGGCAACATTCAACAAAAAGTATAAAAAGGTGAAGTCATTACTCTGTATGTTGAGAGCTGCAGCTATTGGGAAAGGGGGACAGTCGGTTCCGTAACAGTTGGCAAGCTTGTAGAGAGAAAGTCATCAGGTTACTTACGCGACCTTGGTGCGTTGCTAATTGCATATTTTCTTAAGCTTCAACAGTTTCGCAGCAAACTGAGTAATCACATTACTTTAACTTAACTGTTTAACACTGGAAGGGTCGCTTTATACCCATCACCGACAGCGATTTGAAGGTGAGATAACCATTAGTGTGTTCTGGATTTTGTCTGTCGGCCACCATCCATCACATTTCCTCTAAATTGGAATTTGATGTCTCTGTTGAATGGAACAGACCTGGTCTGATTTTACAAGTCTCCTGGGCTTGACAATCTTAACAATGAATAAATTCATGTATGATGTAGTCGTAGTCACACTCCCCTCTCACCTCTACCAGCTCCAGGGACACACACACACACACACACACACACACACACACACACACACACACAGAGGCACACTGGAAGCCTAGAAACCTGAATGTTAATGCAAATGAAGGTCAAGGCAGTGGGTATTTTTTATTATCAGGCCGGTGCTGGTCTGGGATCTGAGCCCTGTGACTGATGACTGTCCTGGGGCTAAATGTGAAACACCACCTTTTCAATCTGACACAGCTCGTTTCCTGAGTTACTGGGAAAATATAGCATTCAGTTTGTCTCCACCCATGGGAGCTATGTGCAAAATAATTGGCCAAGAGATGAATTATTTATCTGTTGTGCTGTCTTAAGGCCTTGTAGTGGCGCGCCAGACAATCATTTTAAAGCTATGACAGAAGAGTTTATTTACCAGTTTACCACCTTGTGTCCATTCAAGTGCAACACAATTTGTGATTATAAGAAGCAAATTCATGGATATTGATGACTCTCAACCAACAGTAATCTGAATGTATGACTTTGAGTACATATTTGGTTGCAAAGATTTGACAGCACTCATCAATAAGAGTCAAATCAAACCATCTTATTGAGTGAGGTGACCTCTGCTCGACAGAGCTGCTAATCCGTAATACTGCCGGATGTCTGATGCAACAAACTGCACAGTTTTCACAGGCGCTTATTCTTCAAAAAGGATCAAAGCCTCACGTCTGCTGCCACTACAGTAAATCTATTTGTGGCTTTCCTGCTGAATTATTCATATCAAATGTGTATTTTAGTCCTGACTGATCACTCAGAGCCACATTCAAGTTCTCATTCAGTTTGTAGAGGTGCAGAGGTGAATTTGAGACTGTATTTCAAATTCACAATACAAAACACAACTAGATGATCTCATTTTGGAATAAAGTGGAATCATTTGCTCCTATTCATGTCACATTACTGTTAAGGAGGTTTGGATTCAATGTGTCCAATAATATATAGTATGCTTCATTGTCTGTTTAGAAGGAAACCCTCACACACTAAATGGTAACAGCTGGACAGAATCCCAGGAGTAACTAGCAGCCTACTAGTATTTGTGCTGGGAAGTTGAGTCTGCTGGACCCAGGTCAGCGCATAGATCCAAAAGCACGGCTCTGGGAATCTTAATACGTATTAACTACAACCGTCGTCATCAAGGATTAACAGTTATTCCTATATACATCATCCTCTGCAGTGCCAGCACATCCACATGCTGCGTTATGCACGCAGTATTTATACATTTATAGAAATCAGACAGATTGCTTCACACTTCGTATCGTGTACCCTGAGGTATTATTTAAAGATGGAGGTTTGACAGATGAACGCATTCTTTATGTGTGTTTTGTTCTGGTGAACTTGGTCTGTGTTATGACTGGGACTGATAATGAGGATGTGGAGCGTAGTGATTGAACAAGAGCTGTCACTGGATTTATTTCCGGACTTTGCTAATTTACACACTCCATCCGCGCAGGTGGTGAAGATGTGCCGCGTGAGTCAAGGTGAGACAGCAGTGTGTGTGTCTGTGTGTGTGTGTGTGTGCCAACCTCTGCGTGGCTGACAGCGCGGTCATGTTCACTGCAGAGATTTTACACACAAAAAACTACATAACAACTGAAATCATACTTGATGATACATGATACAGTATTAGATGTGATATTATTTTTACTACTGTCGCTCTGTTCTGCAATTCTTTATCTATTCATGATGTGAGTTAGCTTACAGCGTATCTTTTCAAATTGAACAATGCTTATGGAAATGTAACAGTGCTGTTTGAATGTTTTTGATGAATGGATGTATAAATAACGTCAATTTCCTGTCTCTAAAATGTTCGTAGACATGGGTCAGAGTTTGTTTTTTAGACGCGACAATTGCTTTAGTGTAGCTTTTTGAGCATATTCATGCTCTCTGGAGGTTGAACCCTTTCCATTTTGGTCCATTTTCTTTCTAAAGCACCGTCCACAGGACCAAACGTCCAATATTCAGGCTATAATTAGGAACCTATGACCAGCTTACAGGAGCCTGCGACCAGCACAAGCAGCTGCCTGACTGCCCAGTATTTTCCTGACCTTGAAATTCGCTGTGCCTGTCTGTGTGGTATTTTGTTGCCAAAGCACAAAGAGCACACGGTGCACAGGTAAGAGGAGAGGAACAGACAGGTGAGAGGTTCACTGGTTTAAAATACAGCTTAGATACTGCGGGGAGAATAGACGGGAACCACGTCTGTTTCTAGTGGTTTACATTAAAGTGGGAACGTTTGGATTGGTTGGTAAATCAGTGTGCACTGATCTTTAAATGAATATGATGGTGATGATGCTATGTGCATTACACTGTATGACATTAAATCCCTGCAGACGTCTGTAGGCAGCAGGACACGTGTTGATAAATCTGCAGGCTCTGATTTGAGAGGTGTGGTGCCATTACGCACGACCATCCACCCTCTTCACCTTCATTAAATAATGTGCAATGACTCCAGGCTGCTAGAGAATAACCATACACCTTGACACACACCGGTCTGGTCAGTCACAACTTGGTATTCCGCTTGAGGATGCAGGAGACATCTGATTACCGTAGCTCATTAATCCTGCACGTCACAGCTGCTTTTTTCAACAAGAAAATAAACATTTCAGCAGGTTTGTGTTTTATTCTTAAATGGTGCCAACGCTGCTGTGTCACATTTGGAGACATGACTGTACTAATATCCACATCATCTGACTGTAGAATTGTGGTGCTCTGTGTTCACATCGTGACACTCTGCAATATGATCGCCTGAAAAAGTGTTTTCTTTGTTTATTGAGCTGGGATTGGCTGAGAGCGTATTCATTAATCACCACACCCTGAGATCCATATTCCACTTCCCTCAGCTGGTTTCCACTTTGTGCTGAACCAAAACAGTAGGTGGAGACACCCACACAGTCCACTCACCCACAAACTACCACTACACTCCGTGGTTATAACTTATTTCTGCTTTGGTGACATGACAGTGTGCCAAACAGCTCTCTGGAATAAAATTTACCATTAGTACAATAATTACATTTCTGTCAGGAGGCTGATTAGATACAAATCCTGCGGGAGAAAGAGACTGAGATAAAGAGATAGCCTGTGCACGATAAGCAGTGATGCCAAAAGGGAGGCATAAAGAATGGAAGAGTGAAGGAGAAACAAGATAAGAGAAATTATGAAAGAGGAGAGAGGGAGCGACAGAAAGACGGGGAGTGATGATAAGGAATGCAGCTACTTGCTGTGGCTGACACGCTACGATCCTGACCATCCATCGTCCGGCTGGTCCTCGTTAAATAATACAGATAAGATGGAAAAGCTCTCATCATCCAAGTCCATTTAGCCAAATCGCACTCTATTGTAGAAAAATGTGCTTAATGATTCATGAAGCAGCTCCCATTACTATCACACCAACTTCCAGAAACGCTGGGAGCAATACATGCAGAGGAGGGCAGTTGAGGAACTGAACTGTAGCCGCTGTGAATCTCTGACTTTCATCAGAGAGAGACAAACAGAAGAAGAACAGAGCTGCAGTTCTGCTGGACAGGTGGACAGAAGTGCACACACCTCATACGTGCCGGGTCATGGACTTGAATCACGTTTCTGCCCTTCAGTCCCCTTCTCTGGTGAACTGTCCAACAAAGACACGGCAGTGACTGCCACAGGTGTGTTTTAAAGGTCAGAGGTCAGTACTGCAACGTCACTCAGATTTCTCGACAGCATGGCGTTGGCAATTCAACTGCCACACATTATTATACAACATTTGGTGCCCTTTGATTGGTGGACGTTACACAGCATAGGTAAAATCCAAATCAAGTATATATCAAGGAGTATATTTTAGCTGTGATGCTTCTAGATCAAGCCTTTTGTGGGCTTTTTGGTGTGTTTCGTGGCTACTGTACTTTCTCTTTCACACTAAGAATGGGAGAATGAGTTGACAGGGTTGCATATCACTAGAGGCCATGTCCTACACACTTGACCTCCAGGTGTCACAGGTCCTCTTCCACCAGGTCTGCCAGGTTTTCTGACCAGAACAGACAAAGTAACTGCAGCCTCCGGGAAACTGCACCACTAGATTCCACAAAGTCCATCAGACTGCTCCTTTAAATTGACATCAGAAATGCAGCCTTATTCTGCTATATTAGGCATAATCAATATAAATGACAAATAACATGACAAGGAACAAGCCCAAATTTCACGTTTGAAGGGATATGCTAAGATGACAGTATCATAAACACCCCTTGTTATGTCAAGATGATGGAGCGTTTCTCCGCAGAATTCTGTCAGCAGCTGGAGGTACATATTAGTTTATCTGGAGGCTGATGGATCTCAGTGGTGAACTGATGGTCTTTCTCACAGATAAAGTTCTGTTGAGGTTCATGATATCAGTAGCTGAGATGACTGGTAGGGACAACCCACGCAGCTCATTATTTTTAACTACCCAAACTTTGCACATACCACTGGTCTTTCTGCCACAAAATACAGCCAGCCGTAACACTAGGCGTCACTGACTCCTATGGTGCTGGTCTGGAGCTGGACCTGACCCTGTGAAGGGCAAGACACAAGATGCCCCACAGGCATCAATACAGTAATGATTATTAGAGTTACAAAAAATAACTTTGATCTACAGTGTCTGGTAAAGCAATGTGTTCCTCACCTACTGACATGAACCTTTTCATGGTGATGTGCCAAACAGTTTCCAGACTACAGCAATTGCGATGATGGGATTTATTATTTCTGATATTAATCTCACATAATAAGCTTTAAAATTTCAATAATCTGGATAAAGAGTGAGCAAATCTGCAATTTCTCTACAGTGTGGCTCCTCGTCAAATTAGCGTGCTCGCTCAACCTCAACATGCTGCCAGGCAACCTGCACAGCACAAACTGACATTTGGGAACAGCCAGTGTACCATGCAGACAGTCTGGCACGCACATGTAGACAGACACGCACGCCATCACAACCACTCGGAAGCGCGCACACACACAAAACACAGAGTGGTGTGCGCAAGCAGACATGCATCCTACTGCTACCCCCACTCATCCCCTCACTACCAAAACACACCGTGTCTCTCTCTTTCACACACACACACACACACACACACACAGTCAGCAAGCTGCTTTTGCTGAAACACAGAAGAGCAGCCCCCAGCGAATAGATATCAACGCTAGGCATTGTGGGTGAACCTATCTGCCGTTTCAGATCGAGTTATGGCCAATTAGCCTGTAGGGAGTGAGAGGAGCCATCGCATTAGAAGCTGCTGAGAAGAACAGCACACAGAGGACTGAGGAAGCCTTCCAGGAGAGATTAGAACAGAGACTACTTCACCACATCAACAACACACCATAAACTCAAATCCTCAAATTCTCACCTAAAAAAAACTGGAACCAAAAATAAAAATATCACACTCCACAAAGCCCTCATATAGATGGATGTCCACTGGCTTTCTGACTTCTACACCTAACAATAATCACTTTCTTCATGGAGATCTGACAAAGTTTTACATTTGCTTTTGATTTTTCATCTCCCTGCCTCGGTCAAATTTTTGTAAAACTTTCTGAAACCAACCACGGCACACGATTCATGCAGTGATGAGAAACTATGCAGGATTTGAACCTCTCTCTTAAGATACTTTTTCACACAACTACTTCTCCCACTTTACCAGCGAACAACTGAGCGCAACACTATGAATACCTTCATGGAGAGACTCTCTGAAAGCGTGCACTGTCACAAGATTATCGTGTCTCTGTTAGAATGGAGCCACTTCAAACAGTTTGTTTGTTTGAACATTGTTGGATGGATCTTTCTAGCATCGTAGTAATACATCAATTGTTTAAACTGTTTTGAGTTACATCCTGGTTTTGATCATACCTTTGATGCTTACATGGACCATGAGAAACCTGATCATTAACACCCCTGTCTGCGTGATTTTAATATCATCTGGGTTAACATGGCGAGGTCCACTTCATCATACATTTCACACATCTTTCGTTGCCTTCATTAACAGATTCTGTTTACTCTCATGTCATTGGAGATGTTCCAGTTGTTATCCATTGACCCAAGTCTGAAACTTTACTCTCATCATTGTAACCACTGTCTCTGTTCTAGGACGGTGCAAAGATGTTAACTGAACTGATGACAGCCAAAGGATGCAGCTGAAAGTGGACTAATTGTTAAGTATTCTTTGCAGTTAAACTGCTACATGGTTGCCATCTTAAATGGTATGTTTTCCATCTGGCCCATTCAATTCAGGATGAGGGAATTCTGTTGCTCAGGAACACCTCAGCAGGACAGACACTGTATTAGTCTACACATACTGTATTATAGCAGGAGCCAACCAGTGTCGGTGTAGCATGTAGGGATCCACAAACACGGTGAGGCAGGATTGATATAAACATCATTTGTTTTCCCTGAAGGTGACTGAGATAAGCAGTGCAGCGATGAATTGGATGTGTGGAGTGAGAGGGCAGCCCTCCAGATTGATGTTGTGTTAACATGAAATGAATTGCCAGAGGGAGGGAAACTGTATGGTGTTCTGGGATATGATAAGAGATCAAGCAGAGATGGAGGCTGAATGTGCGTGTGTGTGTGTGGGTAAATGTATTGTTTGTGAGTAGCTTAGTGAGTGGCAAGTAGCAGTTTAATGGTAGTACCTGAATGTATCTCTGCTGTATTTATGTGCAAGTCATGAGAGAAAGAGTAGCGACAGAGAGGGGGAAGTTATAAAAAGAAAAAGTGGAAGAGATTTAGAAAGAGAATAGAAAAGAAGCAGGAGTATTCTCACATTACCCAGCCTCCATCTGTAACTTTTTATTTTTGACTCTCTCTCCGTCTAATCTTTCTCCCTCTGTCTGTCTGTCTGCCTGTCTCTCCCTCCACTGGGTCTAGATATCACCTTCTGTAATGAAAGCACACACTTCCCCTGCTCCCACTCCCCAACTTCTAAATAAGGCCCGGGATCTGCCAAGAAAACTATCGACATCCATCCCTCCCTTGACTCTCCAATAGGTTTGTGATTTCCAAATTCTCCGCTGTCTCAAGGTCACTGCCTTCCATGGCCAGAGACACAGTGTGTGTGTGTGTGTGTGTGTGTGTGTGTGTGTGTGTGTGTGTGTGTGTGTGTGTGTGTGTGTGTGTGTGTGTGTGTGTGTGTAGTAGTAGTGTTTTAATGATTGGGGGATGCAAGACTGAGGAGGATAGACAAGACTTAACAGGCTTTTACTCATCACCTTTGTCTCCAGTGGAAGTAGGGTTAAAGATGGAAATAGCACTATATGCAATATAAGACAAGGCTAACATAGTGATCTTTAGAAGTTATAGTGTTAATTTAGTGTGTTAGCATGCTAACATTTGCCAATTAGCACTAAACAAAACACAGCTGAGGCTGATAGGAATGCCACCACAAATCATGATGGTACCAGGGGAAAATTATGGGATTGCTGCAATTGTTACAATTTATCCAGAGGACATGAATGTCTGTACCAATCTATCCAATTGTCATCGACACATTTCACTTAAAACCACAAATATCAACCGCAAGCCAAAGATAATGGGCCTTGTTGTCTGGGGAACATGAATGTCTGGACAGAATTTCATGGCAATTTGTCCAATCATTGTTGAGATATTTCATTCTGGTCCAAAGTGGTGTCCAACCAATGTGCCACTTGCGATTCCTAAAGCTACGCTGCTAGCATGACTACAAAGCTATTTGTTTGTAAAGCAGACTTAGTATTCCCACAGCATAGGTGGCAGTAGTAGAGGTACAAAAATATTGCATTTGACAATAGAATCAGTTTAATGTTCACTCATCAACTTTTAACCACATCTTCACACTTTACCAGACTAATATTCAGCCATCATGTGACCAGAGTTTCATAGTTTACACAGTATGTGTTAAACTGAGCTAACTCCATCTGCTGATGTAGACCATGAGATGAAACTGAAAGCCAGGTAAAAGCTTAGAGTTAATTTTATCTTGTCAAATTACTATTACCAAGATCAAGAACTACCTTTTAAAAGATGGTTTAATGTAATGCATTTCACAGAATTTGAAAATGTGTATTTAATATTCACCCATTGCTTGTAGATATAATAGTAGTATTGGTAGTAGTAGCAGCAGCAGCAGCAACAATATGGCATTTTAAATACCATAGTTGCAGTGTAAGTAACAGCAGTAATAGCCATAAAGCTAACAATTACAATTACAGTAGAGTACTTGTATAAACAGTAATAACAGTATTACTAGCAGTAGGATAAGTATTTAGCTGTGATAGTGATAACAGTAGTACTGTAAGTAAATAGTGCAGTATTTACAGCGGTGGTATTAGAGGACTCTTTGTTATAGAAACTAATTTTACACCAGGTCCTATATCTGTTCAGAACATGATAAATGACAAGTGACCAATGGACTTTTTCATGTGTAAATGGTGACCAATGAGGCTGTCTGTCGGTGTGGAGTGGACGCTACACTTCACTGAACCAGGAGTGAAAAACACCTCACACATCATCCACCTCCACCTCCCCTTGGTTTTCCTTCAATCAGTCAGTTCTTCAAAGCAACCCCTAAGGGAGACTGAGGGTTTGTTGTCACAGTGGCAGGTTAACAAAAGAGAAAGGCTTTTCGATTGACTTGAAGACTCCTGTGCTGTTTTAAATGAGTAGCATTATTGTGCTGCCCTTTAACGTTTGACCCACAGGACGCCTGAATCTCCTGAGGCACAGAATTGGTCTGTGACTACACAGTTACCCACAGCAACCAGCAGCTATGTTAGCAGGCTCAGTGCTGTGCCTCACAAACATTTTAATTTCAACATTTTAATTAATGATGCGCTCGCATCTTAATGAGGCGAGCTGCATTTCAACCCAGTGAGAAGTGTTCCAGGTGGCATGCGTGATATTTTCATCATAATACATGCAGAGCTCAATCATGATTCATTAAGACCACTTCATAAAGTTCCTCGTCTATATGCCTAAAAACCATTTCAACGTTTTGCATTTTAACTAAATCACTAAATCACTAAAACAAATGCCAGGTTTTGACATCAGTGCTTTGGAGTCAATGGGCTGAATCCTCTTTCCATTAGCACCATGATGTTATAAATGTAATACTGAACATTGTTTTCTTCTTCTGGAGCTCGTTGGAAAAAGACACATGAACAGTAAGTAAGCCTGCTGGCGTGAGTCAGGTACAGTGAGTTAAAAATCAATAAGGGGCATGCAGTGATCAAAGCTAACATCCTGGTCTGCCCCTCAGAGGGCAGTTTGAGCCGCTGGCTGCTGCCTTAGAGCTCCATTAATGCTCACTGCAATTACATTTGGACATTTAATGATGGCAATAGATGTGCACTGTGCACATCCACCATCCTCGTACTTAATTACATTTGAAATGTTTTTAAGTTGGCATTTTCCATTTGTAGTCATTAGCATAACGATGTCTTAAAGGAATAGTTTAGAATGTTGGGAAGTTGTTTAATCATTTCTTGCAAAGACAAAACAGAAGTGGGAAATCAATCCAACAAACTGGATTTACAGCTGGGTTATGTACTCTGTACTGCCCAGTTTCTGGAATCTTAAAGTTATGCTTATTCTTCATGCTAAGCTAGCAACAATCTCTTGGCTGTAGTTTCGGAAGGAGAATAAGTTAATTTCTCCAAATGTCTAACTCTTCCTTTAAGGGTGGTGTCACTAACAGATACTACTGTCTGTTGAGGTAGTAGTCCTGTAAAACTTTAGACAGTGAAGTCTACTGTCATCAGTGTGCTCTGTGAATTATCCAGAATAATTGGGACACTGTTATGAACTCTTCAAATAAATTTGCATTGACCTAAAACCAAAAGTATCTGCACTAGAAATAAAATATGTCTCTTTTTGTTAACCCGGACGAACATAAACTCCAAATGTCCTTCCTTTATAGAACTGTAAAGATTTCCATGGAATTGGAATAAACTGTAAGGAAGGAAAACAGAGCTAGTGGAATACCTGCAAATTGTGGGACAAAGAGGAGAACATTTTTTGCCTGAGGCTCCTTACACACCATGGGGACCGGAGGTATTTTATATACACTACTGTGCAATGCTCACAGGCACTATTAGACACCTTGAGAGAGACATGTTCTCATGGTGGAGGATATTTATGTCTTTGTGTTTGGTGGACAATGCCTTAGGGCCATGTGTGGCAGAAAAAGATGAAGGGGACCCTTGAAGAAATGGAGAGCCTGGCTCCCCAATCTGGCCTGCAGAACAGTGGGCCCTCTGGTTCCAGTAGATTGGCTAGAGATGACTTGGCACTCCAAACAAAGCTATTTCCGTCTTTCAAGCTCGCTTACTTCATCCTGATGACAAATGACCAGTGCCTGACCTCCCACGGCAGCCATTTTACACCTTAACTCAATTCATTAATGTTCTAAAAATACCCGCATTCAAACAACAGCCCACGTACTGGGGTGTGATGGTGGGAAAACAGAGAAGCCACGTGAACTGCACAACAAACGCCCGATAAAAAGGATTCCTGGATATACATCCAGAATTCACACTGTGTGTAGCAGAATAACATAGCCAAAAAGGCACTCTCACAGGGAGTTTTGGTGTTTTATGTGCCTGTGTGGCTGGGGGAAGCAGAGCCGCACTCCCTCAAAGGAGACTAAAGAAGAGCCTCAGCCAGCAGGATCAATGCCAGGCAGACTTGGAGCAACATGGCTACACATCTCGTCTTACCCTGCTTAGTGAGGGGATATGTACCATTTCAGAGGGAGTTATATGAGAGATAAGGAACACAGGGTGAGAATAATGAGGAAGTGCAGAAGAGAGAGCACAAACAAAGTGAATTTACATGTCTGCAGAAAAACAGTCCAGCAAAAGTTTATGGGCTGAAATATTTTTGAATAATATGCTACATACAATGCTGATAATGTGCAAATACAGATGATTGTAGCAGAGTGAATTGTCTAAATGGTCATTCATAAGACAAGTTAAAAATAATGATACCAGTGGGGAAATTGGGTCCACTTTATCCCAAAGAAGATGGCCCGCACCCCCCAAAGAATGATGTTCTGAGGATAGTCCTGCTGAGAATATCCTGCTTATAGAAAAAGGTTGTAAATGTAGGCCAAAGTCAGTGAGACACAGAGTGTAGAGAGAAGTCCAGGAGACTTGCCCAGGCTTGAGCTGGTCCCGAGTGTACCTGTGTTTTCCGCCCTGGTGTTCTTCCTGTTCCTGACTGATCACCCCTGCTTCTTCTACAGGTGAGCCTGCCTGTTCTGCTGGTCTCACCGGCACCTGAGCTGGGAATATGTGCTGACTGGAGAGCTGGAGAGTGGAGTGAGGTCTGAGAAATACAACCCAGACAACATGTGGCCACGGCAGAGGATTAGAGAGCAATTCTGCACACAGTCATGGGTGAAACTAATGGAACTAAAGGAGATGAGACACTTCAAGAGCGAAAAAGGTCCTTTCTCCAGCCAATTTCCTCTGGAGTTTTACATTATCCTCACAGTTCTGACAAGTCACTTTTCTACAGAGGTGCTAACTTCCTCCATTAATAACAATTAAATGATCATGCTTGTAGTTTTGCATGTTTTAGTCCATCTATTTTAAATCAGATTTTATTTCCACTACAGTCCATTTTTACTGACACCAAATGAGTAAATAAGTAAAACCATGTGTGGCATTAGCCGTTGCCACCACGGGTTCTTCGGCACAGACGACATACAGACAGATGACTTTGGATGATCTTTTTTCGCCCCCTCCACAGTGTGATTGGATATTGGAGAAAATTAGCTCCTATAGTGGCCAAAAGCTGCCCAGCCTTTACCAGTCACACAGAAACTGAACCTGTAAGAACCAATGACAGTATAAAGAATGGACAGTGTGAGTGACGTCACCCGTAGGTTTCCAAATCACTTTTTCAAAGCTGAAAATATGTGAAATCATGCGCTAGATGAATTCGTTTTTAGCACTTCCACATAGGCTTCATTCCCCAGCCGCTTGGTAAGAACACATGCGTCACACATACGCACACACAAGAAGAGAACATCCCAGAATACTTGGAATGCATCCAGCTTCCTCAATCCCAGACAAATTTATCTTTCTTGTCGCAGCAGTGTACATTATTCTACCATTACGTGGCGACGGGTGCTTGTGCTAAATAAAAACTGATCCCACTGATGGGTAATCATTTTAGGCCCGTGGCTTTCTCTTTGTGACTGCTCAACTATTTTACTCAGGGCAACGCGTCCTCGGAAACCGTGGAGAGGTAATAATAGACACCATCTTCCTTTTGTTCTTCCCCAGCTCCAGGCCTGTAGTTGGCTACACAGAAATGTGCCGCCATGCCAAGTGGAATCATTTGAGTTCTGTTGCCATTCAAAGCACAAACATTAGACTTTCCGCTTTAACGGATATTGATTCAGACCTCTTTTATTCATACAGCTTTGGAAGTTGCAAAGGTCCCATTCTTTACTTTATATTTGTTGAAACTTTACTGCACTTTCATTGCTTTTATAAGCCGTCTGCTTTCAGTTAGGTATTCTAGTTAGCCACCTTATATCACTACGACCATAAGAATGTTTTGTTACTTACAGGCCACCACATCGATGTTTTTTTTCAGTTACTGATTGCCACAGATCTATAAGTCACCCACTGATTACCAGACACCACCTTCACTTTCTATTTTGTTCGACCTATAAGAAAAAGTACTAAAATAATGCTGCCAATGTGGGATTAAACAGAAAATGACCTTGAATTTAATTGAAAGGCCAGAGGGCAAGCTTAGAAGCCACTGACAGATGAGGATTCCAAGAATTAGATCGGGGTGAAGAAAGAAGTGTTACTTTGTAGTAGCACTTTGTACTTGGCACGAGTACACAGTGGCTCATATGTGGTTCAGAGCCGAGCCCTGTGGCTATCTCTCCAGTGACAAGAACTTCTCGTACCCCTACTCTTCTCATGCTTAAACTCCAAACCTATCCTTTCTACTGTTGCCTCCTTTAAATAGAAATATCGAACTGAATTGACCTCTGAGACAACTCTTTGCAGAGAGTTTGGTTTCAAAGTGAAATATCCACTACTTGAGAAAATGATCGTACGGTGGATATTCTTTACAGAAAAAGAATGGTGAAGGTGAGAAACTGATCATACCTTGCTTCCAACTCCCAAGAGCTGAGTTCAAATATTAGCTAAATTCAGAAGTACAAATCTGTTCAGCATCAAATGACAAAGAAAAGTGATATTTATGTACATGATATAAATTTCAGGTATTGAAAATCTCTACAGTTGAGTACAAATGTCTTTCAGTTACAGGTTTTAACTCCAAACTTGGGGGAAGTAAAACAAAACACTGGTTCAAATTTCCTGTGGAGATCCGAAACATAATCTCTACTTGCCGTCCAACATGCCAGACAGTCTAATTGCAGCGCGCCTTAAGCACTGACATCAGCGCCTGCTTCACCCATATCTGATAGCAAAATAAAATAAGTTGCCCAGAATTGGTGCATCACTCGTCTCATCACCAAACGTCTTTCAGACGTTTAAAAAATGAGTGTCATGAACGCTGTTAAACATCTGGAAGCCATGAATGTCATGGCAGTACAAGGCTGCGTGATTATTATTATGGGAACATCAGGTTGAGAGGGAACACAAGGCACTGTGGCAGGACAGTAGGTCACTGGAATTGTGCCCTCCTCTATAATCACCTCTATTTGGAGGGGTTAAAAGAAGGGCCCATAAAACATGACCTTTCCTGTGGCTCTAATCGTTCTCTTCGCGGGCCAGGCGCCTTCCATTCCCAACATGACAGTTTTACAAGTCCCTTCTGACATTCTCGCCTGTGTTCAGGGACACTAAACACGCATAAGTACAGACTAGCAAGTCAAAGGAAAAAAGATGGGAGAAGGATGAAGGGCGAGAGGATGATGCCCTGGCACATGGTCAAAGTCAGTATCAGGAAGATCAAGGACAGATAGAACAAGATGTGTGCTTTACTTAGTTTGGATCTCATCATTAAACAATATTCAAAAAACAGTCTGCACCAACTCTACATTTGCATATAGTAATTTATAATGTTTTTTTTCATCATCTTGTGAAACCAAGATCTCAGTGTATGTAAAACATGAGAAGCTATCGTACCTTAGTATAGATGGCACCACACAACCTGAAAAGAGTTAATGGTACAAATACATTTCTTGTATAACTTAACTAGTTTCATTCTCGGCTGCATGACAGATGAGCATGAGTATGTTCCTAGCTTGTCTGTTAGCAGTTACAATCTTCTAGAACCTATATAATACATTTTTAGAAGACACATGACCTGTTTGATTTTTTGCTGGTGGGACTTAAAATTTTAGCTGCGTATGTCATTGTTATTTCAGTATACAGACAGTATACAAACACGCTAACAAGCATGTCAGTGGTGTTATACATGTTCTGGGACATACATTTTTGTGCATCAGGCGTATGTTGATCTGAAGGTTTGTTCTTGACCTTGAAAACAGTGTGACCTCGGGTTTGATTAACTGACGTTCTTAAAAGAGCCAGAGACAGATTTAATGGTGATACTTGAAACAGAGTGACCCCAAATCAGAGAAAGTAAAAGGCACAAGGCCGAAAATCGAAGTGAAGAAAAAAAGAGAATATGATGAGGTAAATGTCTGAGTGAATGAAAGATTGAGGTTGATATGGAAAGCATCTTGCAGTGATTCCTAGTTCTACTCGGGCCTAACTCAGTCTGTGGGTCCTCTTTTCTTACATTAAAGAGACGTTCTCCCCATCCTCTTGTACTACTTAACTATAACCTTTTAGACCTACTCCCAAAATAGGTTCTTTAAATATAGTTGCAGCACACACACATACCTGTAACCAAACACATATTACTCTATCATAGTGTCTGAAGGACATGATGCCCTGAGGTTAAAAAAACAAACTTCCTCTAGATAGATAGATAGATAGATAGATAGATAGATAGATAGATAGATAGATAGATAGATAGATAGATAGATAGATGACAGGACATCTGCTAACCTGATGGCCACAATCATTGACAGCTTCAACAGTGCTGTGAATGGTAGGCGTGACACTAAAAAGCACATTTCCTCTAAGGAAAACTGGTAATATCTATGCAAATTCAGAGATATTTTGATACACATGAATGATCATATTAACATGAATTCTGCTGAAGTCTCACCTCATTACTTTAGCCCAGAGCAAGACCTAAATTTAACCTATATTTGAAATGGATGCAACTGACAAGAAAGCATTTGGCATTGTTTTGCATAAGTGAGTGTAACAGGATTGGAAACTGGTCAGCCTCAGGGTGAAATAAGACTCCTTGATGGCCATTAGTGTATCGAGAAATCTGTGCAAATTCTCCAGGTTGTCTCATATAAAAAACAATCTACAGAGCTGGAGTGTTGCAGATGAAAACCATTAATGACACAGTAGGATTGCACAGAACCAATGAATCACATGGGCATCTGCATTGACACTGACCTAATTAAGCAGCTAATATGGCAATTCCTGCATGTGTAATCCATGCTAACATGAAGACAGTGGTAGGAAATGAAACTGTCAATCTGTGACATTAGCATTTCAGAGATTTGCAAGAGGTCATTTTGAAACATGGCACAGACAAATATGTTTTATTACATGATTGACAAATGTTAAGGAAAGAGCACAACTCAGTGTACAGAGGCTGACATTAGTAACAGTGTTTTTGCAACTTTTAAGCAAGGTCAAAAATGCTATGGAGGAGCTACTTTTAGCAGGTTGGTTTTAGCTTGTAAAAAACAACTGTGGAGGCTAAGTACATATTAATGACAGAAATTAAGACATTTTAAATTTGGGAGGAAATTATTAATAATTAGATTGGCACCAAGTGATTTGAATCTACTATAACTAGCAAATGACAATGTGTTGTAGCACTGAAGTGACTGATTATGCCAGGCTTTGCTGCTTGTCCAGTGCTCTAATACTGGCATGTCATTAGTAGAGCTGTTGGGCAAACAGCCTTACTTTCAGGCTTTGGCACTGTTGGGTATTACGTAATAAATATTTTTGAACAGATTTTAAAATAGACAACTGGACAACAACTTGACCTCTGATGTATCTACTCCTTTTTGTTTGGTTTGGAGAACACTGTCAGTCAATCTCCCCAAATAACTATGAGATGCTTGAAAATCTTTCCAAGAACTTTGGTACTCTTTGTTAGCAGTGCCAGCAAACCAGGAATAACTACAGAAACGCCTCCAAAATGCCAGGGTTTATGGGTTCAAGGAGAGAGATGTTTACATGTGACAGCCTGCAGTTTCTCACAGCTGGAAAGCTAAGCATAACAAAATTGGCTGAGGTCAAACTGCAGATTGGACTGATAGTCATACTCAGAACAAAGCAGGCAAAAAGTCCAAGACTGACTACAAAATCAAAGGTCTGTTTAATTTAACTAAGTTCATGCATATGTGTTTAAGAGCCTTTGTTGACATGTAATTGGACAGCATGAAGACAACCAACATAATTTAACAATGGATAAGACCAAAACTTTGACGGATAACCACCAATATCATCATTAGGTACTGCACTGAAATACACAGTACCTCCATGAAATCCAGGTGATACTTGGTCTTTCCCCTGGCTTGGTTTTGGATGCTGTGAGAACTTGACAGAGCAGACTGAATCCTGATCAAAAAGGAGCCAGTCTGACAGATCCAACCAAAGGGAATCTCAGATCTGATGCAGACACATGTATGGTGACACTGCATATCTCAGCATTTATTAATTTTTCTTTTTTGTCATAAAGGAAGTGTTACAAATAATGGGTGCGATCATTCAAAGGGAAACATCGACATATTTTAAATTTAAATTGCTGACAGTCATTCTCGTGTTGAAACAGTTAGTGTTTCCTGCAGAATTGTATACTTGTCAAGGTGGAAACAGCTCCAAGACAACCTTTTGACTATAATGGGAAACTAAAACTGAGTCATACTTTGAGAGTTGGTAAGGCACAGATGGTGACTCACTCCACATACTCACTGGTGGGGAAACTCTGGGATAGATTTCACCAACAAAAACATTTTGGAGGCATTTGAAAAAAACAAACAAACAAAAAAACGGAAAAGAAACTTTTATTGGATATTTTGTTCTTTGCTGGTTAATTTTGGATAGCCATGTCATATCAGCAGTGGACAACAGTGAAAAGCCCAATTTACTGAAAAGTCCAATGTATAAGATTTATAGGGCTCTAATGATAGGATATGTCAGCAAATTTGTTTCCATTAAAGTAAAATTACCAGATAATAATTATGTTTTTATTAACTTAGATTGTAGTTTTTATGTGTACAGATGCAAGTTCTCTTCCTCAGAGCTCACTATGTTTCTGCAGTAGACCAGAACAAACAAACTAAACACCTGCTCATGAACACCTGCACACTTCACCGCTAGATGGCACTAAATCCTAGACACTAGGCTATTTTAGGTAATAATTCTAACAAACTACATTGGGTGATATATCGTCTGACCACATTTAAAAACACCAAGAAGTGTTTGGGACAGTCACTCCTTGAAGGCATTCATAGTGGGGCACTTAGCTGTGCACATAAGAGCTGGAAGTAGCAAGAATAAAATAACAAAACGCACACATACACATACACACACACACACACCCAGGCTTCACAAGTTAACTGTTCACCCCAGTATATCCTGAGGGCAGTTGTTATTGGCATTTGCCGCCTGCCGGTCTGTCATTGCAGACTTAAAGAGTGCTCCACTGATTTACAAGTCATCTTTTTTCCCTCTAAGCATTCATTTTCCTTGTTGAAAACCAGTGCTACATTACCCATAATGCAGCTCCAGCACTGACAGCTTGGACTATCGTGCTAATAGCTGATTGAGTCTCTAACTCCACATCCCCAGATTCTCTTCATTCTCAAACAGTTTAGACCCAGCCAATGCTGACTCAAGTGACATCACTTGAGGATATTTTCCAGAGTTCACGCTGAGCTCCCTCTGGAAGGCTTTTTACAAATGTTTTTCACATATACAGTAGTACTGCCCAACACCTGTACACAGACTTGATGTGTAAAATCAGTGGAGTTTCCCTTTAATATCCACATCTGCAAAGAGTTTTAAAGGGACCCAAGAACATTCAGACCCTCTTCAAATAGACCTGAGTGTAATGAACCAATCCAAAGAGAGACAGACCCAAACAGAACCAAACAGAGAGAAAAGAGCAGCACTGGCACCAGCCTGATGCTTCATCAATGATCAATGAGCAGTTGCGACAGATGTTTCCTGCGATTCTCAGTTCACAGACTTGGAGTTGCGTTGAAAAACACATTTTTCTCCTGTAATGATCACGACACACCATGTCATAAGAGCCAGCCTGCTTGAAGTAAGACTTTCTTAAACAGCAGCTCAGTGTTTTGTTTTGTCCAAATCTAACAGTGACTAGCCAACGGCTCTTTGATATGAATACTACAACGAGCTCTGATGTACCCTCTCTGTATTGTAGCATCCTTAAACACAGCCAGCTTTACTTGAACTGAGTGTGGTTTTAATCATTAATGCTAAGTCACTCTGGAAGTTTGCTTGTATAAGAGCATCTGCCCAGTGTTGTTAATGTTATTGTAGTTTATATCTACCGTAAATGTGTGTGTGTGTGTATGTGGAGTATATATGCATGCCTGCACGCCTGTCTGTTGCTGCGGGCGGTGCACTGACATTGGTGTCATGTGATGGTGAGCGTGGAGAGCCAGAGCTGCACAGATGGTGTCAAGGCAGGGCTCCTCAAGTGTCATGGCCCCCTTGCCGTCTGTGCTCACAGACAGGGAGCAAAAGATCAAAAGGGAGAGCAAAGACACTTTGCATGATAGAGACAATGATTGGACTTGCAGACGCGTCTTCATAACACAAAAGCAGAGATGAAGAATCAGACACCATCTGAGTTTAAGCTGGTCTTTTTGTTGCAAACCCAGAGAGCTAATGAACACTCATTTTGTTTTCTGACAAAGGAAATGAAAACATGCATATTGTACATTGGAGGTCCTTAAATATGAAAAGAAATGTAGAAATGTAGTGTTTTATCCTTCAGTTTTGCATAATGCAGTCAGGAGGATAAATTATGGAAAGTAATTATTCACAAATATTTTTGTTTTCTTGTAATATAATAGCATAAAATGCACTCCTGCACCTCTATACCAAAAGTTTGTGCTAGAGCTTTAATCGACCTTCTTACAGTAACAACAACCAGATAACACAGGCATCAGGGACATTAAGTTATTTTGTAAAACAGATTTTAGTTTACATTTTATAAAAGAATTAATGTACAGAAGTGTTCTTGCCAGGGGAAAGTTTCAGAATCACTGTACCTAAAATACAGTGATACTGTACTGGATTAAAACCAAAATGTGTATCACTAACAGCACAGGTCTGAGTCATCAGAGATGTGTCAACACTGAGACTAGAGTCTGAAAGACTCAAACAAGCAATGCATTCACTCATGCAAAATACGCTCATTATTGTTTGGATTATTTTGAAATATGTTCATCAACATCTTCTTTACTTTTTAAAATCTCATTAAATTCTTGCTGCGTTGTTATTGAACGTACTTTAACTGTCAGAGGAAAGTGACATTAGGAGGAAGCAGACGGCTCTGAAACATCCCTGCGTGCAAACTAACCAGGTGCTAAAAGCTCAAGTGGGGGTGGAGAATGATAGAAGATGAAGATGGAGCTACTTTTCCTCTCACATTAAGATTTCAGTGTTTGGAAAGCCACTTACACACTACTCTAAGTGAGTGTGTGTGTGTGTGTGTGTGTGTGTGTGTGTGTGCGTGCGTGCGTGTGTGTGTGTGCGTGCTTGCTTGCTTGTGAAAAAGAGACCCTCTCTACAACTCCACTAGCCTCCTCCAGCACGCTGCTTAAGTGACTTCTAATAGAAAGAGAGTCATGGTTCGAGGCAGAGCTTGGCAGAGAGTGAATAGCATAATTGCCTGTGTCTGAGGAGGGCGGGAATACGAGGGTGCTACAGAGGAGAGGGTTATATTTACATGCTGGGTTGTGAGCGCGTGCAGACACACCACGGCATTTAAATCTGACACTGCAGCCGGCGGTAAACCTGCAGATCTCACGCAGAGCCTGATTGTTTTTACTCTGATAAGCGCTTGTTGCATAAATAGTGGAATAATATTGCAGTGGATGGAACAGATGAAGGAGAACATACAGAGTACATACATCAAGCTAATGTTTTTAACCAACGAGCGAGCAGGTAATGGTATGGACCCACTTTGTGTATAACTATTATATTTACATTGCAGAGCTAAGCATTAAATTCCAAAACATAAATACACTCCAAACTTTGAAAAACACTTACTTCTGTTCTGACGGTATCCAGAATCCTCAAAGAAGAAGTACTGTCTGTTCTTGAAAATATAAAGCATTATAAAAAGACAATAACAAACAATAGAATTGATGACACATCTATTTTTGGTTAAGATTATAAAAATTGAGCAGGAAGCTATCTATATATATGACAAAAGCTTTTGGATTGTGAGAAAGAGGCACAACTTGCCAAACATTTAATTTTTTTAATGAGTCTTTGATGATGGTGATGAGTGCATGATGAGTAAAATCTGATGCTAATAATACTACATTAAGCATCAACTGAAACTAGTAAAAGTTTAGGATCTTTGACATATACATACATATTTTGTCAGTTATTCCAGCAGTCATACAGACGGACACAGTTAACCAACTGGAGGGGTCAATGTCGCTGGCTGTACCTCATCGCATCTGTGATTTGTGTCTGTACGTTTCGTGATTGAGATTGCAGGACTACCGGCTACTGTTAAGTTTTCACAGATCATTTGCCATGACCGCAAATGGACACATACAAGAGAGAGCTAACATTACCTTGAATCCTTCTTTTGCATAATGTTTAACAAACACAGTGTGCAGGAGCAGCCAATGACTCAGCAGGTATTCAAATAACATGAAGAGTCGCGAGGGGATCAGTGCTAATGTGGCAAGGTAACTAGCTTCCACATCCCAGGGGGTGCTTTGAATGAAAGCTAGGTAGCCTAGCATGCTAGTTCAAAGCTAACAGTACGATGAGTCCTTTCCAAAGTTGGATGTCCTGAAGGCGTAATGCTAAAAGTATAAATCAAATCAGTGATATGTGGGCTTGATATGGGCTTCTCCTGTCAGTCGTATACTGTACCACAAATTTAACAGCGCATCCTATAGCAAGACAGCTTCAACCACTGCCATGGCAACCAACGCCGACTCAGGGGCTTTTAATTTACAGCTACTTTTGCAAAAACTTCAAATTCCAGTTTCGTTCAGCATTATGTCTGACCATGTGGACTGTATAACTGTTAGCCTTCATTTCTGAGTTGTAGCAGTCTAAATATCCTCAACGTCCTTGAGCTCCAGTCTCAGTGACTGACACTTGAGTATCCTTTAGTCTAGCAAGTGTTCTGCTACCGCAAGCTCAAAGTGTAATCCTCCCAAAGTCAAGCTGTTTACCTCAAAATCAGACCCAGTTCCGCATCTGGGAGAACATGATATCTGAGGTCATTGAGATAAAAGTCAAGACACGCAGTGACTTTGCTCTTTTTCTTTTTACATCAGCTCCCTCTGCTGCTATCCGTCTTTCATCCCCTCCCTCTCATCCTCTCTTTTTCAGTGCTCATAAAATAAGCAAGTGGCTGCAGGTATTTTCGGGTGGTGCTTTAGGAAACTAACCCCACTCCGAGTTGACTTTGTTCATAAAATATGGTCCAAACATGGCTGACGGATCGTCAAGGTAACAAGAGAGACTATGATTGGAGAGAGCAGACTGCATCAAAGTCAACCCTTCTTAGACAGACCTCAGCAATCACTACAATAATTAGTGATATTAATAATGTTAACTATTTAATCAACCTGTTTATTCTTGCATTGCTGATTGTTAGAACTGAACTGTCTCAACTGCAGTTAGCATTTCTGCAGTTAGATAGCATTTTAATATTATTATATATGATTGCCAACTATGACTGAGGTATTGAGTACCTTATATTTGGTATTTGCTCCAGTCACATATTGTTGATGCTAATGTTTCTTTAAAAAAAGACTTCTAACCTGTAACAAAGTTTTTCACTTTGTTACTAAACTAACCTACAATGCTAGAACAATCTATTTTATTGTTTTTATTGTAAAATTTAAACTCTCACTATATCAATGAACAAATTGAAAAAACAACAAAATAAAAAAACAACAGATATCCAAGGCAAATATGGCACACTCGGACTACAGCCTGTAGGTTGTTCTGCTTTTACTTGTAGTGTTAGTAATACATCATCATATCCATATTGCTATGAACTATGGGTAATCTTCCTAGTAAAATCTGCACCCCAAGACGACTCTCTGGAGGTTTGCAGAAAGTACAGTTGAGGTGTAAACATTTCAACAGTTTAACTTTTATAAATGTCACCATGTGGGTTTACAAGTCACAGGAGTACTATTCATCAAAAACAGTTGTACAGCATCTTTTATGACTGTAGAAAAGTTTTGTCAAGTCTGAGAAAAGTACTTATGAGACACACCCGGGTATGTCGGCTTGGCCTTAAGAACTTGATCAGATTTTTAACAGTGTTATACACTGGGCACATGGAGTCTCATGGAGTCGTGTAAGATCCAATGTTTTTGTAGCCTGATGACAAAAAGTCAGGATGTCTCAGCCTGTGCTGTATTGATGTCAACCATTCTTCTTCAAATATGTCGCTTACAAATCCCTGAATGCTAAATTGTTGGAGTACCCCAAGAAAGCGATTCCGTGGATTTTCCACCAAGTATAAAATGTGATGCTGTGGTTCTTGGTGATAAGCTGGTTAACAGTTACATTTTTCATAATTCATTGATGTTAAGACGTGTACTGAAATACACAGTCAGGTACTAGACATTCTATTTTAACATTGCATGTGTGTGCTGTGTGCAGTCTGAAACTATTCTCCGCAGCTGTACAGTGGCACACCAGTCAAGCTGCACTGAATTGAGTTGTGATGCTTGGTCGTGGTGGATTAAACAACCATTTAGCTGAGACACGTGCTAACTTAAAACACTCCTCTTCCCTTCTGACATCAAGCAGTAGTGGTAATTATATATATAATCACATGCCAGGAGGCATTAGCGGCTGGCACACAGTGGCATGCATCTGCTCAGCCTCTCACCCTCACGGGAGAATCGTCCCTCTGCACAGCACAGCCTGAGAGAGACACAGTTGTCCTTGGATAACAGCAGGCCTACTGCTGAGAGGCTGCTTTTCTCGCGCTCGATCAGCGCTGAAGTCAAGCTCTTAAAATGGCTCCTCGGCCTGCGGGAGCAGATGCTTGGTTACCCTCTACGTAGAGCCGAACTGATTCCCACAGAATTCAGGTTAACTGTCACAGAGTAGCATTCAAGGAACAGGTGGGAGAGCTCAGACTGGAAGTCAGCTTCACACTGATGTGTGCAATGAGAAATGATTTGTTTGCATCCATTCATCATTTCAGGCATCGTTTTAACCTGATTATCCATAAACGCAGCTGCTGAAAGCTTCAATTCCTGACTCATTCTTATTAGAGTAACAGCAACCTGTTGTGTGGAGGCTGACGGTTGGCGCCTTCTATGCTGTTGCAAAAATAGGAAAATAAGTTGACCAATTTTAAGTTGGGTCTTTCTATTGACGTTTGAAAAGACTATCACCAATCACTGATGCCCCTGCTAATTTTAACATGATTTATTCATGTACTTAATGGCCAATGGGCCATTAGTTTATGAGCTTTTTAAATATCTTTAATTCTAAATATGTATTTTACATTTAGACTATCCTAGAAAACAGTACACGAACAAACAAACACGTGTCTCGTCTGTGGTTAAACATTTTCTGTGTAGGAAGGTGATTCACTATAAAACTTGAGCCAGGTGGGACCAATCAGTGAAATGACCTGCAGCAGCTTGGCTCTCTCAGCGGAACGTGGCTACACGTCACTCTGTTAGATGAAGGCATTTGTGTCGTAAATGACTTTTAGAGTGTTATCAGATTAAATTAATTTTGGAGTCATTTATAGAAAAGGGCCTGCAGTAGCTACATTCTGCTGAAGATGTGTGAGTCAATGACAAAATTGCTCATGTGGGACTGAATCAGCGTTGTACTTTGACACACATGCAAAAACAAACAAACAAACAAACAAACAAAGAAACATCTCTTTTCTACTCTTCATCACTTTGGCTTGAAAAATATTTACACTAAGATTAAGGTACATTCAAAAGAGCAGTTTTCAGAAACTCAAGTAATTCAGTCTACGCCTTTCTCCCACTCATGTTTTGAAATGAATGATTGTACTCAACACCCACAAAGGGTTTTCACCAGCTAAGGCTGATATTAAGGATGATACTCATTTTACAGACCAATATGAGTCATATCTACACATAAACAGGACAGATGTGAGAGCTAATAAAGAACAGAGTCACTATTTGGACAGTTTAATGTTGATACTAATCTATTAAGAGACAGAGGATGTTGCCTTACCATGCACAAACCCTGACTTCATTTTTACTTTGACATCAATCCACACAAAGAAAATTCTAGCTTACACACTGCTTTTGTCAATATAGCCAGTAAATTCTTATTAGTGCCACGTTCTAATAACGTTTGCAGGGTGACTTGCTCCAGTAACACTGGTCTTGGGGAAGAAGCAGGTCACTTTTGATCACACATAATCTGATTCTGGCCCAGTAATTTGAGCTATTTCAGTCACAGGTTTGTGCAGTGCTGGCTCACAAGAAGCGTGCATGAACTCACATGGATTCACGGACTGTTTGAAACTGGAGATCTTCTCAGACAAAAGCAGCATTTTAATAAGTCACAAACCCATCTTAGTTTTGGCACAGGTCCTGTAGAATAGCAGCGTTGTTCCTTCTGTCACTCTACCACTTGGGCCAGACCGATCAAAGTCAATCAAATAACCAACAACTACTCAGCACAATTTCTGATGTGATTTCTCAAGACCTTTGTGATCTTAATGAGAGTCAGAGTCCTGAGAGATGGAGACATGAGCCAAGCCACTTATACTTTGGGAATCCTGACATTTATTTGTCCTAAGAAGACAGGGGGAGAGCTGGTATATTCCTTAATAAAAAAGTGGGTGAAAGCCTTTTAGGCCAGATACATTGGTGCCTATGTGGCAAATATGGGGCACCTCTTGTTCAGTGGATTACATTTTCGCCCCCCACATTTCCCTGCACTGCTTGATAGTGCTTGATTCGCTCTGCAGGCTATCCCATGTGCGATGAAGCAAATGTCACACTTCTATTATGAAAAACATGCAGGAGGAATTGGACATAGGGTGAACTGTCTGCTTCTCCATCAGCCTCCATGGATAAAAATGTGAGGTAAGCGTATGACTTGAGAGTTGTTGCAAACATATAGTGAGAAAAGAGAGATCTCCTCAGGCGTGGGCCCTTTCACCTTTTCCTTCAGAGACAGGGCTCTATCTTTGTACCAGCAAACCCCTTGTGGTTCTTACTGAAGAGCAAATGCACCCAGGCGTGAATACCCTGTTCTGTCTGCAAGCCTGGTGAAGAGGGGTGGGGGGGCTGCAGGAGTGGAGGGCTCCTCTGGGTCCCCAGGAGCCTGAATCCAGTAGAGAATTACTAATAGGATTGGTTCTGCCAGGTCGGTATCACTGAACCATAGAGGAAAACTCAGACGGACAAAGACTCCTGCGCTGCACTTATGTTGGAGGTCAGCTTGCTTTCACTTCAGTCGGTCCATGAAGCCAATTTAACAGAACGAGAAATGAATTGTTTCTCTGACCATTAAAAAATGTGATTCCAAGTCCTTGAACATGAATACTGACATTGAAGCAAAAGTCTTGTAATCATACTGAAGTCATGTTTGGACAATTTAAATATTTAGTTGAAACCATGTACAGCTTTAAAACAAGTGAAGGGGTGAGATTATCATTTCTTTTCTAAATGGTTATCTAGCAATAAACCATTCATTTCCAGCAAAAACCAAAGGGACACCGGCCAATGCCACAATATGTTCAGCACACATCGTTCTCTCCTCCAGCCCCTGATCTCAACATGAAGAATTCAACTTCTTCACTGATGTCACTGCTTGAAAAACGCTATATGGCGTAGCTGAAAGGAACTACAGAGATGGTCATAGTTTTTGGTCATTGGTCACTACAAGTGGTCCCTTTTTGGGCACTGTCATTAAGCCCCCTGTTAATATAAAAATATTGATAAGTCAGTTTTAAAAATATTTTTTTTTAAAACTAAATAGCCACAGGGCATATTTCTGAAGTCCAAACACGCAGGTGTCATTCTGATGACATAATAGATGTTTGAAGATAGATTTGTTAAGATGTACACATGAATTACTGTGTTCCAAAGGTATCTATTCTATTTATATATGGAGAAGCTTTCATGACAATTTTAAGGACAAATGCCTGAAAATGTTAAATAAAATGGCCAGATTATTTTTGAATACTTATTTAGACATTAGATTTGAGTTCAGTTCTTCTTCTTAAGTTTTACCTCAGTACCACTGATAACACAATTTTAAACTGCTCCCTTGTCCAGGTGACAACGAAGACCATGTGCATGATTTGGAAATGAATAACCATTCTGTGGACTCCTTTTCCAGATGAACACATAGCATTTAGAAAAATAAAGTGCTCATATAGTATGCTGTGTACCACAACCGACTACATGTCATCGTATGAAAGGAGTTTGAAGGGAGTGGAGGATTGTTCAGCAGAGCATGAAGTCTACCTAACAATATCCTCCGATTCAAATCAAACAAACTGCTAGTCCCATGAGGAAAACTGTTAAAAAGGCTTGACTGGAAGAGGTTCACAGTTCATCAGCAAAGGCAACTGTTGTTTACAGCATCTGAAAGTGGAGAAAGTCTCCTCGCCGATGTGATTCATACAGAGATTAAAGCCTGAGCTCTGCATCAGTCTTTACTTACACTTTTGCAACGGTGTAGATTTTAATCAAATCCCCTCTTATCCTCTTATCCAAAAAACATCAAGTCTACATTTTCGTGTAAATTTACACCTTGAGGAGATTTGCAGAGCTACAAAGAGAAGCGTTTTCCAGAGCTCCACTTCATGTCAGACTGTGTTTTTGTGCCAGAGGGCAGAGGTAGTGCAACGACCCTTCGTACAGCTAACTTTTCTTTCCAAGATACAACCTCCTGGGAGGTTTCTGTTACTGACTGCAGTCGATATCAGGCTGGCAGAGCCTGCATTACCATATGTCATCAGCAGCAGCCAGAGAGACCCCTGACAGTTCTGAAAGTTACATTAACAGCATTTACAATTACAGGTCCATAGGAAAGAGACTGTAGTACAATTCAGGTCTCCAAGGTACCTTGGAGAGCTTTTTATGTTGTTTCTCTCTGAGCCACACTGTCTTTGACAAACAGTAGACAGCACAAGTCAATGATGAAAGCACATTTGTGAAACAAACAATTTGAACAAATACAGAGAAGAGAGAAACTCTTATTGGAGGATTTGAGAGTTGGTTGTTTATAATCCTATGACACAAACGTCATCCATCTTAAAAAATCAAATATTCAGGAAAATGCATTTAAATGTTGATACCTTTAATAGCACTGCTGTCACACTATGTCATAAGACAGCAAGATAGATAGCAAAGACGTGTTTTGTTGTTGTTGTGGAGTAACTTCATTCATTTCCAAGTGCAATACAGAGACATACTGTAAGTTCCTGTGTGATTTCAGACAGCAAACTGCATCACCCCACAGTGATATAGATGTATTACATTTTCATCTATGCTACAAGTTGCTACTATCCACCTACTCAAATATCATTATGTATTATGTGTATTATTATGGAGCTGGTTGTATTTTAAAAGAAAAAATATATTAATACTCTGTACTCATGAAGTTTCTATAAAAAAAGACACTACAGTTTAGAGCAGGGGCTGAGAGAGCCATGAAAGCCACATATTTTAAAATGTATTTGCGTGAGAGCCATATAATATTTTTTAACACTGAATACAAATAAATGCATGCATTTTTAAGTAAGAACAATACTGAACAATGTTATTATACTGAAGCTAACCAATAATAAATAAAATACTTCTTAACATTAATGTGACTTGTGGTGCTGCATGGTCCCGATCATGCACCGATCCCCACTGCAACCGTTTCAGATGTAGACGTGCGCACTCACGTACTGCTGAGTGAAATCTCTCTGTTCTGTATCGTTAAAACTGAACAAAGTAACACGAAACACAACTGCTTGCTCGCCTACTGATTTTAATTGGGACATTTTGCAATAAACATAAAAGACATTAAAGGTGTGGTGCATGTTTGGAAGGCTGGGCGCAGAGGAGACCACCGGGCTCTCTCCGAGGGGAGGGGGAGAGAGGGAGATGCCCGGCCAAGGCTCCGTCCAGCATGGACTAAAACAGAGCACGGACAGTTCAGAAACTATTTGGAATGAGTTAAAATGATTTTTAAAACAGACAAAGTAGTTTTCAAGACTATATATTACTAGCGGATCTATTTTCGGACCCAGAGTGTGACTCTGTGTAAGGCCGTGACTGGTTCTGAATGAGGGCTTTATAGCAGGCAGCCACGATCCCATCTTCCTGGTACTGCGTACCGCCACTGAAAGTTCTAGTGATACGCAGTACCGGACTGTACCGGCTTACTTTCTCCCCTGTCTGCAAGCCAGATGCAGTCATCAAAAGAGCCACATCTGGCTCGCGAGCCATAGGATGCCGACCCCTGGTTTAGAGCAAATCTTAGTCAAAGTGGACGAAATCATTTGGTGGGGACTACTTACAGCAGCGGACTGATCCACATTTGGCACTATAGCAAGTATTTCGGAAGCATGACAGTGTCTGCACTTTATATGAAGAGCTGGACCAAAGACTGACATGACACCAGTCATGAACATGGAGGAGTTTTTATGAATGTTTGACTGTTGTCATTAAGTGTCATTTGGTCAGTTATCTGTAACGCATGTCTTTGTTATGACAACTTGACATTAACCAAGACAACCATGTCATAAACATGCCATAGCAGGCCTAACTATTTAGCATTTCAGTTTACTGCCATTATGTGGTTGAATAATAATGGCAATATTGGCAATCATGACATGTCATTAATTGTAAAAGTAACAATTAATTCCCTTGACCTCAAGTCATGATACATTTTGGACTTAACATAAAGATGTCATTGAGTGTCATTAAGTTTTAGTACACTCTCAAATACCTTTATAATGAAGTCATGAATAATTTACTTGACCTCAGCTGAAGTGGTACCATTTGGACATGTCATAAAGAAGTCATTTAATGATATAAAGACAGTCTGATGACAGAGTGCAGTACCAAGGTGATATATAGTTTCCTGATGGACAGATAGCTAGTTATACTAAGTGTAGCTGCTGTTAGCTTGTTAGCTCAGTTAGCTGTGCATATAGTTGCCAAATTAGCCGACTCAGCCCTAACATGGCAAAAAATACTGTATTCCCTGTCAAACTGACCACTGTCATTCTCTGAGGTTCGGTTCAGCTTTGATCTGGCTGTTCAGCGGCTAACAGAGGTCCGTTTGATTCCACACATCGCTACATCCTGCCTGATCAATACTGCACATGTGCAGCTCTCAGAGATGAAAAGGAAGCAAGACGGCTTATCAGAATTGCACACACACATAATCTTTGTCAGTATGACACATTAATTGTTGCTTGTATTACACAGTTAAGGACTTTTCATGGTATTTGACGATAAGAAAAACATAAAACATCATTCTTTGTGTCTTTGAGAGAGATGGTTAGCAGCATGACATTAATGCCTGCTATATTAACACATTAAAATTGTTGTGTGTGTACAATATAAACATTCATATAGCAAGTTCAGCCAACACAAATCATAAACATCCAGTGTGTAGCGCGTTATTAGACACTGTTGAAGCTGTAGCAGTGATGCTCCTGTGTGATGAACTGGTTGAACTCTCCTACAGCAGCGCCGTGGGACTCTACATTACTCATTATCTGACTTGAATTGCGTTTATTCAGCTTTCTACTAAGGCCCTCTGTTTGTCTTTCTGTCTGTCTATCTGTCTGTCTGTCTGCCTCTCGCTCTGTCCACCTCTGTTGTGTTGATTTGGCACTACATGTCCTCTAATTGAGCCTTGCCTGCTCAGATGTGGGTGCATTAAACAGTAGATCCTCTTTAAAGCCTTGGTCTTTGAACCAGTGTAAATGATCAGTGGACAGAGCTGAAAGCCAGGGGGTTGATCCAGCAGGGTAACCAGGCACGCAATTAGCATCAGACAAAGTTACCAAGAAAACACTGACATCCAGTTCATTACCATGCCTCGCTTTGTAGGGACAGAAAAAAACAACAACACATTTTACAGTTTCAATCACAACCAAAGCTGTCAAACAGGGTCAGCCCACAACTAGGCCCCATTATTATGAGATGACAACTCTTTCTGTGCATATCACGCTCCTGTCGTCTCCCAGCTGGTGTGACATTTTCAGCCTCACCCTCATCTGTGAGTGCTATAAATGTGGCCGTTGGCAGTTAAATAAAATAGCGTTAAGCATACAGTAAACACCTCTCTGAAAATGCAGCCTGACCTTTGCCTGTGAAGTCAGGAAGGCTCTGTGGGTGTGTTCCTACCAAAATGTGAGTTAATATCTGCAGTGGGAAAGAGTTTCTTCAATGCTTTTCTCTGGCTTAAAAGGGAAAAAAGGTTTGAAAGGCTGTGAAGCTTATTAGATTGCATCAGCCTTCAGTTGCTAAGTTACGGGATATCAAACCCTAGACAGAGGAGGTAGACAGGAATATTTTTTTAATCTAAGAGCATATCACTGTCCAGAATGTTCACTTTTTATGAACAAAGACTGATACAACAGACTTGATAAAACATTTGGTTATTTAAACAATTATTTCTAATCAGCTTAAAAAGAGTTTTTCACACATTATGACTGCCAAAACTGTTAGATAGTACTGGTAATGTAAATTAATCATCAATGCATCAATCCCAATGATGTACAGGAGGTTTACTCATTATAACTGCATGACTGTTGATGACCTGGACCATGTGACACCCAGTTCAGTGTATGATGCACTGATTTGGTGATTTCGAGGTCAAAGGACTAAAGTCACAATCATATGATAACCACTGCAACTTAAACTTTTCAGTTTTAAAGGAGCAGTGTGTACGATTTAGTGCCATCTAGCAGTGGAGTTGCATAATGCAACCGTCTTGTTTCACAGTTTCCTATTTTTCATGCATTTAGTGGCCACCATAGTTTCTCCTTGATGCTGGAAAGTATAGAGTGAAATGAGTGCTCTCATCCGCAAATACACCACTATATGCAGTTAAATCATACACACTACTCCATTAAAGCAAAAAATGTGGTGATATGTGACCTGGGTGTCACTTTAAACCAAATTAACTAAACCAAATTTAACCTGGTTTTAACTTTAGTTAGATTCAAGGTGGTTGGAATCAGCAACTACACCACTTGATTTCACTAAATCATACACACTGGTCCATGCACACAAAACCTTGCCAATTAGGCTACTTTATTTGAACAATGTTATTTAAAACAGGAACTATGTGGTTAAAGAAAAAACTCATTGCAGCAGCTGACAAAACAATGTCAATTCAAAACTTTACAGCATCTACATCTAGACTTCTATGCTCAGTGACTGAGATAACTCAATCTGCTGCTGAGGAAAGTGCAATATGGTCAATAGCTCCACAACAAGAAAGTAAGTGGACCTTGTTTTGTCAATTCTATTGACAAAGCTATTGACAAGCAAATCACACTATTCAATTTTTCCTGGGATTTTTTTCCTTGTCACACACAGATCGATGCTAATCGAATCATAACTTAAGAGAACTTAAAGATCCGGTGTATAAGATGGGCGGCCTTTATTATCTCTCTCTACCTCTACCTTTATCTACCTTTTCTTAGAATAAAGCAGGCGTGGAATATAATATTAATAGCTATGTTTTATATGCATGTATAATCATCAGACAATAAGAATCTTTTTGTTTTTGTTACTTCAAAATGATCCATTTAGGTACAGTGGGAGAGGGTCCTCTTCCATGGAGGCTGCCATGTTGAAATCATGTTTATACAGTAGCTCAGAACAGACAAACTAAATTGTGACTCTAGACAGGGCCTTTCAAGTGTTGTCTCTCTTTACACTAGGTAGGCGAGGGTGATGTGAGGAGATTGCAATGCAATGATTAAACCATTAGATGCAACTAAATGCTACACGCTGGACCTTTAAACTGAAAAAAATTTAAATTGAATTTTGAAACACACTGAGCAACACAGGGGAAAAAGGAAAATTCAAGAGATTTGAGGAATGAAAATGGGGGTTTCAGTGATTAAACCCATTCTTAACCTGTTCTCAGTGAATTCATGCTGGGCTCTGTAAGACAGCGACTGAGCCTCAGTCAGCCAAAGGAGAGCACGGAGTCAACAAACACAAATCAGTCTCAAAGTCGGATTTATTAATTACCTTTTAATGCCTGAGTGTCGGGATTTTGCAAATGGTGCCAGACAAAAGAACTTTCAGTAAATTCATTGTCCTTGGGAAGCACTCAATGTTTTAGAGTGATTGGTTGAGCATTAATTATTCATCGTTAAGCCCAAACAAATGCCACGTCAGTTATAGCTCATGTAGCTTAGGGGCTGACATCAAGGCCCCTTCTGGCGGTCAACGGGCAGTGCACGGAGGACGGGTAGAGGACACCTTTAGCATGCATGCCATCACATCCATAAATGCATGATACATAACTCTTATCTAACCCATTCCTGAGTGCACTTCTGACTCTGAGCGTGGCTTTAAACTGTATAATCCAATATCTGGCAGGGTGTTCTCTGCCGAGATCGACATCAAAGAACAAACCCGTCTCTTTCTCTTTGATCCGTTCCAGTTTCGGCAGCACTCCTCGCAGCTTTCACTCACAGTGACATCAATTTCTGTTTGCAAATTGGGCAATGAAGCTCATCCAATTTGGCTAACACTGTGTCGCATGCATTTTGTGAAAACAACCACCATGTCTTCCATTCTGAAGTGACTGTCACACTGAGAAGTCTCTACTCGCATATTTCCACTACATACATGCAGCATTTTGGCCCATGTGCCATTTTTGCCCCCTCCCCAGGCACCTGTAGAAACCTAGCCTCAATAAGGGAGGAAAAAGGTCAGTGGGAGTGAGTTCATCACTCATATCAGATGCTCTGTTGAACTAACACCGGTAGAAACTAAGACAAAGAGGAGTGCTGCCGTCATGGAAAGTCATACATGCACTCATGCTTCAAAAATGCTTCGTTCATAATCAAATGCATATCATGCTGACTGGGGTCCAAAGGACAAAGAGATCTCCATAGCAATGGTTACCCACAATCCACTTTAATTCTTTAAGGTGTCCTTTAAGATGCCCCTCCTGCCATCATTTCATACAGTTAAACTGAAGAAACCACAATGATGCAAATTTGTAACCAAAAAATGTAGGGTGGACGCCAAAGACAAAAAAAGATCGCAAGCACATGTGATAAAACACCTTTATTATTCTTTCCTACAACAGATTTTTAATTGCCCTATGAATATGCTACAACTACTACAAAGATTGTAAAAGTGCACACAAAAGGCAAAGAATCAGTCATAGAGACACAATTCAAGGTCTCAGAGTAAAACCATCGTCATGCATGCCAAATCTGGCACTTTAATCTACTGCGTAATAATTTAAAAGTCTCTTTGTGAGAGAGACAGAAAGCAGGCATGTTCTTCATTTCGAGTGTGTGTGTGTGTGTGGGAGAGAAAGGGTGAGTCCTACAGACAGATAGAGAGAGCAAGGCCTGATGGGATGCCGTATATAGCTAACAACTGGGAGGCAAGGGGTCCAATCATGCATACCGAACGAGTCTCCTTCATTAACTATCCAACAGGCTTCTTTCTTTCGCTTTTGTATGCACACAGACACATTCCTGCACTTTATCATTTTTGTTGGTGGTTGCATTGTAAGTTTCTTTTCATTAATTGATAACGTACAATAGTGATGAAATGCATCATATCCCGTTAGCATGAACCACAATGGCTAAAGCAAGCAGCAACCACTACAGGTGAGTCAATGCGTGATGTGAGCTCAGTAGTTTACTACTTGAGTCATATTTTTGTTTGCTGAGATTGCAGAACATGACAGGGGAAAGGGAATCCCTGGATGTATTAAATAGAGTAAGAGTATTTTCATTCATTAACTACTAAGTCCAAAAATACTGTATCTCATTGTGTAAATATGATCTTGGTGCTTACCTTTATATCTCACGTGTCTAATGTTCAGATAATTTGGATAATCATTGTTGTTTTGACATGTTTTGACAGAGGTTTGCACGATTGACAGGTGTTTCAGCCTCTTACTCAGCTGTGGTTGTTGCCTCTTGCTTGTACCACTTCAGTTTCTCACAGGCTTCCTCTCCTCTGACCACAATTGGATGTGTAGCTATAGTAACTTCCAAGAGCACCTACAGTCTACAGCCAGTATACTTAAGAAACTAACCAAAGAGACCCAAGTGCAGTATAATTGAAGAAGACGTCACAGACACCACATTGCACAGCTGACATGTAATGCAGTGCAGTTTATGAACACCACACTGATAATACACCTCAACAGAACCAAACCTGTTCAAAGTGTTCCTCAAACTAACATCTCTCCTAATTACCATAGCTGCAGCCCTCCACACTACTCCTGTACTCTGAGATATTATAGTCCACCAAAGCAGCACACGATGATGATTGGCGGCACAGATTAACATGACTGGCAGCGGCTACAAACATGCCCAGCAGCGTGCCGTCACCGCCCACGCTCCGGCAGCCATTTGCCCTGCTCTCCTACCCAGCGTCAGGTCTGCTGCTGTTTGCACGTCAGACTCTATTTACTCAGTGAGGCCTTGCCGTCGGTTTGCAGTGGATCAGCCACATTTCCTGGCTTCTTACAGCCTCAGACTGCACAATATGATTCAACGGGGCTTTCAGATTAAGTGGGCAGGCCTATGTACACCTGTAGCTCTGGTTTGACATGAACAAAAAGTAAAGCACATCACCATGTGTCACCTCTAACAGCAATAAGAAAGCAGTTAAAGAGACATGCACACATGGATCGGTTGTGACGCTCCAACACCCTTTTTTTCTTCTTTTTTTTTTAAACTAAGAAACTAGCACGTAAGGGGTTACTGGGCAATAGGGGTTCATGGTCGAGCAGGTTTCTGAAATCAATCAGTTTCACAGACCGGACAGATCTGAATGAAAACAGGCCGTGGTGATGAGCGATGATGTTGCCATGACAACAGGCAGACTGAGCGTGCAGCCTGGCTTTGGTATCTTCAGGCGTGCGGCAGGCGGCACCCAGACGGTTTGGGTTTTTAACCTCTTAAGTGGAAGAAAGCAAGCTGCAGTCTCAGATGGGATCATGGGAGGATGGGGGGGGATCGGGGGGTAAGGGGGAGGTGTGGTGGTGTGGGGGGCTGGGGGACTACAAAGTCAGGCATCAACTAAACCTCTGCCTCAGAGCGCAGACATGGGAAATGAAGAAGGTGGTGGGTGTTATTTCTTTTTTTTGTTTTGTTTTTTTTTTGTTACCATCCCAATCCAGCAATGGCCAACTACAGAGATATGAGAGGGACAAACAAACAGATTAACACATAGGAGAACACATACACCTACACACACATACAGAGAAAACAACCATATATTCTCAAGACAATCATAAACATACAGGAAAATCAGAAACTCTCACTCTTTCTGTCTCACAGAGACAAGTGAACACACCGACAGCCGCTGTTTAAAACACACTGCATGCAGATTAAAGAGGCAGCATTGAGAGTGAAGAGAGAGCAGGATGGCTACAACAATAGAAACAGCGTGGGGAGCCCAGAGAAACACGCCTGCTACCACTGACTGCTGGCACATGAACACTCATAGATGAGTTGGTTAAAGAGACAGATGAGACTTTTTATTCAGTAAACCTGGATAAACAAACTCATGAAAGGCGTTCTGACAGCCACAGACAGCTGATCTCACGTCAGTTATTATGATGTTAATGAAGCTTCTATTTATGGAGAATTGTCATATTAGTTGGGATATACTATAATTAGTGGAAACAAATGACTGCTGCTCTGTCATGCTGTTAGTGCTACTGCCTCCTAAAATTAGGACCACATTTCCCATAAACCCTGCAGCTCCTGTTGCAAAGAGGGCATTTTGCTTGCCCTCCCTCCTTCCCTGACACAGTGCACTGTCTGTGCTTAGAAGCTGTGCATTGGTAAGTAGTAATTTGGAATATGCTTTTACTGGACTCACCATTAGCTGTAAACTCTGAAAGTTTCACCATACAATTATATACAGTATATATCTTTCCCAGTCATTTCGATTTGGTTTAGGTGAATCAGACTAAAAATAACTTTTCTAAAAATTAAATAATGTAAAAAAAACAAAAACAAAACACAATTCTCTCTGAATTAGAATTTTTAACTTTCAACACAAGATCTACATAGAAACTGGATGGCTAAACTGATGTGTTCCCTTTAACACGTGTGGGTATGGGATGTATGCCCTGGAGCTTAGGGGTTAAGATGCTGTAAACCATGGGGCAGTAGCTTGGGACTTTTAAAGCATCCCTCTCCATCCCTCATTTCCTGTCACCACTCTCCTGTCTCTATCTAAAAAGGTCATGAAATGTGACCAATAATTCTTTCAACACACATGGCATGCAAGCAGCAGTTAATGTGAGTAAGAACGCTGGGCAACCGCCCGGAGCAGGGAAGAGAGAACAACTTCTTTCCATTGCCATAAGTGCAATAATACTGACTATATGGATGCATTAAGATACAGTAGACCTGAAACAAACCCATACCAAGTCTCTTTATTAATCTTGTTTCTTCTATACTTTTTTATATTAAATTTGAGGAGAAGAATAACATGAAAACAGTCAACACAACCTGTGGCTTGCAGAATACAGTTATCCTACCTTACCCTTTACAACACACGTCATATTAAGCATGACATAAAGAGCCTCTGCATATGGTGGTTGACTGTTATGTGATGATAACTGTGATGTATTTGATCCATGTGATCTTTTCATTCACCACCACACCCCTATGTTTAATGTCATTTCTAATGTGGAAGAGCACTTTACATTTGATACTGTCTGCTCTGTGGTGTCAGGGTCAGAGGCGGGCTGAGATTTCCACTGGCACAGGTTACCAGGCTGAAATCACACCTTTCATTTCCATGGAGCACAAATCCACATTACTCTCTCCTTGTCAGGTGGCCCCGGGGACCTTCTTTTACTTACACACACACACACACACACACACACACACACACACACACACACACACACACACACACACACACACACACACACACCTTTCACTGTGTATGGGACTTGTGTTAAAAGGTAAACCAAAAGCCAGCTGGGCTTTAATAACTACTGCTATTTAATAACAAAGGACACGTTTAGGCACCACAGAGGAGCAGCATCTCTCTGCGTGCTGCCACCATGACACCAAGAGGTCTATCATGGCTGCAGGTGGAACATTGTCACCATCAGGGAACATGGTTCGGATGCAGAGGTCCATACACACTCATAGAAAAAGCGGCTTCTGTGTGGAATTGATGGCAGGGAAATGTGGCGTGACTTCATTTCTGTGTGTGCACACTGGGTGAGTGTTAGTCGAGGGAAACAGATGTATGTGTTTTGTAAACACAAGCATTCAGCTCCATCAACGCCTTTCTGCCAGTGAAGCATTGCTGAAACTAACTCAATATTTACCTCTGATACATGCCCTGTTAGTTCCTCTGTCAGCAGAGTAATTGCCAAAAACATTTCCAAGAAATTACCAATTCTATTTACAATTGAACGATTAAAAGCTGTGGCTGTAACGTAATGTTAACATACTGTAATATCAAGTTATCAGACTCATAAAGTACACTTCCTGTATCAGTGTTTCTTTCTTTCATAAAGACATATCCCTATTGTTATCCTTGCTGAAAATGTGCTGATGGATCATGATACAGGACAAGTGATATGGAACAAAGTCAATCTCACACTTACACCCCAAACACACACACACACACACACACACACACACACACATACACACACATACACACACACACACACACACACACACACACACACACACACCCCCTTCCCCCTGTTGTTAAAAATCTAGGGAAACAGACAATGAAATATTGACTGAAGCAACAGGCCAAACTGATGCCATTCACCAACTCTGTATACTGTACATTCATAATATAAACTACTCACAAAAAGTTTGGGATATTCGGCTTTTGGATGAAATTTCAGAATACACCTAAAATGAACACACATGTCCAACTGTTCAATGTTTCAGTACTTATTGCATAACATGCTGTTTCCTAACAAGGTGATTAAAAATCACAACAAGTATCTGATCCATGAATCGACCACTAAATGTTCTGGTTCAATGACAGCTTGTATTTAAACAGTCCTCTTCATCGTGCTGTTCACATTTTGACATCCTGAGACCAAGACGACACCTAACAATCCATCAACAGTACCTGGCCCGTGCGAGGCTTCAAACAGTGTCACAGAGTGTCATCAGCAGGTTGCAGTAAGTCAACTTGTGAACAGTATGAGACGTGGTTGTCAAGCTGCAATCGATGCTCAAGCATACATGACAACTTACTGAGACATTTTTTGTTGTGGTGTACCCACCACTGCTTTTGTGTCAATACATTTTGAGATGAAGACATTACCATTGCATGCTGCTACTTAAATGCCCTACTTTCATGATACAGTATAATATCACTGTAGCATGAACTTTTTACATTTTCCATAAATTTCACCTTAAAATCAAACATCCCAAACTTTTTGTGAGTAGTGTATTACCTTAAACTTAAAAAGAAACAAAACAAAACAAAACAAAACAAAAAACTCTGGATGTATCTTTAATAAAGGGGGTCGTTCAAGGTCAATTTAGTTCTTCCTAAAATACATGTATAATAATTCCCACAATAGACACAAAAAGTATACTATATGATGGAAAGTCATCATTTTTCTCTAACACTGCTTCCTGTCCTCAATCATCTAAATCTCATAAAAGTCCATATAGTCCAGTTCAAACAGCTACCTGAGGAATGATGTAACCACAATAGAAATGAAACCAATGTGGTTTCTGTTTAAAGAGTTTAGAAAAAAAGTTTGTCAAATCAAATGATTACTAGAGCTGATAGTTTGGTCTGATGTGGAGAACATCATCTTCCATTGTATTTAGCACTAATAATAGAATAAATGCATGTATGAAATAGTACTTCATCGTTGTAACTAATGGCGAGACAAATTAAGAATTAATACCTAATAATACCTGATTTGTACCGCTTTTCTCTGATCAAATATGACCTCACATAATTCATGTGAAATATAAAAAAGCTCTTTCTTTGCCTAAATTATTTTTGCCAGGTCAGCTGTCTCTGAAATAACAATCAAACAATGGCTACACATAGTTTAATAAACCATTTTACAAAGTTATTAGAAGACAGATCCTTTCAAAGGAAATGCTGGAAGGAAGCCGACCATCAACTACCAGTTAGAATAATATAATGGACCACTATCAGCCTCCAGAAAGAATTCACAAATGAACTCCTAAGATAATTTAACTCTAAAGCATGCAGTGAAAACTCTTCCAGGATTCTGTGTGATTTAGGATGCTGACTACGAAACTGTCGGGAGCATTTTGGTAAAATTAACCAAAGGGCTGCGTTTAAGGAAGTTGCTACAGGTTACAGGTGGTCAAACATTAAGACTGTAGAATTTTGGAAAGGCTTATCAGCGCAGTAATCATTTTCTCCAAACAGCATATTAGCACAATGCTAAGTGCCACAATACACAGTATTCTAACTGGTATGTGCATGTATTTAACACAGCCTATGCAAGCTGTGGTTTCACAGGGTTGTAACCTTGAGGTTGCCAGGCAACCAGCAAGGACTCTGTTTCCCTCTGCCTCCAGTCTTTATGCTGTGATAATTGTCTCCATATATTTGTATTTAACTGACAGACTGATGATTGATTGAACTCGCAGCAAGAAAAGGTGAATTATATTATAATTATATTTTCCAAAATGGAGAACTATTCCTTTAAATGCCGTTTTGGAGGCTTCAGAAATATAAAGATAACAGGACCAACACCAAATATTTGTTTTTTGACATGAAATTTAAATAAATAAAAGCATGCAAAATATATGCTGCCATAAATTCTAGTGACATTTCAAATTCCAAAAACTATTTTTGGTATGTTGACCTTTAAAAGGGTAAAACTACATCCAGCAGGAAGCTGCTGCAGCACTGCTTTCTTTCAGGCAATATCACCTCTGACCACACCCCAATCAGTGATGTCACAGCAGGCGCTTCGCTACTGACGGTAGATAGAAAGCATCAGAAGGAATTTTCTGACTTCTGTGACTTAAATTTTTAAAACTCAACAGTCCACCTAATTCAACATTTTAGCTTCCACTGCTGTTTGTTACATCCGCAGTTACAATGACACACTGTCTGTGACATCACGAAGCCGTTTGTTTTGTATTCATTTCCATTCACACAACATGACACCACAGCCAGCAGTCATTCACTCCTGTGACATGTCAGCCTGCCAATAAAGGTTCGATTTGCTGTCTATTACCCAGAATTCACCTGCAGCCTAAGGCGAGCTTAGTGCCTTATGTCCTTCACTGATAGTGGGGGATCTCAATTTTAGAGACAACTGTTTCCTTTGATGTGCTGGTATGAAGTCCAATCATCACGCTTACAGCTAACTAACTTCCTCATGGAAGATTCAAAAAGTAAAAAAAAAAAAAAAAAAAAAAAAAAAGCCTAATCTCACCTTGCAGGCCTTTTACCTGCACTCCACCCGGAAAGAATTTCATTATTCAAACAAGTTATTTGCTACACACTTCACTACTATGTCTGAGTGTAAAAACAATGATAAAACTTATGATGATCAAAACGGAATGACAAAGATGCCACATGTGGCCTATAAGTATACATCTCTTCTATTCCCAGCATGAGTCGCTGCACTAATTTTGGAAATGATGAAGTCCCACACATTATTCTGTGTTTATCATTAATTGAGCATGTCTGGGATGCAGTTTGGAGCAGAAAGAATTGAATGAGGTCTAAACGTGTAACTAACACCCGCTGTGAGTATTGAAATGACATTTCTAGGGCTGTAACCTAATACAGAAAGTCTTTGCAACAGGAACAACAGAGTAACACAGATATAGGATGCATGGCTTAAATAAACAGCATCAGAGTGCAACAAATGTAAGCTATTGCCTGTCTGGCACAGACCTGCAAGCTTTAAATACACTGCTGCTGAGAATATCCATCCTGGCAGTGTTAACACCTCGTTTGTTTATGACAAGTGGAATCTGCTTTTTTGAAGTGGTAATTGCACCTGTTCCTAAATCAGGCTTTCAAACATGTGACAATCCTGAAATTGGTCAAAATAAGACTACCTCAGCAGGACAAAAAAGCTATTTCATTCAAAATAAATGAAAGGTTTTAGAGGAAATGAAGTTTTTGAGACTTTATACCAACTTCTAAAGGACTTTCTTGACTCTTTCAGGAAGATTTGTGCTTTAATCCGTGTGTTATAGAGTGCGTTTCTATGAATGAAAAGAAGGTAGGAAGTGAGTGAGGTGTGAAAGGATGAGATTGTGTGTTTGGAGAGCCCCAGACGCAGCGGTGCGCCCTTACCCTCGCCGCCCTGGAGGAGTACGGATCCTCGAATAGATTCCAGATCACCGGTTGCCACTTCCTCCACAGGCTGACATTACCGTCGGCAGCCACATCCTCGATGCCGAGCCTCTTCCCTATCTCATCGTCCTCGTCCCCGTTGTCCACGTTGAGCTCGAACACGTCCAGAGCCTCCTCCGCGTCCCGGTGCTGCCGGTATGTCATCCAGCAGCAGGGCTCCACGTCCGTCTCATCGATGCCCCAGAAGGAGAGCTCCTCTTCAAACAGCGGTCCGCACACATCCGCCGGGCAGTGGAGTTTCCCGGTGCGGTAGTAATTGAGCACGTAGGCGAAGACACCCGGGTGGCGGTCGAAGAAGTACTCGTTGGTCCGCGCGTTGTACTCGATGAAGCCGGGGACTTGTTGCAGCTGATCCAGCACGGAGTCGATGTCCGAGTCGGAGGCGAGCAGGGCCAGTCGCGTCCCCGGCAGGGTCTTCAGGGTGGTTTTGTAGGTTTCGTGCCTGGTGCCCCCGACGTTGAGGATTATCCTCTCGTTGTCGTCAAACTTGCCCATCGCTCTGTATCAGACATGACTTGATGGAAAGCGGGGGAAGTTGGCGAGTGCAGTCTGGAGGTAACGGCGAGCCCGACGCGCACACACCCACAGTCCTTTTCAAAAAAGATCCAGGATTTTGGCCGTGGTGCGCAGCATCTCCGATTTCACTCATCCGACGCTTTCGTGGCTATTTAAGGGGCCGAGGAGGATGTCCATCGTTTGATTAGGAAGATTTCAGAGAGACGGAGGTCGTCGATTTGTATCCCACAGTCCGTTCAGACAGTCGGTGCTCGGAGTGTTGAATGATCTCAACCGGTGGCTCCAAACAGACTGCGCTGCTGCTGCTGCTGATGCCGTTGCGCGTCTCCGGCGTCCCTGCCCTCTCCAAGACGCACAACCGCTCGTCAGCGTCGGGCTCGTTACTCCAAAAATATGTAACGTCCTCTCAAAAAAAGTAATATCGACTGTTTCCTCGTCGCTCCGAGGGAAAAGTCACCGATGACACATCTTTTTAGTTACAGCCAATGCTGCTGATTCTCTGATTTAGAAAATTAGCTTTAGAAAAAGTTGCTTCGGGGAAATCAATCAGCGCTCGTCTCTAGAGTTGCTGTCGGGCTTTTAGTTCGACAAAAACAAACTACAGGAGAATGATACGTGTTTTTGATTATTTTATACTACTTTAGTTCATCAAAACATTCAACCAACAAATAGTTTTGAGGTGCTGAAGACAAAAAAAGTTCATTTTAATTCGGAACACACAATTTAATTATGAACAACAAACTCCCCCCTGACATCGAAAGCAGCAATAAGAAGATAACTGATTTTGTTGTGATTTCAGCCTGTTAACATTCAACAGGTAGCTTACGGCATCTTTTGTCTGTATTTAGCCTTAAAAGGTTTATGAATACTACGTGACATTATACTTTTGATTGATCCATGTTTTCTTATTGAATTTGATTAATAGAGATATTTTTTCCCTTTTCCCCCCTTTCCATTTGTGTAGGAATAATGTGCAGACAGAGTCAGACTGTGGTTTAATCCCTAGAACAAGTCCCCTTTATCCCTGACACCAGGTGACCAAAGACCTTTATAAGGCAACAGTAGAGGTGGTACAAAGCTGGCTGAATAGTTGATTTAGTCCGTGGACAGAAATTTAACAATATGAATAGCTAACTTTAGTACTAAAGTACTAATTATTACTAAAGTAGTCAGCTAATTTCATGTCAGTTTTCTTCTCTATTTTCTCAATAATTTGACAGTAATATCTCAACAATCTAAAAAGTGATAAATAACTATATATACAAAAACACAAATAGAACTGAATTCATAGATCTGAATTACCCCAAGCATCTTTTTCTCTAAGACTTAGACTGCATTTTATTGATCCCTTTGGGATGACTCCCTCAAGGAAACTGAATTTCCAGTAGCATACGGACACTTGTATACAAAATGAAAAATATAAAGATAAAGATAGCAGTAGACTCTTAGCTAAATATATAAAGTAAGCAGTAGAACAATGTGTTATGTTCTGTTAAAATAACATTTTCATATTGCCGCATATTGAACAAGTTATAGGTCGATGCTGATCTACCTCTGATAAATTCCACCTATTGATATATGGGTCGTGCTCTAGTTTGGGAAGGTGTCTCAAAAATCAACAATGAACAAACAAAAAGTCAATATAAGCAAAACCTTAAGCTGTTGAAGAGGAGACCGCGGTGGAGGGAGCTGGTGCCTGGTCAGTGGTGTTCTATGGTGATATCAGCAGAGTTAAAGTGAGAAGTGTGAGGTTATAAAGGTCATGCTTGTACACCTGCACAAGCATGACTTAATGATAGTCAGTGAACAATGAGTACTGATGGTGAAGCATGAAGGAAGCAGCTGATGTAAGTGAGACTTCAGTGCCCTGACTGAACTAACGCAATTCACCATTATAGCAATACTTGTACAAGGCATGGTAACTGAGGCGATAGCAATAGCAGTGCTGAGAGTAGAGGCAGGCAGTAGTACAGCAGCACTAGTTATAATGAAAGCATGCAGGGCTGCATTAACCCGTCCTCTACTGATGGACACAACTCCTCAGTGTACACACTATGAAATCTTTTTTTTTTTGGGCCTTTTTCAAGCATTTTATTTGACAGAGACAGCTGAAGAGTGACAGGAATGTGGAGACAGAGATGGGGAGTGACATGCATCAAAGGGCCACAGGTTGGACTCGAACCCTGAGCCGCAGTGGCAAGGACTGAGCCTTTGTACATGGGGTGGATGCTCTACCAAGTGAGTTAACCAACACCCCCACACTATGAAATCTTCATTATAGAACAGCTTCATAACATTTTGTTTAAACCAACCAGCATCACTGCACTGGAATACAATCTTCCTCCAGGTCTGTCTATGTCAGATTGGGAGAATCTGGCTTAACAAAAATAACGTAGGCTTAATACCAACTGAAATAATAAAACATGTATTCAAACCATATTTTGTTTTGCAAACTGCCAGATAAGAAGATAAAGTTAGAAACAGCGTCAAATGTGAATGAGATGTGGTGCACTGCTGGAGGTAACGAACATCATTCCTCAAGGAGGCGATGTGAAGCTAATCAGAGCGTTTCCATGACCACAGTAGTAAACAAACCTGCCATGATGCCTCAGGAGAACATGTTTTCACTTGTGTTCCTGCTGAATGAAGAGGACACAAAGTGTCGTAAGTATGCTGATGCATACAAACATGTTCAGCTAGAGCTTCATTGAACTGGTCAGGGTTGTGTTGAGTGCAGCCATGCAGACAGGGCCAGCTTGTCTTGTTTCATGCTGTACTGCCCCCTAGCTTCCCCACTGAGGCAGCAGCTCATGGTTGCGTTGCATTGAAATTTGTGGTGACAAACTTCAGATTACAATAGCATGTGAAAATGAAAACAACGTATCATTCTCATGCTCACATGGACCATGTTTGTGCTCTTAGTCTGCTTTCAAGTTCACATGCTTCTTGACATGTCATGTAAATGTTGCTTCAGGCACTACCTCTCCATTTATCCTCCCAAAACATTGATACAAGTTAGAAAATGTGTATGAGATAGATGCCAAAAAACTGAAAGGTAAAGTGAAAGGTTTTGTGGGTAAGAGTCGACCATAAGGCCCGTCATCTGACAGTCTCCACTCACTGCAGTGCACGAGGAGAAAAGAGTGACATCTTTAGGGAATCTAAGCACAGCTCAATCAACAAGGAGATGCGGCAGGCGGCTTGCCTATAATTACATGCATCATTATTCCCTGATGTAAGGCTGCTTTGTAAAACTGAAACCTCTGAGTAACCTAATTACTCATTACTTGTCTTCCTCAAATCTGCTGAGTAAGAGATTTCTCTGCTTTTAAACATTAGATTTAAAAATAGATCATGAATTTTCTTTTAGCTATTTGTTATTGTTTCAATCATTAAATCATTGATATAGAACTAAACTAACTAACCAAGGGAACTGGTGTATAATCCCAGCTAGAATAAAGTTAATTCATTTGTCCAATACCAACTGCCTCACACACAAGTACAGAGGAGATTTTCATTCAGTGAAAGCAGTTTATCCATGTTGTTAACATACTGATCTGACTGTGAATGCTGTGATTCACTTTGTCTTTAAAACTTTTTCCAACAACGCCCATATGCTGAGTCCTTGTAAAAATATGATCAGAGCAGTAAAGGTTAAATACTAATATGGAAATTACACGTGACATTATCTGGGCGATCGTTTCACTATTTTAGCAGACAGCAGACAGTGAGGGTGACAAATAGTTTTATAAAGGGTTAAGGTTCAATCACGCAGCTTCCATTAAACTATGACAAAACATGATGGAAATGAGCAGCAAGAGCTGCAGCTCCGTTGTTGACCACAAAATGTTTGTTCATATGATCAGCAGCTGTCTTGAGTGGAGCTTTAGGGTTCTGCTGCCATTCAGTCTGTGGCGATGCAGCACTTGCTTGACTCAGTCTGCATGCAGTCAAACAAGCTGTGTTTGGACCAGAGATGTTATCAACTGTGGTCAACCATAATCACTTACAGGACATCAGGAGGCAATCTCAGAGAGTTCAGTGACATTTTGGAAACATCTATGCCAACAGAACTTATAATGAAGATGTTGTATTGTATGTTTATTTTCAACCCATTAGATTTTGTCATATTTGCAGAAGGAGCCCCACAGCAGCTCCCCTGAGGGGAGATTTTACTGATTTAATATCATCAGTGATAAACAGTAATAGACCATCCATTTTCTAATCTGTGCTCTATTTGTTGTAATATCAGCAGTGTAAAACAGACTTGGCAGCAAATCAGGACCACACATAAAAACAACAACTGAAGTGGTCTGTGGTTGTGTATTAACTATTCTTTTAGTGTATGGATGACGCTGCTGTGAAGCAATTAAACTGTTCATATCACCTGAAACAAACAGGAAATGATTTCATCTCTGAACATAATCCAGGCAGCGATGGTCACTACAACTCAATTAGGAATAATTATTAAACCAATTTAGTAACACACAAATGTAACTGGAAGTCAGTCGGTTGGAGGTGCTGAGAGAAATGTTTTCTATTTAATGATGTCACAACATGAACACCAACATACTGTATATGAAAGCAGCCACAGTAACAACACAGTCAGGAACACTGAATTAATGCATTAAAGAACTACACATGTACTGGAGTTCATTTAATCAGTGATGTACCCGCTCATATGAGACACCTGTCACTGTTTGCTGTTAACACAGTAACAGCAGAAAATGGAGAATCAAGGTCGGTAGACTACAATACTTTTAAACCTCAAAAAACTCTGATTCTGTGAGACACTCCCTGAAACACCTCAATGTGCTCATGTGTAATAGATCCAACCTGTCTTGCCTTAACTAAGGTTGGAAATGAAGTTATTATAGCATTACAGACATATTATTGATAAACAATAAATAAAACAGTCTTCAGTTTAATTTAGTTTTCTTCTGCCTAATTTCAGGGGGTGCTGCAGTCCCTCAGTGGCTTTCACAGAAGATTGAAACCCAAAACTCAGGTTAGGTGATCAGCAGAATTTGGTCTGAATTAGGCCTAAGTTGCCATGGTGATCTAGCCAGGTTAAAAGACCTTGGTGAAAGTGACAACTCCGGCCTTAGGCTCAACATACCTTGCAAACACGTAACGTTGCTTGGTAGTTCACCCCTCTGGTGTTCTACATTACAACAACAATATGTTCACTACTATAAACTGCAGTTTTTGAGTAGATTTGGCTTTAACTGTAGTATAGCATGGAGTGGAGTGTTGTCAATACGCCTGACTGACCTGCTGTAGACTCACTTAAAAAAAGAATACACTCACATTTTCAGTGTAGTTTCAGATCAGGGTCCACCTTACAGGAGTTCTTACTGAATACCAACAGAGGTCATACAGAACATGAACTCTTTGAAAACCATCTACTGCGGCGACATTACTCATTTTCCACGACCTGCTGCTTCTCATTTCAATTTAAAATGAACCAGCTGTGGATTTTGAAATGGGGGGTGTTGAAGCCTTTTAATGTTTTACTAATGAGGGCATTCATCACAGAAAATGTATTAAGTATTTGGGACTATCGTGGGTCAAAATGGTCTTTGCCTATAAACAGCCATCCTTGCACTGACCGATAGAGGAAGCAAATAAGATTCAGAGCCCCCCTCCTCCTCCTCCTCCCCCCTCCCTGTAATATCTTCACTAAAAATAGAGCAGCCAGATTGCTGATCTTTATCGGGAACTGGAGAGTAAAAAAACAGAAAAGTCTATTGGAAAGCCAAGGTCCTTGGCCAGTCCATTTTCCCCAAGTAGAGCCACACGATCAGTCTCAGAGGGGCTGAAGGCTAGACAGACAGCCTTGGCTGGTTCCAAGCCAGGCTCACAATAACATCCATCAGAAATGCAAGAATAGTTTATGATATTATTATGTTCAGTGTTTTCAAAGAAGAGGATTTTGTGAAGGAAAAATGTCTTATTACAAAGAAAAGAAAAACTCAATTCAGGCCTCAGCAGAGAACAGGATTCTCATATTAATTATAAGAAGCTTCAATTGATTCTAAGGCAATGAGACAAAAGAAATTTTGGGCCAATAGAATAAAGACATCGAGTGAATGATTGTATCATAGTTTGAGTTTCAGAGAAGTTAATTGGATGATGATTAATACTATTGAAACGGCCGCCTTTCACTGAACAGAGCAGCGACCTTGTCAGACAGAGGCAGGGAGAGTTTTCTGCCCTTTCAGTCTGAACTTTCTGTAACGTCCAGCACAGACTGTCTGCTGGGTTTATATCTGATGAAGCACAATACCTCTGACTCCCTCCCAGAGTTCTGACAACACAATCCTGCTGACTTTGAAGACATCCAGGGACCAAAAGGACAGTTTTTTGTCTGAAACCCAAAATAAAACCTGCTATTTCAAATTCACCTTCCATTAAATGAAATGCTTACACGCTGATATCTTATTTCTGTCACAGTAAGATGGCCATACGAGAGCCCAAGGAGCACTGTGTGGTGATAAGTGAAATAAATAAAGTGAAGAAAACAGACTGATCACTTCCAGTTATGACCACTTTTGTTTAGAGGGGTACTCCAGTGCACTCACAAGGAACAGATGAAACAACAAATGGTCATTATCAAAGCATCCTGAGTTTGAGCCCCTTAGTCTCCCTAGTCTCCCTGTCTGGTAAATTCACATCTTTTAGACACCATGACATATTTTATTAACACAGATATTCTGTCATAAATCTGCAGAAACTTGACTAGATTAGAACAAGACGACGACAACAACCCTGATGACATTATCTGGGGTAAACTGAGATTGCAAAATCTGAGAAGCATCACTTTCATTTATAAACAACTACAAATTTTAGGTCCAGTGTGGAACATTGAGAGGATTTATCAGCACAATATGGCAGAAATGGAACGTAATATGTTTTCATCAGTGTAGAATCACCTGAAAATAAAAATCAAACACAGGTTCTAGATAGGGTCACCATAGTTTTTCCTCCATACCTGGAAGAGGACGGTGAGGCAAAGGCTACAATCTGCAACTTCACTGGTAGATGCCACTAAATACACACTACACTGGACCTTTATTTTTTCATTTTTCATTTTAGAAACTTCATTAATCACATTTTTACACGTGAAATTATTCTTCTCTATTTGACCCATCCACTTGACACCTGTCAGAACACACATGCACATGCACAGGATCACACACATAGTGGCAGATGCCTAATACACACAGACAGGAGCAGTGGGCAGCAATTTGTGCCCTGGGAGCAGATGTTAAAGGTACCCTGTGGAGTTTTCTTGCAGGCAAATTATGTTTACATTCAGTGTTTTGTGATGAATGCATTCACTCAGGTCAATTTTCTGCACCCTGTGTTTCACCATTTGAATCCAGCACAGGAAGGACAGGCTTTGCCACAAACAAATCTAGATACGGACAGGAAGAACAGAGACCGTTACAAAATGTAAATGCAATGAAAGGCTATTGCTGAAGAAATGTCAACCTTAAACACAATCAAATATGAGGCTGACTCTCATGGCAACATTAAATTATAATTTGAAAATTTAATATTTTATTTAATGTTAAATATCTATGTTTGCTAGTTAGTGATGTCATTGTGCATTTTTACATTGATTGGCAGGCATCACTGCCACCAAGTGTCAACCAGTGGAATAGTGTGGACAGGAGCACTTATGACTTATATGATTTGTCATACAGTTAGCAATCAAAAACTCCACAGGCTACCTTTAATAAGATGAGAGTACCACAAAGAACCACAGAGATCTGGTCCATATAGTCATTTACAAGTCACACTACTCTTCATTCTAACCCAGTTCACCCTGCTTTTTTAGTTTAATAAGAGATATCCAAGAACATCTGGGGAATAAAGCGTGATTTAAGTTGATCACAGAGGCGATTACTGCAGTTAGCAATTACAGCCAAGTCATCAAAGAGCATGTAAACTGTGTCAATAAGCATATTAGTACTGCCAAGCACCCTTTAAATAGTTCAGTCCTTCATATTAAACACTTTGATGATGTTTTTTGGTGTGATTAGAAGTCCAGTGCAGGCCTGAAGGCAGTGGTGGAGGGATTTTTTTTTTTTTAATAGCTCATGTGGGCCCTGCTGCGAACACTTAACTCTATTTAATGTTGTGGTACAATTAAAAAAAACAAAACAAAAAAAAAAACACACACACATTATCCTGCTAACCACAGGCCCTTGGATGGAATGAGACAGAAATCCCAGTGGAAGAAAATTGAGCTGATTAAAAGTTGCTTTTCTAATTGAGAGAGACGAGCTAATTTGCGATGAATCCCAGATCTTTTTTTCCTCCACTGCATGAGAGGAAGTCATTAATAAACTGTGTATGTCTAATTATAAGTTATGACAAGAGGGGGTAGTTTATTTCTTCAGGATGCTTTGAAGTTCTCAAAAATACTTACATTTGGTTGGTATTAATTAAGGAGGGGGCCTCTTATACTTCAGTTTGATGTTAACTGCACACTATTTTAATGATTTTCTTGACAATCTTGCAACTAATCTATTTTTAGCATTTATCTATTGTACACCTAAATTATGATAATATGCCCTTGGCATGCAGTGTTAGACCTCTTACCTGACTGCCCTTACTCTAACTCTGATCCTGTGGCGCCATCTGCAGGATACACAGGGAGCATCAACACTTTCTTCAGCTTGTGGAGGGTACCACTTATCTGTGAATCTGCAGATACAAAGAGGTGTATCCAAATGAGAATAGAATCAGATGCTAGGCCAGATACTTGCCAACATGGAAGACCACAGCTACAGTAAGCAGCACAACAAACATGCAATGTTATTTTACAGTCCCGTGTTTCACTCTCATAGGTGTTTTTACTTGGCCTGTTACCCACTGTCTGTGTTGAGTGTTGTGTGGAGGCTTTTATTTAGAGCTTGTATCACTGGTCTTTTTCCCAGCAGGTATCTTGGCTTGCAGGTGTAATTAAATAGCTTTTCAGTACACGCAACTGACCTTTTTCACAGCAGCCATTTTGACATAGTAGGGTAAATAAAGGTGTTACCAATGATGCTAATTAAGGTTTGATTCCATTTACTGCAGCCCAGCCTTTCCACTGAGCCAACATGCACCGCAGCATCCCCCTGACTCTGTTTGACTCAAATGGAACTGAACCTTGATTAATTGCTAACACCTGTGTCAAAATGTCTGCCGTGAAAAAGGTCTATGCCAAAACCTCCTCTTAGTGCAATACACCTGTGCTTCTCCTGCTAGGACCTGTCAAAATGTGTGCCTTGAAAAGGTCTAGCGAAGCAGCTGAATAAAACTACAGCCATAATTTTATTATTTGTAATGATATGAAAAAAACATGACTATTTTCATTGGCACTTGTGACATGTGGCTAATTTTCTAGCTACAGGTGTCCTAAACGCTTCTCCTCACAGTTATAGAGCACTTTAGCTTCACTCAGTTCACTGTTTTACAGTTTTAGTTCACTCTCACTCTCATGGGAATGTTTTCGGCTGTAACATGTAGACGTTCTGAGAAAACTTAAGTTAGCAACTAGCTTGCAAACACGATGGAGCATTTAGCAGCTAAATAACCAGATATTTCCCTTAAAAGTTGGTTTGTGGAGGGCTAAATATGACTAGAAAGAAAAGGTTGGACTTACATTTTTCAGTTGGCCAAAAGAAAATCCAAATGATGATGTTTATTTGTTTGCTGGAAATGTAAAGGGCTATTCAAGTTAGCAAAATCAACCTGAAATGTGATAATGCTCTTAGCTACTACTTCTACTACTACTGCTTATCGCTGTGTTGTGTTTACGTACATCACATCATTTCCAGCATAGCTCTGCTTTTCCCTGTTTAAAATGTTTGAGCATTCACTGACAACAGCGCAACAGTTGTATTCTGTGAGGATTAGAAATACGCTTCATTGACAACATATGATGATGAGATGTGGGCTTAATGCCTTGTTTGTTTTTTGAGCACCTCCGCCAACTTTTCAGTTATATCACAGTTAAATCAAAACTTGTACATGACTTGAATGCAGCATTAACTAATCAGAGTAACTGCTAACACCTGTGTTGGAGGGATGACATCATAAAATACAATTAGCAAGACACGTGATAGAGAGGCTTAAATTTATATTACATTTAAATTAATTAATAATTTATTAGTTTAATCTGTAGTATTAGCACCAACCCCATTTACACGAAGTCATGTTGAAGCTTAAATGACCGTCTTCTGTTTAAAAGTCATACAGACAGACTGCGTCACTTTTTTAGTCGTTTTATTTTCTAAGTCGAGCCGAGCTTCATCACTCAGCCCCCACATGAAACACAACATTCAACACAGAAATGTATTAATGCATAAAACGGGAGAACTGATACAAAACATTTAGAAAATAAATGAAGGAAAAGATTTATGGTTTCCAACAGATGGCAATAAAATGGATGTGAAAAACTTAAAGTCGAGTATCTGCTCATCTCATCTCCTAATCAAATAGAAGTGGACCTATAGCACTATAAATGCTACACTCCTGGTGTATCTTATTGACAGTTACTTCTATTTTAGTGTGATTTTACTAAACTTATTTGGTAACTTATAACTTACTTTTTATCTCATCACATTTAGGCTATAGGTTATACCAAGTGCCAAGTTCAATTAAATGACTGCGACCTTAACTGTAATAGATAAAAATGGTCAGTTCATACAGTACATGCTACGATTTATACCTAATTAAACTAGTGCTGTTGTAGTCATAACTGCAGTCATAAATATGCTGCTGGGTAATGACTGACATCAGTGCCAATAACAGGATTTTCTTTTCTTTTCTTTTATAAAAAAAAAAAAAATCAGGAAACTGTATCACTGTATCTGGAAATGTAGAGTTAGAGCATCGTGACAGCCTGACGTATGTTACCAAACAACAGAAAACAATAGAAACAACCTTAAAACAACCTCTCATTGAGATTTCAAATTAAGTACTGAAATAAAAGGCGCATTTCTTCATTGGATACCATATTAGTATCCAACAAACAGAGAAATTGAACATGTCTCTGGTTGATTAAATGATCGTAATGATTGTCACTTTCCTCTTGTATAAATAAAAACATCATGCAGTCACAATGTGAAGGCAAAAAAATAAAAAATAAACCATGCAGAGTTATGTTTTAGAGTTGTGTTTGCCACAATGGCCACATGCCACAAGCCTGAGTCCACACTTCTACAATGTACATTATAATCATCTGCAGTTTGAAAAGGCTCATCACATCCAGCAGCATAAATGTCAATTCCTTTACGATTTTAAAAAATGTGTTTATGGGAGGACTCATCTCAGCAGCTTTCTCAGACCTGACAGGGGCACAGGGTGGCAGCAGAGGATGGAACAGGTTAAGACGCAACAGTGAAAGCACATTTTCTCTCTAGACTAACAGACACAAGAAGCTAGGTCTTTAAAAACCTCCAAGCTCATGTCCTGTGGCATTTATGATAGTGGGACAATGGCATCAAAAGATCCTTTTTTCATTTTTGGTTCCATTTAAGTGTCCCAGTAGGACATCTTAGATCTGTGTTTGACAAGTTGTCCACCATGAGCAAGGAGCGGTAAAGGCAAATGAGCAGTAACAGGTGACACTTAGGACAACCTCCTTTTATGTAGACTATACTCCTTAACTATTTGGATTCAGAAGCAGGCACAAACCTAAACTCATGACAGCGCTAAAACAAAACATGTATAGAAATTTCATTCCAAAATCAGGCATGTTTAAAAGGGTGATAATTTGTGTTAAAAAATGACTGACAACAAGAAAGTAAAGGACGTTATTGGCTCTATCAAGTCAGCTAGTCAGCACGGTTAGTACGTCTCTTCTGTAGTTTGTACCCAGTGCATTGCAAACACTGCAAAAGTGAGGGGAGCAACAAGATGAGAGTCCCAAGCAGATGAGGCATAGCGGGAAAAGTGTTATCATTTTGGTGGGGGGCGAGGCTGTAGTGCTGTGAGTTGATATCAGAGGACCTGGGGCCAGATGTATATAAATATGTATGGATAAAAAAAACATTTCTCACACATTTAAAAAACAGTGAGGTGAGAATGCAAGATCACGCATACTGTAGTGTCTGTATACCAATCTGTGAGGACACTAAAGTGTGAAAATAGAATTTTATTTAGGTTGTTACACTTTTAAGACTAGTTTTATGCATCTGGTCCCCGGTCTGTGTTCAGACAGGAGTCTTAAGTGCTGCCTGTTTCTATTTGGCGCCCATGTTGCTGAACTAGCGCTTCTGATGTGTTTTGTGTGTTTTCTGCCACCAACATGAGAGAATACCAGTCAGAAAATGCATCTGTGACAGAGAACTGAATCTGTTTTTCATTATATTTCTCCCCTCTGTAGTTTAAGTTCAGCTTTCAAGGGAACTCACCAAACCCTTTTGCACATAGTACACTGCACCTATATGAGCAATAATAGCCTAGACTTACATTTTGCCTGGTACAACAGAAAAAAAAGGGCCCTATGTGTTGACTTTTCTTTTCCTATTTAGTTAGTGTTTCTTATGAATGCAATCTTTGTTTTTAAGGATATGCAGACAGCCTTATTGGAATGAAAGCCTTTCAGATAATAAATATTCAGAATAATCTGTCACATTTCTGTACAGTGCAGAAGTCCTGCAGAGTTCATTCAGGCCTGTTGCGTCGTCTGAGGCCTGACACAGGCTGCTCCGCTCCAACCTCCTCAATGTTTGTCTCCCCTGACTCCTCTAGTGAGAGCTCTGAGTCCTCCAATCCTTCCTCCTCTATATCGTCGCTCTCCTCTTCCTCCATTTTCCCTTCTCCCTCTGCTTCCCCTTCAGATTCCTCCGGTATGAGCTCCTTCATGTCCTCGCCTTCTGTCGTAGCTTTGTCTTTATCTTCCAAATGCTTTTCATAAACTTTTTCCGAAGCCACCGCTGCTCCTGCAGAGGCCTGCATTTCCGCCAGAGAAGCTTCCGCGGCGGAGGAGTCATTGGCTCCGAGTGACTCAATGAGGTCGTCCAGATTTCGCCCGCAGGATGCCTCTGAAAGTCACAAAACAAGAAGTGTAAAGTGAATGACATTAATTATTAGTAAAAAAATTACTAAACACGTGTATTTCCATACAGTCATGTCCCAGTCTCAAAGAAAGACTGGACACAAACAAATAAATGCCAGATGCTAAAAATGGAAGCAACAGGAAGTAATCAGTGAATGAAACCAGGGTTTCTAAAGACACTAAGACTATTATTGTACTGATGACATTAGTTCAGTGGAACAATATACTATACTATAATACATACATTATTATTACACTCAAACAAACACCTCAGATTAATGAAAGCCACTGAAACATGTGCAGCATTATGCTTGAGGAAATCTGTATCCTCCATGTGCAGGTAGACCTCAAGAGTGAGCAGGTTTCCACTGAAACCAAACACTTCAGCAGCACTTGGCTTGTTTGATTGAAGGTGTGATAGTAAAATCAGTAGCTGTAGTATTTGGTTGCAGTGAAAGCCTGCGGAGGAAAACACAGAACAGCACCACAGCACTCAGCATGAAAAATTAAAAGCTTGTTTGTATATCAACGTAAAAATGATCCACAAAACTAGTGCCTGACTGCCTCCTGAATTTCCCTCAGGATCAATAAAATATCTATTTCTATCTTGACAGATTAGCTTGATAAATAACAAGATTTAGCTGGAAATGCAAAACAAGTGTCAGCAGTCATTTTAATCTTGCATGCTGTCATCAGACAGTCGCGGGGCTGTATTCTGATCTTTTTGCAAATTAGACTTCAACCACATTCAGATGTGTATAATCAGATGCAAAATACATTTGTACAGATGTGGCTGCTCATGTTGAATTTCAAATTGTGGTTTATCACAACAAGACACGCAACTTTTGCAAGCTGTGACTGCAAAATCGGGGCACGGCTGCATTGTCAGGATCTTAAAAAAGGCACCATCTGTTAGTGTACTGTATGTGCGTATCCTAACGGGTTTGTGATGCCTGAGCTGCCTGAGAGTGAGTTAACAGGTTTTGTCAGCCTGCAGTGTGAACACAGGCAAAGAGAGTCAGTCAGCCCACCGTTGAAGTTGAGGGGTGGACAGTCCATTCCTCTCTTCTTCATCAGGTACCGGATGGTCTGGAGTTGAGACATGATCTCGTTTTTCTGATCCTGAGCCACGGACTTCACACTGAAGAGAAATGACAAGTCACAGCAAATTCATCTCAGAGGATCATGTAGTAAGAACATTTACCTTTAACTGGAGAAGAAGGAAGTTGTAGCTACCAGCTGGCCTGACAGACCTGCTTATAGTATTACAGTAGCACTCAAACTTATGTCTTTCATTTGGAGACAGATCAGGGGACGCAATTCAAAAATAGGAGCGGTGCTGCTGCAGAATATCTCCTCTTTGTCTGGGTGACAGCAGGAGTTGAAGCTCCAATGAAATGTAAACAGAGTGCCACTTGCTTCTGTGTATTTATTTGTTTCCTGGAAAAACAGGTTACAGCTACAGAGGGACTTTTGTGGATACTGATTAGTATTTACGGTAGCCAAAGGCATCAAGTGTGCTTTACACCCCCACGGCTATGCAGTTAGAGCTACGAGCAAGTGTCAGCGTCTACCTTCCAGTGAACATGGCCCGACCCCAGACCACACAACACAACCACAAAAAACAGTGATGGCCAGTTTGACAGGTGTACAGTAGCCTAGGAAGGTGACGGTGAGGCGAGGCTCCAGATGCAGCTAAATTCCTACAAACTATTTACACATTACTAGTCTTTCTCTCACTCATACAATATTTTATACTATCTCAAACATAGCATGAAAATAGCACAAGATATATTTTAGTATTTCTGAAATTACATTATTATTATTTATACCACAGGTCTAATAAAAGAAAAGGGATGGAGGCAGCATCATGGTTCAGAACCACGAGTGTTTGAAGACGAGGCGTGGTTCACACGGTGTCAAGCCATGTGTGACAGCTGTCACTCACCAGTTAGTGAGCGGGTCCAGCTGAGTGAGAATGGAATTGAGCATCCGCTCCGTCTGTGCTAGCCTTTGTTCCAGCTCATTCAACTGGTTCTCTGCACGCACGCACACACCCACACACACACACACGACAGGAATTAAAACTCCATGTGTGGATTACTTGTGGTAACCAAATATGTTTGAACAGAGCAAACACGTATGCAAACAATAATCCCAGTGTGTGTGACACACACCTGCCTCAACTGATTTTTTGGCTCCTTTTGCAAACTTGTCCTTTTGTGCCTGGTCATCTGCAGACTTGATCTGGAGTTAAAAACAAAAGAACAAAATACAGATTTACAAAGTTGTAAATGTCCTCAGTGTAATTTGCCATTCTGTTTACTTACCTTCAAAAACTTGTAGGCTGCAAACACTCCAACTCCGATGGCGTAGAGAGGCATCAGTGTGAACACGTAGCCCTTGTTGTTGTTGGATTTGTACTTGTCGCTCTTCAGCTCTTGCTCCATCAGCTTTTTCATCTGCTGCACATTCTCAGGGCTCTGAGGGGAACCAGGGGTGTTCACGCTGATGGGATGACCTCTCACTGCGCCGGGCCCTGGACCTGCTGGTACAAACACAACATCACGAGGACAAACAGGGGGACGGATGGTGAGGTTTCTGTCAACTGTGACTTGTTTCATAAAACAGGATTGCCAGTAAAACAAGACTTCAGTAAACAAGGCTTGTTTTCAGGCTTATGTCTCCTAAAAGATGTTTACATACACTTTACCTAAGTTACCATAGAAACATGTCCCTCCAGACTATACTGCACCTGGCCAGGCTGGTTTTCAGTCTGGTTTGAAGCTTCACTTGAAGCCAAGCTGGAAGCACAGCGAAACTCAAACATTCAATTCTCCTAAAACTGATGAGCAGTTGGCAACTTGCATGGCAGCCATCAGTGTGTCAGTGTGTATGGATGGGTGAATGAGATATGCAGTGTAAAAGTGGGCAGACGACTAGAAAGGTGCTATCTAAGTACAGTCCATTTACCATTTACACTGCACTGAAAGTGAGTAGCAGGGCTACTTGTGTAGTTGAGCCTTTATGGTTTCAAAACTTTCAAACTGCGGTTAATGGTGAAATCAGTTCATTGCTGCATCTCTAACGGTCACACAGGGCTTGAACCCACAATAACACGATTATAGCAAAGTGCTGCAACAAACAGAGCTCACTGCTCAGTCTACAACACGCTGCCAAACATCTTCTTCTTTGTTAATTGCTGTTCATTTTTTGTAAGGTGACGTGATCTGTGCTCGGTATTTCAAGCCTGTGTTTCAAAGTCAAGAATTAGTCCTTTTGAAACCAGGCTTATGTTAGTCTGATCACACTTAGAAAATTCGGGATTAGTTAAATGGCAGTTAAACAATTTATTAGAGGTTCGACAAAATAACCTTGACTCAAGTCCATAAACTTCCTTACTAGCATGAATGAATGTACATTTCAATGTACTTTTTAATTCCTTACCATGGAGGATGAAAGTACAGTCATCTCTCCTAATTTTATTGACAAGATTTAATGATATAGGTACGGTAAGATCAAATCTTTTAAAGGTTCCCTGGGGAGTTTTCTCCTCTAGTAGTTCCATGGAGTGGTTTTCTTGATTATTTTGTCCATCATGACACGCATTCATTGGTATGAATCAAGCAACCACAACGAATGACAACAGAGCGTTTTTTCTATTACCACTTTTAGTCAGTGTCTGTGCTGAGAAATAAAGGTTGCTGCTTCACGGTCTGCTTGTGCATGTTTTGAGGATCCTGTATTTATCTCTTTGTGCTCCTTAGTGACCATCAGGGACTTCCTGCAGCACTTCTGGGTGTACGCTTCCTGAAGACCGGAGAGTTCACATCAGAGACGTTCACACCACCCTCCCCAATGCGTTCAGGTCAGTTCAATGATGGTTAATGATAGTGAAATGCATTTAACTTTTACACATATTGTTTCCTGCAAACTGTTACGGTTACTGTTATGGAATTTCCTATCCTTAGGTTACACAAGGTCACGTGTGGGCCTTGAGGTGTTTGGCTTTGTTTGAGAACAGAAGGTGCCAGCCTAGCTCAACACTGTGGTGGCCAGGGTCGAAGAGACCTAATGTTGCCTAACTAACTAACATGGGTAAAAACATTCTCTTTGACTATTTCTGAGCGTATAGTATTTGCGGTGTTATCTGTAGGGGTTTAAAGTCTGACCACCAGCAGGCAGAATGTGAGACCGACTCAGGCACTTCTGATGTACTCTGAGAGTGTCTCCTGAACACTTTCTTCCCTCCTGACCTCACCACTGACCATTGACTTCAGCAATTTCTCCACAACAGCTACATCCACCAGCGGTCCAGATAATGTCCAGTACAACTAACTGCCAGCTGTGTAAGTTTGACATCAGGCGACAGATGAACCACAGCTGACGGACAGAGAGAAAGCAGAGAGCCATGTCAGTTCAGCCTGAACACGGCTGTCTGTTTGCTTGCACTCCCAGTGTGGAGCTCTAATGCAGATTCTGTATACCGTAGAAACTCACTTGAACATGAACAATGAATAAACACACGTTCAAGTGTGGAATAAACCGTCGTCATGCCCATAAACTGTGCATGCAGTCTGCTGTTAAGACATTTAACTCAGGTATCCTTGGCTGAAGTGTAGAGACCTTGTGCGCTCCACTTTAACGACGTGTGGGAACAAGCCCACAGGAACCATTCTGCTGTGTGTCTTTTCCCACCTTACACTTTCATACCTTTTCTCGCGTGGCGAGAGTCCATTCTAGTTTCCTTCGCCCCGGTACCGCCACCGACGCCAAACAGCCTGGGCAGGACGACAAACGTGAAGAGCACGGCCGTGAAAGCCAGGGCGACTTGTTGTGATGTTGACAGAACCATCCTCTCGAGAGCACCACACGCGCGAACGACACGAGACAACCCGCCCAAATGGAGCTATGGCAGTCGGTAAAAAAAGATGTGGCTAAATAAACGGGACACCGGGAGGCAGCGTGACGCAGTCAGACTAACATGCAGTCAAAGCGAGTGATATTTGAGCCCGAACAGTAGGATATTAGGCTGCAAACAGCTGTGCTCTGCTCCCCTGCAATAACAAGAACAGGACTTCCGGGTAGGCGTTTTCAAAATAAAAGCGTCAAACGAAAAACTGACCGCAGTCATTCATATTCATAAATTAGTATCGTATTATATATAAATATGCTATCCTATATACTATATATTTCCTATAAATATTTCCTAGAAATAAATATATAAGAAATAAGAAATAATAATAAGAAATTATTGGTGGATGTAGCCTATTTTAGTTACATTAAATAACAATTTCCAGGAAACAATGGCTGTACAAGGACTCTTGTATTGTATCTTGTTGTGAAAATCTTGTATTCTATATTGCAACATCCACGCTGAAGACAGACCGCTGAGGATTATTCTGAAGCAGTGGGCTGTGTTAATTTCCTTTAATGTTGGAGCATGTGGTCGAGTGGTTTGAATTACACCCAGTGCTGTTAATATAGCATGTACACGTCTGAATAGACCACGTGAAGCCAAACTAATGGGAAACATTTTCCATCTCGTCTCTACGAATGACATGGTGGTCGTGTGGTTCTGTGTTTCATTAAGTCATTAAGGTTTTTGTTTTTTCTGTTTGTTTGTTTTTAATTTGGGGCTAGTTATTAGAAGGACCACCAATAATAATAATAATGATGATGATAATAATAATCAGAATCATAAGCAAACATGCTGGTATTATCTGCAAACATTTTGTGAAATATTTGGATCCTTGCCAAAAGTTGGATAAGAAAAGTCTCATATTTGTCTGTTAAATATGAAGATACAGCCAGGAGATGGTAGCTTAACATAAAGACTGGAAGCAGTGAGAAAACAGCTAAGGTCAAAGGTCAAAAACACTTACCACATGTGGCTGACAACACTGTCTGTGAGCCAGGCTTGCCTCTCATATTTTGCATGATAATAAAAAGACACATATCTACTGGGGCATAATTATGTTGCTATTTTGGGTACCTGGAACTAATATACATAATTGATCAGCACTGAAAGAACTACAGTGTCTGCTGTTTTCTCTAAATGTCTCATTTTCTCAATAGAGCTGACATGAGAGCCTGCAATAATTTATTTTGACAAATATTCTGGTGTAAATGTTAATGACATGGAAGAAGTTGTTGATTTAACACAGACAATGTGGTGTAGGCTACATGCTGTTCTCTGTATACCTAACACACTTATAATATATAATAAAATGTTCTACATTTAATCGTCAGTTTATCTGCTATTGTGTGAATGAATTGTTATAAAAATTAGTGTTAAACTGTGTTTCAAATGTCTTAAATCATATGATGTGTACGTGAGTTCTCACGTTCTCACATGTTCTGCTTTTCACTTCTCTATTATGACTGTGTTGCCATCTGTATCTATCTATATAAATAAGTTATGGGCTTTTATTTTGAATACCACGTACCCAAACGTCCGGGACACTCGTCTCCGTCTCTGTGGTAGTACACAGGAAGAAATGAGCGACACTGCCGCCTGCAGTTTTCAGGGATGCACTGCATGTCTGTTTTGTTAACACAGCTCACATTCCCTGCATGGCTGCGTTTCTTGCTTTGACTCCTCTTGCAAAATCAAACTTTTGCCTCAAAACAGTTTTACCTGTGCTCAAAACCAAACACTACTCTCAAATCATAAACAAAGCAATCAAAATGATCTACACTATCAAGCAGTCAGTAAACAGTACACCAAGAAATAGAAAAGACATTGTTGCAAACATTTAGTTCTCAGTACATTTTTAATCTCAAAACAAATTTCATATTTTTCCGTCATTGTCTTTTGATGAACGAAAACATGTTCTATCGTAGTAGCTCAAAATTGATCAGAAATTACTGCTCTGCTTTGGTCTTTGCAATTTTTTTGTTCTTACTCCTCCTTGTACTCCTGTTTTTACAGTACTGTACCCTGCATCTCACAAACTTCCTTTGTCTCTGTGATACTGTAATTCTTGTTCTTTGTTGACATGAACCCGCAACCAGTCAAATTCTATTGATCAGTCAGTATTGTAAACTAATAGAAAACACAATGTTCAGGACCATACAAAACAGACTGAACAATTAGCTAAATGAATTCAGGTACTCGAGACCTTTGTTCAGGCAATGGGTTTTAGGGTTTGAGCAATTGAGAAAAACATTTGGTGTGTGTGGTTTCACACACGCTTTCCTCCTGAAGTCTGCTGCTTTCACCGCGTGGAAAGAGCACAGCGTGGGCTGTATATCAAAGATTTTCAGTGAAACTTCTGTGCTGCGCTGCAGAGTCGATTTGCAGCAGAGCAATAACTATCATTTGATCTGAAATGCCTCCTGTGTTCTCCACAAATTCACTAAAAAAAAAAAAGTTTGTATATCAGACATGTGCCTATGCCATATCTATGTTACGTAAAAGCCACAATGATAAACTCAAACCTCTCTTATGTTTCTTATTTTCACCCACTTATGGCTCTGCATGCATTGCCTCACATCCTGCACACACGGCTATAGCATCACACTGATCTGTGCAGCGCCGGCTAAGGTATATGAAAGGTAAATGCCTAATGTTATAGACATGTAGTTCTTTTAAATAGCCCTGCATCAGGGGGAAAACTAATGGTTGTGCTGTTGCTACACCACACATAGTTGTTTCATCTGACAAATTACCATCACGTTACATTATATTTTGCACAAGCTGCTGAGCTCTTGGCCCTCAGTGAAGAATGAAATATGCAGAGGAAAAGAGTTTCTACAGCAATTTCTACCACTACAGAAGCAGCTGCCAAAGCCACTGCAACAACAAAGTCGTTTTTCACATGCTCTTTTCTTGCCCACAATCAAGCCTTCAGCGTCCCTGTCAGTTCTGCATTCACAAGTGAAAGTCATAATAGGAGTATGTGAGGGGAAATAACCACACCCACCCACAACCACCCACACACACACACACACCCTCCCACACACACACACACCCATATCTAACCATTAACTGACACATCCTGTTTTCTTTTTTGTTTTCTTTCTGAGGAACATTATTTCTGTCCACCGTTTCTTCTCATAAAAGTTGCTACCATGATTATTATTACTTATTTAGTTTCATTAACCAGCTCACAGATGTACATTCAACTTCAATGCTATGATTATTTATGGCAGATAAACTGAATTGATTTAAACTGAGGTGACCGGACTGCAGAGTAAAGTGCACAGCCAAGCACAGTACCGGATATGAACTGGCTGGTCTGCAGGAAGTTTACACCCAGCAGGAATACCCTGATGGTGATTAAGCATCTGAAGAAAAGAAAATATGCGATCCTCTAAACATGCACACATGCGCCAGCTGAGCGAGAAGCAGCTTTTTTCTTCAGGCTATATAAAGTCCCTTTTGGGGATATCACTTCACACCACTGACCTGGAGTTTCCCAAATGGGGACAAAAACTACTACTACTGCTGCTGCTGCTGCTACTGCTACTACTACTGATACTACTACTGCTACTACGACTGCTACTACTATCTACAATTAACATTTCTTTAGTCTGAAATATGTCCTCAGAACGCATAGCTTTAGTCAGCCTAAATCACACACACAGACTCACACACACACTGCACCTGTGCAGTTTAATCACCTGTGCAGTAGCTGATTATTTGTAATAATTAATTAATTAAACCCTGTTATGTTCGGACAGTCAAACATAACAGGGTTAACAGTTTGGTTAGTTTGGTTAATAGACTGTCACCAACACCTGGTTCCACCTGGGAGACAAACACATTTTTTTGATTAATACAAAATTTCCTTCATTAAAAGGATGAATTGGTTCCTCAGATGGTTTCGGGAGCCGTTCAGACACCTGTAATGATAAAATTCAAAATGTCAGTTAATCTTTTTACATATTCAGTCATGAACTCATCTGTCCAAAGCAGAGAAGTTTTGTGTGGTGTCAGAGGTTGACTTGTCAGGCAAACCCAATGCTGGAGCTACGTTGAGAGCATGTTTCAGATCTTGAAAGGCTTTGTGCATTTCCTCAGTCCATTGTAGCACAGATGGAGCTGATTTCAGTGTGGCGGCTTGCAACACAGAGGCATGTTAGCTAGCAGTTTCACCTTCTCCGGTGACAAAAGCCGCTGTCCATCCTACAAAACATGACCAAAATATGTCACCTCAGGTCGGCAGAATTGCAACTTAGCCAGTGACGCTCTGTGACCACACTCGGCCAGTCTCTGTAGCAGCAAGATAGAGTCTGTGTGGCAAGCTTCATTTGATGGAGAAGCTATTAGGAGGTCATCTGTGTACTGCAAGAGAGTAGAGCCCCCTGGCAGGTGGAGCCCATGCAGGTCTCTTTTTACCAACGCTACATACACCATGCGACTCTCGACACAACCCTGCGACAAACGTCACCAAGTGCACTCTTTACCTTTGAATGTGTATGCAAACAGATACTGGCTATCTGGATGCAATGGTATTAAGAAAAATGCAGAACTTCAATCAATGACTGTGTAGTGTGTGGAGTTAGATGGTAAACAAGCTAAAATCGAATTGGTGCCAGGCATAATCTGGAACTGCAGGCACCACAATATTATTAATTGCTTGCAGGTTCTGCATGAACCGCCATTCATCGGGGTGATTTGATTTGGAAATTGGTAAAAATGGGAGTGTTACATGGGCTGGTGGTTTGAACAAACACAATCTGATCCAGTAGAGATCCAGAATGACACTGTTAATTCCTGCAATAGCTTTGTGAGGCAAACTGTATTTGTGGAGGGGGCATGGTGCATCAGCTGTAGGAGAGAGGTGTGGGGAGGGCTCAGGAGAGCAGCGCCAGGGGAGTGATTGACACACCTGCGTTTGGTTGAGCTAATCACTCTCTCCTTCTAAAACAGTAGCGTGCTGGGCCTGGAGAGAGAGGCAGAACACAAGGAGACAGCACACACGGAGGCACACGGCTGTGGAAGACCAGAGAGGCCGTCTGAGACACAGCGTATATTGTGTGTGTGCTGCGAACAAAAATAAAAACACTTCAAACGTCATCCACAGTGTCCTTGCTGAGAGAACCCACGGTGGCATCAGGCCACGTTACAGTATTATTTAATCATTAGTAGCTTATATCCTATCAAAACTTAAGAGCTAACTTTAACGGTATAATCCTTGAAGAGAAAGAGCAGAGGTTTGTTTTGTTTTTGGTTTTTCTATCTTCACTTCCTCATCACTAAAGGTCTGTGTAAGGCTCCTCCTCTCTGGGTCTGGCTCCTTCTTCTAAATCTGACTCATGAGACTGTCTGCTGTCTTCCTTCGCCTGTCCGTACTAACTTTACTTTCTAATTCACTACTGTAGCTGTTAGTAGGAGAAATTCTTCATAATTCGTTGCCGAATAATGAGTCAGCTATGTTATCATTGCAAAATGTTCAGCAGAGCGTGGAGAGACGAATCTTAGCTTGGCGCTTTGCTTCGCTTTGCCACACGTCGTAGTTTTTGCACATTTTTCCAAATCATCAACATGCCTTTGTTTTATCGTAGTCATTTTTAAAGTTCAGTTACCTTTTTCTTGTTGCATTCTTGGATGTATCTGGAATCCCAGGATGGATTTCCAACAGTAGAGTCAACATTTATCTCAGCCTATTGCAGCTTTTCTCTCTCAAATGTTCCCTCATATGGCCACATGCCATTCATCCATTCACACAGAGAGGAGTGAACGGAAACACGAAATCCCATCCTTGCAGTCTACCGACGATTCCAGCTGGTATTTGTGGAGAAAACATTGCTTTAAATTATGATGTTCTTTATCGCCCCCAGTGTATACACAATTAGCATTAACGTTTCCCACAGGACACAGAGCAGATGATCGCCGATCTTGACTTAAAGGAAGGAGTACGTTTGAACTCATCTGAAAATGTCTTTTCTACAGTTTAAATCTCAGGTGGGTCTCTCTGTGCCGAGTGCAGCCCGAAACTGCCCCGGAAACCACCAGCCACGTAGCTGCAACGTGGAGGTCTCAAACCCAACCCGCTACCCCTTCAGAACCACACACTCTGTTCTGTAATCAACATTTCTGTTACAGCTCCTTCTATATTTCATTTTAAATTTTTTACACCGTTGTCAGCTTGCTTGATTTCTCACTTTAAATCAATTTGCCAATTGAACATCTAACTGAGAGGTCTGTATGACTGGTACGTTCCGAGTAACGCTCCCAGTGGTTCCAGCCAGGACATTGTCGCCAAGACACTGAACTTCCTGACCCCTCTTGGTTGGGTCAGAGATGTTTTAATTTTTATATTCCAGGCAAATTAAATGAGCACATAGTTTTTATGATTTCGTCAAACACAGACACGTTAAGGCACGGTAAGGCACGGTAATAAAACGTTTGCACTTACCACGGCTTTGTTCTGTTGAAATCCTGTTCATGACGCCAATTGTTGATGAGAAATTGCTGGAATCTACACACATTATTGATCTTCTTCTTCTATTTATCTTTTATTGGTGTTATACACACGCCGTGCTATCTATCCACCTGTGCAATATGCACCATTTATTGCTCTTTATCACTTTACACCTCTCTACTTTTTATATGTATATGGCTTTAATGTGAGTGTGAATGGTTGCTTGGCTCTATGTGACTTGTCCAGGGTGTACCCCGCCTCTTGTCCAAAGTCAGCCACAATAGGCTCTAGCCCCACTGTGAACCTGGAGAGGATAAGCGGTTACAGATAACAGATAGATGGGTGGATTTAGATGGCTTGTGTACATCTTTTATCTTATCTGATTATATATCTTATCTTTTATCTTTATCTTATATAGAGGTTATATTTTTTGTAACAGAGCCACCCAGCCAAAGAATTACGCTGAAGAACTGGATTAACAATAAAACATCTGTTCTATCTAAAGGACTCAACTCAGTAAAATAATACACACAAACGCCATGCCATCATGCTCTTGTGTTAAATGTCACAAGAGCGTTTCGAAATGATCTTAAACGTCAGCCAGGTGTGAAAGAGGCACACTTACCTTCAAAGGATACTGTTTGTCCAGGAATGTGAGCCTGTGGCGCGGTGAAAGACGTTTTGTTACGGGACAGTAACAGAATGATGATTCATCTTTGAGAATATTACATATTTCAGAATAACACCTGTGCATCTCCTTCTAGCGAGTGTGGAAGGTTTTAAAAATGGTCCTCAACCCTCCTCATGTGAGTGGTCTCTCTCATGAAAGATAAATAATATAATATTGGAGACGATATTTCATTCAGTTCATATTTCTGGGTGAGCAGGATGCTGATGAAGCTGCAGTTTGAAAAATAGGCTGTGTATAACCTGATTGTGTTTTAACAGCATTTCACTGACTTATGTCATTTATCCTTTTTTTTCCCTTTATGGTAGACACATGGAAGATTTGTAGATATAAAGGGCTCATCATGAAAATGAGCCACAAAGCTCACCACATTCAGACCAAATGAGGTGCTGTGGCAGTGTGTGGTGGTGGGGTGTAAGTAGGGGAGAAGCTGCTGGGGGTGTGTCTGTGGTAAATGCAACTACTGTGAAGGAATCAGGAAATAACTTTTTTTTTTTTTTTTTAACTTCCTCACCTCTTATTTTGCGAGCCAGATGCAGACAGAGAAGATGGGTGATGAGGGTCTCGTAAAATGTAACCACTGGGTGTGTCCGCTCTGTCCCTCTTGAATAATGAATGGAAGTGAAAAAGGTTTAGGATCTGTTAACGCTGCACCTGTTAACAGGCCCTGGGGTGTTAAGAAGGAGTGTTTAGACCTTCTCATCTGTTACAGAGACAAACAAGCAGATCCGGTTGCTTTCACCTGACTTCTGATTCTGAGCCAACTGAGGAACTTGTTTCATTTTCTTTGCAGGTGAGTCAGCCGTATTATTGCCTTAAGCGTGATGTATTCAGAGGTATCATTACAGAGAAACTGGGTGCGAAAGAAGACAGTGGATACTGGTTGCTGTTGATAGGCATTGTACAGGTGGGACTGATGAAAATAAATGTGTTGGAAAACTTAATTAATTAATTCAGGCGGCAGAAATGATTTGCATTTGATTTCATGAAAGTGGTGGTTTCTTGTCTACTGCTTACTTTGGGTTAATGAAAATTAGAGCAGTTGAAACAGCAGTTGAGTGTTTAAATCTGTGCACTTTTTGTCTCAAATGATTTCTTATTCTGATTTGAAAACCGAGGCCTTTTTCAATGGTTTAGGTTAAGGAGACAACATGAGTATACGTACGTTTATAAGAACACCACTACAAGAATATCACACAGAGAATAGCACCCAGAGAATACCGAGTTCCAAGTATTTCAGCTAAAAGGTCAGAGAGCCATGCACAAGGTGGTTCAGTCTGACAAAGAGTGAGAGAAAGTAGTCCTAGGTAGGTATTAAAGTGGCAGCCATGATAAGAGCTGTCAAAATTCTCTAAAAATGAGCTTCACTGCTTCCTTTCTTACCTTTCACCTTTATCAGAGGATACATCAGACCATCCTTTACAAAAGGAAAAGATAACAGCAGCAACAAAAAAGCCATGCTCCATTTGGCCATTCACAAGCAGGCCTTAAAAAAATGGATGCATGATGCAGAGTTATAGCAGAGAGAGAGAGAGATAGTGTGTGAAAATGAAAATATTCACATGATGAAAACTGATGTAATAGGATGAACAGGATATGAAACCTGATGTCACGTGGCAGCTTTGCCTTCTCATGAAGCCTGATTAACTGTCGCTTCCTCCTCTTCACCTCCTGCTGTTCTCTGCGTTAGTTTTGCCTTGTTGACTGTGGCTGCTTTGACATGCAGTGTGTTGGTATTCAGTCTTTGTGTACGCTGTAGTGAAAAACATTCTCAAATCGTCATAAAATACTGTTAATAACTAGATATGTTGTCCTGGCCATTCAAACGAATATACAAAACATCACACATCATTTAGTGTGATGGTTAATACCTTATCCTTTAACAGCCTCCCTGTAGTTTATCATGTAAGTTACCATTACTTATTAATCATTTTTGATCTTTTGTCATAACTTTATAATATACTGAGTGAGTGGAGAGAAGGATGAGCATGAGTAACCTCAGAGAATGAACTACAAGACAAGATAAGACTGACTTTACTGATTCCACACTGCAAATTCAGCTGTTACATCAGCTCACACTACATAAGATAATAATAAAAAAAAAAATAATAAAAATACTCAGAAATAAAAGTGAGAGAAATCAAAGATATACTATGGAAGACATGCATGGTGTGCAGCATTATGCTAAAATGTAAATCTATAAAAGGGAATATTGCAGCTAAAGGTGGAGGAGAATTACACTGTGTGCATAAATACATAGAGCTGCACAGTAGTATGTAGTAGTATGATTTTATTGAAATTTGCGTAAGGGTATGTAAAGAGAGCTGAAGCAGCGCTCCATCATATCAATGACTGTTTCATGCAGTCTACATAAACACGGACAACCAGTTTTCCCTTGACACTGTCACCAAGTGCTTGCTCACGGTGGGCATTGTTGGGTCTCTGTAAGTAATATTATAAAGAGTAGAGTCCAGACCTGCTCTGTGCAGTGTCATGAGATAACTGTGTGAAAAAAATTGTCCACCTGTCACGAAGGTGGAGTGATATTGTAAATTTACTTCTGAATACATTAAATAAAAGGGTTTTAGAATCCATAGTGGTGTGTACTTTATTTGTAATTAATTTCCCACGACATTTACCAGTGTACCTTTATTGAAGGTGATCGATCATAATTATTTGGGAAAGACAGGGAATCTGCGGGGTATAAAAAAGTATTAAAAGGTAGTAAATGAACTTAGGGAAAATTAAGGCCCTTAAAAAGTATTAAAAGGTATTAAATGTCTTTTTTTTTTTTAAATAGTACATGATTTGTTGTAAAAAGTTCGCCAGAATTTATTACATATGTGCAGTAGACCTATTTTCCATAGCACACAGCAGTAAACTCAGGATTGAGTTCTTTGTTTGTAATGTTTAGTCAGTATGTGAGAGTCTCCTGTCCAGACATTATGGTATATGACATCAGTCAGCCTCGATCCATCTCTGCTGGCCCCGTGTATGGTCTGGAATTTTATGTTTCTCAATAAGAAGTTAGTGGTTAGTATGACAGTCCGACATCACTGAATACTGAAAAGTTCTCTACATGGTTGATTGCTGGAGTAAAACTTGAAACAAGCTTTTGCACAAAAAAAGTTGAAATTACATTGAACAGTAAACTTAAAAGTAGCAATAGACAGACAAGACTAACAGACAGCACTGGAACAGCAACACACTGTCTGTCAGGGCAGCTGCACAGTCAACAGAGAGCTAATGAAGACCATCCCATGATCAGTTCATCAGAGTTCATAAGAACGCTGCGCAGTGAAGATACAGACCAGTTTCACAGAGGAGATGGTCTGTATCTACTGTACAGACTGTAAGATTTTTGTCTGTTAACAACCGTTAACAGTTGCTCTTTTGCTGCTGCCAAAAAGGACTGAATTATCTCTGGTCCAGTGTACTCTCTGCTAAGGAGATGAGATGGACATGGAAGCAGTGAAGCACAGTTCCTCAGCTATGGCTGTAGGCTGAGCACGCACAGGGATTGCAAAAAGCTGTGGGGCGCCTGCAGTCCTCGGGAATTTCTTTTGCGGTCTGTGGGCGTTATAGATCATTCATTTCTTTCTTCAGTGTCAGTTGTCACCATCATATTGATGATGATGATGATGATGATATGTAGGTGGTGTTTACAGCCTGAGGAGGCAGTTAGAGTGCTTGTTGAATATGTGTCTTAACTGAACTTAACTAAAAAGAAGCAGCACAAGTTTGTATTTTATAAAACTGGATCTGTTTGTGTTTGACTCGCTATGAAAGAAATGAAACTGACCTCTGTTTGGAGGACAAAACCAAAATGATTTGGTCTCATTTCCGTTTCTAAAATGTTACACACCGATGATGAAAAACAAAATGTGTCAGGACAGGAGATCAGTTGAGATGAAGGACTGACATCACTTTTAAAACTTTAAAACACCCCCTGAAACACACAAATGTCTTGTTCACTGCTGAGAAAAGTCAGTGATTTAACAACTGACATGAAAAATGTATTTGATTAAAAGTAATTGTTGGTATTTTTAATGAATTTAACCACAGAGTGCAGGGCTTAAAGAACAAAACCATCGACTCATTTTTCACTGTGACACATTGCTGTGCTGATGACTGTTTTTCTCTGAACCCAGAGAAGTGAACAACCACAATCTCCTCCCTTTCTCCTTTTTTCTTAACACAGTCACAACTGGCAGCCATTGATAATTAACCTACTCAAAATAAAAGAAATATATTTCCATGACATTATTTAGGTAAAAATCATGTAACAAAAATGAAATTCCAAGCACACACTGTATGTGATTTTACTGTAATTCAGTTGGTTATCTACATTAAATACAGAGAAACTGGACAAGGTGCCATATTTGTTATTAATGCATTTAAGTCAATTAAGCTATTATTTCACTTAAAGGACCAGCATTGTAAATAAATATGTCCTACATCTAAATGTAGATTTTAGATCGTTTTAATTGTCCGTCTGAATCCTTCGCCACCTCCATCAGAGGTCATTTTGTGGTCATTCTGGGGCTCTGTTGAAAAAATGTAGCCACACTCAGTGTGAATACACAGTTTAGACATTTTCGTCCATTGCCCACCCATCTTCTTCCCCCCTTTTACCCACCAGACTTTGTTATCTTGGTCATATTTGGTCACCTTTTTCTTGGTTTATTCCAGTATCAAGTGGAAGCCTCCATGGCTGTAAAATTAAGTTAATGCCTTTTGGAAAATAGACCAGGCGTCTCTAAGCCCTTTTGTGTCTGACTTCCGTACAGTCCTTGTTCCACGGTCGCATCTGTCTACAGCATGTAGTAGTATTCTCTGCAGTGCGCAGCGGAGCGCACAGCCGACTGGGGCGCGTCTGGAGTTTGGGGGGAAGAATTGTAAGGTGTTTGAACTTTCCAACAAAAAACCTGTGGCTCTTTACTGCTTTCACGATATTAAATGGTGAGTTTGAGCAAACTTTTAGTTATCGGGTAGATAAGGGAAACTTTATGCCTTTCTCACGTTTTGTGCGGTTTCTGTGCCATGCCAGTTCCTTCTTTTTTCTCACGGTGGTCAGGCGCAGTTTTTGTACTGTGTGTTTTCTTGAAGTTATCACCAACTTTATCTAACATAATGATTATTTTAATTTTAAGATGCTATAAATTATGTGTATGATCTATGATCTTAGAGGTTGGCATCCTCTCATTGCCGACATGGCTGTGATCCGCTTCAACAAGAACAGACATTTTTGACTCTTAAAGGCCAAAATGAATATTAATCTGTGAGGACGCACTCATAGAAAGCTTGTCTGCTCTTCATAACTTAACTACCTCACAGGTGATGCCCTCAGCTTAAGTTAGTATGATGCAAAATGATGAGATCTAGTAATATAACACCATTGTAAATGTTTGGTTAATATTATACAGAATTTGCACACTGTCATGCTCAATAAGAGGAAGAATGATGAGGAATAGAAATATATATATATATATATATAAACTGAACATCAGTTGAAGCTGTTTGAGTAACTCCTGTTGAGAACTGCTCCTGTAGGTGGGAGGCTTACCTCAAATTTGTGTCAAACGTGTGTCTAAAAATCAAATCTTGTTTTGGGTAGTATGACTTCGTTGTGGGCGCAAAGACAGAAAATGAGCAGAGTTGGCCTAAAATTTGAAGTTGCTCTAACCTAGTTAAGAAAATGACTTGAAAATGAACACACAATAACATAACGTACTTCATACAAGTGTAGAAAAAGAAGTCACAATGTGCAATCAAGCACAACTTAGGCAGTGGCATTTCTGACAAACACACTTTCGTTTCTCCAGACAGTTTTTTTTTTTTAAATATCTCTGTGATCTTGCTGGACATGCATGTCCCAGTTGTTGGCACAGAATGCGACCTTTGTTACACAGAGGTATAACCATTAATCCATGATGGATGGTGTTTTTTTTTTTTTTTTTTAGATTCACTGTGTGGCTTTTACACTGTCACACCTTCTGTGGAGTCACGTTCATCATCATGGGGTAAATGTTTAATTTCGAGTTTTAAGTTTTAAGTTTGTGCGACACGGCCTTAGCACACAAGAAAACCAGAAAGACTTGTCTGAACAGATTGACTTGAACCGAAAAATAATTCCCTTCATTTGTGATTAGATTAACAGTTAAACAAACACATTGCAGCCTTAGAACAGTCAGTAAAAAAAAACATTTTGTGGAAACGATTAAATAATACTGTCAGTGTGGTTGTGCAAGTTCAATTCACACAGAATAAAATTTAATAGTAATAAAAGTCAGTTTTTATATTTATAAATATTTTCAGATTAAATTACATCAAATAATTAAGTAAGACAATTAAGAATTAAAAACCCAACAATAACATGGATGTAAAATAAAGTAAAAAATAAAGAGGAGGCTAAAGTCCCAGCAGTGTGACCTGCTTCACTGTACAGCTGTCCATCTTAACAAGGAGGTACATAAGCAAGGTAGCTGGGTAAAGAGAGTATCATTGGTCGTTCATATGCTCTAGCACTGGACTCCATATCCTGGAGAACTTCAGAGGGTTACCAGAAAGTTTGTATCTCAGTCTTTCCGCATGTAGAATGCTCACAAGTTCCCTCAACCAAGTCATCATCATCAATCATCATAGCAAGAATCAAAGCAGTACGTATGTTACAATCCAAGTTTTTCAAAGTATTGGAGTGTCCTAACAGAGCAGTTTCAGAGTCAGGTGTTACATGATGTTAAAGACAGAGGAAAACCATTGTTTGGTCTTGGTCCGTTTTATTTTGTGAATAGCCCTGTTGGCATGTTCCAGCTCTGTGATATTTACTGACACATGTTTACAAAAATGTTCATCTGTTAACAGAGACGGGTGGAAACACCATGAGGAGCACTGTTTAGGTTTTTTTAAACTGAGAATAATGGAGGTTGGGACGTGGTCCGAAATCAAAATGTTATGGTATTTGGTGTTTGTAACATTTGGTATGAGCTTAGCATCCAATAAAAAAAAATCAACATGGGAGTATGATTTGTGTTTATTAGAAAAAAAAAGAATATTCTCTATCTGTCGGATGTTGGAGCCGCCATATGTCGACTAAGTTAGTGGAAGTGATTATTCAGGATCATGGAAGCATTAGAGGGGTTACATATTTTGCTAGCTGACCTGTCAAGATGGAAGTCAAGTATTACATTGTGGTCCTCAGTGACTATTAAATTTGTGTTTGAAAGGTAACTTCTCAAAGGTTTTTCCGAAAAATGCTGTGTCATCAATGTTTGGCCTGTAAATGTTCAACAGTGTTGATAGACAACAGATGTTAAAAACAGCGTCCCCTCTGATAACAGGCCATAAACATAAACATCATAACATTTCACAACATGTTGATGTAAATTGATGAAAAGCAAATTAGGCACATCGATTTACTGAAACAGAGCGTATCCGGCACTTAGTGTTACTCAATAGTAAAGAGCCAGGCACTTAGGCAACATCACCCCTCTTCATTAGCCCGGTAGTTGAGCAGGAAGTGATCGGCATCCTCTGGGGTGTTGAGGGTTGTGTCAAAGTCGATACCTTTTGTGACTCTGAGCCGCCAGCATTGTTGAATTTTTTCCTCACTTCTTCAAATAGTTGGTGCTGCTTCATTATCTCTGCTGGAAAATCGGGGTATATGTGGATCTGTCTCCCATCGTAGGTCAGAGGGGTGTTCTCCCGCAGTATTTTCCCCTTCCTCCGAAAGCTGTGAATCTTGGCTATCATGACACAGGGACGTGCTCCAGCATCAGGTGGCTGCCCCAGTCTGTGCTCTCTATCAACCTCTATCGGGGTGGGGAATCGAGCAAGGCCCGGGAAATCACGTAGAAATTTGGCAAAAAAACGTGCACAGGGTTTTTACCCTCAGCCTTTTCTGGCTGGTCCACCACTTTTATATTCTGGCATCTTCTTCTGGAGTGCGCCTCGAGGTCGATCACCTTCTCTTGGAGCAATTTATGACTCCTCGAACTGTAGCCACTGTTTAGCTGAGCATTGTGTTTGGTCAAGGTGGCCTGAGTAGCTTGCCAGGATGCCTCCAGGTTGTTAAACCGGTCTTCCATCCTTTTACTCATGTCCTCATGTTGTTTATAGCTGCAAAGATGGCGGATGTCTCAGTGTTTGCCCCAGCCACCAGCAGAGTTATCTCTGGAGCGTCAGTGCACAAACGAAAAATGAGCGTAGCCTAATGCCCGACCTTCTAATGGGCATAAGAAGCTGAGAAATGTTAGATTGCTTCAAGTCTTGACGTATCAGAGGGGAGCTGTGAGAAAACGTGTCTACACCATAGCGTGCACTCTAGCACCCCCATAATAGTCAATAGTTCACAATTTTGTATTGGACGTCCACAGTCCTAAATAAAAATAAACTAGTTCACTTTCATCTCTCGTGTGTACAAATGCTGTGAGTCTGACTTGGGTGGAACAACTTTGTGGCTCGTGGTCTTATCGTGTGTTAATGATTCCTTGTGCTGATCATCAACCACTTAATGAGCCACTCCTGAAGTTATGTAGTGATGTAACACATGGACATAATATGATTGGAAATAATAAATTCCAAATGTTATTGATTTTTTAGTTTCAACATCTTCTGGATGCAGTCTGATGTTGTGTATGATATCTGCAGATCTGTCAGACATGTGGTGACTCATCATTCAGTTAACCTAGATAACGTTAGCAAAAGTCTCTGCAAAGTTTTGTTTAGGTATTAATGCTACCTTAGCTAATACAGAGAAAGAAAGACTGACCCTAACCCTGGAATAGGGACTGAAATATTAAAATAATCCATCATAACGATTTCTGTTTGTGGAGGTAGCTAATGAATGAGCCATCTCATTTCCTTCTTATCTCTGAGTTGCACATGGAGTACAGATACAGCAGCGCAAACACACAGCACATACTGCCAATCGTTGAGTTGATATGTTATGTTAAGACCCTAAGCAGATCTGTCAGACTTTGTTTTAATTGAGTTATTTCCTGTTTTGTTTCTCTGATGCATTGTACAGCACCTTGTAACTCTGGTTTGAAAGGCACTTTATAAAAAGTCTACTTACCTACATTTGGCAGTTTGTCAAAGGTGGTTACAGCTTTTCTGTGCTAAACAACATGCTAAACAACAATTGAGCTTTTATTTGATCTGGTGTTTTAGGTAAAATGGCCTCTCAAACAGCGCAGGTGTTGCTGTCGCTGAACGCCGAAGAAGTCAGCTCACTCAAAGAGGGAGTCAATTTCAAGAAGAACTCAGCGGACGGTAAATTTTGTATCATATACAAGAACAACGACATCATTAGAGCATGCAAGAACCAATGCAGACACCAAGGAGGGTTATTCATCAAAGACATCGAGGACCTGGATGGCAGGTGAGACCATTCTGACAGAACACACGCCAGAGATTATACTGTGTCAATCATACCTTTCATTAGAGCTGACAGGTTGCTCTGCTCTCACAGGACTGTCAAATGCACAAAACATAATTGGAAGTTAGATGTGTCAACAATGAAATATGTGAATCCACCAGACAGCTTCTTGCAGGATGAGCTCGGTAAGTTCTGCCATTTACTCCAGCGGTTAAAGTGGGATTTGGGGGAACCCTAACATCTAGTGTAACCCTATGGATTGTGATGGAGATGTGAGAATTTGGGGCCGTTATTTATTTTCTATGAACTTGAATTCAGTGTTCAGGTTTTCGACTGTTGGTCAGACAAAACAAGTCGTCTGAAGATGTCTATAGAGCCCAGAAACTGACATGATGTAATAAAGGGTTATCAGTCAAAAACATGACTAAATGTACTCAAAAATCACAAGTTTTTCCTCTAAGCCAAGTGCATGACAACAGAATTAGGCCTGTCATGAAGCACTATAACATGGTCCACTGTCTTCTAGGATCCCAGGAACTGGCAGGTTTAGTTATAACAACAATGATGTAAAGTAAACACATGTGAAACTACAGGCCACTGTTATCGTTGGTCTGTTCTTTTCATTGACACGCTTTATGCAGAGCTGTGCCATTAACTACTGTGTCTTTAACAAAGCCATCCGTTAGTGTCATAAACGCCCAAAGTTTCCTGTCTTCTCTGGTGTAACATCCTTCCTTATCGCAGTATTGTTATCTGGGTGGTTGACATAAAGGCGTGAATAATTCCTCCCCTGCATTCCTCCCAAAGTCAACAATCATCTCCCTAGTCTCAATGAAGTTCAAGTTGTGAGCTTGGTACCAGGCGGTCAGGTTCTCTACTCCCTTCAGATAGGCCTTTTTATCGTTTTCATGAAACTCAGCCACCTTTACATACTTTGCAACGTATTCCAGATAAGTTTTCCAGGACTCTGGGTTGTCCTGACAGTTTCCAAGTTTCCCTTACCACGCCCTCTTTCACCCTCTTGCTTACGTAAAGCTGCAATTATGCTGCTACCTCTTATTTTCAAAGTTTACTTCATTTCATTTACAAAAAGGATGTCAATGTATATTTTTCACTGAAGTTTTTGTTAACAAAAATAATACTGACACTGGTCATCTGAACAAATTGCATTTTACCTAAAACACACACACACACACAATAGAGCTAGACAAATCATTAATATCAAATCTCTTGCTGTATTTGAGGGTTGACAAGTAGCTACAAACAGAAACACTGTTTGAAAAGTAAAAGGAAGAGGAAAAAAACAAGTTGAACAGGATCATTCGGGACCATTTTTGTTTTGTAGTCATTAAATTAGAAAGAAAGTCAAGGGAAAGAGTTCTTATCTAAACTCTTATCGAATCTAAACTTGGATTAGTCAGTCATTAATCAGCCCTGCAGAGGATATATCAAAGCTTCTGTGTATCAGCCTGTGCTCACCTCCACTCTTATCTTGTTCAGCTTTCAGTCTCCCCCCACAGCCCAGCCCAGGCAAAGACTGCCTGTCTCTTTTTCCTTTTCCACACACTTGAGTTTCAGCCTTTTACACTGCATTTGAACAAAGTTATAAGAATTTTACTGCATTTTAGTCATTACACATCTGCACACGAGTTGATTCCCACTTGTTATGGCCCATGGCTTTGGTTGTCTTTTTGATTGACTTACTTATGATCACTCTAGTTACATTACAAACAAACAATCTATCTACTATAAAAGGATGTTAATCAGACTAAAATGCTGCAACAAACCCATGCAAATTTATACTTCATATTCTAAACAGTATACTATAATGAAAACCTCTACAATTTTCTAGTAAGAGTGATTCTCAGTGTACTGACAGTTTGGAGCATCATGGCTCTTTTAAAACCAAATACACAAAAGCAGAAGTGTGAGGAAGTATGGAGGATGGATTATCTGTATTAACATAAAATGCAAAAATGCCAGCATGTATGGCTAACTAAATTTAAATTGTGCACAGAGATGTCAGAGTGACGGGCATGCCACATAGTTGGTGCTCGATGCACACTGGCAGGCCTCAGGAGGTGAACTGACACCTCTGTTCACACTGTGTAACATTGTCTGAGCTACACCTGATCCATCCACCCTCTAGTGGAACCCAGTATCTATGGACAGAGCTACTGGCACAGCATTGCTTCCAAAGCCAAACATCTTTATTGATAAATTAGCACTGGGGAAGAAAAGAAAAAAAATTAACCCATAAAGTAATGAACCAAACAGAGATGGAGACCCCGACCGAAAGAAACAAAAGAGGGGGAAACACAGGGCCAGCCACGCTGTGGGCCGTCGCACCCTGCACTTCCCCACTAACTAGGGAAAAACAGGCCTAACCTACAGTAACACAAAACGACAAACAGGACTACCGGTGGTCTCCAACTCAAACTAAAATAACAAACCAAAATAAGAAAACTCTGCCATCACGGACAGAGGGGAAAAGGGTTAGCTCAGCTCAAAAGAAAGAAAAGCAAACCTTCCCCTGCTGCTGCTGCCTCAGAGTACGAGAGCACGGCCTCCCTCCTCCTCCTCTTTAACCCCTCCCTGATTGCCAAATTGACTGCCGCCTGTGGAGGAAGGAACAACGAGGGAGGACAGGAGGGAGAACAGCAGCCCCAAAAAGAAAAAGAAAACACACTCCCAGGTGTGGAACACCCCCCACTACCTGGCCATATGCATCAATCTTCGATTAGAGTTTTTCATCTAACAAACAAAAACAAGAGGGATGTGGGCCGTAAACACTTCTGTTGGTGCACCAGTAGAGCCCACATAAACCTCAAAATGCTTCAGCGCCAACACAAGAGAAAGGGCCTCTTTCCCGATGGTGGAATGCACCTGCTGATGATGATTACATTTCTTTGAGAAATTAGAAACTGGGTGCTCTACACCATTATCTTCCTGCTGTAGTAAGACTGTCTTTTTAAGCTTTCGAAACCTCTGACAATACGCCTCAGGCACAAGCTCAAATGTCCTTAGCACAGCTACTTTAATTTCATCATAATCAAGGCTGGCTTGTGGCGACGACACATAGGCGTCTTGAGCGTTGCTAGTAAAAACACTGTAGAGGCAACGGCTAAATTCTTTTAAGCCATTTTAATGTATTGGTGATCCACGTCTTTATCAATAAATGGAGGGACCAAATGAAAACAAACATTTATATCCATCTTGTCAGAATGAACTGAAGACTGAGAGGAATGTTGTTCTTCAAGTTCTTTCAGTCTAATCTTTCGCTTGGTCTCTTCTTCCATTTTACATATCTCCAAGTCATTTTTAAGCTCCTTTTCTTTAAGATCTAACCGGTGCATCTTAAGGTCTAACTCTTTGAGGCGAAGCATTTCAAGTGACTGGTCCTTAGAAGGTGAGACTGGTTCAAGAGGTAAAACATCAGGAGCTGTTAAAGCAGACCACAGCTCAGTTTTTATGCAACTGTTTAGAAATACCCACCTTAAAGGGGTCGGCAATTTTCACCAACTGCTCTTTCGTGCAGCGATTAAATAAGTCAAGCGTAGGCTGCTCAACAAAGTCACGAGAAGTCCATTTTTACAGGCACAGTCTGATCAGCGAACAAAAGAAGTGTCAGACACACAATGTAGATCCAGACACAGTTTGCGACAAACCAGCCTATTTGATTCTTAATAAGACATCATCAAGGTCTTAAAGGTCTCTGGTAAGCCATTTGGAGGTGGGTCTGGTCAGCCTGCTATAAGGAGCACATCAAATCGTTGATCATGTAATCTACTGTTGATAGTAGGTGGTGCTGCGACGATGACTGAATGGTGGCATGTAGATGAGTTCAGGCTGTGATTGTTACCATACATTTTTGAACATTTACAAGTTACAAGAACTTCCTGTTTCCTGTGAAACATTGAAAAGCAATGCCAAGCCATAAAATCCAGCAGCAGATGATCACAGTGTTCCTCAAGACAAATAGTTATCAAGTCAGTTTCAATGTAACTTGATCCTCGCCCATTAAGGGCTTTGTATATCAAGAGGAGGACATTAGATCTATTATAATTCAATTCTAAATATTACAGGAAGCCTGTGTAGAGTAGCTAAAACCAGTCTAATGTGCTCTCCCATCTTCGGTCTGGTTAGTAGCTTGTACTTTATGCAGCAATTTTCTTTTCTTATTGGGTTTGGTCTGAGCCATTTGTCAGCACTGTTATCTCATACTGCAACTTCACTCTATTTATTCAGCAAAACTGCTTCAGTTTGATCTGCTTCAGGTTTCATTAAAGTTAATGGACAGTGAAAGCAAAATTAGCATCAAGCCCTCAATTTGTCTTTTTTTTCTTTCTTTCTTACAAATCCACTGTGCACTACCAGTACCAAACAGCAGACAGACACAGTTATGCCTGGACCCCACCAGGTACGTCTCTGTCACATCGCGGTCCCAATGCTGTCTTGGTCTATTCTCCATGTGGCTTCATATCCCGCCAGGAGTGTTTTGCCCCCCAAGACTTTGTTGACTTGCTTTGATTTTAGCATTTTCCCTTGGTTTATGTGCTTCTCTGAGTAAGAAGGCTTTATAGTTAAATTGTTTCCCTTTCAGCTGTTTCATTTTCTGGAAGTTTTCACAGGAAAATGGAAAACGTGACATCACCTTATTCCAGTGTGTGAACAGTCTGCACACTGGAAAACTATACTGCTCGGTTCATCAAGTTCTTTGTTTCTTTGTTCGTCATGAGCACAACAATCGCGAGAAATGAGAAGACATGAAATAGTGTGAAGTTAAAGTATATGAATGAAATAGAATATATAGAGTAGAATAGAGTGTACAGTAGTTAATAAAATGATAATCTAGATAGGTTGTGCAGTAATGTAGTAAATGATTAAAGAGCATCGGTTATGGACAGGTAAGAACAGGATGCTGACAGGTAACTCACATACAGACAGTACTCAAACAGTAGTAAAATAATACTACAATGTGTGCAGTCATACACAGGTCATATATATATACACAAATATTTAAACAGGTGGTAACAAAACAAGTGACATAAAGTGACTTGAGTGCAGTACCATTCCTCCAATCCTCTCTGTGGACGTGGCGTCCTCTTAAGCTTCTTTGCCTCTGCCATTAGCTTTGTCCCTAGAATCTGCTGAGCTGATTTAATTTTCCCTCTCGGTCAGTTTCAGTTTTGGCACACTGCCGCTGCTCTCCATCAACATTATGCCTGTCCCGGGAACTGCTTCCTCCCAATGCTCTAAAGCTTCTGTGATGCCACTTCAAACAACACCACTGTCCTGGAGCAAAGTTACATAGTGCAATAACAAGAACCCGATTACAACTTAGCACTGAAATGATTTAAAGTTTGTTATGTTTATGGCAGTTACATAATGTCTTCTGAGAATCCATATGAGCACGTATGTTATGTCACACACAGAGGTAGAGATTTTGGATGATGGGGGGCTTCAGTTGGTCGAGTTGAACCCCGTCAACCCCTGGATGGCTGATCCTAGAGAGCCCATGGAGCTCCAGGAAGGAGAAGTCAAAGTATGTATGCAGCTGTTCACACAGTCTACTTTTTACACTGCACCCCACATTAACGCTGTAATTCCTAGATGAACGTGTATTAAAATACAAAATGTTTGAGTTTAAATTTAGATTTTTTAAGAATTGAATTCAGTTTTTTGGAGACATTTAAGGAGGGCAGCAAAAAACACAAACAGCTACGACAAACTGAGCACTGTGACATGTAAATGATTAAATACAGGTTTATTTTTTTATTTTCTCTATGTCATAAGTTTTATGTGTCTTTACTTCAACAGCCACATAATAAAGTGTTGGAACTGTCCTTTGACTGAATCATCAAGGTAATAAAGTCACATCTGCTACCTGTAAAATTGTGTATTTTATTTCCAAGGTGACCTACTTGACCCACGCCTGCATGGAGCTGCAGCTGGGACAGAGGCGGTTCATGTTCGACCCGTGGCTGAAGGGTCCCGCGTTTGCCAGAGGCTGGTGGCTTCTTCATGAGCCTCCAGCAGACGCTCTGGACAGACTATGTGAAGCTGATCTCATCTACATCAGCCATATGCACTCTGACCACCTCAGGTAAACTCAGCTACTTTTGTCTCCTTCAATAGTATCTTGTCATCAACATCACAGCACCAAGCATAAAACACCCCATCATCTATCGTCAATGACACTTCCCCTGCAAAGTTGACACCTGACTAAAGAGTGTTTCCATTTTGACACCTTAGGAAAATGATGGAAACTGCAAAATCTAAATTTTGGTCAAGTTGATTTTTGCAGTTTTCAAAAAAAAAAAAAAAAAAAACTTTTCTGAAGAAGTTCTGACGTAGTGAACATTTCACTAACATCATGGCACCCATGGCTTTATAACACATCCATCATCACTCCACATCTGATGTAACCTTCCTCACATTAATACACGAAACAAACAATGAAAGATTTCATATTTACATCCTATTTTTCACTGTTTGAGGTTTCTCTGGATATCGTCTTGTCGGGCCTTCTTCATCTGGTTCTTTCGATTGGAGATTTGTGGCTATGAACTGCTTATTGTGTGAATGAACTAATATTCGTTCGTGGATGTTCACTTTTTCTTTTGAGGAATTACTTAAAATTGTATTGTAAGTTAAACTGTGCAATTCATTTGGATGGAAACATGCCTTACTCAGTATCAATACAAGTTAAATTCAGCATAAAGAAGTTGAGCTTCCTGACATTTTAGCAGAGAATAAAGCCCCTTTGAGACATCCGCCATGTCATGTAAATCAGATGGAAATTTAACAGGTTTCATGTAAGAACATGTGCCTGTAAGTCATAACAGTAATCTTACTAGGTCAGACTAATAAACTTCCTATAAAACCAATACCAGACAAGGCATCATTTGTATAACATTTCATGAACTGGGACAGAGTAATAAAATGCAAGGTAAAAGATTTACAATTGAAACATACACCAAAAGATAAGAGGCCAGTGTAGATCAAGTGAAATAGATAACTATCATGTTGGGATCGAACCCGATGTTCTCCTCCGTCCTTCCTGATTCTACTTTTGATCTGACATTTACATCAGAGTTCGCTGCCTGAGGCAGATGAGAATTATAGATTCTATTCTTGGTTAAAAGCTTCTCCATCAACAGATGGATGAGACCACGGTGTTTGCTCGTGCCCAAGGAAGCATTACACAGACCTGACAACACAACGGAAATACAGACGTGCTGCCATTTAACAGCCTTTCATAAACAGGAGGTGCAAGAGATGCAAATGCTCAGATGGAAATATGAAGTTTAACAGCTTTCAGAAAAATCCTCAAGGGGCAACATACTGTAGCAATATAATTTGTCCTGTGTCTTTTCTAGTTACCCTACACTGAAGGTCTTGTCAGAGAGGAGGCCAGATGTCCCCATTTATGTTGGTGACACAGAGAGACCTGTCTTCTGGTTAGTAAAGCGATGGAGCTCAGTTTCATCCATTCTGTTCTTTGAAAATGTATATGTTTAATGTGTTTCAAATTACCGCTATTCTGTCAGTCACATGTTCCTCTCTGTCTTGATGCAAGGGATTTGGGGCAAAGCCAAGTGGAGCTGAACATCAACGTCGTTCCTTTTGGCATCTGGCAAAATGTAAGTCACTGCTGCTCACATCTGCTCCAGGGGCAATGACAAAACTCTGCTACAGTGAAAAGAACAAAACCGTAATTGGTCACTGTCTTTGGTCTTTATCAGATTGACAAACACCTGAGATTTATGATCCTGATGGATGGTGTACATCCTGAAATGGACACCTGCATCATTGTTGAATATAAAGGTGCGTGTAATTCAATGCCTTTCAGATTTGAAATACCATCAGTAGAGTAAAAACAGAGTAAAAACGTGTATTTGCAGGTCACATGATCCTGAACACCGTAGACTGCACCAGACCAAACGGGGGCAGGCTACCACAGAATGTGGACTTAATGATGAGTGACTTTGCCGGGGGGGCATCTGGATTCCCCATGACCTTCTGTGGAGGAAAATACAGTGGTGAGGATCACTTCAGTGGTTAGGGATTTTGGTTAGTCCATAAAATGATCATTTCAAGTATTGTACGAGCATTGTGTACATGTAGGCTAAAGATGAATGTCCTCTTTGAAGTGTTACTGTTGAGATTTGAACTGAACTAAACTGAAATGCGAAGCCAATTTTCCTACCAAATGTGGGTAAACGTGGGTATATTTGGTGGTCACCACACTGCTGACATTTCAATGAGGAGAGACTTCATTTTAAATGAACAAACATATTTATTGACACGTGCATGATAAAAATAAGAAGTGTTAAAAGTCGATGGCGAGTTGGCGATTAGACCCCATCGTCATTGTGAGGTCATCATATTTATAGGGGTTTGTGGTGAAGCCATGTGTAGTATAGAAAACCTCCTTTATTAAGTCGATAAAAGAGAGAGTGAGTTTGAAAGAGGGTTCATTGTTGGAGAAGGGATGTCGGGAGCTTCAGTCACAAGGACTACTGAACTGGCTCATATTTCAATAGGAACAAAAGAGACATGCATCATATCAATGCCAACGTAAATATGGTCAGACACTGTGGTCAACAGTGCACCTGTGATGACTGTGACGTGCAAAGCACGTCAAGGAAGAGCAACAGAAGAGCAACTCTTGAAAGAAGACGTCAATGCAGGATATGACCAGTCAGCAACACTGCGTCAACAGTTACATAGAGAGTGTATGAAGCCCTCATTATACGCACATTTGAGAGTTCAGTGGTGCATATTCTCCATGAGCGGGCTAATGCACGCGTGGTGTACACCAAGAGAATGCTACAGGCCTGCATGCTAGACTCAACAGGGAGGGGATCCAGTGGCTCTGGATCCCCTCCAGAGAGTATTGTGGAGGGTATTTTGCTGGCATGGTTTGGGTCTACTTGTCTCCTTAGAGCAAGTCACTGTAGATCAACACAACGTTGTTCTGAATGATCATCTTTATCCTGTGATAAAACATTTCTATCCTGATGGGAGTAGTCTCTTCCAGGATGACAGGGCTCCCATCCATAGGGCATGAGGAATCGCTGAATGTTTTGACAACTATGAAAATAATGTGAGTTAAATGTTATAGCCTTCACAGACACCACCCGGTTGAGCACCTCTGGGAGATTTGTGTTAGAAAGTGCTTTTCACCACAATCGTCATAACACCTAACACCAGAGACTTGCTGGATCAATCCCACAGTGCACAGAAGCTATTCTAGCAGCAGGCAGTGGCCCAACACCTTACTAAGACTACTTTATGTTGTTTTTTTTCCTTTAATTTATCACCCTTCTGTTGTCTTCCTGATTGAACTTGTGCTGAGCTCCATAAAGGTGATGGTGTCTGTCTGTGCCCAGATTCCTGGAAGGCAGATTTCATCAAGAGGGAAAGGGCGAAGCTGCTGAATTACAAAGCTCAGCAGGTGAAGTACCTGCAGCCTAAGATCTACTGCCCATTTGCTGGATATTTTGTGGAGGCCCATCCATCTGACAGGTAGAGTTTGAACAGATCTGTACAATATCAGTGGATGATAAATAAATGACAAGAAATATGTAAATAACCTTCACATTTCCCTGAACTTGCAGTTGATGCAGCTATTTCAGACTTGGTTATGAGTTTATACGCAATTTATACCCTTCCAAAAAACGTCTGTTTGTGTGTCTCTACTGTGTGTGTGTGCAGATACATTAAGGATACAAATGTTAAAAACAGTGCAGAGGACCTCAATGCCCTCATCAATAAGCTCACATCAGAAACCAGGACATGGACGCCCAAGCCAGGCGCTGTGCTAGACCTTGGCCTCGCTTTGAAAGACCCCACTAACAGGTTGATATGATAACACTTCAAGCACTGTGTGTGTGTGTGTGTGTGTGTGTGTGTGTGTGTGTGTGTGTGTTTTACCCCATGTTGGACTATGGCAAAAGAAAAAGACTGTTTACTCAGTCAGTACATTACAACAAGATAAAATCACTAAATGTGAACACGTACATCAGTGTTTTGGTTACCGCCATGCTACAAGAAACATGAGCAGTCAGGTCAGCAGTTTTTCAAGATTATCCAGTTTTAGCAGCTTTAGTGCCAACATTTCTTGGCGCATGCACCTGTACTATCTACGTATGAATGTAATGGCATCTTCAAGATCCCTTTTTTTATGGTTCACGTTTTTTTTTATTTCCACCAACAACAATAGAGATGTTTGCAAGCTAGAAATGAGAAGCTGCTTTTGTCTTTTTTTCTTCCTTTTTCCTTTTATCATTAGCACAAAAGAATGGGAAAGGTTAACTAACTGTTACTATTACCAAAATGAATGGCGGTCAAACTACAAAAAAAAAAAAAATAGAAATTACAATGGACTGAAATTATCCTTTGTGCACATAAAAAAGACCAGTAAGTTCTACATTTAATCTTATTTTTGTGAATATTTCCTTCATTACACTACCAAACATAGTGAGGCCATCACCAATCCCCCAGCCAGTGCAAAAATCTACAAGGACAGTTGGGATTTCGACTTGTATGTGGATGAGCTGAACAGCGCCATCAGCTGTGATATATTTAAACATCGATGCTGGATCCAGTTTTATTACACCTGGGCAGGCTTTCAAAACTACAACCTTGTTGTGCGGGTAAATATACTTGATAAAATCCTCTCTTCATCTATGGCAGAAACCTGCTCTTCCTCTGCGCGAACTTTCCTGAGCTCTGTTGCATATTAATGCTTTAAGCACTGAAAAACATCCGTGAGTAATCCACAGACGTTGCTGTGGAGATTATGCGGTATTTCTTCACACTGACCTTCTACGAAGAAATAGTCCCTACAAGAGCAGGTGACCAACCTTTTTCAAAGTGCAAAGCAAAAAGACCAACACATGGGAAGATGAACTTCAATCTAAGAGTTGCTGTTCCTACATCAGGGTCCATCTTTGACCTCTCCAAGCATAGCAGACAAGGTTTACCCTGTTCTCTTTCTTAGCTTGGTGTATTAACATGATAACATGAAACAGATTAACAATAAACATAAAGTGCAGCTGAGGCTGATATCATTAGTTCTTGGGATCATCAAACATCAAATGGAATCATCTTCTGGGGACCATAAATGTCTAATAATTCACATTATGTACACACTGACTGAGAATGAAGGCAGGTAGAAGGTAGTCACTCAGCTCAATAAGAACATGTGGAGGTCATATCATGCAACATCAAGATTTTAAAAGCCAGTGCTCTGCCCTGTGTCCTTCATACCTCTTTCCTTTGCTTCATGCTTTGAATGGTCCTCCCTGGCTGATGTCTTCCTGGTCCTCAGTCTGTTCCTCTGGCTATTGCTGTTGTATGTAAATGAAAACCCACTCTTCTTTCTTCTATTTGTTCAAACTGGATGTCTGGTTGATAAAATGCAAATGTCCCAACGTGTATATTCAAGATGATTGAGACAGACGACGACTTTGAACCCCTTACTGATGGCTACGACTATTTGGTGGACTTTGTGGATCTGTCGTTCCCCACCAAGAGGCCTGACAGAGAGCACTCCTACATAGAGGTGAGACACTGTAAAGCAACTCCACCACACAGCAGCCTAAAAACATTTAAACATAACTACCTTAACATATGATGCATTGAAAGATACTAAAAGAACAAGAAGGGTCAGCTGTCTTTAAATGAATCTGTTATGTGAGGCTGTGTAAGATTTTACATTACTGTTAATGGATTCATGTTTCAGCAGAACCAGTAAATCAGATATATGAGATTCCTTATACCATAAACTTCTCAAGGCATGACTCCACTCTGGAGAGCACTTATGATGGATTTACAATACACAAAGGACATTTGTGTTGCAAGCTGGCGTAGCAAACTCAAAGCAATTATAGAAACGCCCTGCAAATATAGAAAACAACACAAGAGTTTCCAGATGACATTGAATACAGCTTGGACGCACTGGTAGGAGCTTGCAGAGCCAAAAAGCAGAAAGCTATCAGTCATTTCAATGATTTCTTCCCATGCGGTTCACCAGCATTGACAGACAACTTGTAGAGCTGTGGAAATGAATGCCTATAAGAATATTATGCAGGCTTTCAGAAACACTACCACTGTTGTTTTCTGTATTTGCAGCGTGTTTCTGTCATGTGTTGTAAATGAATAAGTACAGCACATATGTCGTCATGTTCTTGAAGGTGTTTTGCATTCATTTGCATGTATTTTCTTAAGTAACCCTGATGTTTCTCGGTTTCCTCTCTAAAGATTAAAAACAGGGTTGGGGTGATGAGATACGTGGTGCTGCACGGCCGTCTCTGGGATGATCTGTACATCGGATTCCAGAACCGCATCAGCCGAGACCCGGACATCTACCACCACAAGTACACCCACTTAATCTCATACATCAAAACAATCAGGGTTCAGTACAGAAAACAGAAAATGTCATCATTTACTGATCACAGAAGAAGGGACTTTCAATATTCAATATTCGTATGCAGGGTTTAATGCAAGGCTGTAATGAAATGTAAGGAATGTATTGGAAAAATGTTGGAATACAAAAATGTATTATTGAACACACACACACACACACACACACACACACACACACACACACACATATATATATATATATATATATATCAAAATTGAATTCATTGCTTGTATTGTACTTTTATTATTTTATAAACTGCTATATGTTGTAATATTGTCTGTGTTGCTTGTATCTGTTTTAATTCGACTTATTCTTAGTTTGAGCTGCAGCATGGAGGTTTTCAATCTCAATGGGATCCTTCCTGGTTAAATAAAGGTTAAAAAAAATCTTTGGGGCTTTATGGAACAGATTTTGCTAAATCAGCCTTGAATAGGATGGAACACCATACTGATAAAAGCGCTTGACTCATTGTGAGGCCCATGTATTATAAATAAAACTCTAATCTTTCCTGTCGATCTCCAGATTCTGGAACCACTTCCAAACACAACTACCGCTTTGCAGACCAGACTGGAACCAGTTCCTGCAACAGGAAACTTCCATACAGGACCCTGGCCCTGGGAAATGAATGTGGATGAATGTGGCATTGCACACTAAGTGTATGGCTGCTTGGATGCAGAAGTTATATAGTTATAGAAGTTACGTAGAAGAACATTATGTGGTAGTAAGTTACAATGTCTCCCTTTATGCTTTCACTTTGTGATTTAGTTGTCACTACTCATTTGTCATCAATAATTAATAGAAGCTCTGCCAAATAAAAATGTGGTAAAATGGTTTGTTGAGTGTGCCGTGGAGACCATAACAGCTTGTTCAAAGCTTATGATTGACCACAGAGAGTGTGAATCTTTGTTTGTCCTGTGACCTGATGGAAAGTTGGAATTGTTGCCTTTAAATGCTGCTCTACATTGTGACCTTCTCCTCTTCTTGTTTACCTCAGGTTGAGATAATTTTGCTACTATTCTAAAACTCTAGGACTGTATGTCATGTACTGTACTGAATGTCTATCTGGCAGTATACTGTAATATGGTACACTGAATTTTTATTCTTCTGGAGGTATATTATATTTATATATTTTATATTTATATTATTATTATAACTTATTATCATAAGTTTACACAGTTTAGAGTTTAGAGTTTCTAGTGTTTCTGGGTAATATTTACTCTCATTGTAGCTCTTTATTGGGAAATATCTGCCTCTTTAGCAGCTAAGTGCTCCTCATTTGCTCATTATGTTCATCAACTCGTTGTTGCTCAGCAGAATGCGTGGTGAATTGGAAGGGAAATGAAAGTGAAGTGAACTGGAAACAAGGTTAACTGGTGCAGAGGTACAAGTCAGAAAATGAAAACAAACTAAAAGAGGCTAAAAGGATAAATACTGCTGAAAAAGAACTTCAGAGTCAAGTGCTAACACTCTGAGTACATCACTACAATTCCACATTATACACAAGCATTTCATTTCTCAGTTAATATAAAGAATATTGATTAGTGCAGTCTTAATGAAACAAAAATGATGGCAGCAGTTTAGAGGACTGTGAGTACTTAGACAACATTCACACTTGTAGTGTAAATCATTTAAATTGGATTATGATGATTAATAATAATGATAATGAATAATGATAATGATTAGTGTGAGATATCAGTAGACTGATTTGGATTGTATCAGCCAATATTAACCTATTGCAGATATGTTGGTATATTATCAGATATGCACCGATATGAAAATTTTTCCTTTTCAGGACATCAATGCAGAAAACATTGTTTTGGGTAATTTAGATCTATTAATTGTGTTCTATTTGTTTGTGGTTGGTTTTTTTTTACTTGCTACTTGTTACTTATAACAATAATAATTTCCAGCAAAATTTAAAAATGTTTGAAAGGATGGTATCACTCAGCCATAAATAAAGACTTGAAATAAAGACTGAGTTTCCCTGATGATCAGTTACCGTAACACTAATGCTGAAAATGAATCCTGCTCTGTCCGCTGTACAAAACTGATACGCATCTATATCCACATGTAACAGAGTAACAAGACAAGAGCACAGTTGGATTATTAAGGTTATTAATATTATTAAAGTCAAAATGTGTCTGAATGTGACAATCCAAATAAGAAGTACTTGTAGTATTGAACACTGATTAAGAATGTGAGTGAGGACACCTACTGGGTCAGAAATATGGCTTTGGAATCGTCATCAAACAAGATGATGTTCTTCACCATTGGCTTGTTCTAGCTGAGAGCTTAAAACATATTTTTTAAATTATTCCATTACACACATCTGGAGTTATATGCAAAAATAAACTAACTCCTTTGGTGGATTTGTTTCAATATTTAAGACCCAGCCCAATTTTGGTCACAAAAAAGGATAGAGGTTCTGCTTTATTATTCTATAAATCCAGAACATCTTTGTCTAACTGGAGAATTGTCAGGATATAAACAAATGCTCCTCTCATATATATGATGTGCTACAGCAGAAAGCATGAGTGAAAACAAACATTCTGGTCAGAAACTTGAATTACATCGACTAAATAAAGATGACATTCACCGATGGCAGTGGTCGATGTTTATATGTTGGTTTACATGTCACATGAACGCTGTGCTGAGGAGAAACCGCCGTTTAACCCGCCAGACTTTGTTTACTTGCTGAGATTTGGCCATTTCCCGGTGTATGTTCTTCTAAACATGCTTCTACATGTGTTAAATATGCTATGTAGTTACTTAGAGAGAGAGAGAGAGAGAGAGAGAGAACAGCAACCCACAAGCTACCATGCTATCTGAAGGTTTATTTTTGTATTGTACATGATTTATTATTTGTACATGGTGCAAAGTAATTCATGATTTGTTTAAAAATGTTAGTGGCTAGTGAAAATGGGACATTGTGATTTCCTAGGACTGTTGTAGAAGTGATCATTTTAAAATGTTTTTGAACATTTTTTTTTTTCCAATTTGAAAAACACTTGCACTAAGACAAAATATAGAAATAAAGTGTTGCATATTGATATTTATCTGTTTCCTGTCTTGTTAAATCATTGTTGATATTCATTGTGAGAAATCATTAACATGACCGGTGTCTTCACAGAGATGAATATCATTAATTATTAATAATGACATTTAGTTAAAGGTAAATTGAGCAAATTGGCTATTTCAGAAGTGTGTATCAACTGGTAGCCGGTAACTGGTAGCCCTTCGCATTAATCAGTACCCAGGAAGTAGCTCTCGGTTTCAAAAAGGTGGTTGACCCCTGGTCTAGAGCTCTTCGAGCACTGGGTGTAGTAGTTAGGACCAAGCCTTGTAGAAAGGAAAGGAGTAGGAGACGACTTAGCTTACAGCCAAAGTGCATTGTTACAGGAAGGGAGTTTTAAAGGCACTCACAGCAGCCGGAGACGTTAATTGATTAATCAATAATCCCGCTACAGACACATTATGATCGTCTTATGCTTGAGGACCAAACAATGGCAGTCAGTGCCTCTTAACGTGTGCAGACATCAGGAGCTAGACACAAAAATCTCTGTGCCTAGCTCTTCCAAGACTAAATGATGGTAATGGTTAAAGCAGTTAAGGGAACACTGGAATATATGAAGAAGATGTCATAGTGTTTTCGAGTTGGACTGAAGCCGAGTACATGTAACTGCTTATCCTCATCAGGGTCATGGTGGGACTGGAGCCTATCCCAGCTGACTTTGGGCGAGGGCAGGGTACGCCCTGGACAAGTCACCAGTTCATCACTTCATCATTTTAAGTGCATGTCTTTGGACTGTGGGAGGAAGCCGGAGAACCTGGAAAGGGCCCATGCAGACACTGGGATAACATATAAACTCCACCCAAAAAGGCTAACTATAGAACATGACAACTGTTTGCACAGTGGAAGGAAACACTGCCTCTGCATCAGATTTATAAATCACACAGTTCCAGTTTTGACTACGTTCAGCAAAATGTCAAGAATGAAAAAGTGTCCATGTTAAGTATACTCTGCGGAGTCTCCAGTGAGAGACGTACAAATAAAGAGAGTTAATGTACAGATGCTTCCCTGCACCTGGCGTGACCCAGGGGAAGTTCACATATCTCTCAGAAGTCTTTTCACAGTGACGAATCTGACCCTTTTCTTACCACGAGGACCATCAACAAAACCTGGCAGAACCATCTAATTTTAGAGACAGAGAAACCTCATGAAGAAACTCAATGAAATAAGTTATTCACGGCTGAACGGTCTAACGGGTCACAGCTGCAGAATAAGACAAGCTGCATACAGTAGTTACTTTCTCACAGGAAAACACACAGAAGAAAAAAGATAATGGATAGATTTTGTCACCACATGCACGAAACAAGCAGCACGCTGACTATAAAAGGGCGATTGCTTCCGAGTGTGCTGTTCTACATGAGTGTGATATGTTTCTCACATATCTTTCGCACTCTGCTCACTTTAATAACTTCGTTGTGCACATGGTGTGAAAACGTTGCGCCTTTGTCGTGCAAAAATCTATTACATTACCAAAGACTACTGAGAAATACTGAAATAACGAGTTGGACAGCGACAGACAGTAATGTTTGACCGTTCTTTTGAGATTTATTCCCGTGCATAGGAGGAGAGTGCAGAGTCAGTGAGGCTCAAAGAACACGGTGAGAGTAAGTGATGTTTCTAGAAGTCAGCACTTCCACCCCTGCCTGGAAGTGCACTCTCATGATTGCAGAAGTTCCTCAGTGGGAAAATCATTTTAAGACTTCTGCAAACATATATGGAACACGTGATTACATAGCACGTTAAAGCATCAAAAAGTCACACACTGGAAAATTCCATCACACGTTCTCATGCTTTCATTTTTAACGAGCACTAATTCAGTGACACAATGACACAATTTCTCTTAAACCTCTCTCTTTAAACAGACACATCCTGTTCCTCTTGAGTTGGCAACTTCCTGTTCGACAGTAACTTTTTAACGCCAGATGCTAATGTATTATTTCACAAACCGCAGCGTCTGTGCCTTCGCTTGCAGCGTTTAATTCTGAGAAGCATGGGGAGAATGGTGGAGACTTTGCTGTGGGTCTGGATTGTCCTGGACTCCGAAGTGTGTTCAGTTTCACTGCCAGGAATCACTGATGCAAAGTTCATTGGTGACTGTGTGAGCGAACACAACAGGGCGCGGTCATCAGTTAATCCACCTGCAAGCAACATGCTGTACATGGTAGGCGTGAAGCTCTTCCATTTCTCACTGAACAAATGAAAACATGTAATGAGGAAGGATCTAATTCTGATGCCATTTTGCAACAATTTTTTTGAGGCCTAAAAAAGAAACTTTTCTCATGAAGTGAAAGCGGTCATTTTGTCAACCCTATGTTGGTTTTGGAATGGTACCACAGTGGCTTGAGACCGGAAGGTTGATAGTTTGAATCCCTGGACCATCTAGGAAATGAATATCAATTTGCCTGCTGAAAAAGTAGATGTAGACAAATTCAACAACAAATTCTTGTACTTGCTTACACTCATCTCTTGTGATGTCTATCCATGCATAGATAGTTTTGGTCTTATTTGTCCTGGCTTTCTGTCTTTGCAATCTCTTAAGTCGTGGTCACACCTGAATATAAAGTGACAAAATGTTGCTGTGAAATTGGACTCACTTGCAGGGCAAAGTAAATCCACACAAATCTTTTGTGTTAGGTTCAACTTTAGTTACTGTACCTAAAGCTGCAATCTTCTATGCAGTCATCTGCTGAGGAGAGGGAAGCACAGAGAGAGAAAAAAAAAAAAAAACCCTCAGTAACCATTTATCACAGACAAACACAATGACATGTTTAAGGGAGGGTCCCACATTTTCAAAGTGAACCATTATAAAGGAAAGTTGCTTCATATTTTTTTTAATCTCTGCTTGAACAGACATGGGATGAAGGCCTGGCCATCACTGCAAGGGCATGGGCGAGACACTGTATATTTGAACACAACATCTACCTCAAGGAGGTCCGGCGTGTGCACCCCACCTTCGACTCTGTTGGAGAAAACCTCTGGATAGGCTACCCGCCATCATCTTTCAATGTGAAGCGAGCCATACAAAGTTGGGTGAATGAGAAAAAAGACTACAACTACAACCTCAACCAGTGCACACAAGTGTGTGGCCACTACACACAGGTGTGTGTGTACTTGTCTTTGTATATGAATGAAGCTTGTTTCTATTTGTGGTGAAATGAAAGAGGAACTAGTTGTGATAGTTAGATTAGGTTAGGTGCATTGTTCAAAAGAACCCTCTCATTGTCTCCAGGTTGTGTGGGCAAGCAGCTACAAGGTTGGTTGTGCCGTCCATCTGTGCCAAAATGGTGTGGAAAAGAGTGGCTTTGGTGACACAGAGACTGTCAATTTTGTATGCAACTACGCTGTGGGGTAAGTTGAATATGTCTACAAATATTTCCAGCTTAAACTGTCTCTGATGGTGTTTGAGGCTGAGGTTGGGTTATGCAAGGTTTCAGTATTCTGTTTTTCTTAGTATCAACAGAACAGTAAGTATTATATGTGTGCCAAAGCCTGATGTATGTTCTTTCTAGAAGCTGTCCAAAAACTGTTGTTATGTTGCACTGGGTGACATGTTCCTAGGTTACCATGAACACTAATTTATTTTGACTCAGTCCTACACACACACACACACACACACACACACACACACACACACACACACACACACACACTCCTGTTGCTGGAAATACTCGAGGACAAAAAATAAATGAAGTCACGACTGTAAATAGTCCCCAAGAGACGCACGTACTTCCTGTTGATAATGTTTGATTCAAAACTACAGAGACCGGCTGTTTGAAGAATTTAATGTTTATCTGTGAGCTGTTTTTAGTAAGAGCCAATGAGCTGAGTGCCACAGACAGGAGATAAGAGGGTGGAAGGATCAGAGCAAAGACATCCCCAGAATGAACAAACGTTTGTCACCATATGTGGTAATACTTCAAGCCTGGATGGTTTTTCCTTGTGCAGGCGGAATGTGAACAGAAAGAAACCAAGGAAACCACCTACAATATGAGGAAGTGATTTAACTTGGACCGTTGTTCCTTGTACAGGGGTAACATGAATGGATTGAGACCATATGAATCACAGGGGACAGCCTGTTCTCAGTGTGGAAGCACGTGTGTGGACAACCTCTGCCGTAAGTATTCAGTCAAGTATATCCTATTTTACAAATCGCTCAAACGTTGGGTACTTTTGCCTTTTTTGGCATTTTATTTCTTGGATTTTGTGACCCCTGAGACTGTTACAGCTCTGTCAATCAAATAAAATGTCAAACATTAAAAAAAAAAAACACACACACACTTAAAATACTTGCAAGTTAAAGGAAGCATTTCTAACGTGTCTTTATGTGTTTGCAGATAGCCAAGAACGAGATTCACCAAAAAGTAAGCACAGCACACAAAACTGTTTGAAGCAGAGCTAAAATCCAGAATGAGTTAGAAAATACACACCAACGCTTTTCAATGAATGAGTCTGCCTCCTCCAGTCTTAGGAGGAAAAGAAGTCGGCATAACATTCCACTGGATAGATTGCAGGAAGAACTACAATTACACAAACCACTCTGACACAGGCTTCATGTTGTGTTTACAGGCTACACCTGGGCTCCAGACTGGGACCCTGTCCAGAGTGACTCAAACTATGTGAATATTCTGGTGGTTCGACCCATTGCCCTCATCTTAACCTTCATCGCAGCATATGTAGCCCACCACTTCTACCCCGATGTCTTCTGCTATGAATAGACCGTATGTGCTTACCAGAAGGACATGGACTTATTCAGCCAGTGAGGAGAATTCATCTGTTTATTTTTCTGTCTATGCACAGCTGTCACAAAGTACATCACTCTACCCACCAGCTTCTTTGTAGAGACACAAGTGACACAACTAAACTCAGGTTTGGCAGAGAAGATGTAAATGCACCCCAAGTTGTCTACTGTATTTTTCTGAGTCGTTACGTTAGCTCTTGATGATCAACATTTTGATAGAAATTAATTGATCAAATGTAAAATGAGAGAATGCTCAGAGTGCTCTACAGAGCATTTTAGCGTCTTTCAGCTCATTGTTTTGATTTTATGGCCTCCAACTGAAATGTCTAGGTTCACACTGCTCTCATCAACACTGCTGAGCAGACAGAAGTGAGCAACTAGTTTAGCAGCTGAAGAGCCAGAAAAACAAGAGCTTGGAAACACACAAGATTCCAAATAAATGCTAATCAATGTTTGTGCCAGTGAGTTTTAACAGTGTTTGATATTTTAAAACACTGCAAAAATCTGCAACACGTACTGCCAGAAATATGGTGGTACAAAAAATTTAATTTTAAAAACAATGACATTGTTTCAATAAAGACTTTGAACCGCCCATGAATGGAGACTATAAACCTGTGTCATATCTCAGTACTGCACCTCTGCAATAAATCTGCTGGGCAAATGTTTTCATGACCAAAAGGAACAAAGACAAACCTACAAAAATAAGATCCAGGTTGTTAAAAATCTTCCTTTAAATTTGGCTTTTTTATAAATGAGTCTTCCTCTTTCTAAACATACACAGTCTCAGGAGGGAAATATATTCTGAGGCACATAAATACTGACCATACAAAATGTGGACAATAGTAGACAAATGATACAGACAATAGGAAACTGTCACTTCGCTCTTTGCACTGGTGTCCAGCTAGAGGAAGATTTTACAACAAAAGTAGCTCAATAAAAACGTCCATGACAGTTTGTGATGTTATTCAGTTCGATTCAAACACGCACACACACAACACGTGTGACATCACTTGAGTCCTGACTGTCCAACAGGACCGCCCAACAAATACCATGTCACATGGTCCACATTCCATCAGCGGTGGTGTGCGTGTGTGGTTAGCCTTTGCTTTTTGCCTTGTTCTTTTTCTTTTTGTCTGTGGTGCCGCTGGTTGGAGGCGTTGGGTTCACTGGTGGAGCTCCCAGTTTCTTGGTTTTGGCTTTTTTCACTTTCTCCTTGATGGCTTCGATGTCCAGCTTGCCTTCTGTAGGAGCTGTGACAGAAACAAGGTGGGACAGAGGTTAGCTGTACTGTTTTAGTGTACAGTTTCAGACATGTCTGCTTTGCTCTCAGCGTGTTGCTTTATTTCTACCTTTAGTGGTTTTCTTCATTAAAGGCTTCTCTTTAGGAGGAATGAACGCTTTGTTCCGTTCTTCTTGCTTTTTGGTCAGAGCCTCTGCTTGTTTCACCTGAGAAAGAGGAACAACTGGTTAGTCCACTCAAAATGATCTTCCTCTTCATACTATTTTTAATGTCAGAGTGTTTTCTGCAGCCTTTGACAGCAACTCTGCCGGCAAAACCCCACCGGCCACGCCAGGGTGCTGCTGTGGGGCATGTAGACTCGCTGGGAAGCCCCTGCTGAAACGAATGGAACTGAACCTTGTGAAATCTTATCTCTATGCCATTTCTGTGTCTGACTTCCGGCCTGCTCTGTGCAGATCGATGCGGGCTGCTTGCGGCGCCGTCAAAAATAGAACAGCTGCATATGTTCTTTGGAGCAGACAGGAGACCTGCTTCTGAAACGGACTGCTGTGCTTCTGGTGGGGTTGAAACAAAGCGGCCGCGATTAGCTCCGGCAGCAAGTGCGCATACGGAACGTGTCGCATCCGTGCCTGGTGGAATTTGGCTGTTATTGTTATGATCTTACCTGGAATGAGAGCATGCAAATCTAGCCCCTGACACGTATACAGCATGTGTGTCGCTCTCCGTTTACAACACAGCGCCTCTTGTCTGTTTATAGTCAGGTCTGTGCAAAAGTCTGAATTTTGATATAACCACATAACCACATGATATTCACTGAATAAGCTATAGTTTTTGACTGATATGTAGCTATTCGTGTGATGCAAAGTATATTCAATGTCACCGTGTACACCTGTTTATTTATGGACATAAACAAATAGCTTGCTAAATCCAGTGCTGACGTTAAGTTTGTGAACCATGTGCCTGTTCACAAAGCCAGTATTCGCCCTGACGACTGCTGACATTTTGCCACAGATGACTTTTCCTGGGGAAATCGGTGTATGCTGATTATAGAGTTGAGTTTGGGGAGTTCTAATTTCTTCCATCACTCTCTGCCTCCCCTGCTAGCATGTGTGGTTGCTAGGCTATGTCACATTCAGTCGTTATCTCATTGGTTTGCGCTTTGAGAACGTCAGCAGCACCCTGCAGGATCACTGGTGAGCAGGCCAGCAGGAGACGACTCCACTCTGAGCTCACCTTGATCTCTTCCATCTTCTTCCTCTTTTTCACACTTTCACGCAGGAAGAATTCTCCCGTGGCCAGCTCCTTGTCCACCTGCAAAGACGATTCACAGAGTTAAAAAAAACAGGGTTCACACATTGACAAAACATTCCTCCAGGCTGTTTTCTTTAATAACATTAAGGTCATTAGAATGAACTTTTTAAAAATACATATAATATATAATATAATATAGAGGCGTTTATTCAGCTATGAATGTTAACATAGATGTGTTTTACCTGGCTCTCTGGCTGAGATGGAGGGAATGGTGTGTACTCCTTCTTCACGCTCTTCTTCTTGGGCTCTCTGCGCTTGGCCAGGTTCTTGTGGCGGAATTTGGGCAGGAAGCGTTCCCAACTCTGCATCCGCAGGTCGGGGTCTTTGGACAACTCCCGTTTGATCATCAGCGTCTGATTCAGCCATCAGAGAGTATGGAACGGGTTGGAGGTGGAGCAAAAATAATGGAAATGCTGTACTGCAAACCTGCATTCATCTCTCAACATCAACTCATAAATCCTCTTTTAAACTAGGGGTTAGTAGGTCATCGCTTGTGGTGGATTGAGAGTCAAAAGAACGAACAAGATGGACGTGCATTAGTGAGGCGGTTAGCTGTAGGTCAGACATGTTTGGACAGTCCTAAAGCTTGTAGCGTTAACTATTGAAGATCAGTGTTTAGATGCAGGATGTGCCTTTAAAAAAAAACCTTGCAGCAACCTGCAGCCGAGAAGCGGAACCAAAATAAACCTATGCAACCACAGGTCAAGCTGCAGTGGCCAATCAGATGATCAGAACAGGTCAAACTGCTACTGCTACAATCGGCCTGAAATGTCTCTGAGAAAACTGATATACTCTGTGTGGCTCGCGGTCAATGCTGGAAATGTTTGTAACCAAGAAGCTTCCCTTTGGTTTGTGGCTGTGCTTGTGAGAGGCACCTGTGGTTGATGGTGGCAAGAAAGCCAGTAAACCAAAGGGAAGTTGTTTCCTGAAGGTTTCATACAAGGTTACGTTCAACACAAATAAACACATCCACGTTCCCAGACCCACAACACCCCCACACAGCTCCATGGTTAATGGCACAGAGTCTGATTTGGTCTGAATAGCAGTGTGTCTGCTGTAAACACCTGATTTCTGCAGCGCCATGATGTTTGTCAGTATGTTCTGTATCTGTTTACACCAGTAATGCTACACGATAAACTGTGGCTGTCACCTGTATTAAACAACTCAGACATGATGAAATAATCCTGAACACCCTACTTTGAACATCTGAGACTCTTTCACGCCCTCAGCTCCGGGTTGAGCCAGCCTTGGCATGCAAACCCAGAGAGACTTGTTTCAGTCAGGAGATCAAGAACAAGGATGGAAAACATCTTCATCGGGCATGAGCGCAGTCTGTCTGAACATTTTAATCCATCCAGTACTTTTGCTTTTGAGCTGTGACCCGGCAGAAAGCTTCCTTGCCAGCCAGGCTTGAGCAGTTTGTACGTACCTTGATGTTGTAGATGGGGTGAATGTTCTTCATCGTGTCCATCACCACTTTGCGTACCTGAACAAAAGAGAAAGAGACATGAAGAAAAAACCCCAATGCTTCTACATCCTGTTCTTTCTGTAAAGTTTAACTAAAGACAATTTGATGTTTTTGATTTTAATAATTAAAGAAACATCTGACATTAAAATATATTGTGTGCCAAAAGTTTGTTTTTATTTCACATCATCTCTGCATGAAAATAAATCATTTTCACCACAATCAACCGTTGTTGTCTATTTTCTAAATAAAAAGGGAATCAGGTTTAAGTGACTGTTTGTTAGTTGATGAAAAAGTATCCATGTGCAGTTATCTAGAAATACACGATACATTCAGATGCATCAAGAATCGCTGACGGGTGAAACAAATGAAGGTTCACACAGAGAGGCGCGGGATTAGCTGAAAGCTGAGACAGCAGTCGCAACAGTTCGGTCATGAAATGTGAGTAAAAATGGGGACATTACGCCTGTGGGGAGTTTTTTGCACCTCAGCACAGGAAGCAGAGAACACACACACAAACACACACAGACACACAGCGGGCTCAGCTTTCAGCTGAGTGGACAGCTGTTTCTCAGTGCAGATGCATTTTTTGGGTCAGATTCATGTTTCAGTGAATAAAAGTTCATTTCGTGTTTGTTCTTTTGTCACACAGTGAATTGGTGTTTGTCTCTCACGATCACCTACTAGAGGTCAGTTTCTCCACACACGGAAGCTCTGTGAAGTTCTTACCTCCTTCAGGCCGTTGAAGGGCCCCAGGGCCGACACTGTGTTGCCTTGCACCATCACATAGCAGTTGGTTAGCAGCTCTAATGCCTGGAAAAACAGGAAACAGGAAGGTACAGTTAACAGTGCTGCTACACTGATAATAATACTCTGATACTGTGGACTGATGAGAATCAATGCTGCCACCTAGTGACATTTATCACAAAATGCACCATAACAACTGAGAGACTAAGAAAACTGACCGCTGCTTCTCAACAGGTATGAGATGTGTGGGATGAAAGGTGGATGCTGGACTGGGACTTACTTTGAGGGTGGAGCCCTTGGGGCCAATCAGCCGCTGTCTCCGCTTCACAAACCGCTCTCTGTTCCTCACAAGGGTCCCGATTTTGATGATGTCACACGCCATGTCATCCTGCAGTATCCGCACAGCCTGGAAGCAGAACAGAGACAGACATTAATCAACAGACCACCACCCGCCACGATGGTGGCGACCCGTACGTGACAGTGATGCGGTGATCATTACCTGTTCGAATGGGACGCTCCTGGCCAGCAGCTTGATGAGATCTCTGGCTCTCACGATGGCGTAAGGGTCAAACGTTTTCTTGGTGGTGCAAACTGTGATGCTTCCCTCGATCAGATCCAGAGAGGCTTTGATGTGCTGAGAAGAACAAAAAATAAATCAATGTTACACAAGGGGGGAATCAAAAATAACAAAATAAATCTGCAATTCAGTCTGAAGATAGTAAACTGAAAAGTAAAAATCAGAGAGTTTATGTTCCGTTTTCTGCCCTGCGCTTGCGAAGACTCAGTAACTTACTGCCTCTCCTAAGGCCTTCTCCACAAGTGGCCAGCACTCTTTCAGGTAGGCTTCTCTGTATTTGGGGAAGAGGGTGGCGAAGCTGCTCTCCTCCAGCAGACCACGGGGGTTGTCTTCTCTGGAGAACGTAGGCTCTTTCCATCCATCAGGAACAGTCAGGAGCTCAGATTCATCCACTACATGACACAAACATCACAACAATGGAACGATTGACGCCTTTCGTACAACTCAAATCCTGCCTCCTCTGTAGTAATGTCACAACACTCAATCCGCATGTCCAACACCCTGTTGTATTGTAAGTTGGTTGTTGTAGAAGTGAACCTATCTGAGCTTTCTGACAAAGACGTGCAGAGAAAAGGGTTCCAGCAGTGGATGGTGGCTAACAGCTAGAATTTAAGTTTCATAAAACTAATTTAAAACTTGAAAAAACACTGAAGTGAGAAAGGAGTGGACACGAAGGGAAATCTAACAAGTTGTATGTTTGCACTGTCAATCAAGAAAGCAACACAACTTAACCCTTTAGCGGAGAAAACGGGATAATTAGCTCGTGATATCGAGAACGTCATTAAATAACACTTTAAAAAGGCCGTTCTCGGCTTCCGTATGAAGTTGTGCACTTCTTAACACACACACGTAACAGAGTACAGATGTTGTTCTGATGTTTTCCTTGGTGTGAACTCGAAAAGGAGCCAAGTTTGAACTAAACAATCAACAAATGTTTACAACACTACAGCTCACATGTTAGCTTACAGCTAATTCGTGCGTGCCTCGCAGCTGACATGTAAACACGCCAGTTAGCCGACACATTTCAGCTGTGCGTCACACTGAGCGGGTCGCTGGGTGTCAGTCGGTGTCTTTAAACTCGGCAGTGTCCGTCACTCACCTTGGTTTTTGCTCTTTTTAGATTTTTTCCCTGTTTGTGCTTCACTCACGCCGTCTCCTGCCATGGAGGACGCCATTGCTAAACAGAAGCGGAAGTGACGTAGAGACTCTTCTTCGCGTGAGTTTGCGGTCAAAGGTTGGCGCCCTCTAGCGGCACCGCCACCACACCAGTTACAGAGAGTCTTTTCTGCCAATAATCTATTATTAAATACATCTTTCTGTTATATTATCTACAAACTTTATTCTTCATTATGAAGATCATGATGACTATGAGCATACATTTCCAAAAGCCTATGCACACTGTCCAGATTATTATTCATTAATTATAATTAAGGATTTGTCTCTCCTTTTTTACATATAGACTGTACAATATACTGGAATCAGCCTGTAAAGATTTAGATTGTCGAATGAACTTCCGAGATTACTAAAACTCTCAAATTCCCACATAAAATGCACATAGGCCTGTTTATTATCCTTATCCACTATTTATAAATATTACCCCTTTGCCAATATAACTGATGATTATGATAACTGCATGAATAAACACGTTTCATTACTAGTCCTACTGCTGCATCAAATGTGAAAGATTCTGCTGTGATTTTATATGTTAGAATAGGGTCACATGTCTAAAACATTTGAGTTAATGTTTCTGTCTCCATAAGGAATAAAACACACTCACAGACACACTCACAGACACACTCCAAACACTTTATTGGAGCCGTAGTCGTTCATAATAAGTCATGATTGCTTTGGTTGCACTCACTGAGAGTATGGTTACTCCCAGAAAGCCTATTGATCCGGCCACAATGGAGATTATAGTCATGTGCTCTGCCCCTGCAAAGAGATGGACACAAGGAATTTCATAAGCTCTGTATACGGAGCACACATACAGTGAACTCCATCCACTGACAGAGGTACAATAATTAAATATTAGAGACAGAGATATTTTGATTATTATGAGTCATTCAAGAAATGCTACTCAGTTTCCTTGACACAAACTCACAGGAAGATGATGGGACTCCTGACTTCACCCTCTCGTTGACCACCAGAGGTCCAGCAGACACAACAGCAGCTCGTTTCCCCGTTCCGTCCTCCTGGCTCGCTGACCTCTTGGTGCGATGCTTGCTGGTGCAATTCTATTACAAAACAAAGGCCAGTTGGGGATTTTCACTCCTCTACATTTATTTGACAGCTTTTCTTACAGATGAACATTTCACAGCCTAAAAATGTCATTTTAAGGATTTCATTTTGGGTAGCATTTACACATGTATAGCAGAAGTGACATGTGAGCTGTACATGGCAGCTACGTTCAAGTCCGGGAACAAAAGTCTTTCATTTGCCTTCGGTGTCACAGATTACATGAAAGATTGATGATGCATATTTATAGCCAAGAACATATAAAGACGGTCACCAGTATTGCACACTACTGCAGTGAACAGAAGCTGGCATTGAGGCTCGACTTGGCCTGAAAAATAGGTCAACAGAGTAATTGGTCCAATTTGCAATTTGCAGGTCTGTCTCAACTTTAGCTCACCTTTACACAGTCTTCATCAGGTCCACATATGTTGGCCAGACAGTGAATGTAGAAGGGCAGTCCTTTGGGCATGGTGAACATCTGAACGGAAAATCTGCTTCTCTGTGCCGCGCCGTTAACAGAGAGCCAGTGGAAGGTGTTGTCAACAGGACAGCTGGGAACGAGAGAAGAACATCCATTATCATCGTCACTCAAGACAACTACAGCAGGTAGACTATATTACACACCATAAAGCCACTTCAAACCACCTTAAATCTCACTTCATTTAACCTTTATCTGACTCATTAAGATAGTTGTTGAAGTGATATGGACTAAAGCTCAGCCACATGAACAAAGCAACCAATTCTAAGGTTCAACTGCACCAAGACATTACTCCGATGTGTCAATGCATCAGAGTCACATTTTCTCGTACCCATCCTGAAGAAGAACACCCTGGACGCTGTCCTGTGGGTCGGTGCTCTCAGTGGCCCAGCATGACTCCACCTGCAGGAGCATGTCTGAAGCAAAAGTGTTGTTGGTCTGCAGGGCCACCTGGAAGAACAGGGTGTCGTCGAGCTCCAGGGCTATGACATGGCTGTAGCTGTAAGTGTATGATACGTCAGCGTACAGGTTCATGGTCAGGCCCAGCTCCAGTGATGGGCTGTACTCCACCAGGGAGAGGGAAGAGAGCCTACGACAGAAGAAATGATCTGTTCGATGTCTCCGTCCTTCATTTATTAACAATGCTTTCTTCTTAATTCAGACAAAGAGCCAAAACGTGACAGTGTTTGTCTCACCACTCCAGATCCACGCTGACGTGAGCGTTACGAACATAATGTCGTGGGTAGACACATTTCCAGACGACTTTTAGATCTCGCCGGCTGATGGTTTGTTCTTTGGTCAAGGTCACGGTCAGAGTGTTTTGGAACTCAATGTGGGTTTTGTTCACCTGGAAAAACAAACACACACACACACACACACACACACACACACAGACAGACACACACACACACACACACACACACACACACACACACACACACACACACACTTCAAAAACTCATCGCATCACATCTCTTCTTCCGGCCTAAATAGCCTCAGGTAAAAGAAGAGAAAAACTACCTCAGAGCATTCCTACCAAGAAAAAGTATTCTGACTGTGTTGTGGTATTACAAATATGACTTTTTCATTGCAAAGGTAAGGATTGGTGTATGCGTTATGTGGGTATGGATGTGAAGATTGAAGATATGAAGATTCCTTTCCGGTGAGAACAATAGGTAACACATTGATGCTGACAGTTCCCTCCCCTCTTTCTCTCTTCAGTCACTCACCCGTCTCTGAGTTCCACACTCAGAGGCGTTTCGCGAGGCACGGAAGTAGTAGAACGCGTCCCCCTCATCCACAGCACACCGTCCATCATTCAGCTTCACGTCGACATTCCCGCCCATGTGGGAAGTCAGGTAGGGTTTTGCTATTCCACCAGTCGCCAGTTTTTCCAGACACTGGCTGAAAAGGCCCTTTTCTGTTTCAAGACAACATTCAGATTCAAAACAGTGAGAAGCCAGAATTACACTGTTTGCAGAGTCTGATAAGTAATACAGAAGAAGAAATGTTTGCCGTTTTAAAAAGGAATAACACTCTGTTCTCTTGGATTCAAGAGAAGGGAAAAGTCGCCCAGCTTCTCTGTCTAATACAAAGTCAAACACACTTCATCCCAACAACTAATCCAACTTCTCTTATGTTTCTCGGCTGGGAAAAAGGTTATAGAAGTTTTTATAGACGAGTGTGAATGACTCATGGTGCCTGGAACAAGCCAAGAATATTTCACGGATGGTTTCCTGGTGGCCTGAGAGTAATGGCACTAATCATGAACTACAGCATCCCAGTTCACATTCAGAAAGGGCCCTTTGTCATTCCCCATTGCTCTCTTTGGCACTATCAAAATAAAAGCATAAAATACCCCCCCAAAATAACAGTAAAAAGGATATTTCAGGGACATAGGAGAGCTGTTTTCAGGGCCACCATCAGCTGTCCTGTGAGTGAAATGTGTTTCGTTCGATAAGATACAACTTAAAAATGTTTACCATTACAGACTGGATGCAAAGCCGCAGGAGGCCCGATGATGGCGCTCACATCGTAGAAGCCATGTCGGCACACACAGGTGTAGGAGCCCAGAGTGTTGAGGCACAGAGTATTACGGGGACACACAGTTTGGATGGAGGAAGCACACAGATCTGGACCTGATAAACAAACCGTCAAAGCAAATAAATAAATAAATCCCACAAACACAATTTTTAGTTTTAACTCTATGAATGACTTCAGATTTAAACAGGCTGAGCTGGTTTTCCACCATCACCTACCGTCCCAGTGAATTACCCCATCTGTAACTGTGACATTGGTTGCACTCAGGGAGCGAATGTAATTCAGCTGATCTTTAGCCAGCAGGGGCACATCGTCAGTTTTGGACGCATCAAAAGACATAAACAGAATCTCTGTTTTGTCTGGCTCATCTGCAGGTTCGAAGGTGGCCAGCTCGATGCGGGCTGGCTGATCAAAGCCTTTCAACAGCTTCTGCAGCTGAAGGACACACGCACAAAAGACATGCTTCTTCAAATAAACTTATTTAGAAGAAGTTATGCTTGACTAAACATATTAGTCAAGCACAAAAGAGTGTTATTTTACTGAATAAGAAAAATGTATGAAAAATAAATGTTCTTATTAAGAAACAGAAGTAAAAAATGGTACACATGGGTGCAGTTTCAGTTTCCCACATTTCTGTAGCTTTGACAAAAAATAAGAGCCCTCCATGAGTGCACCTCACATACTAACTATGTTTTGTGAATTTGAATCTCTGTACGCTAAGCTTATCACTAAACCTAAAGCATGGCCAAGGCTGATGGGAAGGTCAGCTTTGACGGTATTTGATCATAAACAAATGGTGTGGGCAAAAGGTTTGGCCGCATGATAATCCTAGATTAAATTCAAGGGATCACCAAACAATTCATCCACCGTCGACCAGAATTTCATGGTAAACCGTCCAATAAATGTTGAGATATTTAAATCTGAACCAAAGTGGTTGACTGACCGACCATTGAGGTTTCACTGAGAGCTGTATGAAATCAGGATGAAAACTGGATCTGCAGTCTGTGATCACTGATGAATCTTCTCCCACCTTATCTTTAAAAATCTTCTCCATTGCAGCTCTTGGTTCTGATGCGTCGTCCTGCAGATCCTCAGGCAGTGACCAGGGGACGACCATTGTGAGAGTTATGCTGGAAAATTGTAACTCCAGCTCTATAGAAGGCACACAATGGAAACAGGATAAGCTGGTTTATCATGAAAGATAAGTAACAAACCAATCAAGTCTATCATAAACAGATTTAGACCTACATTTGAGAATTACTTAAAAAGGACTGTCTTTTTATTCCAGCTGTCTTGAATAGTTATTTCAGTCACTATACTCACTTGTCACATTAACACGGTCGAAAAATGTTCAATGAAACTAGCGACACTCAAACCAAAAACACCACAGAACTACAAAAGTCACACTGACGTTGTTCCAGGGTGTGTCCTATAGCCCTCCCAAGGAGCTTCAAAGATGAGTCAGCTCCCTTGAAGTACACGTGAGAACGTTCTGACTCCCAGTGCCCACCACATTCCTCCCACACATAGAGGATGTAGCTCTTCCCTTCCTGCAGCCCTGGGAGAGGCAGCTGTGTGTCAGTCACACGGTTCCTCTGTAGGATGGTGCTGTTCTGCAGAGACAGTTCATATAAAAAAGCCATTGCTGGGTGGTGGGTGCTGCTGGGCTTCCACTGGGCGGTGGAGTTGTTAGAGTGGTACTGGAGCTCAGACACACCGTGAGGTCCTGGAAATACACGAGAAACTATTGCCATGAGAAACATAAGTGATAAATATCATATTTATCACTTTTTTACTAATAAATCCAGATTTCTCTTAACAGCAATAATAAGATGGTTAAAAGTGTATTGTTCCATTACTTTGAACATCACCTGTGTGTGCTGTGACTGTCTTGGAACTCATGATTATACCATCTCCACACAGCGCCACCACCTTGGCCTGGTATTGTTTGCATGGCAGCAGCTCTCGCACAGTGTAGCTGGTGATGAGTGTGGTGCCCTGCAACGCCCCCTCATGGTAAACTCTGAATGTGGAGATGGATGAGGTGTTCCTCACCTCCCAGCTCAGGGTGTAGTTGTCGGGGCCAAACAATGACTGATGCAAGGCCTCGATACTGGAGTGAACTGAGGAGCAGAGAGGGGGTTCAAAAGGATGGCTCACAGGGACAGATCAGCAAACTCACGTCAATTAATCAAGATTGGGTCATTTGATTCATAGTCATAGTGAAATACAAACAAATACAACATTCATATGGTATTCTTGTGTACAGTCCATTCCAGTACTTTTTTCAAATTCAGATCAGACAGAGCCAAGCAACGCTAACATGGTGTTATTCCAGCCAGAATTTGTGTCATATGTTAGCTGTAGTAGCAGGAGAGTTGTGAGAATCGCTGTCTGGAGCTGGTGTGCTCTCTCTGGGAAACCAATAATCCTCTTTGCAAACGTTTGTTCCATTGTTGTCATCGTTGACACTATACTATGATATTTGTCACTGTATTAGTTTATAGTAAGTTTGTCCGTTTTAATTGGCAGGTCTTTAAAGTGAGACTATAAACGTTTGCTGAGCAACTACTGTGACAATTATAAGGTAATAATAGGACAGAAAAATCGTCAAGGCAGTGAACACACCAGCAGTATGTTGGCAATATTAAGCTACAAGTGAACATTAACCACCACAAGCGCTGATCATATAAGACCAAGGATTCAAGTGTATTGAATCGATGAAAGGTCCCCCTAGACTCTATAGAGGAAGTGGAGGAGAGAGAGGAGGAAGTTGGCAAAGCTCACATCCATCATGAACGTCTCCTCTCACCCCCTGTATGAGACTGTGGAGGCCTTAAGCAGCTCCTTCAACAACAGACTGCTACTCCCACCATGTAAGAAGGAGCGCTACCACAGGTCCTTCATTCCAACAGCTGTCAGCCCCGCTTTGCAAACATTGACCTAAATGAACAAACACAATGTTGCTTCATTCAGTCAGTTCATCAACTCATGCAGGACTTACTAGAGTTTCCATCATTCAGGACCATCCTGCTATAGCGGGACTCCATCCCTGCCTGACAAACCGTCTGCAGGCCAAACTTAATCCTGCTGCAAGGCTGCAGGTCAGACAAGATGAAGGTGTCCTCATCGATCCACAGGGGCACCTCCTCTATGACATGGTCTGTTCCGTTGAGGTAGAAGGCGGTGAGGAGGAAGAGGGAGAACTTACGGTTCTCAGGGCAGTCCCATGTCAAAGATATGCTGCTGCTGTTCCATGACGTCACCTCAAAGTCTTTGGGAATGTCTGGGTCTGGTGGAAAAAAGATAGCAAACAAAACATTTTCCAACTCCCACTAACAGATTTTTTTTTCTTCTGGAAACAAGGTTGATGAGAGCCACGAGACTGAACCCAAATAATAAAATTGTGGCCTTTTCATTTGGATCTCTTGGATTAGCATTGTTAGTCCACCAACAAGTACTTGATGTTAATACTGACCAATTTCATTTTCAAATCAGAACTTTGTTTTATTTTTTATCTTATAGGCAGTTTTAGTTCATTACTTCCCTGATCACTTTGTACTGTATTTTGTTATGATATGAAAATCTGCTTTAAATTTGCTTAAGACGAGAGGTGAAACAAACATCAATGAAGCAATTAGTCAGTCAATGGAAAATCAATCAGCAACTATTTTGATTGCAATTTTTCATAGAAAATGACAACTATTTGGAAAATCTCAAAACTTGGACCAATAAAACCAAAAGTATCTGAAGTATGTTCATGTGTTATTCAGTCTTTGTGTACTGGCTCTTTCTTTGCTGTCCATCATTCGCAGATGTTTGCTAATCCATCCAACCAACAGTCCTTACCGGTAATAGTTGAGAGGCAGGTGAACGAGTGACTGCCTGCAATCTCCACACAGGCCACATAGGGGCTGCAAGAGTCCAGAGCTGTGAAGCGGTATTGGTTGTTGTTGGTGGTGTCCGTGCTGAGAGTGTTATAGGAGCTCAGTTCACTATGGTACAGGGTCACGCTGTGGCTGTTGCTGACAGCCAGGCGGTTCTCCACCCAGGAGACCAGCAACATGGAGGTAGTCCTGGACTCGAGCTTGACAGGGTGATGCATTGTGTGGCCTAGGATAGACCAATGAGAGTTTCAGTCTTAAAAAGTGTTCATAAAAACAAAAATATTCATTTGAAGCATGATTAAAGCATAAATGATAAACATGTTAAACATGATAAACTTGTATAAATGCACAGTAGTCTGAACTGATTTAATTTAGGGTAACATTTAGATGTATACTCTGCAGCCCACAGGAAATTTAACAAATCTGGTCAATAGTTCTTGAAATATCTTGTTCTGGACAAACAGACCAACATCACCATGCTTTAGCACATGAGGTCACTTAACAAAAAGGCAACAGACATGATACTATGCCAACTGTTGGCTCATTTGTGAGCTTTAAGAATTCAGCTTCTAAAATCAGGCATAATCTGCACAGTTTCATGTAACCTCTGACCAAACTGGTGAGAGGTTACATTAACTGAAGCATTAACTCAAAGCCCAAACCTAAACTTCCCCTTTAAAAAAACTGAGGGAAGATCAACAAAGAATAAAGTAATGACACCAAGGAAACCGATCTTACCAATTGCAAGGAAGAAGTTTTTGTCCTGGTGGAAGAATGATGTGCCATTTTCACATGCAAACACTTCAGAGGGATGCAACAACTCCAGGAAGCCCTGAAGACATAACAAGTGAACATCGAGCAGGCAAAAGCTAGACAGACTGTGTGTAAAAATCTAACACAACCATCCTTTTCTATCAAAACTTGAAACGTTTTATATCGAGTAGGAATTACCTTAGTCACACTTGTTGGTTCCTCTTGGGGTTTCTGCCGGCCTCTGATCTGAATGAACTTTGAACCTTAGATGAACACATTTCATTCAACATTTAATAACTATTGGTTCTTAGTGGATGAATATAAATTGTGAATTGTAAAGTGAAAGATGCTCACTTGCAGTGAAAGTCCATGTCTGAACAGAGCCTCCATACTGGAGTGTTAGTTTGTTTTCTACAGCTGATGGCACCGTCAGGGAGGTAACTTTACCTTCCTTCCAGATGGATTTTAATGCTGTATCATTAAGCCATATGTTTCCATTTTGCCTGAAAGGATGGAAAATAATAAAGTGTGGCTACACCTCATTAAATACATCTTTTAAAGAAGTCATGCCAAATCTAAAATCTGTCTGTTTCATGGTACCCTGCTCATCAGCACATGGATGAGTAATATCTCAGATTTCCTCCTTTGGCCAGCCGCTCTCCAATTTAATATCCATCTGATACACAAAGTCTGAGGTCCACTGTATAAACAGGACTTATACAATGGACCTGTAGCAACCATACTTTTGTGCATGGCTTTCAACCCTGGTGTTGGTGTGAGGTCCTCTTCATAGACACACTACACTGTAAAAATTGTCTTTCTTGTGTTTACCTTTCCAGAGCATTGTCCTTGTTCATCCAGCATATTGAGAAGGAAAGACTGTTGCAACGTCCTGCAAGAAAATCAATCAAATATCTCTAAATGTAACAAAATCTTAACTCAATATTATGGCGGCTGCTCTGTTCTTACTCACCAAACGATATGGTATGAGGCACCAGTATGAAAAAGATGAATGAAAATTCTAGATTCCTGAAAATATAAAAGCTGATTAATCCGCTGTGAGTGATAAAGTAATATAGGTGGTATGAAAACAATTGTGGATTCTTACATTTTCTTTGTAATTCCAGTGAACATGTTGTGTTTATTCGAGTCGGGAGTTGGCTGGAAGACTCCTAATGAGTGACAGGTGTGTGCTGCCTTCACGCACCTGCTCAGATTCCTGCAAAAATCAGGGACCACATTTCATTGAACTGTTAGAACACATTTTCTGTGATTGTTACCTTCCAACATGATGCCCTAAATAGAGTTAATAACGATAAGCTCACTTTCAGCACTAGCCAGGAACTACAAACATTTGAATGTAGTTTTTGCATTACAAATCATCACATTTAAAAAGCCTCTTTAACAGCTCTGGTTGTTAAAATTCCCAGAAACAATAATAGTCCTCAAAGGCAGCAACAGGTCTGGACATAATGCTCCAATATTTTTGTAGATTTCTATGAATAAAACTGGAGATTAAAGAGTTATTCCAGCAATTTAACATCTCATTTGAAGAATCAGAAATCAGCATTTCTATGTGGATATCGTGACTCCCTAAAGGTATCTTGGAAATCACTACAGCATGCTGTGCTGCAGGAGGCCTGTAGGTGGTGGTGTGCATCTTAATGAGATTTGCAGTACACCATGTATTTAGAAGTACATAAATATATTTGTGTCAATTAAACATCAGTAACTATAAAGCTGAGACAAAACTGTGACAATATCTACTGTGTATTCCTTCTTCAAGCATGCTCTATGACTTATCCCCATTTTCCTTCTGTGAGACTAACATGTGATTACATTTAGCAAAGGAAAGACGACTTGTCCTCTATTACTGGTCCTGCAACAAAGTGTCCGTGTCCAGCTGTTCAGGGTCTACTGGACGCCACTCGGCAGTCAGACAGAGCAGCTTTTGTCTGATAAATCTTAACAAGCCATCAGCCAAATTGGAGTCACAAGTATGCACCATCTGTGGAGAGTTCCAGGCTGCTTCAGGCTTGTGGGGGCTGCAACTTTTCTACCTCTACTGGACCATAATTCAAGTCAAGTCATGAGCAGCAGGGTCTGGGGAAGTATAAGAGTATTCTAGCGCAATATGGAGAGTTGGCACTGTTTGCTGCTGCTGTGCACACTAAGTTTAGTGCTGGCCACGGGAGAGGTGACGAAAAATGATGATGACATCGACCTTGTCAGCTTTCTGAGAAGTATCTACCCCGGGCTGCTGGTGAGAGACGAGCCGTTCATCATCAGCAGAGACTTTGAGATAAAATCCCTCAAGGAGCCTGGACGCCCCGAGGTCCTCTCAATCACAGAGCAAACCAAGGACAAACCAGTCAGTCGGGATACAAATGGGGCACCTGGACCTGTGGTGTTAACCAAAGATGGCCAGATCAAGGGGGTTACAGTTGAAAAAGCCCATATATTCTATGGGATACCCTATGCAGACCCACCTGTTGGGGCTTACCGCTGGAAGGCCCCCAGACCCGTGACTCCTTGGCCGGGGGTTTATGATGCTTCCTTCCCCAGGGCAGCATGTGTGCAGGCCTGCAGCGGACCCATCGCTGAGGAGTGTCCTCGGATAGTAAGGAACAATGCATTTCTTATTTACATGACATTTCACAGGATGTATTAACATATGTGAATTTTTCTGACATTTTGGCACCAGGCGACTTACACTAAGTGCAACAGTAAAATAAGTTTTACCTGCTAGATCACCAACGGTAAGGATAGTTGTCCTGACAAAAAATGGTCCTAGTGCTCTGAAAACAGATTAGAGAGTTGTTATAAATCTTTCTCAGAGTCACAGATATCGTGGCACCATAAATCTAGTTGATGGTGGAAGGAAAAGAGCCCCAATATTTCTGAGTGTGAGCTAAGCTGTGGCTGTATATCAAGAACTTTAGCCTTTATTTTACCATGCGAGACATTAAGAACATTGGATTCCAAACACAAAGAGGGTGCCCATTCATTCCAATGAGAGTTTTCCAACCGGTGTATATTAAATTGGGTTTGCTATCACATTGTATGCATATACATACACAGTGCCACCTCTCCCTGCAGGACCAAAAAACCCTGACACCAAAACTAAAATTTTAGTTATTGACTTTGCAGTTTAAAGGTCTGCTATGAAGTTTAAATCTGTAAGTGGGTATGTGAAATGAAAGTACTTTAACCAGCCTAATAAATCTATCATGTCTTTGTTGTTTTTTAAAAAATTGTATTTAACTTTCTTCAGACTGCTAAAAAAAATGAATAATAGCAAAACAAACAAACAGTCCGGTACCACAGATGTCCACTGAAATCATTTTCAACCAGACTGTAAATATGAGCAGCTGTGTTGGAAAGTCATCACTCTCCTCATTTTAATTTTGAGGCTGGAGGTGCTGGGAATTCTTAACAGCCAAGATATCTCCCAGTTGATAAAAATAACTACATGTATGTAGTACAAGTATGTAGAAGTCTACAGTATGTCAGCAAACCACTGATAAAATGGCTGCAAATCCATCATGGCTTGCAGTTACATACCATCAATTTAGATCATTTAAAATGAGCTATACAAGGTTCAACATTAAAATTAACAGATGAATTTAGGCTATTCAATTGGTGTGACTACAAGGCCAGCAGTGGGGGTAACTGTCTTTGCACCACTGAGTGAAGGCTGACTTGTTGCTCCATATAAGCCAATCAATTGGAAAACGGAATGATCAAATTCTGGAATTCTGGTTAAAATATCAGCCTAAAAACTATAAGGTACACGAATAATGTTGGGTTAGCATGCAAACAAAATAGCTAAGTATCCACTCATGAGCTTTGAACCTTAAAGGTCAAGTTGCATTTTTTGCTTGGTAACAAGAATTCAACAAGTTTCATTGTAATGTTACTCTGTTAAACTTACATTTACTAAATAGTAATTCATGTTAGCGAACTAAATGAACGTTTTCTCTAATGTCTCAAAAAGGTCAGTGAGGACTGTCTCTACCTCAACATCTTTGTCCCTGTGGATGTGAACCTCAGCGCCCCTCTGCAGAGCCCGCTGCCTGTCATGGTGTGGATCCACGGTGGGGATTTCATTGCAGGCTCTGCCTCCAAGCCGCTGTACGACGGACGCTTCATCAGTAACTTCACCCGTACTGTTGTTGTAAACATGGAGTACAGACTAGGTGAGAAAATTTGGTGGCATTTGGACTTATACTAGTGTAATAACTGCGTATTAGCAGCATTATTTACAATTATTGTCTATTTATGGCCTTTTCTGAATTATCCTGTATGTGCAGGGGGAAAGGAAAGTTGAACTGAAGCACTGGAGTTGGTTTGGCACAGGCAACAAACAGGCATCTCGTGGAAGACATTAAACACTTAGCTAAAATAATGGTGTATGTATTGCAGAGTGCATGTGTGTGTGCTTGTGCGTGTGAGACAGTATGAGGCAGGATAATGTGTGCGTCATTATTTTAATTGGCCGAGCCTGTTGGTAATTACTCTGTTTTCCCTCAAGTCTGAAAACAGTAGCAGATATATGTGAATGGTCATTTGGAACTCAGAGGAAATTAATGTCTTGCTGGAGTCAATTATGTCTTGCTGATCATGTGAATGGATGCATGATTTAAGGTGCCTTTGGGTTCCTTGTGTCGGGCAAAGATCCTCACACCTCAGCTGCAGGGAATTATGGGATCTTGGACCAGCAGGCAGCTCTTCTTTGGGTCCAACGGAACATTGCAATGTTTGGAGGTGATCCTAGCAAGGCAAGAAGGCACACACAAATATACATACACATGTTTACATGCAGCTAGGCTAATCTGTAGAGTCATACAGCGAACTAGTTTGAGCATTTTCTGACATTAAAGAGACATTTTTTTATTTTGTGCTGCGATGAAATGTTAAAATATCCAGTTATAGTTCCACAAATCTTTGACTGAATGTGTCAGAACTGTTACAAACACATGCACACAGAGGAAATTGCACTGTATAAAATGTAGTCACCCACAGGTTTCTGAGTGTCGTGTGGCTCCATTCTAGCAGTCCACCTGTCAATCAAAAATCTGTATAACTTTAAGCCTTAATATGATTTGAACCTGTCAGTTCTATAAAAATTCACCCTCAGTACTGTTGTCATGAACGGGGAAATTAGCTATAGAGACCAAAACTATTTCTTGTACCAGGCTGTAAGCATGTTTATTTCTGCTGTGAAGTTGGATGTTTTAACATGGGGACTTATGGAGACTGACTCACTTCTGTAACCAGTCTCAAGTGGTCATTTGAGGAACTGCAGTTTTTGGCACTTCAACTTAGCTTCTCTTCACAGCCAGAGGTTGAGATGGAATAAGAACTTAATGTAGCAGTTAAGGATGGTAAATAAGTCAGGTCTATCCCAAACTTCATTGAATTCACTCATAAATCTGATAATAATTGTAAATTCTCAAAACATCTCCAAACTTATTTTAAATAGGAACAGCTAGCAAATGTTGCTAAAGTAACCATACTGTGCCATAAGAAACGAAGTCACACACTAGAGTACATTGTCAGGGCTGGTGTTATTCAGTGAAACTGCTGCACCGCTTTTCATACCAAGCCTCTGTGATGTGTTTTTTTATTCAGGTGACAATATTTGGAGAGAGTGCAGGTGCTCAGTCAGTGAGTCTTCACCTGATGATCCAGAGCAGCAAGCCTCTGTTTAAACAGGCTGTCCTGCAGAGTCTGCCCTTCTCCATCCCTCTGAAGACCAGGTGAGCCATCATCACCTCAGCTGGATAGTATTTACTGATGTGTGACTGATTTTTGTCCAGGCTGAAGATACAAAATATTACAGATGCAAACAGCTGTTAAAAGTGTTTTTCTTTTCTTCATAGAAAGAAGAAGGTTTGTGCTTTCTTTTGGCTCTTGCTGTATTCAAACAGTGTTCTGGAAATATCCCCCAGCATGCTTACAACTTAACTTCAAGCTGAACTGCAATTTTGTTTTTCTCCGTCCACTCTCGCAGACATGACGCCCTGAAGCTGGGAAAAGACTTTGCTAAACAGACCAACTGTTCTGTGAGCAACATCGTCTGCCTGCTGTCTCTCACTCCACAGGCCGTCCTGGCTGCCCAGATGAAAACAAGTAGGGCACCACAAATACCAGCCTACGCTCACCAAATTTAGAGCACCGCGCAGGGCCGCCCACACAGTTACATAAGAAGGCAGGACATAGTACGTTTATCTGCAAAAGATGATGAAAAACATTATTTTCAGCCTGAGTGAAATATTGGAAAACAAAATCATGAAAAGTGAGGAACAATGGGCCTCTGAAGGGGCAATTAGAGGGATTTTACTGCCCCACGGCACAAAATGACTGTAATATATCTACAGGGTTGACAGGGTTATTGATCACTATCATTGACTCACTGATTACGTCATCAGCTGCTGTCTTCTGCCTGTCTGGATTCACTTTCAGGCCCAAAAATCTGGAACGAAAACACACGTGACGTTTCAGCTCTGATGGTTTAAGAGAAAGACAAAAGGTGTAATCAGAAGCAGGTTTATTATTCTGTTCTCTGCTGTGAACATCAGACTGTGTTTTCCATCTAACTGTGTGTTTTTCTTCATCTCAGGTTCTAAGATCGTGAACCCGTTCAGGTTCCTTGAGGTTTTTGAGACGTGGGGTCCGTATATCGACGGCGAGTTAATAAAAGAGCAAGCTGTCACTGCTTTCCAGAAGGGCCACTGGCAGAAAGAGAAGCCAGTACTGTTAGGTAAGACACACACACACACACACACACACACACACACACACACACCTACCTCACCTCATATAAATGGAATGTACATTTCGTCAAGTGCTGTACCTAAGGACAATGATGAGGTACTTGAGTATTTCCATTTTTATACCACTCTATACTCTTCTACATGTGAGAGAAAAATATGAATATGAATATGTACTGCACCACAGTCATCTGACAGCTGTGGTCACTTTGCAGATTCATATTTGGCATAAAAAACCTGTGATGAGCAGGATGGTAATGACCCATGGTGAACAAAGAGGGTTTTTGTTGTGGTTGGGAGCACTGTGTGACGGCAAAGAGCAGACACACACATACAATATGTACAATGAATGTATGTACAGAATCTGTAACCACCATGTTTTTATTGACAGAATATAGACAAACTGAGCACTCTGAGCGCTCTGTAGCCTTTTGTTTATTTCATGGCCATCATATTTTTTTATTCATGCTATAGGATGGACACGAAGGCCAGAGATAACATAGAAGTCTGCTTGTGTGTGTGGACTGAGGCTCTGTTTGTTTTGTCCTTCAGGTACGACCTCAGAAGAAGGGGTGATCTTTGTTTATGGCGTCTTCAACAAGCCGGTCTCTGCAGTGGAGAGCACTGTGTACATCACAGCCATCTTTAAACAGCACGCTCTGCGCATCCTCCACAAGTACCTGCCCCTGTACAGGGACGCCGACCGCAGGGACATGCTGGCTCAGGTAAGAGGAGCTCGACTCACCGTGTTTTCAGTTTCTGCACTGTGGTTTTGATAGCCAGAGAGACGAGACACAAGTTTTAGTGAGAGCTTGCTTCAGGTCAAGAATAATCTCATTTATCAGCCACGGGGAACAGAGAAGGACATTCATTTCAGTGACAATGTTCAGGCATATTCGATTATTTATTAGTATAAAATAAAAAAATAAATTAGTCTCATCTGACTCCACAAACCACTGACATTTAAAACAATGAATGAGGAATCTCTTTCATCCCACTGAAGGCTCAGTACTGAGACTAATGTACAGAAAAGGATTGTCCAGCTTCCTTGGTTGTCCATAAGACATACTTTACTGACTGCACACCCAAATGACACAAAAAATGAAATAATAACTCTTGGTAGCTCTTAAATATTCACTGGATGTTACTGGTTAAATTTTGACTGTCATTTTTAGCAAGTTGCGAATGGCAATATTAGTCGGTTGTTTGTTCAGTTGTGTGGTGAGTCCATTACTTTGAACTGTATCCATAAAATTTGCTACAGTTACCTTTTCCACATTAAATTGTTTTAATATTGACTTCTTGTAACTCCACAAAGTAAAATGTTTCATTTGTCCAATACGTTTAAGTCGAATGACATTCCTATCAGGTACAGTGTACTGAAAATCAATATTCAATTAAAAGTACAATTACTTCAATAAACAGTACTTTGATATTATTCGGAGTGTGCAGGCCAGTGCAAAATAATGAAAAAACATCACTTGTTGAGAGCAGGTGGCTAATCAAACAAACAAGGAGAGAAGGATAGCCTATAAAACTGAGGTATGAACAACCTCCCACTCTCTCCCTCCGTCTCTTCCTCTCCTCTCTTTCTAACCACTCTCTTCTTCAGTTCCCAGAGTGGACCTGTGGACATAATCCCTTTTGTTAGAAATCTGCATTTATTAACAATTGGCTTTTATTGTGAAATATCTTCAGCTCATGGCTGGCGTCAGCAGTGTGACCAATTTCCAAGGAAGAGAACCAGGCTTTGAGGCCAATTTGTCACAGTGGACAAATTGTGTAATGACAGCAACTCCACAATGCGAAAAAAAAAAAAAAAAAAAAGCATAATTCTATGCCTGACAAACAAACTCTTTTGGCTTCATACACTACAAAGCAGTTTTCATGATTCAAGACAGACTGACTCCAACTCTGTATCCGTTTCTCTTTATACATCCATGGTACACCACTGCAGCAGTTCAGCAAGGCAGCCTTATAGAAACATTACATCGTCCGATATGCTGCTACTATGCATGCTGTTGTTTGTCGCTAGCGCGGTGGTAGTGGTGGATTCGTCTTGTTCATCACTCAGTTTTATCACAGTGTGTTTATGTTTGGAGTTTTAATAAGCTGTGAAGGTGGGATGGCTCAGGATAACCGAGAAGAAGAAAAAGTCCTCCAGCAATTTTCAGGCTCAGGCTTTTTGATTCAAAGTGCAAGGTGATGATGGAAGATACAGGCAGGCAGAAGGTAGTATTCAGCCACAGTGAACCAACAGCCACAGCCTGTCCCTCCACTTATACACACGCCCCTCCTGCATCTCTTCATAGAGAACACTATGGTCCTGTTTACACCTAGGCTTAAATTGGATACAGATATGAATGCATTAAGAACCGATCACAGACCAGATTTGAAAGTGGTCTCAGCTGAAGGAAGGCCTACAGATTCTCATGGATGGAGAACAGACCAAACGCACCATCTGGTTTCTGTTTGCGCCAAAGTGTCAGTCCAGCAGAAACTGGATGATTCATATGAAGTGTTTATTTGCATATAGGGCATTGGGGTGAGAACTGATCACATGAGGTCACTCTTGACATTGTAGACACTGTGTCAAAGTCATGTAGTAAATTTGTAAAGAGCACGTGTCATCCCATGAGTAAGATTGGAAATCTGACAATAAAAAACATGTCTGCAATCTTGATGTTTAAGAGACAAGGCTAATTCTCAAAAGTCACTGAAAAGTCTGTATTTCCTTTGAAACCACACGCTCTAATTTAAGCTTAGAGACAGTAAAGTTCATAGAGAAATGTTTTTGATCAGACTGAAGCAAATTGCGTATAATTAATTCTTCCGTTTTATGTGGTTTTGTCTCCTCATCATGAGCAACCCAGTGGCTGTCAGGAAACTGTCAGCCGGTTTCCAGCTGGCTTACGTTTTGACAGTAACATCTAATTTGGTGAGGAGCCGCAAATGTGCGGAACATCTCTCCAGAATCGATGCACAGTCTGTGACGAAAATAGTGAAGCGGTCTTTGTGAAAGAAGATGCATTCACACTGTAACCTGCATTTCAGGAGCTTTGTTCTCGTCCAGATCGCTCACACTGAAATGTCTCACCCAAACACACACATGCATCAATAACCACAAATTTGCTGGTGTTGTGATGTGGCCATCCGTGCATGGATCAGTGTTGCACCCAGTCGGAGCTCTGCGTTTAATGAGGACCCAGCTGTCTTCTGTGTTTCTGAGCTTCTCCCTGTCTAACGAGGCTGATGGGGAATTGAAAACAATTGTTGTCTTTTGCTGCTGTGATTCATTTGTTTTAAGATATGACGCATTTCCTCAAGATCAGGGCAGTGAAGGAGAAACTTTATAATCATCATCACCATCACTCAGCAGACTTTTCAGACTTCAATGTCGCTCTTTAGCTTCTCAAACACAGCTCCTATCATTTACCTACAGAGGGAGCTACAACTCCAGCTTTTCTCACACTCAGACTCCAACAGAGACCAAGTGGAGTCAGGTAGTTTGTCCGTTTGAGATGCAGCTTGTCTGCTCCCACTAAGAAGTGTCTCGTCTCTCATTAACAGCTAGAGTGACAGAAGGGATCGGCCAGAGAACACAGCTGAAGTACAAGACAGAGAGGTCTGGCAGTGGTGACACCCAATTTGTATTAATATGGGTGGACTAAATATTAGAAAAACCCTGCCAGTATCATGTAATGCAATTCCAATTCACCACAAACCACTTCCCATAAAATGCCTGAAGGTCATTTTAATGATCCTCCATGACTGCTAAATATTCTTCAAACATTTTCATTGGTAACAGGTGATCATATCATGATTGGGTATGAAAGAGGCTTCCTTGAAAGGCTCTGGATGGGGTGAGGTTCATCACTTTGTGAATAACTGCGTAGGCACATTGTCTAACAGTTCCAGAACAACAACCCTAACCCTAATTTGTAAGGAATCTGTGATATCTTTAAAAGATTCAGAGAATCCAGAGAAAACTCAGTACAGAGTGAGGCTGAAAACCAACAGTGAATGCCTGTGACCAGGCAACACTGCATTAAAATCGACATAATTGTATGAAAGATATTACTACATGGATTCAGGAACACTTCGGAAAACTGTTGTCTATAAACACAGTTCATGGCTGTACTGAGAGAAAGCAATATATCAACAAGATCCAGAAACACTGATGACTTCTTTGAACCCAGGCTCATCTCAGATGGCAAGGAAAAGTGAAACGTGTGCTGTTGTCCACATTTCAAATTGTTTTTGGAAATCATGGATGTTGTGTCCTATGGGCAAAATTTAAGTTGTACTCAACGCTCTTTTGGATTTGGGGTTGTATGGCTCTCAACTTTATGGTTTTGGTTTAGTCTCAACGCTCTCATCAACCTTGTATCCAACTGCAGCAGGCAGCTGTCTTCATGAAAAAGCTCTGATAAATCCTCTACCTCCAGGAAATTATGACGTCGTCTGGCTTTCAGAGTTGGACATTTGTCCAGATAAAGTACTTGCACATTTATAGCAGTCAGGTCGAGGTAGTTCAGGTTTCCTCATCAGTCCCAACTTCTCATGGGACCCCAACTTGGACGGTATGTAGACTCAGAGTTCATGTTGTCTGAGCTGGGTTTGTCATTCTCTTGCTTCAGCAAGACTGTTCTGAGACTATTCTAATCTGTTAGCTGTATTCATGTTGTTTCTGTCGTAATTGAGTTGTTAGATGTGAAAAGCCAATCTTGGAAGATAATTTGTCTGGGCTTCCAGTGTACCCAGTGGATAATCCGGAAAGCGGATAGGTCAAGACTTTCTCTGCAGTCTGACGAGCAACTTGATATGCAAATTTTATGAAAGAGACAGATCTCTACTGGGAATCTCTATAAACAGATACAGACAGATAAGACAGAAGACAAATTAAAGTAAAAAAAACAAAAACAAAAAAACAAGTGTCTTAGTAAGGTGTTGGGCCACCATGAGCCATCAGTACAGTTTCAATGTGCCATTCTATCCATTCTACAAGTCTCTGGAACTATACTGGAGAGACAAACACTATTCTTGATGGCCATTGAGAGCAATGTTGAACATGTCGGTCTATAATTTCACATAGGTGTTCAACTGGGTTGAAATCTGGTGACTGTGAAGACCATAGCACCTGGTTCACATCAAGTTCATACTTATCCAACCATCAGTTCTGCCTCTTTTGCTCTCCACACAAACTGCAGCAACCAAAACCCGCTCAAACGTGATTGGCCAAAAAGACTGCTTCCAGAGCTGCGGTCCCTCACCTTTAGATCCTGTATCCACATGCAGATATCTGTTTATAGAGAATACAGATTACCCAGACTTTTCTTCAACTCGCTTCATGTTGTCTTCACACCGGCATCAGAAACTTGTATCTCTACATAGCTACAGAGGCTATGTGCAGGATCCATGGCTACACTGTAAACCTTTAATGCACAACTATAAGCCATATCCACCACAACCGTTAAAGTCAGCCTCTGCTATTACAGTAATTTGATATTAATTCAAACACATAAATCCATCACTAACTACATTTTTGCACACAGATTAACTTCTGAGAGCATGAATTGACAACATAGTGTTGCTTTTCTTCTGTTTTCATTCATTCATTCGTGGAGTCATCAGTGAGTTCACAGCTGTGGAACTACAGAGGTGGAATGGCTCATGATGACACAGTAGAAGAAGAAAGCCTCGAGCGGTTTTCTTTCAGGTTTTTTGATGGAAAGTGTGCAAGGTGCCAGCCTCAGGGAGCTACAGGGGGTCAGGAGGTGACACTCCTGCACATATTTAGTATTCAGTCACAGTTCACGGTGCAGTAGGGAGACAGTGGAGTCACAACCAGAGCCTGCCCCTACACACACACACACACTCACACACATGCATACACATCTCCAGAGAACGAGGGGGGTCAGCAGCAAATGTCAAACAGTCCGTCATGGAGGAGGCTGATGTGGAGAGCTCAGCGTCATGCCTTTTGTAGCATTTATATGTTCGTGGTATGTGTGTCAGCCGGTATCTCTGAACACATCCAAAACAAAGAGATCACCTTCTTTCCAGTTCAGCACACCACTCAGTCAACAACTCTGTGGATACTTTATCTGTGCCATGTGTTTCATAGAATGCAAAACACTTCAATTAAAACTGAGAACCAATGAGAACGACACCCAACAACTTGCTTTTGATATCAAAGGAATTTCCAATTTGTGAAAAGCTGCAATAAGAGAATCGCCAAGTAATTCCACTGAATTGGGAGCCAGACTATTTGCTACTGAGGAGTTTCTGGATGTGAAATGCAAGTGCCCAAAAATATCTGAATAAATCTTAAGAAAAACTAAAACACTGTTTTCATAGGATTGCGTGCCACAGGATTTAATTTAATGTTCTTTTAAATTGTCTGAATGTCCTGTAAATTCTGTTTCACTACAGGGCTTAGCCCTCCAAATGCGGAGGAGACACAAGTGAAGTGAAAATAACAGCTACTCAGACGACTCTGAGTGCAATAATTTATAATATACTGAGTACATAAATGATAAACATTTATGGCAGTAGCTGCTGTAGTTGTGTAGTGTTGTGTGGGGAAAAGAGATAATTGATTAAATATGCACCAGACCAAATAAATGTGAAAGGGTTAGAAACGAGACGTAAAGTTAAAAAAAAAAATCTAGTTTTAATTTGTTGATCTACTTGTTGACTGTAAAGGAAAATAAATGAAAAATGAAAAATAAATGAACATTTTTCTATTTTTACCAACTCATCAATAAGAGATTATTTTCATATTTGTATTTTAAATAGATAACCAACAGTATAATTTATTACTGTATTCAGTTATATTTTGACCTGTCTGACAACCTTTCATTACCTTATGTCAGTTTCTGGGACAAAGTATGGAATTATGGTCATGTGATAAAAGTGATAACAACAGAGCAATCCACTGAGGAAAACCACGAGAAAGTCCCAGCAAGTGGACTCTTCAGTTACTGCTGAGAAGAATGAAGCCACCATAGTCTAATATTAATAGAATTGCATGCTTTGACCCGTTTGGAGCTGTTTGTGTGAGGTGGTAATCTGTGAGAATGATATTTGTGTGACTTTACATAGCAAGCGCTCATTGTCCTGCCGTTTGAGTTGACACTTCTTTGTCTGTTCTTCTGTGGTGATAAATATTTATCACAGGAAACTTCTGCCTTGTGAATTGTTTGACTTGTGGCTGGAGGGCAATTGCATTTGTTAAAGTTGCTTTTATAACGGTGTGTGTGTGTGTGTGTGTGTGTAGTAAACTGGAACGTGTGCACAATAGCTGTCTGGCACCGATATTGAGAAGGAAGCGTGCCCTGCAACAAAATCAGATTAGGTGCAAAGTCATAAACTGTTCACCAAACGTTGAAATGATGTGACCAGATTTTAGTTGTAGAGCGCCACAAATCAAACGCTTTGATAGATATGAGCAGAAATATGGACACTTGGAAACATGGAGATCATTTCTTTCAGTCTTGACTTTAGCACAGCAGGTAATGGTGAAAAGAGAGGAGGCATGACACAGTTGAGGAGATAAACTGGTTGATGAAAATGTCAGGATGAAGCGAGGAAAAGGGAGGACTGGAGGAAGAACACTTGTCTTGGACTTGAATACGTGTAAATGAAGTCACATTACATGACTTCATTTACACGTGTGCTTGTACCCACTGTGTGTGAGGTGTGACTACGAGTGTTTGGGTACAGTGTGTGCCTGTGAGCTATGAATATGTTTGAAAAAAGAAATGTGTGTGTGAAGGTAAGAGAGAAGTGAATCTGTTAGCGTGTGTGTGTGTGTGCGTACCTGTCTGTCCATCAGTTTCCTACAGTCAGCCTGTTTGTTTTCAGGTGTCAGATGTGGGGCTGTGTGGGCGCAGGTTGTGTGCTGCTGAAAAAGACACACTGGTTTCCAGGTAACAGGCAGAAGAAGACGGTCTACCTTCATTTTCTTTTGTTGCTAGTTTTTTGCTGCTCTGCTCCGAGCCGCCACACTAATTAGTTTCATTCACTTTCTTTTATAGAAATACGCTGCAGAAACTTGAAGATGCACTGTAAAGCACAAACATTCGATAATGCCGAACAATTCTTCAACTTGCAAAGCGGCTTGTTTATATTTTAGTTTCCAGTTCGAGAGAAATCTTTAAATGCAGTGCTGTTTAGTCCTTGACTCAAATTGGCAACTGGCAAATTCAACAGCCGTGGCTCAAAGTCACAGAGCTGAATTAGCACCAAAATGTTATCCACTGATCCTGAGACCAAGGGCAATCTTTTGTCCACAAAATTGCTTCACTACCTTTCAGTTGTCATAATTATCAAGCCAATGAAAAACAACTTCTTTCAAAAGGAGTAATTAAGACAGAAAAGACATTTGTGAAAGAATAACGGAATAAAATATGAGAAATGACTCTTACGTAAAAAGCCATAATGAGAATGACACAAAACTGTGAAATACTTACATGACAGACACACAAAAATGTGCCAGTGTGGTCATGAGTGGGAGGCAAAGAGTACAGTATTCAGTGTCAGGGGAAGAAGAGATGTATTTGTAAGAGAAACAGTAAAAGGAAAAGAATGTCCTATGTAAACCGATGATTGCTGTTGGTGTGCTGAGTCACATCTGTCTATGAAGAGCACAGATTAAAAAAACTGACAACACAAGCTCATGAAGCCTAAATTAGCCTTTTGTCTGACACTCATGGCCCTGTGAGGCTCTCTTTAATGGTGTTTTGAGTAAAATGCTAATGTGAGCACACTAATATGATTAGCATGTTGACATGTTTCAGAAGAATATTCTGATAATAAAGTCTAATCAAATCAAAAACACAGAGTACAGCTGAGGTTCATGGGAATACCATTAGTTTGGAAGGTATTCGGTCATAAACTGAAGTATTGGACCTGATCATGGCATCAGGGGACCATCAGCGTCATCCAGAAGGCAGCCATGAATGTCTGCACCTAATTTCCATCGCAATACATCCAATAGATATTTCCCCCCAAAAACCACAAATTATGATTCATCCCCCCTCAGACCTTGAATGTCTGTACAAAATTTCATGATAGCATCCAATAGTTGAGATATGTTTAACAAAAAATTAAAAAGTCAATCTCATGATGTCACTAGAGGATTCTTAAAGTCAGGATTCAAACCTGTGGACCACGAGTTTCACAGCAGTCCAGTTGTTCTTTGGTCCAGAAGTCTGGTGGAATTGGAATACTGATTGACCAATCAACTGATTTAATGACTTCCAACTTCCACATTGGTAACCCATTAGCTTTAGCTAAAAATCATATCCTTCAGTTAAAAAATGTTTATGTCTGACTAGCTGTCTCTCTTTATTTCCTCTCCGCAGATAGTCACCGACTACGTCTTTCTGTGTCCATCCAGGAGGTCGGCACGTGCTGGCACCACAGCAGGCAGCGAGGTGTGGATGTACGTGTTCGACCACGTGGCATCAGACCATCGCGTGTGGTCTGGTCTAACTTTCTGCTACCATCACGCCTGCCATGGCGCTGAGCTGCCTTTTCTCTTCAATTCTGCCTCGGTGGCCAACTTCACCATGTCGCTGCCAGAGAAGCTGCTGTCCAATCGGATGCTGTGCTACTGGGGTGCCTTTGCCCACACTGGTGACCCTTCCTCGCGGGCGCAACAGACGACGTTCTGCCGGGAGCAGCGTCTGCCTGTTTGGCCACGCTACTCTGACACCACCGGCTGGCTGGTCATGAACCTGACAGTGCGTTCACATGCACAAGTGGGAACCAGGAGCCACATGTGTGACTTCTGGGACAAACTGGGCATCTATTAGTGAGAGGACTGGCTGTGCAGGCAGGCGCTGGGTAGATTTCACTGAAAGAGCATCAATTCATGCTGTTCTTTTTGTTCCAAAATCTGAATTTAAATTCACACAGTCTTGCACTTGCACTGTTCAATATTAAACATGACCTTTTTGCTACCAAGCAGCAATTATTTCAATAAATAGTAAGTCAGCTTTTAGAAAATGCTGTGTCAATACCAACATAAAAGGCTAAAGCTAGCAGCGCAGAACTTTTGTAAAACTACATGAACTATCAGCATTGGGTCATCCTCACTGGTCATCAATAAGAAAATCTGACTAAAGCCTCACCACTTTCTGTTTAACGCAAATAAATTTAAAATGCTGCACAACTGCATGTAAAGTCAGTGGATATATGACAGTGAACACATCAAATGACTTGTTTACTTTATTCGAGGTACATTCATATGAGTTTGTACGAGTCAAAAAATATTTCAACCATATCACAACAATTTACCCTTATATGAAACTACTACTAAAGTGGAAAATGATAGAAAAGGCTTGAGTTTAGACATTTATATATTCAGATAATATCACATAAACACACAGAGTTGTGGGTTGTTAGCCAGCTTGACACTGTTTGCCATTTAAAGACTTTGTGTTAAAATTCATGTAGCAAAAGCAAGTCTTGATTTTTCTCTCATGGTTTTCTTCTTTCTTCAGTCTGAACCTCTTTCCTGTGTGTTTCTCAAATAAAAAAAAAAATCCTTAAAGCTGCAACAATCAATATTTTATTATCACTGACAATGTAAAAAAAAATGAAAAAAAGAGAGTAGCTCATAGTGACAAACTCACAGCTAATTAGCATCAAGCACTGTCCCCTCTATAAGGAGTTTTTTTTTTTTTTTTTTTTTTTTTTTAGCTTTCAGCTAAGTCTTTTTGTTTCTGAGCTGAAAACTTTCCTCTGGTAGACCCATCACCACCACTTCAGGGCAATCATACATTGTGTGTAGAGTATTTAGCAGCTTAACAGTCAGATGTTTTTTTTCTCAGGAGGTAATAGTAAATACTGGACTTTACCTGATGGGGAGAAACATGACTACAAATGAATGCAATATATGTTGCTCTGTAAAAGGGCAACTGTTTGCTAACATTTTTGCCTTATCAGCTTTATAAAAGGTGACAATATATCTGTTGTTTACAGCTTGTTTGTCTGGCACGTTAGCATGGAAGCCCTAAACCTGGCAGTATTATCAGTAATGATAAAAGCAAGCAACAACTGGCGATCTCCTTACTTGTAGGAGCTAACCACTGAGCCGTAGTGCAACACAATTTGTACACAAGTGAATGAAAAAACATTGAGATTAATAGATAAAGTCAAATTGTGTTTCTTCTGTGTCTGCCTCTGTTTTTTTCGCCTCAGGAGGTGACCACTTATCATTTAGAATAGCAATACATTGTATTGATTAGTCAGTTGGAGACTCAGTTTAATATGGCTGTCTACACTATGAAGTCTTCCCTCCAGGCAGCTTACAGTACATTATCCGTCTATAAAGAATCTGATTTAGAATGTCCTGTACTAAAACAGTCTGAAAGTCTAAGGTTAAATGGTACAGAACACTAGACTATTTAAAAGCCTATTCAGACTGTTACCTTTCAGCAATATAAAGAAAAGATACTAAATAAAATTATGTAACAGAAATATTTTACCCTGAAAAAGGAGAGGGCAAGTCTTTTGAGTGCAAATATTCCTGGTCTTTTATAATCAAAGTTTAATATCTTACCATCTTTGCAGCTTGTAATTAATGCAGTGCATTCAGCCTTTGAATTATCTTCATGACACTGAATAAAGAGAGTCTGGTAATAGTTCTGTTTTGTAAGGAGCAGTAATATGAATATTTGTTATCTGTTATAGCTGGCCCTTCTGCAGTACTCAAGATAAAGAAGCGCTGTCCATTTAGTGTAGCTCAAGGATAAAGGATAGCAGGACTTTTCAATGCGGAAAGAAAAGCAGCTCTGCACTGCTCTTGAGTCTTGGAAGTGTTTCTAATCATGAAAAGGAGATGTAGCCCTGGAGACCTTCTTCAGTTTTAAGATATCTCACGAAGAGTCATTGGGCTGCTTTTTGTTTTTACAAAGAAAACCTCACCATTTCCTGTGTGACAGAAGAAGCTTTCATAAACAGTTTATTATTAGAGTTTATTATCACCAGCAGATGGTCATTGTTTATCCTCACTAGTAACATTACATTAACATCTATGGATGGTAAAGTGAGTCTCTTGGTCCACCACTCTGACAGACTGAAACGCCTCAACAATTATTGGATATAGGGAGGAATAAATTCTCCTGACCCTGGTGATCCCCTGACATTGGCTTGGTTTTGACTTGTCTTTATGGCTCAATCCCATTGGGCACAGTTGCATTCGCAGGAGCTGATCGCAGACGCTCGACACAATGTTTCCACCAAGGCCTCTCTTCTGAGCTGCTCCTGGTGGGGTGTGAAGCCGCATGAAAAAAAAGACCAAAAGAACATTGCAGCTGAGACATCACAGCGCAGTTCCTAGTGGGATCCAGAGGTTGGGCATTCCTTTAACACAACCATGAGGTTGACATTTGTGGTTTTGTGTCAGATGTCTCAATAACTATTGGATAGACTACCATGAGAATCAGTACAGACACTCTGACCTGGCTTAGTACAGCCTCACAGAGCTGCTAGCATAGCTGCAGAATCAGTTTTATTCTTGTTTTCGTTACAAAGGAACCACATAATTTCCTGTGCAGCAGATTTTCCTCCTGAATGCAGATATAAAAGCTTTCATAAACAGGGCTGGCGTTGTGTTTTATCATCTGGGAGCAAAGCAGACAGTAATTTCAATGAAAGAGTTGCAGTATTTACTTTCAGGATGACTCAACGGTAGAACATTGTGTTTTGCAGTTATCCAGATAAATAGCCTAAATGGCAAGCGTCCAGTCATAAGGCTGTTTCTCTAACCTCCAGGCGCCCACCAGCCTCACCCATCTCTTTGTAGACCACATGAAGAAGCCTCTCTCTCTCCCCGCTGGCTCAAACGTCACTGTGAATTGTCCTGTTTTCTTTTGGCATCAGTTTAAAATATGCCACTTACACACATGCATGCACACGCAACACCACTTTATCGGCTGTTTACACACGCGCATTGATTGGTGGGGTACTGACATGTAGGGCGTGTCGAGGCCACCTCATTATCTCGGCAGACATTTACTTTCCTGTCATCTGGTATCAAAGCGCGGCCCGCGCTGCGACTGAGCTGTCTGAGATGGCCGCACAGCTAATCAATTGCAGTTCATCCAAGCTTCATGCGCGCGGCTGGACTCTCACGGGGTGACCCCCCTCCCTCCTTCCTCAAATCCTGCTGCTCATTATAGTGACAATTGATAAGAGGCAGACGGAGTGAGAGTGAGAGAAAAGAGAGACAATCCTCTCTGTCGCCTGGATAATTTAGGAAAGGTTATGGAATCGATGTCTGGCCATCACTCCCTCTAACTCACGGCTGCTGGCTTTGCATGGGCGCATTCCAATAAGACCTGATTATAGCCACTGCGGCTGCAATTAAAAATCAGATGACAGCACTCTGCCCGGCATGCGGCTCAGACCAGCCAGGATACAGCAGGAGGGGGCTGCTGTTGTCAACAGCGCACTTTCAACAACATCTTTCTCATTTAAGTGGGCCTCATTCAATTTAAAGAAATAATTGGACATTTTGGGAAATATGTTTATTGTGTTCACACCAAGAGAAGATCTCATAGGTCTGTAAGGTAGATATGGACATACATGAAGCAAGCTGGGTAGCTTAGCTTAGCATAAAACAGCTAGTCTAGCTCTGGCCAAAGGTAACAAAGATAACAAAAAACCTATGTGCACCTATTAAGGTTACAAATTAATGTTTTATCTTTGTTTAATGTGTAAAAAACTCATTCTTTTTACACCAAGCGTAAAATGTTTTACGGGGGGTATATGTGCTAGACTATGTCTTGGCCAGAAGCAGTTGCCAGGCAACAAGCGAGACCCCAGGAAGTTACTGGCCAGGAAATTAGGTCTTTTTCAATCTGCATTCTTGTACTGTAACTTGTGTGGAGTCGGGGTAGCCAAGTATCCCTTTGTGCATTTCATACCAACTAGTGCTGAGAATATGAACCAGATTCAAAGCTGTACATCCTCGTTTTGATCTGAAAGTAACATTTGGATTTCATGTTTGTATGTATTTACTGAAAGCAGTGTCTATTTGGTAATTTGCAGTGGCTTTTGATGTCTCTGTATAATTTCCAATACAATATATGATTTTGGTCTCAGAGTTTTAATCTAATCTGTCTAAAGATCTCACCACACCTCAATAAAAATTTAAAACAGAGGCATTGTGGAAAATATGTTTCATTTCATTATGTTTCATTTCGTTATGTTTCATTTCTCAGTGGCCTTTGAGTTCAGATGATTTTGCCACAGCACAGTTGTATTGACATGAATATCACCCAGCAATCATCTGCATATGACAAAAACACTTACTATACTTATTTATAGTAAGTGTAGAATTTGTTAATTGCTACAATTTTACAAAAATAAAAAAAACAAACCCATAACAGATTGGTTTGCCTCTTGCCAGTGCATTTATAACAAATGGAACCATTTTTAGTTTAACACAAGATCTTCTTTGTATCTGATATTTACACCCCTAGAGGAAGGAATGTTGTTACGTTTGCATAGAGCCAGGCTAACTGTTTCCCCTTGTGTCCCGAGTTTATGCTAATCTAAGCTAATTGGCAGCTGGCTCCATGCAGGTATGCAGAGTGATTAGAGGTGGAAAAAGTAAAAAGGACATGGAGCACAGAAAAACACAGACCTGCTACTCAGATCCAGAGTTTGTTTTTTAAAGAAAGATATGCAAAATGCAAGACGCATCCATGACATTGATAACTCCACACACTGTGAAGTGCCCGAGAAAGAAGGCAGGATCTTAAAACAACCCCAGAAATGACCTATTTATTGACCTATATTGATAAAAAATGGTGAATTTCACCAAAAGGTGACATGTTTTCATGCCCGTCCAGCTTCATACCTATCGTACAGACATCAGGGTGCTATAGATACGATCATCTAATTTACAAAAAGAGCCAAGATTATTTCCCAAAATGTCAAACTCCTTTATGACCTGATGGCAGATTTAAAATCACACTGTGTGTGTGTGTGTGTGTGTTCAATACGACAGTCTGAAGTCATAATGTCTTTGAAACATTGTCCAAACATGTAAAGCTAGAAAAATCAGTGTGACAAATTTGTCCGCTCCTTTGTTTTTCAAAAAGAAAGCAGGATAACACGGCAGACGTGAGAGTTTTAAGACAAACGAGGCTGTTTCTGCTTTTATAATGAATCACTTTTTGTTTTTTCTGCCTTCTTCTCCTTCCCGGCTTTGCTCTTGGCTACATGAATGAAAAGTAGCACAAGCACATATGCCGAGATTTGTCTCAACATGGTGAAGGCTCAAGGGCAGATACGAGAGGCAAGATGAGATTAGGATTGCTGTTATTTATTTCCAAGCTTAAAAATAGAGCGGGGAGGCCATTTGGCAGAAAAATCACATTACTTTTTCAGTTACAGTTTTACTTTGAATGTGCCCAAAGAGGGATTCTCTCTTATATTACATTTTAGTGCTGCAGGCGAATATCATTGAGGACAAACTCCTGCTTAAAGACATGCCATTTATTATTCTCTGAACAAAGCAGTCTGATCTTTTGCTGTGCACTATAATCTTTCATACCGTGGTTCTGCAGACTCAGCAAACATTTCAGAGAAGGCGAGAAGCCAAGCACACCTGGACAACTTTTCACCGTGTGTTACACTGATACTGTGTTTTGAACTGATTGAATGGCATGAAGCAATAGTTTAGATAATAGGTTTATTTTCTTTCTAGGATGTGCTAGTTCAAGTACTATAAAGACTTGAAGGAAGGGGAAACAGCTAGAGTGGCTTTGTCCAAAATTTTAAAAAAAATACACCAATTACAACTTTAAATGTCACCTGTATAAAAATCTATTTAAGTCTTGCCTCTAAATTCCACCAGGCACAGCTCTGAGTTTTGGTCTGTTTGGTCTGTTCTATGTGGCTTCATACGTCACCAGGAGTGTTTCAAGAGTGGAGTTTTTAAACTCCCAGACATTGTTATCTTGCTCAGATTTTTCGGAATTTCTGTCATGGATATGAAGGCTATGTACTTTAATTGTTTCCCTTTAGTCCGTTTTTACAATCAGGAGTCTGCACAGAGGGTTTTATTTTGAAAACAGACCAGATTCTCTGTGCTCTTTTTGTGACTTCCGACCAGCTCGATCTGCTCCGTGCTGCGTGATCCAGCTGCAAATTTGTCAAAAAATGTCCAGTGGTGTAGAGTGGAAAGATACTCAGGTGGAATTGCGATCATTGTCTAGTACCTATCAATGTTCTCTGTGAAATTTAGGGGCAACGTAGACAGAAATGTCAAAATGACATTTATTATTCGAGCGAAGTTATCTGCCTTTTTTTTTTTTTATTTCTTGACTCTCGACCATATCTCACAACTTGTGCTATTGTGATCGTGCAGTATCACCATCTAGTGCCAAATGTCATAAAACAGATCAGATGCAATGCACCAACATCAACACTGGCTAATTACCCTTTTATAATGAATAGATTATCCAGTGTGATTGGTTTACACTCTCTGACCACAATAAATTCATGTAATGCCTATATTATTCCCAATAAAAGTATGTATCCACATGCAACCTTGGTGTTTGAGGAATGGTTGATTGCTTCCATGTAAATGTCTAAAAGTATTTTTGCTTGAAATGCCCATCCCTAGTATTAATGTGTTTGCATGGTAGCTGAATCAAGAATAGCATCTTCTCTGCCTGTATGGTGGTTGTTAGAGGGTGTGTAGTCATCCACAAGACCTAAACTGCCAAAGATGCTGCACAGGAACAAAATACACTGGAAATAAGGCAGCTTTTGTTCAGAGGCTGGCAAGGGCAAACGTTTTACACCAGCCTAAAACATTTCCATTCAGAGAAACCTGCTGCACCTTCCGAAATGATGCCAATTCATAACCCCAAAAACAAAAACAACAGAAATGTTCTGCTTAGGAAAAAATATCCTGCAGAAAGCCAAAACAAATTAACAGCACATGACGCAAATACACAAAGGATGCAAAATCATACAACACAGAAAAACCTGAAAACAAATTCAGAAAAATACTGCATATCCAGTCCTGAAAATATGATTGCAACAGATGGAATCATGCAAAAATGATAACTTTTGATGACTAACTTATTGCTACAGTGCGGCGATGCTTAACATTCAGCTTGTAGACGGAGTGACTAAGCCTATGGATTACAGCACAGGTACAGCATGGAACTGAACAGGATTGCTGTTATTGAAAATCACAGGCAGAATCAATGTGGTTCTGCTAATCAGTGAACCAAACACCGGGCCTGGGGAAGAGCTGATAAAAATGGATTATTTTACTTTTGTGTTCTAGAAGTTAGAAGTTGTGTCTGCAGTGTGACTTTCAATCTCAAGAGGAAATAAACTTTGGAATCACTTTCATCAGGTTCTCTACTTACGACACAATTACTCTGCTCTTAGTCGCAGTTTTCCCATTACATTCTGACTCCGCAGGGAAGGCCAGATTCTCTATAGATCTATAATATCAAAGTCATGCCCCTCCATATGGTCTCAAAAACACTGGCATGTGTACAGTAGCCCCTTTAGGCATATAGGCCCATTCAAGTGGCAATTAAAAGTGAAAAAGTCACTTAATCAGCCTTTTTATTACTCCATGATACAGGGACCATGTGCATATAAATTGCTGCTTTCAGATGATCTGGGTTTCTGCTGACTCGCACGCCTCTGTCTCATTCTCTGGAGATTTACCATGTAATGGGAAAGCAGCAGCCAGAGCTTTTTTTTTTCTCCTCCCCAACCTGAATTGAATTGGTCCCATGAGCTATCAGCGTAAATTCAGAAGGTAGACTACAGCGCAATTTGCTCATAAATCACAAAAAGTGCTGTAGTTCTGAGCGGAGGCTTATGTAGGGAAGAATGTGTAGGTGGGTGCGAGGAGATAGCAGTGCGTTCAGGCCCCAGTTTGCTACAGTTTACTGTAACAATAATACTTGAGAGGGCATTTTTACTGTACTGAGCCAAACACCTACAGCATCAACACAGAGCTGATGATAGGACCAGAAAGTTCCCTTGTGTATTACAGCTTCAAAACAGCCTTCACCTTGTATGAGTGGAGCAGTTGCGTTTGAGCTAAGTGGATAGTAAGAAATAAAAAATAAAGAATAATAAAGAATAAAAAAAGAAAGCTCTAGATTGCGATCATTAGGACTTGAGGGGAAGGAGGGGTATCTGACTCAGCCTTGTATCTAGTTCTAACACCGAAGTATTGAGGTTTAATGTTCCATGTTGAATCATAAAGATATCAGAGTCTAATATCAATGAAACCTTTTAATTTGACATTCAGCCATTACACCTTTAAAGGCTATTCAGAATGACTTTGGCATTATATGCAATAGCTACGGGGAACATTACACTGCTGAAACAGCAAGGACCCTTAAGAGACAAAATGCTAAAAGCAGATAATATCCAAACCTCACAGCATCGACTGGGTAGGGGTCTAAGGTTATCAACCAGGAGTCATCATTGGACAGCTGGAGAAAGATCAAGGAGGACTCCATCAAACCATCATGTTATTAGGTTAGCAGTATTCCACACTAACCAGTATCCACTCACCCAGCTCCAGTTCTAGCACAACACCAGTCCCGCACCCAGGGCTGTACACCTTCTCTTACTGGTGCTAAATTACAGAGAGTTGAGGCGGAGCAGACAGAGGATATCAGAGGGAAAACCAGAAAACATTTTCTCCATTAAATATGATCCAGTTTCACCAAAATCAAGTCAAATAGTTGGTGGTCAGTCAGATAGTTGGTGGTGTGTAACTTTGTGCTGTAAAACATTACTACTTCTTGCACGCACAGTGCAGAGGCTTAGAGGGATCAGAGTAGGACTGACTGAGACCATTCACCAGTAACATTTCTTTAATTTATTTAGAACTATTTTACTAGACTGATCATTACTTAACTGAACAAAATATTCTATTTAACTCATGCTTGGACTAACTGTTTCTACAGGAGACATTAGTAAGTTTTAGTCCTCATGAGCATTCAGCAACATTCCTAGCAAATGCATCCTGACTGCTGCGGTTCAGTTGGTCATTCACCGACTGTAGGTCTTCGCTCTCCCATGGCAGCCTGCATTCTGCATCACCACGCTTCATGAGAATGTTATGCAGAATGCAGGCTGCCGCAACCAGTGTCCACTTTCTCCACTGACACATGTATTGTACGGAGAATGATCCTTCATCTCACTGCCAGCATGCCAACGGCCTTCTCCGCTGTCATGTGAGCTTTTGACAGCCTGTAGTTATGCGGTTCTGTCATGAGAGAGGTTTCGTCCTCCAAAGGGTTTCAGGAGAAATGACTTCAGGGGAAATTCCGTGTCAGCCGCTATGACATGCGGCACCACCCCCAGAAACTCAGAGGCTGGCAGGGTGTTGGTGGTGGTACATGGAGGATGCTGTTATCCAGCTCCCTGTGCAGGACAGTTTCTGAACACATCACTGTTACTGGTTCTGCCAAAATCCCCTATTTGATTTATCATGAATCTCTCACTCAGTCTCTTCATAACTAAAAAGTGGCATACTCCTATATGTTTCCCATCACCAATGCCAGCCTCATGCATAAATGCACTAAAGAGCACTGAACATGTCTGTAAGTAATGAATGCTGACCTGAGTATCATTAACTCAGCGCTGACACACTGTTCAGTTATAAGTCAAGTAACTAAAGTTTCACTTTCATTTACCGGCAGAGCTGTTAAATTGGGGCACCGCTGAAGAGAGAGGAAAACAAGATGGTGGAAAGACGGCTCATTAAGTGAATGATGATCACAAGAAATCATTAACAAAGGCTAACACCACAAGCCTAGAATACATACTAAATAATAATGTGTGAAGTGTATAATAGAGTTCTCACTTGAGTGCTTGTCTATTTTCAGTTCTAAAAGCAGCCTCGACTGGGGAAATGGATTGAGGAAGAGGAGGAGGGGGAAGGAGAAGGTTCTGGAGACATGGAAGTGGAAGATGAGAATGAGAAGAGAGAGGGAGGAGGGAGGTGAGGAGAAATGATTGAGTGACAGGGCAGGTTACAGAGCAGAAAAATGAAAAATGGCCCTTTTCCAAATAAAGGAAGTTGGCAAATCCACCACAGGAACCCTCTGAAATTCTTAAAATACCCCTGATGACCCGGATGAAATGTTTTTGCTAAGTTTATTGCCAAAGTTCAAGGAAGTTACAACCAACAGGGGCCAGCTGGAGGCACAGCTGTTGGACACAGTGTTGGACACAAACTGGGACAGCAACCAGGTTTTTCACACCCCCACCCAGATATATCACCCCACCGACCCCCAACTAGCCAACAATTTTTGAAATATTTATAACTCTTGTATTCTAATCTATACGCTTGTTATTTATAACTATCTAAAAATAAAGGTTTGATCGGTTTAATTGCCATTGTCTTGTCCTTCTGGAGGTTCTCTGCTGGAGGAAAATAGACTTTTAGTTAGAATAGTAGAGGCAAGCTTACTCTAAACACACCACTAGTTACACAGACAGATATCTATGGTTACAGTCTGGCTCTAACTCCTAAACATTCATGCTGATCTGACTGTACTACCTGGATAGGGACACGCATTCATTCTCATAAACCTGATAACTACCTGTAGCTTTGTGAGTAAGTGGAAAATGGTTAAAACTAGCACAACAACTAACAAGAACAAGACAGAAAAATCTGAAGAATCCTGTGGTGCAGACGGGGAAAGTGAGAGGTACAAGGACAAATTGCTCAGGGTCCAGGTCTTTAATATGGCACTGAGGTTAGGACTGTTTCAATAACGTCATTAGCAGCTAATTAAACTACTGCACAGGGGCTACAGAACACAGCTGCAGCCTCCAGGTGACAGACACAGGGATCGATGCAGCCAACAGGTTCAGCTGCGTTGGGTAAATTTATTGTTCTGTCCGTGAGCTCAGGGCTGCTCTACTGGCCACCGAGACAGTTCAAGGTGCACCTGGCTGCTCCTTAAGTTAACTGCACTGCTCATCATACACAGTCCCACAGGCCAGCGGTTTTATGGACCCTGAAATAAAGTTAGTTTATGAGGCCATATCCTCTTTATGTGGAATAATCGTGTCAGTAAGCACTCGGAGCAGCACAGAATTTTAATACATGGTCTTAACAGCTGCGGCCTGCTCCTTGAGGTTGAATGAAAATGACCTGCAAATGCTCCAATCTGTCAACAAGTATTAGCTTATCATCCTGCTGGCCTCTCTGGGCCTTCCTCTCCAGGCAGAGGAGTAAATCATGTGTGTGTAGTCAGGTGAGAGTGCCTACATTTATCTTCTCATTATAGATGGAACATGGATCACATATGTATTCACACATGGATAGCATGAGACTTATTATAATGCGAGGCTCTGTAAAAAAAAAAAAAAAATGTTTTTCTTCCCTCACCAAGTGGGAGTGGTGTGAATGAAAGGTTCATAAGGCTTAAAAAGGAGCTCCAACTGTCCACACTCACAGATGGAGCCAAAGCCTTTTGTTGTAGCCTCCTCCTGGCTGTGCATCACTGCCTCCAAACACCTTCATACATTCTCTCCTCACACACATTCAAGGATTTTGTTCTTTATGGACCAGTGTGTAAGGTTATGGGCATCTAGCGATGTGAAAACCCGTCTCCTCAACACTTCCATCCTTGCATCAAGGAGAAACTATCATGGCTGTGAAATAAGCAATAAACATGTAAAAGGCTGTATCTCGAGCCAGTGTTCAGTTTGTCTGTTCTGGGCTACTGTAGAAACATGGTGGTTCAACATGGTGGACTGCATGGAAGCATTTTTTAATTTTTTTTTAAAGGTAATTATACACTGGTGAAAACATGCATCCACTATCTGTAACTGCTTATCCTCATCAGAGTCACGGTGGGACTGGAGTCTATCCCAGCTGACTTTGGGCGAGAGGCAGGGTACACCCTGAACAAGTCACCAGTTCATCACAGGGCACATAGAAACAAACAACCATTCACACCCACGGGCAATTCAGACTCACCAATTAATCTATTAAGTGCATGCCTTTAGACTGTAGGAGGAAGCATGAGTACTTGCTGTGAGGTGACAGTGCTAACCACTGCATCACCATGCCGCCCTAATAAAAATATATTTATGAATACTGTATTACATCACCATATTCTGTAAATATAACCTCCTAAATCTGGCACATCTGTCTAAATGCTAAGCTAATGTTTTGTTCATTTGTTTGTTCAGCCTTCTCCTTACTTCGTTTATGCATTTTCACTCAGCTTCAATCCAATGTTACTTTGTTAGAAGTTCTGTGGTATTTTGGTTCCAACAACTGCAGCAAACATTAAGACAATAAGTATATTTTATCCCTGAGTGACACTTCATTAGCATCCACATAAAGCTCCCTTTCAACATCAGCACATAGCTTACATGCAGACTAAGTCTTGAGCACATGAAGATGTGATATAATAACCATAACAGTTCCAGTCTCCTCATGCAATACCAGGGCACCTTGACACATGCTACATTTACTGGACACTTGAGGTGAGCTGCTTGAGGTGCAGTTGAGTACCAAACCCAGTGATGGAGCTGGGATCAGTGTGTGGAAGGGCTGTAATGAGCCAGGAAAACTTCTTCTTTCCCAGAGATAATGGTGGAAGGAAATCTTGGTGCAGAGAGATAATATAGGAGAAATTTGACAACAATTCCCAAACAGCCTCTTTAAGATTTAAAATTGAAGGCTTGGGCCAATGACAAGTGTAACAAGGTGGGTGTTCATCCAATATACAGTCTGTGGTCCAGTCAGGTGGAGGAAAGGGTTAGTGTTGACGTTTGAGTGAAGGATAGTACTGTCAGTCATCTATTATACAGCTAGTCCATCCATAGCCTCACCAAGGCACAGTAGCATAGCATGGCATATAGAAATGAACCAGTGGATATGTGGTAGCTAGGAGCTCAGCCTACCTGTCTGTGGTATGCTTTAGTAACTGCGCCATAGAAACAGCAGTGTGTAGCCACTGGCCTAAAGCACATTGAGTTTATTGTAGTAAAACATATTAATGAATCACAAATAAACGTTACCTGTCTTAGCTACAGGATTGTTTTGTTGACTGAAATGACTGACAGTTACCCCTCCCCACCCACTCAGTGCTGTTCCAGCACATCATGAAGTGATTGATGTGTGCATACAAGCAGAGAGTCAGTTAGACAGACACTGTCAATCGAGCTGAGGGGGGCGAAAGCAGAACTAAGTGAGCCAGTGTTTGACTGATGCTAAGTTCTTAGAATAAAAACTGTATAACTATCTATCATCATAATAGCGCAACCCCTACAAACCGCAGTCTAACCCCTGGAAACACTTACTGTTGTAAGATCTACTGACTGGTGTTTTAACACTGCCACTTGTTTGTCATGTTTCACTGGAACAGCCCTGACCTTGGGGGAGGTCGTCTGATTACTTGCATCACAGCAGGAGGGATGCTGCTGGGTACCAGAGAGGAGACTCTGTCATTACTCCTATGAGAACGTGTGTGTGTGTGTGTGTGTCTTTATGTTAGGAGAGAAAGAGAGAAAGGACTCTAGGACCACACTGTGAGCTTCACAACGGCTCTACAGAAACTGTGAGTGATGTCACAAAGACATACAGTTTATGCCTGTTATATTGTTGACCTTCTTGGCTGCAGGGTTAACCTGCGAGTATCCGTCTGCAGCCAATCTGTGTGATCTCCTTAGATGATGATGAAGTCATTGCTGACTAATACTTGTTGTTTGATTAGCAACATTGCATATTATTTTTAAAGTCTTAATGTTCAGGTTTAAGTACTTTTGTAACTTTTATCTGATTGATGTAGTAGAAACCTCATTATCGCTCTCCTACAGCTAAATCAGATCAAAATCTTTCTATTTTCTGTTTTTGTGAAGCAACAATAGGATTTGCAATGTGTTGGCCACTGAGGTTTGCTGTGCTTTGTTATCTGTGCTATTGTTTAATCGAAATGAGTGTGCACAACAGAGATCTGAACATTTTTGATTTTGTCTGAGGATCATTTTTAAACATCAAAAAGGGAGGAAAAGTGGTTTTGATGAAGAGGAAACAGACTCAGCATGTCATCAATCGCCATCTTTTACCCTGACATGAAATCCATAGGAAAAACATTCATGTTGTATAAGTATCACGTTATTTGTAAGGTCATGGCTCGACATTTGTGTCACAGACCAATGAGAAAATACCTAATAGGTCATAAGTCACAAGTTTAAAACTGAAGTAAACTGCAGGTGAGAGAAGAATTCTTCAAATGGAAGACTTCATCTTACATAAGTGTTATTTGCCTAATTAGAGCTTCTCAGGAGTGTGTGGGCATACAGACTGTTCATCATCTCCCTCACTCTATTTTCTTTCACCTCTTACACACACAGGACAACTTTCACATTTATTACTTATTACTTACAATATACCTTCATACATACAGGGCGGCATTATCTCAGCTGGCATGGACCAAAGTATGGAGGGTGGACTGGTAACTGGTGAGGTGCCCGTTCACCTCCTGGGCACTGATGAGGTGCACTTGAGCAAGGCACCAAAGTCTATCTGAAGTTCCCTAACTGCTCCCAGGGTGCCACTATGTGTCACCCTATCACTCAACCATCTCTTGACATTTCCAATTTGCAATTTGCAGTGCAGAATCATAGTACTATGACAACAACATCTCTAGCAAGCAGTAATCACTGTAATGGTCTGTGTCCCATGAAAACAAGGTGTCTCCAAAATGAAAAACAGACTGTTTTTAATTGTTTCTTTGGACTATTAAGTTGAACTTATTTTCTCAGGTCACAAGGTAACAGTTAACAGTCATTAAAGATATTTACAAAGTATGTAACCTGTTTTTTTTTTTTTTTTGCATCCTTCAGAATTAATATTCTGTGTCTAACGTGAGACAGGTGACATACAATCACTCTCTCCTTTCCTTCTTCATCATTCAAGTGGAATTTCAAGTGGGTAAGTCCTTCATTACTGCTTCGTTCATCACAAAATGTAAGGTTCAAAGTGGCATGAACAGCTACACGTAGCTTCAAAAAATTCTAATTATTTCTTTAGCACCCACTTCTTTGCAAACCTCTCTTTTTTAACCTCACACTACTTCAGTCTAAGAGTACCTACATCTACATCAGTATGGCATTGGGTTGGTTTAACACGCTCATGTTGCTCATCATCCCTGTGTTATTTTTTAATGCTGAAAATATGGACTGGCCTCAACTAGAATGAGCTGATCTTTGTTCCAAGGAAGGCATCTTCCTGTTGACAACTCTATTTCCATTGAAAACTGTGTGGTTTCGCCAGCTCAGACTGCAAGGAACCTGGGTGTATGACCATGGTATTTTGTTGAAAATGTTGTGGCTACAACCCACCCCTGCAGACTCTTTCTCAACATCAGGGGGGGTATGTCTGTTCTTCACTTAGAAGGCAGGGCAGATTCTGGTCCAGGTACCATCCATCTGCAGCTCATCCAGAATGCAGCAGCCTGACTGGTCTTCAACCTACCTAAGGATCTAAGTTTTCCCACACTACACTGCTCCTCCACGCCGTGCACTGGCTATCGGTAGCTTGAATCTTGAATCTTCCCTTATTGACTAAAAACTCACCTTTTCAGTCTGCACCATAAACAAACAACTCCATCTTGTACTTGCATGATTTTTATCATTTTTGGGTCATACCCACATGGTTGAATGCACTTATTGTAAGCTGCCTTGAAGCATCAACTAAATAAAGACCATGTAAATGTAGTGATTAAAAAGTCTGCCTCTGTGATGTGTTTATATGCTGGTGGGAAACTCACAGAAATCCAGCTGCAAAACAGCACTGAATTAATGAGATAAGCTGAGAATCAAGCATAAATGCCCCGCTGGGCAGCTGACTCCTAACTGTTGGATTTTGAAGTTTCCCACCAGAATGCATAAATTATTTCCCTCCTGGGGGAGAAGTATTGATTATTAATCCTGTCACCCTCCTGCAGATATAATATGCTCATTCAGAGTTGCAGGTCAGTAAATGTGTTACTTATAGTGCCTTTCAACTGTTTACACCCTGAAATCGGACTGCTGGGGCGCACGTAAGCTTACTCAATTGACAGAGAGCCAAACAGACAGCTGTTCTCCTACAACTAGCCAACAAACTCACTGTGGCTCCAGTGTTTTCCACCCACTGCTCGCCTTTCTTCTCTCTTTAGCTCTGAGCGTCTATCAAAACACATTACATTCTCATGTGTCAGCACCACCACAGCCCGCCTGCATCGTTCTCCATAGTCTGACACTGTTTGTTGTGGTGCTTTTACCCTGGGCATCAAGCAGACCAGCCACTGTGTGGGAATGGGTGTGTGTGTGTGTGTGTGTGTGTGTGTGTGTGTGTGTGCATGTGAGTGTTTCCTCAGTGTGGTTCAGAGTTTATTCAGACTCTCCCAGACTCTCTGGCTGGTTGAGCGATGGCCACAACTAACAGACGTCAAGGGCTGTTGATATGACACCACACACACACACACACACACACACACACACGCACACGCACACACACATGCTCTGTACTACTGGACAGACACACACATTTTGAGGAAGACAGTCTGTCACCATCATTCCCCCCCATTCCATAATCTTCCACTGAGCCACTGAACAAACATGACAGAGCTGACAGGCCATAGCTGTTGGCTAGCATGTAATCCAAGTCCATCTCTTTCTCACACACACACATTTGCATTTACTGTCTCCGGTTAAAAAAAAAAAAAACCTGGCTTGTTTTTGCTTTATTGGCAAGGTCGCACAGTAAATTCTGTGGCATTTTGTAATAAATGTGAGCTGTAAAGCAACGGGCTGACAAGGGAATTTTACCTGCAAAGCTTTTCAGCATTCTCCCAGATTAGATTTCACTTTTTAAACCTCATTTGAACTCAGCATCCAACCTCAGAGCTGAATATCTCGTGCTAGATCTCCTCCACTCCCTAATGAGTCTCAGGTTATTCCTTAAAGCGGTTACATGTTGTGTTTTATCATCAATAAATCATTACTGCATGAATTTTAACACATTATTAAGGGATGAGCATTTTAAATAATTGCTTTGATCAGTGATTGTTAATTGTAATGAAGCAATATGAGAATCATTAAGGGAATTTTCTTTGCTGTTGCCTACTTGATGAGCAAGCCTGATGAAATACACGCAAAACATGTTGTGAAAAACAGTTTAACTGTTTTGATGTGGAACCCCTGTTCTCATGTTTGATTCTTTCACAATGTCACGGTTCAAGCAGGGTAACCAGGAGCACAAGGAATACGACCCATATGCAGACTCAGTGGCTGAACTGGTGCAGATCACACACACAAGGAAAGGCTGGAAGGCCTGGACATAGAATGAAGACCACATGGACTAAATGCACAAGTGAAAGCAGGATAACAAGACACAGGTGGAAGTAATCAGGGTGGAACAGACAATCCAAACTGGCGGGAAACACAACAACAGCAGGAAGTAATGATACAAGGGTGCTGGAAATCAGTGTTTAACCAGTCCACTGATTGAAAGTTTCAAGCCTGTTTTATCTCTGACAGTAGCATGCTGTGTTACACCTGTAGCCCCACACAACTGTGATGTTATAGTGTACTGACACACCCTGGAGTACACTTCTACATCAGCAGCAAGTCGGTAAAAAGCAAATTTTTTAGGGGATGTTAAGTTGCTCTGTGCAATTCAGTTCTGGGAAGCAAAATGCCAAAGCGACTGTTGCCAGAGCAACTGTCGCTGGAGCTTGCCAAACTAATTGGCAGCATTACGTTTACAACAGATTTTACTCATTTTAAACTGTAACAACTTTTACAGTGAAGTTTGCATATGATACAACAGAAATATTCAACAACCAAAGCTGGTTTATATTTTGGAATTTCAGACTCACCAATTAAATCTAACTTTTTCACGCAGCTGAAAAATTTCTAGGGTTTACATAACTGTGCCAAGCAAATAGCAAAATACAAGCAAATACAATGTATTTATTTTACTTCACTTTTTCGACACTGCTGTGGCTCTAGGGATGACAGAGTTTGTCTGTTTATACACCACTTTGGTCCAGGCTGAAATGTCTCAACAAATATTGGGTGGATTGACTGACATTTTGTTCAGACATTTATGGTCTTTCTCAGGATGAATTGTAATAACACACCATCATCAGCTCAGCATGAATATATCTTGTTTATTTACAAATCACCTTTATATATATATTTCCTTTTACTTTCTCATTGGTTTATTTGTTTTATTAAGGACTATATTTGCATATTTTACAACATCTTAATTCGCTGCAGTGATGTAGACGTGTATCCCGACTGTAGGGTGCTACAGGAGCTTGTAACCATACCAGACAGTGATGCTTGAAATGTTCAACTACAGAGGGCAGTGAAACATTTCTTTTCAGCCTGGTTTTTAGCTACTGTTAAAAAATAATGTCCTAATTTCTTTACGGATCTTGAATAATGCAAACCTAAAGATAAAATTCAAGTTATAACTTGGACTATAAATGTTGTTTGTATATTAACTCTTCTAACTGACTGAATTGGCACTGACATCAGTAAAAAGGGAATCAAAACATCAACAACTACTGTTCATGAGTGATGCCTTGAAACTCCACTTAGATGCTACAAAATACTTCTACAGCTCCCAGATATGAGGGAGTCTATAAGTGTGAAAGTGAAGCAGAGTGTTGCCGTGAAAGAGCCCAAATTCAGTGAAGTTCAGTAAAGGTCAAAAAACTGCAGCAGAGACAGTATTGAGTTTCCTCTGCAAACAGCTGCCTTTCATGTCAACAATAGTGTCTCCTCTCTTTCAGTGTCCCGTATCTCCTGACTGCATCTCCTGACTCACACAGGAGCGTCCCTCAGGGGAAAGAGGAAGCCAACAGCTGCATGCCACCATCTTTACATCCTGATTACATCCCTGCTACCTGATCGCCCCTTAATTTAAAGCTCTTCAGCAAGCATCGCTCACTGTAACTCAGCCTCTTTCTTTTCTCACAAGAGTGAACACCCACACAGTACTGATGACATTCATTCTCGCTTTCCTTACCATCATTTCCAAGTCTATAAAATGTACCTGTGAGGCAAAATAATAATAATTAGCAGTCATTTATTCTCTTGTTCCTCTTTCTCATCTGCAGAGCTAAAGGCACACGCATATGACTGAAAATATGATGTTAGATGACCCTTACCTTTCCACTTATGAAGCCTAATTCTAATGCCAGAGGCCAAACTCACAAAGTGCTCTAAATAGCTGTGTAATCTTTATCCACACTTAACCACTCATGATCCACAGACACACAGCGACAGAGGATAATGATTTCAGGTAGAGTCACTGGCGCTTCCACCCACCACCCACTCCATTACCTTGTTACCCAATACCTCCACCCCCACACATTGAGACATTATACTGGTGGGAAACCATTAGGAGTGGAACGTACACAACAATACGACCCTTAGTATATTTTTAGGGGGTTATCCATCAAATTAGATGATGCAATATACCAGTTGATTTGGTGACTGTTACAACAGGACAGGTAAAACGCCGGGACACTTTTAGCTGCAGTGCCCCTGACTTAGGAAGTCCTCATTATCTGGTGAGGATGTTGTGACGTGCAGCTTTAGCCTCAGTCTTTTAGCACAATATCACATAGTCGCCATTAAGTGCGTTTCACCTCCTCTTACAGGGTTCATGTTCAGAAATGAGTCAGCTAGAGACATTTTTAACCAACTCATGGAACAAATTGTGTTGTATTTACATTGCGTGTTACAGGTCAGCTTGGCCCTTTTTTGGTTTTCCATTATTAAAAGTTGTGCATAGTACCTGGTAGCCTACTTTTTTGTGGCATCAACTTCGTCAAAGTTTGAGCAGATACGAAATGGTGTGTTGAAAAAAATGCAGACTGACAACTAAACCACTGTCAGAGATATTTTTATAAGTGATAATATTAAAGATATATGTCTGAGACACAAACAGTTGTTTGGAAGTTGGACACACCCCACCATCTTCCCCATCCTACTTTCACCTTTGTTTCTCAGGGACAGCAGTCACTATTCACACAGCCACAAGAGGTGGATTGTCAGTAAAACGACCATAGTCTCAGACAGTTCACACATTAAAGTCTGTTTGTAGGTGATACAGTGTCTACTTCTTTTGTGGCATCAAGCTGCACAAATGTCCTCAAGTGATGTCACTTGAGTCAAAACTACAAGTCTGAGATTGTAAAAAAATCTGTAGATTTTTGAAGAATTAACATGGAATAAAAACAATATCTCTGCTCATTGTTTCTGCTCATTGACAGTATAGATTACTGGGCAGAGCTTTCAAGTCTGAAAAATGAAGTCAACACAGAATCTTAAACCTGCATTCATTCTAATGGCCAGCAGGGGGCGATTCTACTGGCTCTAAAATGAATCCAGATCTATTCACCTTAATGACAAAATGATTATACTTCTCACTTCATTATTGCCTAAGTAAATAGTTTCCCGATGAGTTTTTGGTCTCAATCATTTCTCGCTATGTTCTTTTTAGTTAACCGGTTAACCCAACAGCTCCACATTGTCATCCAAATATGACCACCTCTGGCTGCAAAATGGTGACAGCCAAACATTTGTCCATACTAGCCAATGGGAGTCCTCATTGTGGGTTTACACTCGTTACAGCTACATCAAGTCTTATCCTTTTTGACTCAAACTGTCCATCTCGTAGAGTATTCTTCTTAAAGTAGAGTATTCTTCTTAAAGTAGAAACACAGATCAGTAGCATTACTCTGTCTATTGGAAAATAATGGTTCAGCAAGTGCAGAGTCATTTGTCACCTTTCCAATCAGGCCACTGTGTTGCATATTGTAGCTACAAGATCAAGGTGTAAACACAACAGACACAGAAACATACAAATCAAACAGACAGCTCAGATAGTGACGTACTTGGCAAAGATGGATTGTCAGGAATCCGATGAATAGAGAGCAAGCAAGAGGAGGTGTTTATCATCCATGTTAAATAAATGCAATCATTTGACAAGAGACAGTTGTGTTAGTGTTATAATAAATATAATCCAGCTACATTAAATCTTTAGTCTAATGTCCGATGTAAATGGACCTCCCTCTCTCTGACTCTCTCTGTGTACTTCTTTTCTTTCTCATCTCTCTTTCTCTGTTTCCCAAATGGACAGTAACAGGATATTTCCACTTCCCACCTCCTCATTATCTTATTTTCTCACTCACCTTGGCTTGTTTCCACTTTCCCAGAGAGAAAGGGAGAAAGCAAGAGAGGGACATGTTGAAATAAAATGGCGGGAGTGCTTGGCAGTTGCCTGGGCCCACTCTGTTTCCAAGTGCATTCACACCTCAGATTGTGTGAAATCTAGAGAAGGGGGAACAACAGAAAACAGCCTCTCACCTCCCCCTCCTCCCTCTCCTCCACCCGCTCTGCCTGCAGATATTGGATTCAGCTCGCAAAGTTTGCTCCTTCATGTGATCCTGTCGCTCCCCTCCTGGGATTGTGTGACATGCCATGTTTGTGTGTGGGTGTGTATGTGTGTGGGTAAAAAGGGCAGCCTCCAGTGCTCCTGCCTTTCAAACAGTTTCTATAGCAACGTCTAGGAAGAGTTTAGCAGGTATGGGGGACGCTGAGGCTCAAAGGAGCTGTTACCCCATGGCCTTGGTGTAAACTGTCCGACGCTGGCTGACTTTAATGAGACAGGTGGAGGTTTGATGGAAGCCTGTCATGGAGTGTTAACAGAGCGTCTCTCAAGGGGGGTGAGGGATGTGCGGTTGGAAGAGTGACAGAAAGATGAGAGATTGATAAATGGCTCTCAAATGCTCATAATAAATGACTATTTAAAGCCTGTTTTGAAATAGACCTAGGTCATAATTCATTATTATTCAAATCACGGTGCAGGAACAGTGATGTGATATAGACTAAAAAGTCAAACACTGGCTGAAATCTCTAATTGACCATCCACTAAGCCCTTCTGCCATTAGTTATTGTTTCTGTCCAAACGCCTTACAATACTAATGGTGAGTGGCAGAATTATTTGAAATTCTCCATTATATTTGAAACAACAGATCCAAAATTTCAGACAAAGTTTGGCAAAAGCCAAAATTGTCTCTAGTTGCCCACTGCCAATCTTGCCTACTTAAATGACACTGTCAGTGGCAGATTCTATCAGCTGTAGCTAGCAAGCTAATTAAGCTAACATCAGCTACATGAGTTAGTTGAAAACCAAGCAGCCATCCATGGCTGTTAAATTAAGCCAATGCAGAAGTGCCAAACACTGCAGTTCCCTAAACTGCCACTTGAGGCTGGCTATAGAACAAGTCAGTCCCCATGTTAAAATGTCCAACTTCACAGCAGAAATAAACATGTTTACAGCCTGGTACAAAAAACAGTTTTGGTTGCTATTGCTAATTTCCTTGTTCATAAACCCAGGCAGCCCGCCTCAGGTCCACAGTCTTTGCCCATTTTTAAATTAGCCAGGAGGAGGCAGAGGCAGGACTGCCTACATACGGCTCTTCAGAATACTATGATTGACGTCTTGGACACGATGTCCATGTGTCCATGTCCATGTTTCATAACGCCATCTTTGGCGAGGGAGATCAACTGTCCTGTAAAAAACACAATTGAACACTTATTCCTCAGCCTGTCTGTTATGTAATGTCCCACTACCCAAATAAACAAAGTCTCTGTGGGACTCACTACTAATGAATAGCATTGCTAACATACACAACCTTTTACAGACATCTTACAAATCCAAACAGCTCATATACTACTTATATACTACTAGGGCTTAAACTATACATATGGACTGTAAAATGACATCTTTCTTTCCTTTACAAGCTTTTGCTGAGCTAGCGCATATCTATCATACTGTGAAGCACAACTTCAGCTACAACAGTTTTGACTGTGTGCTTAAGCTGACTCACCGAACTCTGAGTGACTCTAGCTTTGCAAAGATGTCCTGTGGGAGGAAGAAAGCCGAGGCAGTGGTCACAGATGTTCGTGCTCCAGCAGGCAGTAGAGGAGGTGATCAACAAATTAAAAAGTGCTGAGAAACCCTTCACATTCTCAGCTCAAAGAGACACCTTTAACACAGCCAATCACAAGATGTTTTTCACTCCGGTCGTCAACAAGTTGATTGATTTTGTCGAAAATCCAAATTAGTCTGCTGAAAGAATAGTCAATACTATCCAGAGATTTGCATACACAACTCTTCAGACTTGACAGTGACCTCCTCCAAGACAAATGACATGCACGTATTGTCCATAAAACAATTAAACATGTCTTGTTTCAGCTCTCAGTTGATTTATCATTTAAGTCTACATTGCCTTTTCCATTTCTGTCAAAAGTCAGAGAGTCCCTAAAGGAGTTTTGTGCCTTTTGTTATGTTGAAATCCTGCAATCACCCGCCTACTGGACTCCTCTGAAGCTGTATTTTATTAGCATCAGTGATGACTGTCCACAACATCTGCAAGCACTGCTGAGGAGGATGAGGCTGATATTGTGAAGGTTTACCTCCTCTCCTGTAGTCTGGCTCACAGGAAGTATGCTGTTGGTACAGGTTTGCCACTGGCCGACTATTTCACTCTCTGTTCTCCTTCTAATTAAAGTCTCTATGATCACTACATGAAGCAACAACAACCTCTAAGCTAGCAACATACACACCAAGAATGACCAAATTACCTCAACCTGGTCACTATCTTTATGAAGGTAAACAAGCTAGCAGCTATCACCAGAGTAAATGAACTTGTATTTAAACGGCTACAAAACTCTTTACACTTTACCCATTCACATGCAGAGGTGCCAACTACTCATCGAGAGCAACAAAACACTTTTCTTGACAAAACAAACGCTTTAGCGTCTCCATCTCTTATGCTGATGTTCACAGACAGTTCACTTCTTAAACACTGTTAACACATATATCAAGAAGTGGTTTAACTGTTCAGAGGACAACTGGCTCTTTCACCTGCAGCGCCTTTCTTTGACATCAGGAAGAATCTCCTTTGATGGCATGAAGAAGATCACTGAACGGTTTCACCTGGTTGGCAGGCTTAACATCTTCATGGATGAGCTGTATGATGGGTGTGTTACTGCCAACAGCCTCACAGAACATCAGGAGTGGGTGTCCAGGGGAACAGCTGAGAGGTGGATGGCAGCTCTCCAGGCAGCTGACCTTCCAAACATTCTGGCCGCGGTGTCCTTTATCCTCAGCATCCCATTCTCTACTGGGTTTTCTTTTTCAATGAAAATTAAATGAACAGATGTGCAGAACGAATGTTGTGTTGCACTCATGAAGGGTGAGCTGATGGTCACTCTGGAGTTTTACAGTGCAGCTCGGCAGGAAAAACATCTACTGCTGCAAGAGATCAAAAAAGTGCAAATGGAAAAAAGGAGGCATCGTCCACATTCAAAGTTTCTTGTGATGTCCACCAGCTCAGATTTTTGTCTTCCATGGATCAGTGGCTGTGAAATTCATATATATATATTCAGTAATTAATCTGTTTTATTTTAAAGAATGATGCATAAGATTGCTGTTTTGCATGACTGAAAGAAAATCCTTGAATTCCAAAGACTTATCGAACAAAATGTGCAAAGTTCGTAAACCCGGTAGCCCCATCTGGCTGCTGACATTTTATCATGCATTTCTTTTCCTGGCAAGGTCGTGATATGTTTTTCATGTTGTGTCAGTGAGTTCAGAGAACTTTGAAACCCAGAGTTCTTTTTCTATGGTGTGGGAAACACAAATGCAACAGTCAGTATAAATGTAACATTCACGTGTCTTTGATGAAAATTACAAATACTTACAAACATATATTTGTGGATTTCTCTTACAGTTATTTAAAGTCAAGGAATATTTAAGTGTGCATCATAAATACATTTGTACACCTTATTTTTTTATATGTTTTATATGTGGATTTGTTCTACATTTATATACAACAATAAATATTTCTTGATATCTATTGATATGGTATATATATCCTGAAATACATATGCATATGCATGTCAGCTTACAGTGAAACCACCTGAGGGTTCCAGGTTCACTGTGTGGTACTTATGGTAATTCATTAATTCATCCATCCATTCCCTGTAACTGCTTTCTCATCAGGGTCACGGTGAGGCTGGATCCTATCCCAGCTGACTTTGGGTGAGAGGCAGGGTACACCCTGGACAAGTTGCCAGCTCATCACAGGGCACATAGAGACAAACAACTATTCACACTCACATTCACACCTACAGCCAATTTAGAGCCACCAATTAACCTGTTAAGGTCATGTCACTGGACTGCGGGAGGAAACCGGAGTACCCAGAGAGAACCTACACAGACACGACGAGAACATGCAAACAGAACCAGGAACCTTCATGTTGCCCTCATTAATTCAATCAATCTTCATTTGCTTACATACATATGTGTACAGAAAAAAAAGTGTTACAGAAAGCAAAAACAAATGATGACAAACTTACAAAACAACAGAGGAAAGAATCACTGTACCGCATCTGTATTGCATTGTGTAATGTGATGCTACACACCACTAAAGTACAGTAGAAACTGAAATGATACGTTCATAAAGATGGAGTTTTCACAAAACACATTTTTAAAAAGAATCATTACAAGTCAACACAATATCCTCCTCCATTAGACTGTGCCCACCTCCTACAGTAAATACAGTAATTTGAAGACATTATGGAGCTGTTAGGTTGGAGCTGTAGGCAGTGTTGATCATCATGATATGTAAACTGAACTTTGTGTTATTGAATCTTGTAAATCTGATTCTAATACCCTTAAAACTTTACTGGTATCATAAATAAAATTTTAAACCTCCATACCCAGAAACACTTCCACTGCTGCCAGGACCATCACTAAGAATATATATGAATATATATATATATATACACACATATATACACACACTATCTGTACCTAATTATGTAAAGTAGGCGCTGTGTTGTCACCCACACCAGCTTGCATGGTACATGGAATATATTTCCATACATAGCTAATATTTGCCATACTCCTAATCACCTACAGTCTATGCATCGCCATATGACTGAGTGTGCCTGTGTGTGGCAGAGAGACAGAGTATGTAAACACTCTAACAGGGGCTGAGTCTGCACACTGCATACATCACGGACAAAAAGACGCCCAAAACACTGACAGGTCCAGTAATTGCATTCAGTGGATCATAAAATTGCACGAATTGCATCATTCTTGCCCCGATGACAGGGGAAGAGGCGAGGGGATGCAGTTTGGCCTGGGTTTGAATGCACGACGCGTTCCAATGCAGTTTCACTTAATTAAAAACCAAGGGGCGCTGTGTGCATAGCAATGCGTCACCTCGGCGCTGGCCTTCAACGAAAGTCTACTGCATGCAGAGTTTCATGGGGTTATTTACTTTTCTCTGTGATATTTTCACCTCCAACCCAGAGGCTCGGTTAATTGCCATCGCCCTCATCTGTATAAATATGGTGGACACACATGGATGTTTACGGTGCAGAGCCATTTTGTCAACGGCAAGTGTTTCTCCAGAGAGGGAGAGCAACTAAACTGTACGCATGTATGTGTTTTGAGGAAAATACAGCAGTTTAACTTGACCCAGAAACCAATCGCAATTACACCCTCAAAGTTCAGAATCTCATTAAAGATGCACCATTACGAATGTTTGCTTATTCAGCTGAGCATCACCCTCTGAGCACAACAACCACATTCAGCATGGAATATGAATAGATATTGATCCATGTATTGATCAAGGAATATCCTCTCTTCAAATCCATATCTGCAATTTTTACACGCAAGACTAAACATGCTGCATCCCAAGGCAGCCATGTTAGCTATGATTCTCATGACTCTTAATGAGTGTGTGATATTAGCTAACTGCCGCTGTTCCCCAGTCCTAATGGTCTTTCATCTGATGACTGGGTCTCTATTCAAATTAGATCTACAGCACAATATGATACAAAGTGATACTAGTATGATAGATAAAAGTGTGATACACAGTTAAATCATTATGTGATTCATCTCTGTGATTTAACTGTAGACAATCCTTAGTCGTAATCGACAAATACCAAATTTAAATACCAAAACCAACAATGAATGTGCCTGATACAACTTTTTTAACTGTGCCATGGAGCTCCATTGTTGTCTTGTGGTTAAGATGAAAAATTAAGGGATCAAAGTTATTACAAATCATCCTGAGGTGGACATTTGTATCTGTAGGATTTTATGACAATACCTGCAATAGTTGTCAAGTCAGTTTTACTCTGAGCCCAGTGTAATGGTATATGATCCACAGTCATTAGGATTCATCCTCTGGGAACCATGAATATATGTACAAATGGTAATTAATCCGGTAATAATCCGGTTAATCCGGTTGAGGCTTTTTCTGTCTGGACGATTGACAGTAGACAGGTCTGTGAAATGAATCCAACGTGGCCAGCAGAGGGGCAGCTCTTTGGCTGCAACCAACTGCACAAAACTTCAGAGAAAGATGCACTACTGTTGCCCATAAAGTTGGGATAAAATATTTTAACCTCTTCTCATGAAATGATTGTGACAATGTGATTTATTGTTGATAAAGTGTATCTTCTCAAAACCTTATTGATCAGTCACTTCCAAACATATCACAGTGAAAATTGAACCACAGTTAATCTGATGTGTATAAAAAAGAATATAATGAGTGTGTCTGAAAACAAAATGATTCCAACTTTATGGGGAACATCAGTAAGCCATCTGCCTGAGTTTATGGTCAAAATTGCTAGTTTTAAGCTCTTCCATACAGCATGTTCATTTCATAAATTATAATCAGTAAAATAGACAATAGAGCAGCGTGTGACTACCTTCATTCTCAATGAGTCCATCAAATGTTTTCAGAAACATATTTTAGTGTACTGTCTATATGTAAAACAAAAAAATGAGTGAGCAGGCAGGTTGAAAATGGAGTCAAAACCAAGAACAGCCCAACTCACTGTAGATCACCCACCAGCTCCATGCTCTCGTCCAAATATGGTCCCTGTTGTCTCCATTAAAACAGGATGGCAACCTCCTTAAGCCAAACTCGACACTTCAGAATGGTTGTCTGTAGCTTTACAATCCAAAGTGGTGGACGAGCCAATATTACTATCCTATCCCAAGATGTCACTGGGAAAGCTAAGAACTATTTAAAACACATCAGTGAACTACAATGATTCACTGGATGACATGATCATCATGGACATCATGGTCTATTGTTAGGCAGGTTCATGTAGCACCTTTCTGGTGGAAATACTCACTGAAGTACCACGTTGACTCCATGGCTGAAAATAGTCTCTTTCTAACAAATCTAATTCTCTGCTGATGGTCAATGACTCTTTCCATTTAATGGAAATTAATGGACATCTCATAACCTGTTGACTGTGTTGCAGAATTAATAGAATGAACTTACAGGAAGTTTTAATGAGGTCTTCAGTTCCTCTTTATCCCATACTGCCTCTCTGAACTGTCATTCCCAGTATACTTTGCATGTTTTATTCATAGCTGAACTATGGGAGGAGAAAGAGGAGAAGACTCATAGCTTATATTCTCTCAACTCCTGTAGTGATGATATGAAAGCTACTTGCATTTTAAAGACCATTAATCACACATGGGCAAGAAGCTCCATATAACTTTAATTTGGTTATGGAATAAACACGTAAATATGCATATCATATAACAATAATATAGAGCACAGAGAATGCTGATAAATACATTTTTATAAAATATGTAGCTCCAGTCAATAATACATCATGTTTCATCGGTTCCCATGACGATTCTCAATTAGAAAAGGCCTCCTGACCTTTATTATACCCTTATATTCTTATGTATGTATGTGGAACAAAATGATTATGATTAATGATTGTATGAAACTCATATTATCCTTGACTTTACAGTGATTATGGTACTTCAATAGACAGACGTTAGCTGTAAAGAGGGGTCAGAAAAAAGAGCTCCCTTCAAGCCTCTGTATTAAGTTGCTTCTCTCTCTGCTTGGCCAATCAGGTGTGTATTGTGCTTCAGTGAAATAAGATCACTCTCGAGCATCGACTGTCTTGTTGAATATTCACACTGAAAGAAGGGGACAGACAGTAGAACATAAAGAACTTTTTTGTCCATCAGTTTAGGGAAACAGAGGTTAGAAGAAATGTCATATTGTTGTTGTGAGTGTTTTGTGCAATGGTACACCATCTAACTCCTCGATACCTATACTGACCAGGGCTGTTTTAACCAGATCAAATTCAGCTGTCATAAAATTCTGAAGTGTCTTGTGAAAGCTAGTAACAACAGTATGCTTTTCCCGTTCCCCAAACTGCATGTTGGAAGTGATTCTCTCTGGGATTCCCAGCAAGTGATGATATTTTAATTAATATGTTAATGATTATATTAGCAAGGCACAGTGGTGCAGTGGCTAGCATTGTCGCCTCACAACAGGAAATTGAATCCACGAGCCCTTTGTATGAAGAATCTACATGTTCTCCCTGTGTCTAGCTTTCCTCTGGGTGCTCATGTTTCCTTGATCCCAAAGACATTTCAGTTAGGTGAACTGGAGACTCTAAAATGCCTCAAATGAATGAATAAAGTGTGAATGTTTTTTTTTTCTATACACTGACTCAACCCGACAATCACAAAACTCTGTAATATCAGAATTGTATTCATTTAAGCTGTTTGGAAGAGCTCCACATTTATTTTTGTGCTATTCATGTGTGCAGGGAGCCAACAGGATGTCAGCTGGTTTGCTCTCAGGCCCCGAAAAAGCAAAAGTGCTTTTAAATGATGTACACAACTTTCATTGACGAGCTATTCTGGGTGCCCCTGGTTGCAGAAGTAATAGTTCCATTAATGTTTCCGATGTTTCCGTAGACAATGTTACGTGTCTCACAGTTGTAGCACTTCTACTGCTTTCACTGTCATGAATTCTCCTGGTTGAATCATCAGCAAAAAAAGATGAACAACCTTGTCAAAAAATATCTAGTTCTTTGAAGTTAAAACAAGCCTGTGAGCATTAGAACTTCAAAGTAGAAGTCCCAAGGTGTATTTCGGCAAGAATCATCCAATTATCAAGCTTAAGCATCTGTGTCATGGACCGCTAATGGGAGGCGGAAGCTCAAGATTATGTTGTAGAGGAAACTAAATTCTGGATGAATTCAGCAACCATGGTGCCGTGTTTTGTTCTCGATTGCAGCGACCACCAACCCCTAGCATCTTCTCCAAGGCTCACGGTTACTGTAGTATTTTGAGCAGGTAGACATGATAAACGATGATTTCTCTGACACAAAGAAGAAATAATTAAACTGGTGGGTATAACATAAACCTTTATGATGATAACATTATCTGGGAAAGTCCTGTGTTTCTGTTATCACATTACTGGTTATGTATATAGAAAAAATGGAAATACAGGAAGGGAAAAACACATACATGAACAGCAGCCCCCCATTTTGAAAGCCTGTTGGAATGAATGGGAACACAGTATCCAGATCTGTGTCCGAAATCACTCATTTACCATTGTCTATGATAAAAGACACTCAATAGCTGACTGTATAGTGAGATTCACATTGCACTGTGGGACAGAAAGCTTTTTTGTTCGTTTGAGAGAATCTCTGACGGCATCATATAGTGGATATATATATATATATATATATATAGATATAGATATATATAGTAGTCCAGTGACGTGGTCCAAATTATGGATGGATGGATAAATATATTATTGACATGAACAGTGTATGATGCTATATTAAGTAAGTTTTGATGAACAGGTGTTTCTTGTTTCCTATCAGTATGTAAAATAATATTGCAGAGGAAAAGCAATATATAAAATGAACATCAGTGTGTTGCCATAAGTGATAACTCAAATCCGTTCTTGCTCTCCCCTTCACTTACTGCATATAATTGAACAATTCTTATTCATGATCTCATGTCAAAAGCAACTGCCCGACTTTTTATTACATCATGGACACATATCCTACGAGGTGTTTCTGTAAGAAGTGAACTGATTCAAGGAGACATTTCTTTTACACAACACTGTTAAACTGCTGTTACCTCTACCTCATTTATGTACATTCACTTCATGGCCAAACTCAGTGAAGCTGTCACACTTCATCACAGGCTACAGTGGAGGAGGGCCTTTCAAACATCAATTGACAATTAACAAAGCCTTCAGAACAGGCTGCTATTTTTCTCCCTAGAACAGTCTTCAGAAAGTCTTTCTCTGCCACAGCACAGATAACATGAAAACAAACGCAGAGCTGAACAAAGGCAATTGCTGTCTTTTTATTCGGGATGGAAGACAAAAGAGTTATTGACAGGCAAAGATACACAGTCTTTTACTGTTAGACAGGACTCCAGGTTTTCAACCGAAGACTGCACAAACTGAACATTGCAGGCAGGAAGGCTGTGGCAGCCATCTGCTTTTTCATGAATTTATCTAATATTGCAGCATTCGGAGGTAATGAAAGCCCCGGCTATGTCCATAAAAAGGACACAATCTTGGGAATGGAATACATAACAACCGTGTTCTGAGCAATTTGTCTCCATTAAAAAAAAAAAAAATCACCTCACCAGGAGACTGAATAAATCAAAACCTGATCGAACATCCTTCATGCAGACGCCCACGTGCGTTTTGTCATTTCTTGCAGCCATTTAATAAAACAAAGGCTTCTCTGCAACCTTTGAGTGTTGTGATTTCCATGGCAACCACATGTACCATGGCCATAAGGTTTCTGAATGCAGCCCAAATTTCAGTGTGGGTCACAGTGAAGCATAGCTGAGAAGGGCACACATGTAAAAAAAACAACAACAACAAAAACAAAAAGCAGATTAGAATTTTCAAAGAATATTCAGGCATTGAAGCGAAGAAGATTTAATATTTTATTCTTTGGGAAATTCATTTCACAATCAAGCTGGTACATTAGAGGTCAGTGTGAATCCTCATGTTTTAAATGCATTACATTGATTTAAATTGATTTAAGATGAATTTATAGCGTTTAAGATTAAAACCTGTGGGGACTTTAAAGAGTCCCCACCAATAGAAATAACAATAATTAAAGCCACTTCAGCATATAAGACTGTTGTGGAAAAGATTTAGGGGGCTCTATTTACAGGCATGGCATAAATTTAACATATCCATATCTATATTTTCATCTGTGTATAATTAAGATAATAAAGTAAGAAAACAAGAATGGTTGTTTTTGATACACTAGAATTAATAAGACTTTTATATCTACAGACACTGATTTTAAATAGGTCCTTTCAAGTTGTTTAGTGCTTCACAGCCACCATAGTTTTCCCCTAACACTTGGAACGTGAGGATGAGTGGAGGGGGTTGCAAATCGCAACTACTACACTGTCAGATGCTACTAAATCCTACACACTGTTCTTTTAACATGCCCGTTTGCCGTTTGGCCCACAAGTCATTTCCCAAAGCAAATGTCTCATGCATGAGTAATTCCACTATCAGAATCATTACCATATTTATCTGCAAGTCAAAAACGTTGTAAGATAAAAAACAGTGTGATCCCATGTGAAGAAAATGTGCTACGCAGCTCAATTCAATTACTATGGATTAGGCTGAGCAAATGCCGTATTTAAGACAAACATGAATGTAGTCCCACAGTGACGCGCTGTAATCAATATTTAGGGAATAGAAATGATTTTCTAAATGGATTATATCCACTGAAAGGAAGAGTGCAGAGCCAAAGATCTCCTCTCTGTAAACTGATTCTACTTGTCCGTCAGTCAAGTCATGTGATTCACTGTGACCACAGAGGAAACAAGAACCTCTGCATTTAGAAACAAAAAACATAACCTCACCTAACCTATGTATGGACAACCTGCTCTACCTGAGGGTCACCTAATACAGTTACATATCATTCTACTGGCAGACGGTAGAAGGGCATGGCTGCACACACCAGTAGACTTTACCACCAGGCTATTAGAATATGTAACTCATAATCTAATAGAACTGCTGTCTCCATGTATACACATATCACTTACTCTTACTCTCAGTCCTCAATTTCTTTTTTATATATTTCAATAGTGTAGTATACCTTATTTATATAGTATGTATCTATTAATTAATAGATTAATTAATTGATATACAAGTATTGTATACTTCTCCAATACTTGTATACACTTACAGTAACCCTTTCAACAATTATACAAAGTATAGTACACTTTATTCTATTTTTATATTTTTTCTTTATATCACACTTACTTTTAATTTTGTTGTACTTTATTTTGTTTTTTAGGGCTCTCAATGCTGAGCTGAGCTGTTTTTCTCATCCAACACATTTCATTGTACTGTTGACCCTGTGTTAATCTACATATGACAAATAAACCTGACACCAGGACTGTGTGCCATATTGTTGCTGCTGATAGAGTAATTATGCAGTTTGAAAAATGGAAACATGAGGATGACTTTAAAAGGAAAAATCTGTAAGCAAGCACAAATACACACCACGGTCTTTTACAGAATTGTGTGGACTCAAGAGTACTGGCTTTACTAGTCGTGATTTTCTGTCCAAATGCTAAACTAAATAGCTATCTAATGTAGTAATTAAGGCTGCACTACTGATATTTTCTGTTTGTAATGTGTCACTAGGTGGTAGCTAGTGACACCCACAGACACTTATCACAGACTCTGCAGTAAACTGTTTTGGTGTGTTGTGGTTCAGTCCCTCTGCTCTCATCTGCATCATTTACAGCTGTAGCAGACAGCTGTTTTCTACAGAGCCCCTAAATTCCTGTAAGGTGAGATTTTTTTTTTTTTATCTTATGCAAACAAGTTGTTAGCTTTTGGGAAATACTGGCGGGGGAAATGCGCTGGAGCGATGGTTAAATGGCAACGGGATTACGAACTTCACTCCTGTCAAGACATCTGGTGAACATTCTCTCTGAACAACAAAACGGATTAACTGCTGCTTCTCGACACAGCAAACATGGACTATTAATTGTAAAAATGGAAGCAATGAATTATCAAATGATTTGAATAATTTAAAGGTGATCTGATTTAAAAAAGTCATGATGATGAAAAGAGAAACATGTTTCATCATTTTTCCCATCTGATGTTTATAATTCATTATTCACAATATAACATTTAAGGAAAGTAGCCTCAAGGGTGGAAGTAAAGGTGATGACATTTGTGAATTGAAAAACAGAGTGCTAAATTGTTGATTTGTTGAACTTGATTGACATCTTATTTTAAACAGGCTTGATGAAGACATCAAGGCTTTGTTATACAGAAGTGGACATGGTTTCATCTGAGCTGTTTATGACTGACATTTTGGCCAGCTTGCTGCTGTAAATGATAAATGTCAGCCGGAGACACACAGCCCAACTGATCATCAGAGCAGCACTGTTTCAAATAAAATATAAATCAAGTTTACCAAATTAGCTGACAATTTTTCACTCTAGTTTTCAACACTCATGGTTCTACATAAGTGAAGGCTTGAGTGCAGACGTCACAGCGTGAAGTAAAATATGCACTGACTCACCGGTTTTTATTTTAACTGTAAACCATTTCATCCACTGCAGAGTTTCCTCCTTTATTCTGGTCTGTGTTTACATCCCATCAAAGTATGAACTCACTGTGACGTCTCCTGTTGGTTTGTGGTTTTGAAGCCTGGAGTTTGGTTTTATAACCATTTTGGAATGACTGTGTGTCTTTTTTTTTCTTTTGGAGCCAGAAGTGTGGCAGCTGGACGATGACGTACTAGAGTTTGGGACTTTCTTGTATTACAGTAAAATGGTACACTAAAATACAGTCATGAAGTACAGGATGTTGATTTAAATTTGATCAGCACTGCCTAGTTTGATCTGATATCCGTGAGCCCAATATGTTGCACTTGACCAACTCACTGAAAATGACCTGTCAACCACAAGACAGTCACTACCTAAAGCATCTGCTGTATCTATTTGTCTATTACTCTAAATGGGACCAAAATTTATAAAATGAACATCATGCTTTATGGAAGAAGACTTGGCACGAGAGAGTGAGACCATAAACACTGTTTACTGCTTACTGTGGTAATTAATCAATGACTGAAGTAGGTCATTTTTCCATTAGAGTCAATACATTACATTTTTGCTGCCAGGGGAGTCTCCCCCCTGCTGACCATTACAATGGCACTTCCACAGCGGCCTCCCTTCTGAGACCCAGGAAGCTCCATTAACTAATTATATGCTGTCAATGGTCCCACCTCAGGCCTGTGTTAGTGAGACATTAAAACATCAAATAGATAACACAGAGCGTTAACATCTGGGCTCTGCTCACTGAGGACTGGCCTGGTTCATCTGACTTACAGGCAGAAACTCAAATCTGCTGTGGTCTGCCTGTACTCACGTCTGTGAGGAGATGGACAAACAAAGCAAAGCCTTTTTAATGGTACTGATTGGAATGTTTTCATGCTGCACCTACAGACCTGGATGAACTCACTGACACTGTGACATCTTACGTCAGCTTTTGTGAGTGCAGACTAAAACTTTCTGCATGACTCTCCAGGGACATATGCAATGATCTTGTTTGTAGCATTCAAAACCATCATCATCCCAGAAATCCTCAACTCCAAACTCACCCAGCTCACTGTAGCTAACTCACAAACTTCCTGACAGATCAGAGGCAGTAGGTGAGGGTATGAAAAATCACACCCAGTACCGGGCCCGCCAGGGACTTGTGTTCTCTCTGCTGCTCATCTCTCTTCACCAATGACTGAACCTCAGGTGGCTCATCTTTAAAAACTGCTGAGTTCTGCAGACAATCTTCAGCCTAAAGTGAGCATCTAACATCAACCTCATCATTAAAAGGCCCAGCAGAGGATTTCACACCAGCTCAGGAAGTCCAGCCAGCCTCAGGAGCTGCTGATCCAGTTCTACACCTCAATCATACACATCATTGTCTGGTAGGATAGGAACAAACAGACAGACAGTCAGGACTGTAGAAAAATCCACTTCAGCACATATATGTATATACATATATCTTATATACTGTATATCTCTAAAATCAGTGGGCAAGGAAACATCACTGCAGACCCATCACGCCCTCAGGAGGTTCTCCAAGTTGGAGCTACAGAGCACCGTGAACCAAAACAACCAGACACAAGAACAGTTCCTTTTCACACACCAAAACACTGTAAATCATCCACTCAACCATACATTATAGATTAATACACATTTATATATCATCAATAACTATAAATCCAACACGTTATATATACTATCTAGACATGTGTACATATATATCTATATCTATAAAGCTGATTGATATTTCTACCTTTTACTCTTGTCTTATAAATGTCAAAACACGTGTCTTTGATGGACGTTGCAACAATTATACTGCATTAAATCCTGCTGCCTTTTTGACATATACACTACCAAAATGGTAAATTGACTGTATAAGATATGATAAGATGAGGTAGCGTTTTTAAGTCTTCCTTCCATTCACACACACATTCATACACATCCACCGCTCATCAGTTTTTTTGGGAGCTAACCATTCATGCACATTTACACACTGATTGCACAGCCTTTGGAGCAATTTAGGGTTCAGTATCTTGCTCAAGGACACTTTGATAGGCAGTCTGGAGGAGCCAGGGATTGAACCATCAGTCATGTGATAAAGGAGCCACAGCCACCCCATGGAAAAATGGTAAAAAATATTCCAGTAGTGAGTGATCTGTGTATGACAGTGGCTCAAATGTTTATTTTGAAGTTAACACAAGAATTTCAGTATGAAACAGGGGGCTTGATTGAGGGGGAGTGTGACGCACTGACAAAAGCCCCAACGTTACCTTTTAATTGCAATAAAAACAATATCTGAAGACGATGCAGCTGTCTCATATCATGAAATAAAAACGTCAAACCCATGTATTACTCCTCATTACCCAGCGGGGCAGAACCAGGGCTGAGGGACACAATTAAGACAGGACAGAAAATAACCTGTCACACATGAATTAGGCTGTGCCCTGAGAGCTTCAGCTAACAAAGATGACCCTTTGCAAGACGCAGGAAACTGACTTTGTATTCTCTTTGAGGAAATAATAAGGAATAATCTGCCATGGTTGGGAATTTCTTTGATAATGTGAGGCAGTCTCTGAAGTGTGCTGTGAAGTGCAGCCAAATACTCTCTGGGAGCAGTGGGTACAGAAGTCCAGACCCGCAGTCCCCGGTATCATTAGTTAAAGTGAATAAACAAACAGCATTGGATATCTGATTCTTTTCAAAGTCTAATTTTATTTCCTTGATGTGTTGTGTAGCCACATTTTCAGTCTGTTTGGTCTTTGGAGTTTGTATTCCACTGAGGAGCAGGCAGTATCAAACATCAATGGCTGGCAGTTTCTAGCCGTTATAACCAGGAAGTAAAGAGTTTCAGAATATACACTCCTCCAGCCATGTCCGAGCAGAGTTCACATGAATCACATCTGTATTTCTGTACAGTACCACATCTAAGAACTAAATGCATATATGACACTTAAAATCTACATGTAGACATATGTGTTTTTTCTGTAAGAGAAAATATCGGAATGGGAAAAGGTTGCAGTATCAGATATGATAAAGTAGAATTATTAGTGGTATTATCTGTTCGTTGGGTTAGGTTTAACATTATGTGCAAGAGCAGCAGCTCTAATATGTTGTTAACTGCACACAAAGTTGTCCATTCAAACAAATCTATCTAGTGCTTTTGTTTCACACCGATCCAGGCAGCTCATGCGATCCGCAGCTTAAACCGAATGAACCACTCCTTTATTCAGGGAACTCGACGTGATGGACAGGAGGGTTTAAAACATGTAACAGATGTGGAGAACGTTTGGCGTAAACAAACTCACTGACTTTAAACTCCAGACTCAGTGAGTAACAGCAGAGAAACTGACAAACATGCACTGACAGAACATTAGAGAAAACCACTCGGGCTCAAGCTGTTGCAACGTTTGCAACAAGTTGAGCTCCAAATGCCTTTTTTGTACTGCTTCAGTCACAGAAAGGAACTATCCGCTCACTGCCAAATGTTTAGTATAAATCTGCCGCCTTCACTGACACAACTTGTTATGATTTCATGTTTTTCACTGTGTTTCTTCTGCACAGCAAATAGTTCTCTCCTTTTGTGAGGTTGAAGTGGTGCGTTGTTATAAGAGAGAATATTCTACGCTCCACCTGCTGGTGATCACAGCATCAGTTTTCTTTTAAGGTGACAGGTCCAGTTTGGTCTCTGATTTAGGCTTCTAACATTGGGTTTTTGAAGTGGGGTTATATAAGATACTTAGGGAACATTCAGAAAATTCAGGTTTTTCCATTTGTTGCGGCGGTGCAAGCCACAGGGGTGTCCACCAAAAACACATCGACCTGCACTTTAGAAGCTGAACCAGATACAACTTTTGGCTGCCAATCAGACTGGTCCACAGTCAGCTTGAAATGTCTCTGAAACTGAGACTATTCAGGTGGATTCATGGACTAAACTCTGATAATCTACCTCTGTGTGTGTTCTGGCTTTGTTTATTTCACATACCAGCTTCTTTTATGTGTGTCTGACTTACAATCTACACCGGAAAATAGAGACATAAAGAAGCTTCCTTTGGTTTGTGTCCGATGGTCTGAGTGAGAAAGAGAGTGAGAGAGAGTTTTGGTTGACAGACACAGACAGTGGATGAGAGTGAGGGAGCGCTGGCATCGATGTGAAATAAAACAAACTGACTCACCCCCACACACTGCAGCACAACCCGGTGCCTGATCCTGTCTGAATGTACCCTTATAGACTGGTTTTCACTGGTTTTATACTTTATTTTAACTTTATGATAGTTCTATAGTCGAGACAATGTAGCACCAAGGAAAAGAACTATTGTTTTTTTCTGCTGAACCTGTCCACAGAGCAGTGTTACTTCTGTGGCAGGACTTTTGTCTGCTTTTACAAATTGGGAGCATGCTGACTGCCACCTACTCTAAGTAACACACTGACTATGCCTCATACAACCCCATTTTAAAAAATACAGACTACAGCCCTATGGTTCCCCATTTTGTTTAGTTTTATTTTGATAAATATAACCCCCAAAATTAAAATCAGTGAATTATGTTTTTTTTTATCTATTAAAACATGGGAGCTATAACATAGACGCTTGTTGCTTTGTCTTGACTGTGGCTCGAGTCCAGTTCATCAGATGCAGGAAATCGTACTCAAATGAGTTTCAAGTGTGTATCTGTTTGAAAATCAGTCGTGGAAATTCAATTTACCTCCACTGCTGTTCAATATGCCTCTTTGGCTGTTTTCTGTTGTCTGCATGTGAATCAGACTACTGTGATCATTTGAAATTTCCAAACCACCTGTCGACGCGGCCTCATCTGCAGCTTAGAGCTCTCCTGGTGGTTTCAATTGTTTTGCTCTTCCTCTTCTTTTATTGTTCTGCTTAGTTGTTTTGACTATATGCGTTTGTGTCCCTGGATGTTTGAATTTCATTGAGTGATTAGTAAGAGACGAGTCAAGCTTTGTAATTGCTTATTTGTTATTTTAGTTCCTTTGTGTTCACTGAAATGGGAGAAAAACCACAGTAAGTTTTGGTGCGTCACCAGGAAACTGCAGTTTGTGTGTCGAGGACGACCACATTTTATCACCATGTGATGTGTGTTGGGTCAAACTGACTTCTCCACAATCACACACACATTAAGCAAAGCATGGAAGTTAGCTCAGCCTGTTTCATTTGCACAGGTTTGAAGATATTTGTCTCTGGGATTTGTGGCTCTCCAACGCAGTGGAGGTGAGTGAAATTAAATTTGATGTTTAAAAATCTAGCCACACATCTTTTCCAGAAGTCAATGGCCAGTTAGCCCGCAGACCGCACAGTGGAACTACTTTCTACTGAAGAAATAGTCTGAAGACAGGTGGGATTAGGGAGGTTGTGAATGTATATTTAAACATCTCTGCAGCTCCACACAGAGAGGAGTGTTATGGGTGAATGCAGGTTGTGGGGTCTTAGAGAAAAGCTGCATGTTGCTGTTTAATATTCTAGTCTAGACCAGCTTGACATTTGGAGAAATATTCTTATTTGCTTTCTTGCCAAGAAGATTGACACCACTCCGATGTTTATATACTAAACATGAAGGCAGAAGTGGGAGGTGATTAACTTAGCTTAGCATAAATGCTGAAAGGAGAAGAAAACGGCTAGCCTTTAATCAACATATTTTTACAGTAACCTAGAACGGACAAACCAAACACTGGCTCTAGATAGGGCCTATTGTGTTTCATAGCCTCTGTAGTTTCTCCTTTGTGCTACAAAGGAGAGCATGAAATGAGGGGGTTGCAATCATCAATGACAGATAGATTTCACTAAATCCTAAACACTAGATCTTTAAATATAATTACTAATTATGTGAGAGCCACTAAGGTTCTCTTCACCTCTGTTAAATTGGGCCAAACACCCCAGAGACTCATATCTACAGTAAAATGTATATGGCAAAAATCAACTAAATGGAACTGGGAAAAGTTTGTGTTTGTTTTTCCTTTAACTTCCTTTTTTTCAACCAGTAAATTCCCAAGAAAAAGGATGATAATGAGAATATGACTGTGATACCACTGAGTCAGAGTACAGATTGATGGATGACAGCCACATCTGTCATCGACATCTGCTTGAAGATCGCATGAAGGACGTAGCACAGTGCGGTTGAAAAATACCAGATGCGCTGTGGTTACAGTAGCATCTTTATATATGTATAGTCATACCAGTATAGTTGCTGATATGTCAAGCTTGTTCTTTCAGAAACACAGCCAGCTGTTCGCCTGAGCTCTGGACATCCAATATGGCTGCCAAAGGGTCTCTTCCTTCTCCTGACAGCATGCTTATTGCCTTCATCAGTTTAAGTTCTAATTATTGCTGTGCAAGGTAACATACTGGCTATTCCCATTACCTTGTCAGGATGTTTTGACAGGTGCTCGCTTCCCAGCACTATCGAGAGCTCTGGAGCCGTCACATGAATGAACGTAGTGGCGTGGAACTATTGACATTACGTGGGATTTGTAGATGGTTTGTTATTTCCCCAGAGGCACTGGCACTGTTTTCTCTGCAGTGAACATAAGCTCTGTGATTGAAGGTCCTTTGACATTACCAATACCTCCTGACATGTACTGGGCATGCTCTGCCAATTCATAGACTGGCCCATAACCTGGGAGTGTGTGTGTGTGTGTGTGTGTGTGTGTGTGTGTGTGTGAGGGGGTGGAAAATATACAGTGTGGAGCAGTGAGTAGTGAGGAGCAGTGTGTGCATGAGAGAGAACAATAGTGATACGATGATTAAGATGCATTTTTTCATCTTTAATCAAGCCCCCTGCATTAAAATCAGCCTGGAAAGCTGTAATGTGCCACGGCACTGTCCAAAGTTCAAAACATTTGAAGTTTTTTCTTTCATGTAAAGAGAATATTTGATTTCCAAACACTGACAGCTGGTAATGAGGGAATAGTCCTGCTGCTCTCAGCGTAACAAGAGCTTTCTCTTACAAGGAGGATGTGAGGATATTTTTTTTATTTTACCAAAAACACTTGCTTTCCATCTTGTCGTTTTACAGCGCAGAGTTTCCTCTTTTTTGGCCCTGGTGGATTGGCGGTTGAACAGAAAGATAAAACTATCCTCAGACAGCTGAAATGGATTCAAATGATCCACTTGAGCTCACAGAAAGCTTCCTGTATAAACACTGTAGCAGAGAGGATCATCAGGAAATCATGATATTGTTTGCCCATTCAAACTGACACGTCAGTTTTGAGATATTTCCTATTAAAGTCTTATCTGTGCCAAAGGACAAACAAAAAAACTGAAAACATGAACCATTAACAGAATCACATCAGTTTGGTAGCTTGCTGTGTATACACAGAGATGAACATTCCTACAGCATTTTAAATAAATCATAACACAAGAACTAGTTTTCTTTTCTTGATTCTTCACTTCATAAGAAAATGTTCAAGGATCATGGAAGTGTTTTGACTCACTTCATTCCATTTGCTATATTTAGCATAAAAAGGGTGCTTTGCGATTATATAATTGAGACATTTTGTACTCTAACACATCAAAGCGCTGTGGGATCCTCAAACTTTCACTTTTTAATGAATGAATGAAGCTACAAAGTTCATACTTTTCTTTTATTAATGTCCTTTTTTAAAAATTCTGGTCTTCTCAAACTTCTCAAAATCATGTCAGTGCAGTATTAATCAGACGTGTCTGTGTGTAATTTGGGAAAGATGTAAATAGATGAAACTATCAACTAATAGGTACCCTACAATGACAGTACAATGCATGTGGATCCAGAAGTACAGAAACCATCAATAATTTTGTTTTTTTTTTATTTGTTTTCTTCTTATGCTGTCGAGGTGATGTGCTCGTGGGCAACCCTGAAACCCCAGAGGGTCAGAAATTGTTGTTCTTTTTTTAGGTTTGCACTTTCCCTTTAACTATAGTTTAGATATTGATCCTTTTCTGGCTAGACCTCCAAATTCTGATTCTACGAATACTCATGTTGTATTTATGATGTCCTCTTTTCATCTGTTGTGTTGGCATCACCCGTAGGTTTCTGAAGAAACCCAAACCCTAACCCCTAACCCGTTCTGAAGCTCAGAATCTGTGGCTCTGGCCACCGCCATGTTGGTAGTCCTGCTTCTGCTTCGGCTAATCTAAAAATCAGAAAAGACATGTCATCAGCGGACGTCGGTGCTCTAATAAGCCATCTGTAACGGCACCTACCTGTCAATCAAAGCAGCAATGGTGTTAATTATGCATAACTTTACGCCTTAATATAATTTCAGTGGGTGAATAAAAAAAAAATTTAAAAATCACCCTCAGTACAGTTGTCATGAACAGGGAAATTAGCTACAGAGACTAAAACTGTTTTTTGTACCAGGCTGTAAACATGTAAACATTTCTGCTGTGAAGTTGGACATTTTAATATGAAGCCTTATGGAGACTGACTCGTTTTGTAGCCAGCCTCAAGTGGTCACTTGAGAAACGGCAGTTTTTAGTAGAGGTTGCCACTTGATTGCAACCCCTTCATAGCACAATAAAAGTTATTCAAAAACAAGTTTCTGATTATCACACAACCCCTTTACTGCAGCAGACATACTTACAGCCCGCTTCTTCCCCTCTACTGTGACGATACAGTGACCTGGTCACAGATTAACATCTGATCCTGAGGGTTTCTATTCTCCATTCAATAAAAACATATACTGTTGTATGTGCCTTCTTTGAATACTTCAATCTCAAAAGGAGAGGCAATAAATAAAAAAAATAAGACCATTGATCTTGATCTAAATGTAGAAGATAAGTTCAATGGTTGCTTCTCAGGAGATTACTCTGTACCCGTGAACCACAGAATTAAAGTGCAATGTTAATATGGATATCGTTTTTAACCGTGCATCATGAAAAGCACTGCACCCACACAGAAGGATACTACACACAAGTATGCACACTTGAAGCCCTTGGGAGATGGAAATAGTCAAGCAAGATATAAATGCGATCCATTATTTATATTATATCTGAGAGATGTGGCAGGGAGGAGAAGGAGCTATATTTTTAGGTCTACATGTGGAATCCGGTCCCACAATGTAGAATGGCAAAAAGCAGCAGAAATAGTTGAACCCTGTTCATCTCTAACCAGAGACACACACATCAGAATCCCGTTTCTTAAGAGCGAGCATGTTCTGGCTTTACAAGTACCAGCCCAGTCCATTACAGAGTCTCTGAATGTCTATGTTTATGGCAGAGAGAGAGACAGAGAGCATCTTATTGGCATCATAAAACACCATCACTGTCACATTGATCCAGTTTTATCCACTGGCTGACTGGTCTGGGCACCAGCAACCTCTATCAATCAGAGACGAGGGGCTTCAGAGAGGTCGTCACCACCCCAGAAAAGACACAGTCGAATGTTTTCATCTCCATTTGCCAACTTAACAGACTGGAGCTTTTGGCAGCAGATGTTCACTGAGAAATATTTTTTTCTAATATTTATGTATGCACTCAAGGTTAACTGATAATGTATGCTCTTTTTCAGCTTCGCCTCTACAGCTTGGAGCTGCTCACACACTCCTCTACAGCTCCACTACTGCAGTTTTCAGTTTAACTGTCTAGCTCCGTTGCATTTCAACAGAGAGCATCTTCCTTTTTCATGGCTACTGCAGGGACTCAACCCACTTCTCCAACCCCTATGCCATTTATCGCTCATAACCTTTATTTAAACAGCACTTTGTTTCCTGCTTTGCTACAGTATTACAGCTCACCTGGCTGTCTGACTTAAAGGCTGCACTCTATGCTGGAAGGGCAATAACAAGTTGTACAAAAAAGAAAAAAGCACCTTCCTCACACTCATGGCCTAGTTAACCAGGGTCTAGCAGCAGCCATGGGGGTTGTGGAGATTTTTTTTTTTTTTTTTCAATTTCCTGCAGTCTGGAGCAGGAGCTTCCATCTACAGTTAAATGCATATTTAATCTGTCTGCTGTCTGTATCACCATCCTGCATCTCCTTTTCCTTTTCTTAGTCTGAGATATCTGTGACCGGAAAGGTAATTTGTTCTTCTCACTCAGATGCTTCAGCAAAACAAAATAGTAAAACCAAACACTTAATAAATAAAGTTCGACACACATTGGAGAATGTTGTCCAGTATTCACTTCACACAAACACTAAGTAGGGTGGCAGTATTTAGGATAGATTATTAACGTGATGTGACAGGGATCACATTGTGTTTCTGTGTTCAGAGCCCTTTAAAATGTAACTTTATGGCCATAAATTGTATTTCTGGTACTAACAATAACCAAACAGCTTGTCATGTTTCTCTGTGCTGCTTGAGATTCATTATTTTATTATTTTTTGAATAATTGGCTGGTTGCTCAGCAGACATTTTGACCTGTCAAAGCAGGACAAACAGAGGTGGACTTAGCAGTAATGATGGTTCACTTCCATTAAGTGTCTCATTGACTAACAGTGAACCAGCACGCACACTTCCTCTAAGTGGAATGTAGCCATCATGGATACACCTGTGAGTTTCCTGCTATGACATGTAAAAATGTCTGCTGTGCAGCCAGTCCATTAACAAGCAACTCACTAGCTGCTGCAGTCTATACAAAAATCAACTAATCACTCTGATCTGACAGGAGTCTCAGTTCACTGACTCTGGTGTGCTGGTTGCTTGCTGACTTCGTCACACCGATCTTCAGCTGAACCTCAGATCAACTGTTTCTAACATGAGCTAGCAGGAGGAGCACACCCCAGTCAGTTTTGTGTGTCATGTTCTTGATAATTTAATTGAGACTGTGATTTATGCGAGCTGAAATAAACGCCTGGGGAAATGCTATTATCTTATGTATTCGTAAGCATGCCTACACAAACGTCGTATTTATTACACGAATGCCTGACATTACTCACTTCCTCACATCATCTCTTCTAACCTTCCTGTACACTCACAGCATCTGTATCTTATCTAGATAGGTTTGGACCCGTTTTACAGCTGTCCCATTAAAACACTGACTATAGCCACATGTGTGTGTCTCTGCTGATCAGATCACAAATCTGTTTGACGTTTTTTATCAGCTACGTGCAAGTCAGCGTTGGCTCTCATCCAATTCAGGGGGTGGTGGTAATAACGCTGTTAGATAAGTGCCAAAAACACCAGAAGGACAGTACCTTCTGCACTCTAACAGATTACTTACAGTTTAGCTAGCCTTAGCACGCTATCAGCTAACCAGAAACAGAAACACATCTTCACATGCTCTCACGCCACTTGCTCATTAGATCAAAGCGCTCTCACGCACACACATTGTTCAGTGGTTTAGCTGTTCAGCGACCAGATAACCGCTATAAAAAATGGTGCACCTTCTATATGACAGTACATGTGTAAATCACCAGAGCAACAGAACATTTTTGAAAAATGGGATAAAGAAAGAAGTGACACATTTCAGTGTAATTTCAGCATACTCTACATGTAAGCTGCCAGTATCACAGGTACACACACTTCATGTGTCTTATCTGAGATTCGACAGCTATCTGATCCTCCCAAAACACATCAAATGTACTACTTTAGGTGTACATACATCCAAAACATCTGTGCATCTCTGACACCAGGTGTTCATGCTATCATCACAAAATGGTACACCACATAGCCAATTTAATGTCTAAAGCAACTGCCTCTCCATTAAGGATTTCACCTACAAGGCAAAACCCATGAGAACATCACTAATTTTAATGTAGAAGGCTTTCCGATTAGCTCTCACTAGGGATGGTTACAAAATGAAACAGGAAACACGAAACAAGAACCCCAAAACTATGACATGAGCACTATTCTGAAATATTAGGCTCTCTTGAGCTGAGCAGACGTTGAGTTTTTATTCGGCTTATGTTGTTCTAGCTTGCTATCTGCATAATCAAACCTGTTATGTGTTAGGTGTTATGCTCACATGGCGTGAAGTTGAGCACAGAACCCGTGGTTGTTTTTCACAATTCCAAGCAATGTTGACAAAAAGAGAGAAAGTCAGTGTTACTTTGTGAAATTGAACAGAGGAGGGTAAAAATATGGAGCCGTACATGTCTGGAATATGCAGACAGTCTGTTCTGTCTGTTCTGCAGCCAAGTTTTTACTATATCGCAGCAGACTCCAAATACTGCACCAATAATACTCTGCAAGACAGACAACCAACATTTCTGTACAGAGGAGGAGCTCTGGAATAAAGCTTAAGTCAGAAAGAATGTACATAATGTATTTTGTATATAAAAGCATGTATTTAATGTACAGTACATACAGCATACATTCTGTTTTGCTCATATGCCTGAAGAAGGTATGTGACCAAACAAACTGTGCAGACTGTACTGTGTGGGTGTCTTATTTTTTACTCAGAAATATAGTATATGGCAGGTGTAGGTGCTGGGACATATATGAATATCAATGAATCTGAAATGCAGTTTAATATTTCTAAACCAGCGCCTGAAGTTGAGACCTCTTGGAGAGGGTAGGTTGAGATTTTCAGGAGGGAATACTCTTTATGGGAGCTAAATGAGAAGACACATGGCAGGAATACAGAAGACAGGCTTAGACTCTGTTAATTTATTGGTCCTTGTGCCAGCAGGCTGCTTGACAAGGTGAGAGAAGCCGCAGAGAATTTATTTAACTGGAGAGGATGAGCTCCAGCTCCTTTGTGGATATCTGACATTTTCTAATAAGTAATTTAACAGCTCCTTCCTGCTGATTCGACTGTATTGTTTTCTGTGCATTTGAAGGCTATCTGATTTATAGCTTGTTTATTTATAGTGTGGCATGAAGGGAGAAATAAACACAGAATGCAGGCTTACATTTCTGTTTTGGATCAATTTTATATTACTGTATATTTGGAGGATGAAAACCGCCATCATTGCTGCTCTGTCAGGAATGAACAGAATGTTTCACAGTTAGATCTCAGTCCATTTTAAAATGTTCTGGAGAATAGTGTCAGCAATACCCATCCATCCATTTTCTGTGGTGAGAGATGAGGTACACCCTGGACAAGTCACCATTTCTTTTATCAATACTCTTTCAATGTATTTGAATTCATTAATTACCTCTCTGTATATTAGCTCTTAATGGTTCGTAATGGTCGTGGTGGAATCCGCCATTCTCCTAAACAAAATGTGTAATCCAGCACAGCTTTATTTCATTGTTACCAGCCTCACTGTTTCGCTCTCTTCACATTGTCAGAGCTTTATCAACATCCTATTGTCGCTATTGTTGCTTCACTTTAACAGCATTCATCATTAGGAGTCAGGAGCTGGCGTTTATTGTGAGGCAGCCACTCGAAATGCAATTATTACTGACCACAGCTAGTGCCGACCGTGATCAGTTGTGTTTGTCTTAATTGTCAAGCCCAGACAAACATGTTCCATCCTTTAAAGAGTGAAGAGCTTTGAGTGGAACTGCTACTCCTTCTTGAAAGGGCAGCTTGTTTCCTCCAAAGTGTCTGAGCATCTGATTAGGATGCTTCCCTATGGAGGCAGTCAGGCACATCTAACTGGGAGGAGACCCCAAATAGAGAGATTATATATCCCATCTGGCAGTGGAAATGCCTCAGGATCCCTTATGACTGGTAAAGGTTGTAGCCAGGGAGGGGGTTGCTTCCATCACGACCCAGGACCGAATAAGTGGTAGAAAATGGATGGATGAGAACTTTGCATGCAAAAGCAGACAGAGCAGAGGACAAAGAAGCTCTACATAATGAGTTAATGTGCTGATAGGTAAAGCGCTCGCATGTTATTGTTGTGGTTGTCTGGTTTATAATATTTTTAACTTTTGAACTATCATTGGATAGAAAATCATTAAAGGAAGTCAAATAGACTTGATACTACACATTAAACTTAAAATAAAATAAGATCCTTAAATATGACACAACAACTCATTGCTACCAACATGGGTTTAGTCTTTTTCTTACTTTTAATATATTATATATGTTTTATCTGTTAATGTTTCATTACTACAGCAGAAAAATTTGACTTTTAATTCTCTGTATTACAAAATATTTTATAATAATCACTTACTGATTACAGCACAGACTCAGTGACATGTATAAAAATGCATTACACACAGACATGCATCATTATATATTTTATAGATGCATCAGTATGTACTTCACTTTACATATACAACAACAATTTATGACACTGCATGGACTGTTATAGCATATGAGTTCTTGCTACAGCTGATTGAGGTGTTTGTATAAGTGAGTGAAGGTAGTCATAATTTAATATACTGTAGGCTCCATCATCTAGTTACAAATAGTCAAGACACACTTGAATTTCTAGCTCATAAGTCACATCTATAATGTTTCTTTACTATTGATATAGTGCACCATAGAGCATTACGAGTGTGCTCATGAAGCATTATGAATGCATTATATTCACTATGAATGCCTCCATAATGCACTATAGACGTGGCATTCATAGAAAGTGTTGCCCTAACTTGTAAAAGTGGAACTGAAATAACTTTGGTGCGTGCACATGGACTGTGATCTTTTTACATTCAGAGACAAACAGGCCTCTTCAGTGCAGCTCATCTTTGGCCTTTCACAGATTGTAATGCACTGTGGCAGGAGACGAGCTCTGCTGTCTATAAAAAGCATGATTCTGCCACATGGTCGAAAGTCTGTGGCACTTCAGACGGACACACACTGGACAGCAGGGACTGTGTGAGGCTGGAAGGATCGAACCCAGATGGTCCATTTCTTTGTGAACTGGCACTGAGTATCCTAATTATTATTCGTGTGAAGAGAGGCTCCTCTTTGAGTCCGATAGCATTGGCTGACATGGCCCGAGGCAAGGCCAAGACTGACCCTGAAAACACTGCAAAACAACAGAGCTATTCTCTATGCTGCAGATACAGACACACACACATATGCACACACATACAGGCTCTCTGGCTCTGATAATTAACACTAATTTATAACGCTGAAATATGAGTGGTGGTGATTTTGCTCTAAACATACCAGTATCAAAGTCAAACAGCTTCTGCCTAAATCGACACAAACAAAACAAACATACCTAAATATAGAGAAAAAACAAATCCACAGAAATACAAACACACACAGAGTTTAACTCCTACACATAAGTACACAGAACTGACACACAAACAGACACAGTCACATGCTGGGCCTAAAATAGCAGCAGTTAATTACAGCAGTGAATGAAACTTTTATAGTCCACTGTCTTTTTATGGTGTTGACTGTGCTCCTCTTTAGTGCCTTTGTGCACTTATGCTACGCAAAACACAGTTTAACCTACAATGAACACAGTGTGTGAGCTGCAATGCCTGCGCACTGTACACACTGCAATTATGTTCTCTCAATTTTTGAAGAGAATAAAACCCCACATTGTCTGAAACTACACTCATTAAGTATGCTATAAGCAATAATCCTAGTATTTCTGTCACAATTTGTTCAATTCTTCATGTCTTCTTCTAGCTAGATAAGTTTCAATCAACTGCAAAGTTAGTGAACCTGCTGGTTCCAGTAGTATCCCGTATTGGTTCCATTTTTTCTCTTAACGAACTTCCCAATCATCATCAACACAACATAATTTGTCCTGGATGGTATCAAAAGTACAAGAGGTTTATGTTCTATTAGTTTTAAGTATTTCAAATGTTTGAACAATCATGCTTTTCCCATCACTTTGGTGAATGATTCCAAATACGACAAACAAACAGCCAAACATCAAGCAGGTACAACAACACAAGCAGCCAGCTAATATAACATACTAGTCCAACAGCAAGAAGACCAGCTTGGCGTATTTTATTGCACAAAATGACTAAAAGTCAGTCCTGGATTATCTTGTTCTGTGCCTTCTTGCTCAATCTTCTTCGCTACCTCTGTCAACGTCCTCTTCTGTCTCTTTGCCAACACTACACTCTACTACACATTGCTTCCTGTCTGCTTTGACTGCTGCATTCCAAAAAGCCTGTGGTACAAACACTAACACTCCCCCGGTGCTCTGAACTCACAGTAAGGGGAAATCCTGCTATCAAACTGAGCTAATAGGGCTGGGTATCATAGCCAATTTCCTAAATCTATTCGATTTCAATTCATAAAGGTCCTGAATCAATTAATCACGATTAGATTCAATATTCGCTTCAATATGGATTCAAGATGCTCTTAAATAATGAAAACGGCTCAACTGTGTTCCAAAATACAAATGGATTTGTACATTGGACAGTTCAAACTTGAGCTGTAAACAAAACTGTCTCAAGTCTCAAAAGTGCAATTTTGAAATTAGAAAGTAATAATAATGGTAACAAAACTAAAAGTTAACTTAAACTGTAAAGTCCTGCTGACTTTGTTCTCACTTGGTAATTGTGAGATTCTTGTGCAGGAAAAGGAGCTCATTGATAAGATCTGGAGTTGAAAACACCCTCTCTGACGCAATGCTGGTTGCCAAGCGAGCCAACAGTGGATACACCCTTTCATTTCACCTCCACCAGGTCAGAGGATTTTCATTCAGCCCAGCAGGTTTTTCCATCCTCTATCTTTGGTTTTATCCGGCTCTTTATCCTTTGTTGTTTTAAATCCGAAATGGTTCCAGACATCAGACTTGCTGTTGTGAGTTGTGACGGCTTGCTGAGCAGAGTTTTACCTGCATCGGCCATCTTGCGTGCTTGTGCGCTTGAATGAATGTCACTGGACATAAACGCGCCACTGCTGCATCACGCACGAGACTACTGGGGTTAACGTCATGGGGAAAAATTGATCTTGTGCCCTGTGAATCAATATTGCAAAATTTAAATGAAATTGATCCAAAATCGATTGAATCAATTTTTTTACCCAGCCCTACAGCAGCTACAGTTGGCAGCAGTTTACTGTCCTTTAAGAAACTCTGTAAATCACAAGAATGGAGAGCTACTTCTCCTTGGTCAGGATGGAGTCAGTTTAGTGAAGGTGACTACAGCTTAAGCAAAACACCCCCAGGCTTGAATATTCTCACTACCACGTCTCTCAATGGGTTTGATACGCTATGGTGTCATTCTCTCTCCAGTTAGTCTTCCTAAATACCCTTCTGTTACTGCCATAAATCTCAAACTTGGATTCATCAGTAAATAGGATTTTTTTATCCACAGTAAAATACTGGTATTTCTTACCCTATCCTTTTTTTCCCCTCCCGAGAAATGGTTTAGAAACTGCTACAAATCCTCTGAGACTCTTTTCTTCTTCTCTTGTGTTATTTGTTTCCTAAATTCTATCTGTGTATCTGTGATGAAGTTGCTTTTCTGTCTCTCAGGGAACTAAGCTTGATGTATTGATCTTCTGATGGTGTGGTCACTTTTGGTCTGCCTGATCGTGCTCTGGATACAACTGATCCAGTTTCATGCACTGCCCTTTAGAAATCTTTAGCCTCGCCATGATTTGTCAATAAGAAAGCTGCTCTTTGCTTAGAATAACAATTTGACTCTTGTCACTTTCACTTATTAACTCTGATTATTTTCCTTTCGCCACTGAAAACAAACAATGCCTAATATTTAGCTTGCACTCATCTTTCAGTGGTGTACATATTTGACTGAAATGCAGCACCACAAATGTATGTCTACCCCAAAAAACAAGATATTGCAGTTACAGTTGCTCAGCTTTTGTACTCATCATTCCACCAGAAGAAGTGGCAACCAGCCAGTAAAGGATCCACATGTGATGCCCCACCAACCGTTTGGTTGGCTGTGCTTTTCCTTTTGTCCCAGGAAGTGTTTGTGTGGAGATCATGGATGAATTAAGGAGAACTGGATGCAGTGTTAGACGTGACGTTCATTCTTATTGAAGCTACTCAGTGGTGCACAAAGGAAAATAAAAGTTCTCAGCATAAAATTATCCGGTTCTCCCACACGTGCTTCCGCATTCTGGCAACCGTAGAGCAAGCACACTTCGGGTTTACCCCTCCGCTACCTTGAATGGGGATAATCGTCTTCTAGTTTCTTCTGTTTCTAGTGCCACTAGTGTCACTAGTGCCACCCTTGACAGGCTCCAACTTTCAGTCACCTCATATGGTCTCCAGGAAAAACAACGTCTTTTACTTGTATAACCAGACACACCAGAACCTTCATCAATTAATATGATGAAATTTTGTTGTGGATTCCTGTCTAAGCACAGACAGAGCAATGTCTGAGTCAAAGGAAAGTCAAGGACATGGCAAAAGGTGGCATTAAAAAAGGGCACAGTTATCCATCCAATTAAATTTATAACCCACATTAAGCACATTTGGCAGTCTGGGTTACAGAAATTGAAAAATGGGGGACGTGTGTCCTCAGGCATACCCCTCCAACACACACACACACACACACACACACACACACACGTACACTATACTCCTCAATCAAAGCACCGGCAGCTGTAAGCACCATTTCAAGGGACGCCATTATGCAAGGAAAATGTCATTAGCGATTTCACAATTTCATGCATCGGTGCCACTAACATGTCTCTGGAAGACGGCAGGGCACGGGCGAAAGGTAAAGGCCCCAAACTCTGAAAGCAAACCTGCGACTGAGATGGAGGAAAGTGAATTCTCTGCAGCATTCTGCCCCCTCCCCTCCACTGGTACTGTACATTATTTAACCTGGTGCCACTAACTGCCTGAAATATGTTAGAATAATCCCATAAGGGTTTTTTAAGCTCATACACAAAAGATTTTTAAAAAAAGCCTCTTTGTGCACACTGGAGGCAGAACAGTAAGGTAACTCCCATTTGTCTGAACTTTGAAAATATTCTTAAACCTTCAAGCAACAACAATTGTTAGTTCAAATATCAAAACAGTGACAAGCAAACAAGCTATGGCTAAGGTTTGTTACAACTTTGATCTTATTTTTGAAGGTCTGATGATTGCTGCTATCAAATTAATGCTGAGATGTGTGAAACATGAAACACAAGCAGTGGCACGATCAGACAGGTTGTAAACAAATCCCCAGTTTAGTCAGACTTATCTGAAAAGTAAATGAAAACATCCATCACTGTTCATGTGCTAGCTTCCTGCTTCACTCTGACATACTGTTCTTGCCATAGTTCTGCACGGACATGTTTCCCCTCACCTTCTACCTACAAATTAAGTGAAAATAAAACCATGAAAACAAGAAAATAACCATAAATTATCCAGGATAAACAGATGGGAAAGTCACTGGTGCAAAGTCGGGTCATATCAGGTTCTATTGCCTGTATTTGTCAGCCCTGTGCGTATAACTTTGTGTACATCTAACATAAGGGTGTATTGCAGTCGGCACTGCATTCATGCAAGGGTGGTGAAGGCATGACCCGCCCTACTTTGCATCTGATTGGCTCATACTCATAAACCTATGCAAATAACCCTAACATTAAGTTAATGTGCTAACTCTCAGTGTGCTAAGTCTCAATATGCTCGGTACTGGACCAGATTCAAAAGTCGTTGTCCCCGTTAGTTACTTAGACACAGAAACATGGGAGAGTAATGTCCATGTTAAAAAAGACTGATGTTACCTTTTAAGAGTAAACCCATTTCTCCAGGCACTACTACACCACTGCTTACTCTCAACTTTTGACCACTGTTTCTCAGTGTAATTTATCTGCTCAGTTTAATATAATCTAACATCAGTAACTGGCAGGTTTGTTGGCTTCACTGTAGTTTTGTAAGTTGTTCTGTTTTGAAAACTAATAAGCACTGATCGCTTCACATATTCCACAGAAAACATACGCCAGTATTTAGTATTAAAGCAAATTTCCCCAGTGTGAGATCCAGTCTTATCTCTTATAAATCAAATATGGCCTACATTTAAAGCTGTGTTTGCATTATTTTTTCTTACTCAGGTCCACTTCCATGTGGTGTTGTACATTATTTTGCCAGTATCCATAGTAACTTACTACAGTAACCCTTATGTATGCTGTTTATACATTTCAAATACTACAAAAGTAGAAGAAAAAAATCTGCATTGCAAATGAGTGTCAAACCGTGGGCAGGGGAGATGGATGGCGCTCCCTCCACAGAGAGCCAGACTCTGCCAGTTTGTGGATCAAAAGAGGTTATAATTAAGCCCCATCCTTAGAGGCGTCTTGGAGGGATCAACCAACATGCTGTCAGTGCTGTCAGTCTTTTGGATGAGAACACAGTACCATAATTGAGTGGAGCTGAATGGCTACAGTAGGGACACTTTTGATAAGCAGCAACAAATTAAATATAATACACAAAAGCTTTGTGTGTGTTTGTTGGGGGGGGGGGGGCACTCCTGGTGAGGTTGTGTTGAGGACGGACCAAAACCGTGTTGGGCTGTGACGTGATGGAGATGTGATGGAGACCTTGTGCGATTTCACCATAAAAAAAAAAAAAAAAAGACTGTCTATAAAAATCAGTCAAACTGTCTGCATAACTCTTTCACTTAAATGCAGTTCTGATAAAGCTGTTAATCAGTGATTTGAAAACATTCTGATGTAAAATCGACAAGAGAAACAGACCAAATATAAAATTCTTGGGTGACCACTTAGCTCTTAAATATAACTTAATAGTTAATCAGATTTTGAAATCCATATTTTAGAATCCCATCAACACGATTTATCTTTTAAATTCTGTATTACAGATATCTGACTGGAAAATATCAGATATGTCAGAGGGCACAGCTCAGTCAGTGCTTAATATTAAAAAGACTAGGTAATCTATTAAAGGGCTGGACTGTGCACAGCCAGTGTTTGCATCTATAATGTGAACATTAAATGTTCATCTGCGACTTGCTCTCAGGAGAAGCAAAACTCTTTCTGGTTCCATCCTCATGATTTTCAGGATAAGAGGCTCTTTCAACACATTAAACGCAGCCATCACACAGCACTTCTGTGCATTCTTATTAACAATATCTATTTTTAGCATTCTGTATCCACTCTTCTGTCCAAATGCCAAACCCTCATTGGTTGTTTAACTGTGCCAAGTCAGCGGGGGCAGAAAAATCTAATAAATAATCCATAATGTATCAACGATAATTATTTCTCCATATCTGAAGAACACACACACACACACACACACACATCTCACATCTTGTGCTCAGAAATTAAATTTAAGGGAGAGACAAAGAAGCGTAGACAAAGACTGCTGCTGGTTCTCAAATCAGCATTTGATTGATACTCATATTACTTTAATTATATCAAATTTATTCTCCACTTTGGCAGAATGCCATTTCCTAGCGGTGTTAAAAGCTCTCCTAAATCAAATTTGGACTTGAAAGCAGGCTTGTGTTTGTGTCACAGCATAGAAAAAAAAAGCCTTTATGGAGCTACTGTATCATGGCTACCTTCAGGCTGTTTTACAACAAGAGCGCATTGAGGGAGTGTGTTTCCATAAGCGTTTGTCTCAGGGGGGTCGCACACAGTCAGTGTGACGTCAAAGCCCACAGCTATGGCCGCTCTGGAGAAAGCATCAGCAGAAAATCCTCTGCTGGTTTGGAAAACATCACTAAAGGACGGGGCAGAGTCGCTGTGACAGTGTGACCTCTGTGTCTGCTGGAGGCAGAACTCATGTCCAGTCTACGAGACCTGATGAAGTGCTTTTCATGGAGCTTTCAACATGCCTTTGTCTCACCTCTCACTGAGGAGTGAAGACAAAGAGCTTCCTCAGGTTCAGCTGGTGTGGAGACAGAAATAATCCACTTCAGACTGAATATCTGCCAACAGCCTGAAACTCTCATCAATATATAAATTATACATGGCAAGGACTCCTTCCCATCAGGGCTTTGACTCTGTTACACCTGAGGCCTCTTTATACCCTCATGTCAAGCTACTGACACAGGATGCATGCCTGGGGTCAATAAAGGCCACGCATCACAAAACCTACCCTTTTCCCTAGAAAATATGGAAATTTCAACAAAACAAAATGATTTTTAAATATATTTAAACTGAGTGGACAAGTACCTCTCCATAGAAAAGACATGAAACAGTATTGGCAAGTGGCCAAGCACATCAGATTCCTCCCATGCACATCAGAGTTTTAGGTTTGCTCTGTACAATCTGCAAGCCGCATACAGATCTCTGATCTGCACAACATGATCACATGTATGTCAGCAGCCTGTTTAAATCACAGTGTCACTGATGCACATGTTAAATATAAATCTGTTTTACTGCTCCTGTTATTGAACAGTGATATGTCACTAAACGGTGTCTCTGTGAAGCAACCAGATTTCTGTTGTTGGTCCACACATTCCTGCATTTGGCGACTCTGAAATGTGTGTGTGCATGGGACTGTCTCTGCATAGTCTCTGGTATATGGTTATTGTTCTTATTCATCATATTCTCCCCTGACATTACACTAAAGGTGTGAAGCTCAAATGTCCTACCGCTGTGTTCCAGGTTGCCAGCGGTGAGCACGGGGAATCTGAGGTCAGTGCTTCCTTCGGTAATGATGTCCAAAGGTTTGTTCTCAGGTGGGTATGTTTTGTTGACAGCTCTTTCACACTGACACTTAAGATCCTGTTCAGAGCTCGGTGCATAAAGAAGACCAGCACAGACTGCTCTTGGAAGGTCAGCGAGGCTAAATGGCTAACTGTTTCTGTCCACTAGCAGTGCTATAGAGCAGTGTTTCTAAGAGTGGGTGCCTGCTTTGTTAGGATCTTCTCATACATGTGTACATGTACTCGGGTGAGGTGACAGAGATTCTTGCTGACATTTTAATGCTCTTCCACGGACTGGCAGCCGTTGGCAAGAAATGTAGCAATGCTGCAATGAGCGGCTGCGAAGAAGAAGGCTGCAAGCTAGCAAACATGGATGTAAACAATGCTGGCTCCAAAAAAAAATGCCTTTGCAAATATTTCATGAGGAAGAAAATGTATTCAGTGCACACAATGTGTGAAAGCACTGAACGTAAGTATAAATGTATTCACATGGAGCTCTACACCTTTTAAATTCATTACTGTTCATTATGTACACCTACTGTTTACGCAGGAACTCCTTACATAGAGCTAGTGAGTTTAGATCTGTCCTTACTACAGAAACAGGTAGTTTAACATGGTGGACTGAATATCAATAAGAGGCTTATTCTTATTTTCAGGTTATCATGAAAATGAAAACAACCTTTTAAAATCTGACACACTGGCCCTTTAAAATGCCACCTGGAGTTACAGTAGTGTAAGATTTGAGTGTAATATTAATTTCTAAATATTACAGATGGTGGCAGATCCCCAAAATGAAAAAATACTACACAAACATGTAGAAACACTTCCACTAGCTATTTGTGAAGTGTTATAAATGACTGATAGCGTTCTGAAGTTGCAGCTCCACTGACGCCTGTCAGCTCACAACAAGGATCAAGTTCCAAATAATACATAAATTGTACTGTCTGCTGTCAAAGCAGTGCATTATGAAGATGAATAGCCTACATGTCGCGTAGGGCTACTTTTCCACTTTGGTGGAACTGGTCTTGGAAACTGGAAAACACTGCTGATAAAGCTGGAAGACATGAGCAGGAGCGCCACATGGTTCATGGCCTCCTCGTCCCTCCTGTCTCACTGGTTCCAACCACTGAGGTTTAAGCTCATCAAAGTGATTACAACTTTAAACAACACAAACTCTCCCCGCCAAGCGTGATAAAAGCATTAAACCTCACACTGGGGCAATAAAAGCCTCTTGCTGACCAGCCTGCGTGATGGAACATTTCAGATACACTGAACCAACGACAATAAGACTCTTATTTGAAACTTGATCAACCGCACTGGCAGATGGGCCGAATGGTGAGCTGCGTTCGAGTGCTACACTTCAAAGGAGAGCGGACTGTTGAATACAGTTACAGAGATACAACTGCCATCTGCTCAAATGATTATGGGTCTGACCACACAGTAATTCACTAACCTCAGAGAAAAACTGGATGCCGTCCCTGCCATTCCAACCTCACAAATAATAGCCTGTGTACACACACCTGTGGTGAGCTACCTCACGTTTGACCTTGCGCTTGTCAGCGTTCGCCCCCATGTTAGTACACTGACCTCAAATAAATTACACTTTTGGAGTCGTTCGGAGTAAATGTACAATCAGGCGGCTAAGCTGACTGCTGGGTCAAAACACACAACGGTATGTTTGCAGAGGCGACTGGGGGTTAAAGTAAATAAACTGATTGGTAAACAAACTCAATTATTTATCAGTGTAATGAAGCAAAACCCAATCTGTGAGACTTCTGCACCGCTGAAACCCCTCCACCATAGCACAGTCAGAAATTAAAATTCATTCAGACCATGGACAGTAATTTGTTCTCCACAAGCCAGCTAAGCTGCCTAATTGGGGACCCAAAGCGAAGGGCTTTTATTATAAACAGCAGATTGGATAGAGGCTTGGCTGTGGAGAAGAGATTCTAAAGATACTGTTCAGAGGATTACTCTTAGCAGATGTGAATATCACATCAAAAGGGATTTGAAAGTGTCAGTCGCTGGTGGATTTATGCACTGTGGGGGTAGAGTGGGGAGGGTGGTATATCTGCAGCTGGGTTTCTTTGTGTTTGGAACAAAAGGAGCAACAGAGCTTTCTCAAATCTGAGATCATGATGTCACTGTGAAACATGAACACGAATGCAGATACATAGAATACTAATGCAAACCCTGACATTCTTTCCAACATGTCTGCCGTTTAGCTGTAGTGAAGAAACAGCGTCATGACGTCACCTGTCTGATGCAGATGTGATAACTGGTCTTCCCCCAGATGTATAGACAACTGACCAAACAGTGTTGATCAGGCACACTGAGAACTGGGAGGTCCATTTACCTATCTATCTACCTTGAAGAAAGTTTGAATGCACTGATGCAGTGGTACAAGATGACTGAATGAAAAATAACACCCACGTGTCTGGCCTTTTATTGCTCCTGCGATCAGGAAGAAAATTCCAGATACATCAGACCAGCATTGAGTGGATCAGGAAGAGCTTTTACACTTAGATCACAAAGATCCTAAATAAGGACTTAATGTCTTTACACAATATTTTTAATTAATTATATTGTAGGATCCCCTGGAAATTGACTGGATCTATAGGATTATATATGGTCATTAAACTGACTTGAATTGAATGTCAGCTGAAAACGCTGCTGGGAAAGTGAGTCAGTAAAATGAAACAAAATGTTATTTCAGTCTATTTAACAGGAAATCATTCCACAACTCAGAACTGGCATTTAAAGAAACGTTTACAAGTCAGTGAGTGTAGCTGGAGGCTCAAAGCCACTCGTATCTTCTGTTTCACAAGCAGTGTTAGCCATCGTTGACGCTTTCTTGCACTGCTCAGTCATTCGGAAATTTGGTGAAAGTGAAACATGTTCTCTGAATTCACCATCAATAATACATAAGATAAAGGAGCATCTCCCACAGCACAGGCTATTAAACATAGTTTCTCCATATTTGTGACATCCACCAATACTTCAGTTTTCTTAACTTTGTTATAGATGTGATCTGTGCTGTCTAAAAACATCTACACTCACTTCCTAACTCAGTCAAGTTGGTGACATTTAGCCCACAATAGTCCAGGACTTCTATATTCCTCTATTTGAAATTTGAAAACTGCTCATCAGTGGTTGGTAAAAACAAAAATAGTTATCACTCTTTTGTCTTTACTTAGTCTGGAGAAGCTTGACAAGCTCTGATGGTGTGTCCAGTACCCACACAGTATAAATATGAACATCATATCTGTTTCTGAAGAACACTGTAGTGAGTTGTGTGTTCAGTGTGGTGGCCCTGACCACTGCCATCTTGGCGGTTCTTCCTCTGTTGCCTCCCAGCTAATCAAGAAGTGTGGGTGGACCTGAGGTGGTTTGAATGAAGCCTGGCTGTTCAAACAAACCACCTGTCAAATCGAATCCAACGAAAGTGAATTATAGAAGGGTTCCAACTCAGTACAGTGGGCATGACTGAGGAAATTATCTATAGAGGCAACTGTTTTTTGTACCGGGCTGTAAACATGTTTATTTCTGTATTTTAACATGGGGACTTATTTATTTAGTTTATTGACTCATTCTGTAGCCGGCCTCAAGTGGACATTCCAGGAACTGCAGTTTTTACCAAATAGGTGAAGATGTGTCAGAAGGAGCCAAAAATTCAACCTGATTAAAATATCCATCCAGAAGATTCATGGCTGCAAAAATGTACAGACATGAGGAAAAAGAAGAGACTGGGGAACAGGAGCTAAAATCCCTGGCAGAGAAACGGCTATGCATTGTGGAAAATGTATGATCAAGTGTTTTTGTGTTATGATATCTAACCCTCTACTGCATTATCTTAAGTATTTGTTGTTAAACTTTATAGAAGAGCACTACTGAATCTCTGCAGTGTTGCCCCTTTAAGTCAGTCTCAAACTGAAACTTCTTTTGAAATGTTAAATTTATGGCATCATCAACAAGATGATGCCTACCTTTCATTTATTTTCATTCACACCGTACTTCCATCCTTAATTAGCCGGCACTGAAAATAATTAAAGACCTGCTTCCAAGTCTAATGAGTGAGTCAGAGGAATTAAATAAGAGGCTGACGGCCACACACATTCCAACATCAATCCAATTATCCCAGTGCCCTTGTCAGTTTTGTCCCTGTGCGAACGGACAAAACAATTTGGAGTCCACACTCTCTGAAACACATCAAAGAGTGGGAACCGGTGCTGTACAGGATCACCTGCCAAGTCCGCTGGGTGCTCCATCGGTCCCCCTCGAAGTTGACAGGCTTCGATCGCAGTGGGAGGGAGGAAGGTTATTAGATTTTATTGGTATGCGTGCCATGTTGGAGGGATTTCAATCCTGAGCACAGACCGGCGCCGAGAGACAGAACCTGAATCTACAAGCTGCACGATGACCTGCATTTAAATTCAGCCCTAGCTCTCCTGTCAGTCCTGCCAGACGCACACTCTTCAAACTTACACACATACACACACACACACCACATACACTGAATCTATATGAATAGTCACGGATATGCACACACAGACCCTTAACATCTTTATATGGTAAACATATTCATGCATACATAAACATGTACAAACTGTATGGCATAAGACCTCCAAACATGTACTGTACACTGACACACATGCACACACGTAACACATACATGTAACACATACATGTCCTACATACAACCTCCACATATATAAGGAGCAAAATAAAATGTACACATCGTTGTACCCTGAGTGAATTATATACACCTATATGTTCAGACAGACTCATGCTCACAGTTAAAAGCTGAAATTTGACACTTTTGTATCAGAGATAATATTGCAGCTATCGTGCATCATTTTTCATAAAGTAAAATCATTTTTAGATGCTTACTGCCCAAGCTTAGAAGCTTCTCTCAGCATTCAACAGTTAGGGAGTGGACCTACTGTACAGTTCAATTTGTATTTGACTCAAAGGGTAGAATCAAGCAAACTAGGCCTGAACTAGGCCACTTCAGAGTTCTGGATCTCTCAGATTGAGTTTTAATGGATCTTGACCTCCCCAACGTGGCAACCACGCAGACACTGCGACATCCCTCACCAGCCATCTATTTCTAGCTAGCTTTAACTTGGAATGTGGAAGAAAGTTAATCATGTTTGCTAACATTTTTTCTGTCTTATTTTACACCTACTGAGTTTATTTGAAAGCTCATTGCGGGCGTGGGCGGGAGGGGGAGTGCACAATACGGGAGCGGTGATAAGCTGCAGTCCCGCAAACTAAAAACGTGTATAAAATAAAATGTATAAATAATTAATTTATGTCTATCATACATAATTTGTGTTGGATATTTTATTTGGCATTAATAAAAACATTTTAAGATGCCTAAATTTGCGGATGTGGTCTAATCTCGCGTACGTTTCAGACAATTCGTTTCCGCTCTTCTATGTTTGAGATCTCCGATCATGGCAGAAACGCCTGGCACCGTGCACCCTTGCTACGTGTGCTAGGTTAAGAATCGGTCTGTGGAGAGCTTAGATAAGCTCAGTGTGTTTAATTTCCCAAGCCAATGAAAAGAACTTTCGTGGGAAATAACGCCCGCATCTTGCGGGATTTGCGGGCGGGAGCGGAACAAAACATGGCAGGCGCGGGCAGGAGTGGGCGGGAGCAGGACTGCACAATGCGGGAGCGGGACTGAAAATTCTGTCCCACGCAGACCTCTAGATCCAAACAATGTACGATGACGACAAAATGACCAGCAGTCCATACGCGATCTCGTGATTATGACACGGAGCAATTAATGTACTTATTAGAAGATTGTCTTTATAATAATGCAGAATAATGTAGGAATTACCTGTGTCTTGGAAGTGCAGTGATATAATACGCACTCACAGATGTTTGTCAAGCAAACACTCACCGCCCTGAAGAACACAACATATACAGGAAGTTATTAAAGCAAAAAAAAAAAAAAAAAAAAGATATTTCCCTCCTTTCAATTTATTATGTATTCACTGTAATATACACACAGAGGACACGGATTTCAGTGTTCAAAGCTACAACACACACACACCAGATCTCAGTACTGTTCAGTGTCACTTATGCTCGAATCTCTCTCTCTCTCTCTCTCTCGGGAAATGGAAGCTCTGTGCGTGTGTGTGTGTGTGTGTGTGTGTGTGTGTGTGTGTGTGTGTGTGTGAGGGATTGCACTGATCGTAAACAACAGCAGCAGCAGGGAAACAAATGGGTGGTCCCCCGACGGCTTCATCCCCGCGCCCAATCGATGATGCACGATAACGCAGCAGCGAGGCCCTCGGGGGAGACTGATGGAGTCCGGTGTCTGCTGCACAGTCGCTGTCAAACACGCTGTCAGCGCACTGTTTTGCATTTCTGGATGAGTCGGTGTTGCAGTTAATTAAAAAGCTCAGAGGTGTATGAAATGCTGCGTGTGGGCAGGGCAGGCTATATTAGAGGAGTGATATATTTTTGATCATCTTTACCTCTGACTTTCACAGCAGCCTTCTTCTTTCTTTTTCTGCTTTTTCGATGCACACTGCTTTGGGGAATGAGGCAGCAGTAAACATGTTTTCCCAAAGGAGTGCTGAATTCCCCATCCGAGCCAGTCAGCTACAAATATGTCACCTTGCTTTGTGCTTCTCCCTCGGGGTGTTTGGTGCATGTTTGAATGCTGACACACGGCAGGTTAATGCAGAATCTCACTGTCCACTTCATGCATAATTTCAGTTCTAATTGAATTCAGCAGTTTCTGATGTATGAGTAAGTAAACATGACCTAACAATGTGTAAAGATGTGTGTACAACTGTGTATAAGATGCTAAAACGCGCACTTCGAGGTAACCGCCTGCCTGCCTTTTGGCAGAAGATGATGGATGTATATGTTAATTTTAAGCCGTCTTAATCCACTGTGGCCTCACCAGATCAAACGTTGCCATAATCACACTGCATAATCAGAAATCAGAGCTAAACAAGGAGCAAAAAAAAAAAAAAAGCTCCCTAAAGCTGAGGGGAGCTGCAGAGTCAGGTTTGCGTTAACTTCTTGCTAATTTCATGGAAAGAGCTAATCTCGGTAATCTGGTTCAACGTCATTTCAGTTACCAGAGTTGAGCTTATTTACCTGGAGATTTTTCTTGAAAGAGTTGTAGCATCTGAAGACAACTTTCAATAAAACCCTTTTCACATATTTTATGTGTCAGGGTTCGACTTCATGACCTTCCTGGCCCTCCTGGCTACAGACATCACCTCATTCATTTTCACAGCTAAATAGCAGCTTTAGGGCCTTCTCCCCCTACTGGCTCACTGAATAATGGCTCACTGTTAGAGATGGTTGATAACAGCCTCTTGAACCTACCAGTAGGTTTAGCAGGCTCCTACTAGCCCATATAAATGGACCTGATGTGTGCTAAATACACTGATAACAGTCAAATCGGGTGAATATTCCCATCAAACATCTTAAAATTCTGTTTGAACAGGAAAAAAAAAACAACCCTGAAGAGAGATCACTGAAACTCTTTGAGACTGAAACACGATCCTGTTAGTTGACGGGCTGATAAGAGCAGAAACTGTGAGGCGAGGTCACCTTCAGATACACTAAGCTCTGCTGAATCCTTTATCACAGAACATGGTAGACGAGAGAGGGAGACCTCGACGTCAGAAATCACGGGACACGACTGGATAAACAAATGATAGAGACAATGAGACACATTCTAACTCTGCTGGAGCCAAAACCAAAACAAATATCATGGTGCAGTGGTCCGATGGTGCCACCATCGGTACGATGTAAATACATAATGAATAATAGAAGAAATATTGTCAAAATGAATAAGAAAAAAAAGTTGATTTTGCTTTAATTTTCAGGCTTCAGCCGAATGTGTCCCCCCAGTTACAACACTTGTGTTTAACCCTTAAATTAAACAGTCCATAAGTCAATAATACCTGACTTCATTGATTTAGTTCAACCTGTGAGCCGTCTTCCCAGGGGAGCACCGGAGAGCTTATGCAAGGTGTAGCATGAGAGACGTGAGTCAAAGGTAATGAAGATACTTTAAACCTAATTGTGTCAAAGACAGACAAGATGCACATGTATCTTATACTTTAAGGATCATTATTATCGCTGATGTCCAACATGAATAAATGTCCATAAATATTACAAAATCCTCCTCATAACTCCATAACATGTCTGAGGTTCATTGTGTTGTCTTTACATCCAGGGCTGACTATAAGGTATCAAACTAAATGTCCAGGCTGACATTTCAATATATTTTTCTGGACTATACAACATATTGTATACTTCATTTCTCTTTAATTTTCATTTTGTTCTTCTCTGTCAGTGAAGAAGTGTTTGGACTTCATTACAGCTTCAGCAGGTCTCCATGGATCATTTTAGCCCTGAGCTTCAGCCGCTGATGCTCGGGAAATGTTAATTACCAGCCAGCCACATTCAACATTCAGACTCTCCCTCTCACACACACACACACACACACACTTGCAAGATTGGTGTCTATGCCTCTGTGCTTCCTCCTTCCTGTTCTGACTGTGGATTTTGGAGGGAGTGATATACCAACCAGAGACAGCATAGCTCATCCCACAGGCATAAAATGTTCTAGAAATGTTTCCACAGACTCTCATCATGCCTTCTGTTAGTAGAATGTGTCAATGTACAGATGGTAAACTAAAAGTTATCCTTTTGGGATGTCGGCCAATGAAGTAAAATCTGCTGCATTAGGACTAGAAAAAAAAACTGACAACTAACAAACTAACAATATTAGAACTGTTAACATTTTCTGAAAACAGAAACATGTCACACCATGTCGGCTTATATTGCATGGCAGTTTGATTTAAACTGCTTTAATATTTTTATATAAGCCAGCAAATACCCAGCAAAGTTGAACAAAATGGCTTTCTATGTAACAAGCTGACTAGACTAGGGTCAACCTGTGGCTGGAGACAGCTAGATCATGGTTAGGTTTAGGCAAAGATCATGGTTTGACAAACAGTAAAGTCACCAAGTGATGATGAATTGAGGATTGGAAGCAGAAGGTTTTAACTGTGTCCATGTCCTCTTTTGACCAATCAGTGGTTTGAACTCTAGCTAACAATAGGATACAATGAAGTTTTGTGGAACAGGAATGACTGATAGCTGCCACAAGGGATTTTTGAGGTATTGAAACTGATGATAGGCATGGGGAACTACTTCCAGCCTGTGAAAACAGTTGTGTAACATCTTCTGTCCAAAATCCTCCCTGATGATGTCATCAGGTACTGTGGTAAACGTTAACCCATATTAGGGATTAAAAGTCTTAATCCATTTGATTTAAGTCCCCTGACTTCATTGATGTGCAGCATTAAAACACTGTGAAGTGCAGAAGTGATTAGACACAGTCTTGCTCTACTACTCATTTATCTATACTATTAATTTTGAGTCTGTTTTATGTCTACATTAATATTATTCAGTTGTAAGCATTTAAACCAGTTTTATATCCAATGTGGAGCACAGAAAGGCTTGAGACAATGACAATGCTTCAATGTTTCATCTCCATCGTTATAGACAGACTTTGTTTAGAATGATTTAACCCCTTTTATTGAGTATGGGATCTGTGCATGTGAGCTATCTGCGTGCGTAATCAAACACTGTATTGAGAGTGATGCTGTTTACCTCTGCCATGAAGTATTTTTTCTAGTTTGAGCATGAGCTCCCAACCACTGATGTTAAACACAAACACACTGTTCCATGATAACTGCCATAGTAGACAGATCTGTAGTAATCCCTTCTTATGAATCTGAAACTGTCCTAGTTCAGTCCTGATACCTAACCCTGGTGACCAGCCTGGAAAAGTGGTCAGAAAGCACAGCAAGAATATAACTCTCACTAAACTAAAAACAGAAAACAGCAGCTGTTGCTCTGAACTCCAGCATCTGTGGATCAAAGCTGTGCTGCACGGTGGTAAGGCGCACAATGATGGCTCTTGTTTCCTGCTCGCTGCTGAGAGCAGAGGACTCAAGTCCCCATCAACACACAAACCCAAAAAATGACAGCAAAATTGAAGGCTGGCAGAGAATGAGAGAGAAAACACATGGAGCAAAGACTTTAAAGGCAGATGTTTAAAGGATGTGACATCATTGCACACTGAAACCACTGAAACCAGACAGATACATTTCTTTTAAAGTTAGCATCTTTTTTTAGGACAGGATGACCCAAAACTCCTCCTTAATGGAAACTCTGGGGTGCACATGTGTATTGCATATTGTGGTTGCACATGCACTTGTATGCTTGTGCTAAATGTAGCTGCTGGTCTCACAGAAAGGACATTTTTATATAGTCATCAGTTTTTAAATGAAGTACTATGAATAATAATCTGCACATTCAGATTTTTGCTGCAAAAACTTTAGAAAATCACTGCTTCTGCTGTGTGAAGCACACACTTCATTAGCACACAGTATGTAGCAGTCAGGTAGCAAGTGGTAAAAGACTAATGAGGTACATTAGCTACTATCAGCACTTGAAAGTTCACGATATTTCCCTTAAATTACCCATTATGTAGATTCCTAATTACATTTTCCCCACACTGCTTGAAAACATACCATGAAGTATGCAGATGTTCACTGTACAACACACATTTAGTAAACTGCTGCAGCTTGTATACAGGGACTGCAGTCTGACAGTGTGTCTTCATTTTTTCACACCACGTACCACCTCAGAATCATTTTGGTGGCTCCATGTCCCTCACAGCTGCAATCTTAGCTGGATCAGGCTTGTTTCCATTTGAAGTCATGATTGTAGTGTTTCTGAACCAGTCGTTTTACCCACATTTACTATTTTGGCCTTCACATTTTTGCTAGTAACTAATCAACCATCTATGTGCAGGCTACGTGCATGAATGTGACTACATTGCAGGCCAATACTGAATATTTTAAATGACATTCCACCCATCTCATAGTTTAGTTTCATGTAAAAAAAAATGTATTTTGATAGAATAATATGTATTCAAAATCATTTATTTTCTTTTATAAATATGAGAGATGAGATATGAGAATTTGTACATAGAGCCAGTGTTTAGTTTGTCCATTCTGGGCTGCTGTAGAAATAGTGGGACAGTTCTTATTTTCATGTGACAATACACTCAGTAAAACATAGTTATGCATACTATATTCCATTTCTGCCATATTCTGTATATGGCAGAAACACACTGGACCTTTACTTGCTATAGCTCGGCTATTTTAATTTTAATTCAATTTACTGACAAGTCAAATTACAACACTAACATGCTGATATTTAGCATTTATACTGTACCATGTTACTAGTACACAAAGTGAATTTTGGTGTGAATGTCAGGCTCCAAAAATAAATCACTGTTTTCCTTTAAACTCCTGTATCAGAAATGTCACCTCTGCCTGTATGAGCTCCATACAAATAAAGATTTAGGGTGTACGTGTGCAGCTGGTGTGTGTGTGTGTTTTTTTTTTTTTTTTTTTTTGCCCATTGGTCTGTTCAGCACACACACATCACATATGACCTTCCACCATCATCCGTCCTTGTCACCTCCTCATTCTCTCAAATTGCCCTTTGACCCCTGAACAGGAAATATGGCTTCCCCAGATTCTCGCTGTACACAGAGGACAAACTGATATCCAGACACTCGCTGTCCTCTGCAGTCACTCACTTCAGGGGAATTTGCCACACACGTACGGCAGTGACCACATCCTCATAAGTCACCGTCTTCCCTGTAATTCTGTTGCGGGAAAAATGTTGGATTTATTGCTGCTGTGTGTCTGATAAGAAATTAATGAGGGTGATAAAGTAACTGTAGACCTCCATACTTCCTGAGTGATCAAAGGCATGTTAGATGACTGATCTGGTGAGTCAGAAGGAGCCTTCATGCAGCACACTCAGCGTATCCGTGTTTCTGTCAGCTGTGCTTCATGTTTGGGGGGATTTGTCTCATTAAAACAGTGCCGTGGATGAGACAGTGCTGATAACAGAGGACACACACACACACATCCTCGTACTTAGTCTAATTTATAATAATCTGCAGACTATATTCATTCAAAGAATTCCTGCTCTAATGTAGGGTCAGGTGTTGTTGTGGTTTAACTTTTAATATGACAGAAAAATGTGTACCATGTACTTTTTCTTACCTATTGAACACAATATGACCAGTGATATTTATCTGTGCATGAATTCTGCAGGCCAGGTTGCACACTCACAGTACACACACTCGACACTCCACAATGTGGCACCCAGCCCTCTGCGCTGTGTGGTGGCGTGTTGGCGTGTTGGCAGTGGGTGTGGACGCCTGCTGTCCACATGTTTTATGGCTCCAGCTGACAGTAACTGTAAACACACGCTACCGCTGTTTTGAGTCAGAGGCACGGCTGAAACAAGAACCAGTCGCTTTTAGTTTCAGTCCAACTCATCTTGAGCTGAGTGAAATCTTCAAAGTCCGTGTAAAGTAAGAATAAATATGTGTTCTGAGTTTGTCCAGACCAAAGAAGAAAGTTATTAACCACCCAGCCAAATGTGAATGATTAAAAATATCAACAGGTTTAGGAAATTAGGTGTTAAAATCAGTTAAAAATGAGCAATATTTTCAGCTCCAGCACTGTGGGGTGCAAATCTGTCCCTGGTTGACTAAGATTGTATTATGTTGGTATGTGATGAGCTCTTTCCACAGAAACGTTCAACGGTACACTGCCAGTTACAGGATTACAGCAGGTGAGTAATGCTGTGATAGCTTCTATAATCAACTTATCCTTAACTCAGAGCTAAATCAGTGTGTTAGTCTGTCTGACGTTCTTACTCTGTTGTACAAAATGCTCATCCTACTGAAAGAATCGTCTTTACAGGCTGGTACTTTGAGATACTTTTCAGCAATTTCCTAAAGCAGCTGGTCACACACAGTTTTGTACCAGTACACAGCGTTATTTTTAGGCGCAGATCAATACAAGGTGCTCTCGTGAATATTCAGGCATCATGTACTGTATGTGGACTCCAACAAAAAGAAAATTACTAAGTGTGTGTGTTCAATGAAAGAACATCCAGTGCAACAGTGTGGCTTATTGATGTGTTTTTTTCTGTGGCACAGAGGAAGAAGATCTATCAGGCTTTGACACACACACACACACACACACACACACACACACACACACACAATAGTCATTAAGATGTATTCAGACACAGTGAGGTAAATTTTAGAAGCATTTCAATTGAAGGTAAATTCAACAGAGAGATCCAAGTTGTGCAAATTGAGGCAAAGACAATGTGCACTCACCCCAGGGCTTTATGAAACTAGAGTGTTTTCATAAATGTACAGAGAGGACAGACAAAAGAAGTGAGGCTAAAGGTAAATAACAGGAAGTTCCTGTCGAATTTTAAGAAGCTGAGCTATCACAGGGACACACACACACACACACACACACACACACACACACACACACACACACACTAGCTATTTTACAGCTATTGTCTGAAAAATCTCTATATCAGTTGATTGGAGTAAAAAAAAAATAAAAAATACAGATTACAAAAAGGTGTTGTACAAAAATTAATGTTTTAATTAAATCTTAATTAATGAATGAATAATCATTCCTGATAAGGATAAGCTTTTATCAAAAATAATCAAACTTGAATCAAAGCTTCAGGATTTTGTTGCTGTGAAGCAACAAACTCAACAGGTAAAGTTGTTGGTTTTCCAAAACTATCTATCCAACAAGCACACCCACACTGTGATTGGTCAGATGTGCGATGGTGAGAAAGCAGGTGGAAATTCTTTCTCATGTTTGATTTTTATTCTTCACACATTACTTCTGTCACTGTGTGTGACAACAACATGAACACCTTTGCCTTTGCATGCATCTTTATGCTACATTTCAAGCAAACTCCAGCCTTAACACTGAGCCGTAAACCAATTCCAACACTGAGGATCTACACTGAATGCTTGAAACTGGATTCATACAAAGACATTGACCTTGTCATTGCATGAGATATGTATGAATATAACAGACAGAAAAACTAGTCGTGTTCCCAGTAATTCAAGCCCAGCTGATGCTGTACTACTGTGTTCTTCTATCTCCAGCTCCTCCTTCTCCTCCTCTCAACGTGCACCTGCCCGATTCTGATGAAGATCACTTTGACAAAAAGCAAAGACAAAAAGGGTGGACAGGCTGCTTCTTTATTACTCAGCTGCACTGAGCCCCCCCTTTGCTTCATGGAGGACTGTGGTGAAATATCGATCCAAGTGAGGCCTCCGCTGACCGCTGCACAGATAACAGTAACTAAATGATGGATCTTTCAATAGGACCCCTGAAGAGCGCCTTTAAAACAGATCTCTGCTGTCTCTCAGCCAGAACTAAGTGCCGGCAACGGCCTGGGGGATGTTAACTCTTATCTATGATGTATCAAGCTGTATTCAGGAGCGCTAGCAGAGTGCTATAGCCTGTGTTCCAGTGCCCCGGGGTTATATTCTCACTGACTGTTCAGGGTGCAAACAGGCTCCTCACATCTGCCTTTTTCCTCCCTCATCTTCCTCCTCTCTCCTCCCCCTCTCTACCTGTCAAACAGTGCGAGCTCCCGCGCTTCCAGCCAACACAAACGCCTGGTTGGTACTGATGGACAGAGACAGCTGTAGTGGAAATACAAAACGTTTGAGCACACACGCACTCACACAAACACACACCAGACTGTTTATAGAGGGTGCAACCAAAGCCGGGGAGCAGATTAACGACTTTACTTCCCAATTAGCCCACTCAGCAAGAGAGGAAATGGCTCTGACTGGCCTTCTGCTTCCTTTCTTCTCTGTGTGTCTCTACACAAGCATGAGTGTGTGTCGGCTGTCTCTGATCTAATTCTGAAGTGTTCGGCACTGCTCCCTGACAGCTGCCTGCTGGCCAGTGGCCGTCACATGTTGCCTTCACTTCCTGTTCATGTAAAAGCTCTTCAGAGCCTGAAGAACCAGAGCCTGGAAACTGAGAGGGGGTGGGAGTGTGTGTTATACCCCGTGACACACAGTATAAGTAGCCTGAAGCTGTAGGGTCATTTGGTGTACTTTATCTTATGACATTCAGACTTTTTAACTTATTTCAAATGGCTATAAGTTATTTTCATATACAAGGAATTTGCCTTGGTGTTATTTTATATTACATAATCACCACAATCCTCACTGTGTCACCCTTCAGCCAATCACACGTCACCAGTTCTTAGCAGCAATATTAACTAGGCCTTCTTAAAATGGCCTCTTTTCACATATATCACATCAGGAAAAGCACTGGTGTCATCAATACCATTAATGATGGGATAAATAATTTAACAGTTACACTGTTCCATTCAGTGAATGGTCAGTGAACCAGCTTGTAAACGACCAGCACCCTCGAAATAGCACGCATCCATCTGCCTGTTAAGCAACTAGCTGAACCCATTACAAGTGATACACTCTATGGAGCTAGTCAACTGAGCTTTTGCGTTACAAAAAAAACAACCAAGATTTGCTTAAACAATCTGCAATGCAGCACTAAAACACACGCAGACAAATGGAAAGAATACAATCACTTAAAACTGTTCATTTGGATGAGTGAGAGCAGCCATTTTAGGCCGTGTCTACATTAAAATACAGCTGCTAACAATGTGGGCGCCTTCCAGACCAGCCATAACAACCTGTAGCGAGTCATTTGAAGGGACTTCATTTAAATCAAGGGCACAACCTGTTAATTTGAGGGAACAAATTATTACTTTGTGAGAGCTAATTATCAAAACGCGTTACCTGATGGGCTCTGGAGTGTAGTGTAGTTTCCCCGCCTCCCTTTGATAATTGTTTAAATGGAAATGTAATGAAAGAGTCTTACAGTCAGTGTGGGCGTCGGAGCCACAGTAATCTGATTCATTGATGTACTGACTGACAGATTTGTTGTTGAGTTTGCACCTAAACTGCGTGGTGATTTGATTTATACATCCCAGCAAAATGTCACACAGATGTTTCATACTGTATCATTTCCCCTGTGGAATACAAACTCAAATATATAACTGATATTGCGTAATCTTGACAAAGTTACACACTGCATCGCTAAGAATAAGCCTGAATCATTGAACGGTGCAGCTTTGTTTCTGTGGAACTCTCCTCCCTCCCTCCCTCCTTGTATTTTCTTGCTCTCTTCCCTGTGGGTATTCTCTTACCTCGTGAGGATCCCAGCTGCCCCGGTGCTGTCTGCTTGACAGTGCTCTGTCAAGCCCCAGCCTCATCTTCCTCCCCTTTTGTTGCCATAGAAACCATTACCCATGGAAAAGTACAAGCAAGTGGATTGTCTGGGAAAAGGACAGCGAGGGGAAGCGATACTCAACCACGCCACACTGCAAGACAGCTGCAAAAACAAAACAAAAAGAAATGGTTTGTGTTATCCGAGAGACCAAAGAAAATGTTGTTTTACGCTGCTGAGGTTGGATTTATGTGATGGTGTCAGACCCTAATATTTCTAGTGGTTTTAACACTTTGAGGCGTGAAGTAATAACAGTGAAAAGTAGATTCATTAGTCACGCAACTTCCCACAAGTCATCAAGAATGAAAAACACCCACGACTCCAGGCCTTTTCCAACAAAAGTGCAGAAACGACATGTTGGTTTTAAAAAGTTCTGTGGACACTCATGCTGGTTTTTGTCACTTTACTGCGAGGACAGGGCAAATTAGGAGGAGGATGCCAGTTTATACAAAGTGCTTATGTAAGATTTTTGAAGATTTGCATGTTCAGCGCTTCAAACTTCATCTCAACAGTTAATGGCCCATGAAAAGTAAGAGAAAGTAAGACTTTTTTTTTTCTTTATTAGAAAAAAAGGAAAAATTCAGAAATAGGTCTAGTGGAAAAATCACTTAGCTCTATGTCTGCCAGCAGTAGTTCAGTGGCAGGGAAGCTACAAGTTCACATGCAGCTGAGAGAAGGGGATCGTTACAGCTGTAGCTGATGGAATTTATTGAAAAAGGTTCAAGTAAAAGATGCTATGTATGGCTGTTTTTTGTGCATATACCATTTGTCAAAATCATCATTGACATATTCTTTTATTGTTCCACTCATCATCAGTTGATGATGTACTGCACACAGAGGGGCAGCAGTGCAGAGGCCTGTGAGCCAGCAAACATGCACAATTCAAAATATTCAGACAATGTACAATGCACACAATTTATGAGGAAAGTGAGACACCCAAAATGTTTATTAGACCTCGAGGATGCACACAGTGTGTTTTAGTAAAGAGCACTCATTGTAAACATAACTTCTGTTTAGCTCCACCGGGCATCTTTAATATTAATTAAGATTATCATGGTCACTGTTAATGTGAAGCCAAAACTCTTGTTTGTAGAATTCTATGGAGACTAAATTAATGCTTAGTGAAATTATTAATTAAACCCTTGTATGAATAAATGCAGACAAAATCTCATCCTTCTTATAATAAAAATGATATTGCATTTTGTGTTTTAATTCCATTTTATTTATTTAGTTTAAAGTCTGTTATATAGAGTGGCAGTATGAAATAAAACTGACGTTGTAAAGTGTTTGTCAATGAAGACAAACAGGGCAGTGGATGCAGGCAAGGGATGCGATTGGCTGTTGCTTATCAAAAGAGACATCATAAAATAAGACACTCTGAAACAAATGCTGCTGGAACTAAAGGTTGAGTGTGGAAGATTTAGGGGGGGCAGAAATGTTCATGAGTATGTTTTCATTAGAGTACAATTACCTGAAATAAGAATTCAGAATTCAGTTGATTGCAATCTGCAACTGCACCACTAGCCGCTAAATCCTACACTGGCCCTTTTAATGAAAAAATATGAATTAATTCAAGTCTGATGAAATATGATGGATAATGTCAGTTTCATGATTAGATATTTTATTATATGATTAGTGTTTTCTTTTTTGAAATTTTGGACACTGGATTCCCCTGGGAACTTTAATAGCAGTTTCATTTTAGTTCAGTCTCTCACATCACTTTTCATATAGAGCAGATGTAGACCATACTCTTTAATAATATTAAAAATCTTTAATAATATTATACATTTATATTACATAGAGCTCAGTGCATCATGGGAAGTCCCCTGGCAAACAATAGAATGGTTTGGTAACTATAAGGCCTGCCAAAAAAGAAGGCTCTGGCTATATGACTATAGGAACCACAAGGAACCCTGTGTTAGAGAACCCTGTGTTCTGTAACACAGGGTTCCTGTGTTAGAGAAGCTCTTTAAAATATGATGGTGCCTCATCATGAACAACTTTGTAGGTGATGTGGGTGCAGCTGACAAGATTAAAATTAAAAACTTACCGGTTGAATGACGTTCCACCAGTGTTTAATGTGTGGAAAACAGCCTTGACCTCCGTTGAGTTAAAAGGAATGCCTTCTTCAGCGTAAAATATACACTTATATATAATATACACTGCTTTCCATGTTGCTGAGAACAATTTTTATATTCTTCTCTCTGAAATAAATAGCTATCGTTCATACAGGTCTGTCAGGAGTCTACACATTTTCACACTGTAGTCAGGTCAACCGAAAAACACCTGGGCCAGCTAAAAACTAAACAGGAAGTGTGTGTCTGTTCACAGCAGAACTTTTGAAAATCACAGCTGTAATTAATAAATTTAACGATGACTGTGCTTTAGCTATTTCAACCAATTAGACGTCTTCTCAGAGTCTGTCTGGGCGTGAACAACCTGTACTAAAACCTTGTGTAGCCCCGCCCACTGTCAGTGTGACAGCAGTCTGTCTAATCAGGTAATTAGTAACACCTGTGTGGGGGTGATGATTAGCTCAGGTGGTAGAGCATCCGCCCCATGTACGAAGGCTGAGCAGTGGCCCGGGGTTTGAATCCGACCTGCGGCCCATTGCTGCGTGTTGTTGCAAAAAAAGCTTGAAAAAACTTAACTTAACTTTAGGCTGTCCATCTTCACTAGTAAGGCTTCAGTAATGAATCATAAACCCCGCAATGGTAATAATTTTATGTAAAATTTGTTGGTGTTTGAATGTTTGTATTGTTAGAATGCAAGTAGCATCTGAGCTCTCTGCTCAGTTCCCAACTGCTAGATCAACAGAACGGGGCAACTCCCATCCGCTTGTCATGCTTTGTGACAGTAGTAGTTATCAAGCAGCAGTAGATATTATTTATTTATTTATTTATAAATTGATAATTCTCACTGGGTTTCCAGCGTTAGGTGTGTTGAGTTCCCTAAATAAATGACTATAATGTATTTTAAATGCAGTGACAAGCTGTGATTACTATATCCATCTACTGAAAATGCACTGCTAGCGAACACTACACATCTGTTTATTTCCAACAGGCTCTTCACGTGTCGCAGCGGGGTGGACACAGCTGCACATAATAAAATGAAAAATAGGTATGTTTGAGTCAGGTGTACCAATTACCAAATCCTGACAATTAGACTTCCTAATGCTCCCTCATTAACTCATGTAAACTGATCTTACATGTATCCATAATGAATTAGATTAGCTGCAACTGTGTTCACCTGTGGAGAGGAAGAGATGAGCATTGTTACTGCCTGAGGTATTAATTTTAATGACTTTTACTGTACTCACAGCCTACTTACCTGGGGAAGTAAGGTGTCATTATGATTTGTGACAGTGATTTCCAAAATGTCCTTGGATTTTTAAACTTAATGGAGCCAAAAATTAATTTCAATATATGTCTAGTTAGCATCAGTCTGACATTTTGGTCAATTTGCTTGTCTGCTTTCCGAAGGAGAGTTTGATTAGACTAAACCACTCTCGTGACTGTCTGTTAAATATAAGACTACCCAGCAGCTGGTTAGCTTAACTTAGCATTCAACAGAATCCACTTAAAGCTCACTAATTATCTCTTTATATCTCTCTGAGTCATGGGGAGTCATGTGCCAGACTACTGGTTAATTAGTGAGCTATCGAGGTGTTGGTAAGTGGATTTCATTACTTTGAGACAGACCCAGGCTAGCTCCATTTCCAGTCTTTGTGCTGAATTAATCTACAGGTTACATCTACAGAGGTATTTTATTGATGTATTATTGTGTTGTAATGTCAATTTTCACAGCATTTATTGAAGTTTTCAAGCTTAGCCATGAAAGCCTTTACAGCACAACAGTAGTCATCGCAGTTGTTCCACATTCATGCTGTCCTCACACTGCAGGCAGCTGTTTTTTTTTTGAGCTGAGCTATTCAGTAAAATGGAAGCTTATGTATCTGGCAACCCGTCAGTGATCTCATTGAGCTTGGGTTCCAGCTGAAAGGAAAGCAAAGGTTTATTTATTTTTCAAATAAACATTTATTCATAGGAACGGAATGAAAGTTCAGCATTAGCGCAGCAAGCATGAAGGCAAAACTGAATTTCAAATGTGCACAAATTGAATGTTATGGTACCCTAGTTTTAATATATTATAATGGGGTTTTTTGTACATCAGCAAAAGTAATGAGCACCTAATTCAAATCATGGGAAAAGCACATTATAGCAATAATGACCTAACAAGCTAACAAAGCTGAAATCAATAATTTCCCTTCAAATGCACCTTTTTAAACACATTTAAAGAAAGTTCCTCTCATTCATAAAAGCTGGTCGTGATAATAAAGCCTCATCAGCGTCTTACACATTACACATTTGTTATGCAACCACACAAGTCTATTTGGGGAATCTTCAGAGGGATTTGATCAATAATAAATGGCTTGCCCTTGTTTCATAGCGGGCTGGTTTAATCTTGATCACACGTTCACAGTAAGGAGTGCAGCTGTAGCCTGAGAGCTAATTTACTCAACAGAAACTGTACCATGTACTGTATGATGAAGTGACGAGAGCGTACACAAACTTCTATCCTCTGTGGAGCTTTATTTACACCCATGTGAAGTTGACGGAACTGACAAGTCATGAGCGTCTTCATTTTACATTGCACTCCTGAAGTAACCAATCACAGGAGGTCATCAGTGAACATTAGGGAATCTCGGGTGTCTGTCAGGATTAAAGGGTACAAGCTTCATTCTAAATTCTCATCATCAGTATGACTGTGCTCCTGAGGTCCTTTTTATGGGTCTTGACATGGCTCAGGAGGACAATCCTACAAACACGAGTTATATTGCAGGGTGAGCATTGAGCCAGTGTAGCAGGCTTATTTCCCTCAGGTGGATGACATCTGTGTGACATCTCCTTCTGCAGGGAGACTGGCCGACCATCATCTTCTGTTTGCTTCATGCCTTATCTGGAAAAACTCATCACACTTAATATAACACTACATACGCTTCATGACTCTCCACGAAACATACAATGTTGTACCTGTGCAGAGAATAAGCAATAGCTGAGTGTGACAAGTTTCTATTCTATTCTATCTATTCTATAAGTTTCTGTGCTTTCTACAGCGTGGGATGTCCTGAACCACCTGGGTAGTCTAGTTGCAATGTATTCATTTCAAATTGTAATATTTATAATCATAATAAATAAAACGTTTATAGTTCTTTATCTTAGAAACTCTAAAGGCTTGCAATGAAAGTAGGAAACTAATCTCAACCACAACTAAGTTTATTTTAACAGCAGGGCAATTCATATTTTGCTCACATTGTATATATCCCTATACAAGTTTGTGTGTGTGTGTGCGCGTGTGTGTGTGTGTGTGTGTGTGTGTGTGTGTGTGTGTGTGTGTGTGTGTTCAGACTTTGGGACAGCAGAACAAGCTGTTGCCTGTGAAGCTGTGAATACGGCAGCTGGTTATTTACACATAGAGCAGATACAGAGCAGCGTTAGCATTCATCTGGAGCCGTGTTTGTGTCTAACAAATATTGTCACTCCTTTAAGGTCTGATTTGGTTTCCAATATCTGGATCTTGAGCTTGAGCTAAATGCTCCACTCTGGTCAACAGCTATCTGCAAATTCGATCACTGTTTGTCGTTCAGTGCTGTGCATATAGACGGTTTGATTTGTTTTTCTCAAATCTAAAAATGGACTGACGAGAGCAGTGAACTGTGTGTGTCACTACGAGGGACACTTTTCACCTTACACACAGTAATGTGACCCATTGATGACATAACAGCAGCATTAATCAAAGTGAGACGAGTGATGCGCAGCAAAAACTGGGCCAAAACATAATGAATCTGTTAATTGTAGTCAGGACATGGGATATGCACATACAAAGAGTGCACAGCTCAATTTAGTTTAATTTAGTTTAATGGCCACATATGATTATACAAGTATAATTATCATACGTTCAATAAAAAATAGTGTAAAATGATGGTAATAAGAATAGAAAACATAAATCAGCGTAAATAAGTAAAAGGCAATATTATTGGAACAAAACAAGTAATATTAATAGTCAGAAGGAGTAAAATAAGTAATTAAGAAAAGTTTATTCTTGTGCTGGTCTGTGGTATCAGAGTCTTTGTGATGTCATCCATTGTTTCTGAGGAGCCGTTTTGAAGCTGAGCGTGGTGGCTTGCCGTCAACATTTTGGCAGTCCTTTCTCTGACATCTCCAGGGCTAATCTAAAAATGGGAGCATGGGTGGAGCTGAGGCAGGCTTCCCTGAGACCTGCACTCAAACAAGCCATCTGTAACGGCCAATGATAGTACAAAGAATGGACAGAGCACTGAGGCTGAGGTTTCCAAAGCGCTGTTTTGAAGCCAAAAACAGCTGCCATATTGGATGTACTGCTTCTTCCCCATCGCAGCTAATCTAAAAATCGGCAAAGAAGTGGATCATCTGCGGACCTGAGGCAGGACAAATGACGCCTGGTTGCTCCAATGAGCTATCTGTAACTGCACTTATCTGTCAATCAAAGTGACCATGCTGTTAATTCTGCATAACTTTAAGCCTTAATATAATTTGAACAGAAGAGTTCTATATAAATTCACCCTCAGTACAGTTGTCATGAATGGGGAAATTATCTGTAGAGACCAAAACTGTTTTTTGTATCAGGCTGTAATCATGTTTATTTCTGCTGTGAAGTTGGATGTTTTAAGATAGGGGCTTATGGAGACATTTATTGGAGACATATATATTGACACTTGCCCATTGGCTTCACTTCACAGCCACAAAGGTTGCCACCTAAACAAAAGGCCGTAATCCAGGTGCGTGGGATCCTTTTAGATTCTCCTTGCCTTATTTTTGTAGCGTCTGCCATAAATGTCTTTTAGGAAGGGTAGAGCACCATCTATTGTATATTCAGTTGTTGGTATCACAAGCACCGACCCATCGTCAGGGCATTTCTAAAAACAAAATAGTTGCTTGAATGTCTGCTAACAAACATACACCTGTCACCTCAAGGACTCAAGAATAATGAATCACTTTGGAACATGGAACATTGAAAACAGAAACTTCCTATATGTTTCCATCCAGTTTTAACAATGAAAGTCTCTGAGTGAAGCATTTAGAGATAATGCAAAAGATTAAAAGAACTTGTAAGGATGACTACGTTGCAGCAGAAGACTTTGTTGAGTAACTTTTTATGAGTGTAACATGTTTTAAAATGAAAGACTTTAAGAACCTTGTGTATAGTATATTTTCCGTTGGTCAAATGCAGAAAAGACTTCAGAGGAGATGATAAATTATACATAGTGTGCGTGCTGACTGCGCTGCAGACTACATCACAGTGTCTCTCATGCTCCCAAATGTCTGAGTTTGTGAGAGAAATGCCCTCACCATTCAGACTCATTACAGATTCAAAGGTTAGAGCGTAGAAAAAAATAAATAAATCAACACAAGGCCAAGAGCTTGGGATTTATTTAAGGATGTCAGTATTAACTGGAGTTCTTCTGAAGTTTACAGCAGCATGAAAAGTGTTTTTGGTGAAGGATTTTGGAAGGATGGCTATACAAATAACCGTCTCAGCCTGTCTGAGGGGAGATAAATTGGTATTTTACTGTTGATTTATTCCCTCATGCATTCAAAACTGTTGATTGGGAAGGTTTCTAAGTATTGTCTCGAGTGATAAACAATGTTTAAATTCTCTATGAATCTAATCTCTAAAAGCTCTGGAGAGCTTTTATCCTCCATCATTCAGCACAGTCTCTATGAAACATTAATAGAAACTGCAATCCTACAGTTCATTGCTTCCACAATATTTAAAAGATGACGCACAAATGTTGCATGGCTCTGTGGTGCATGTTCAGTTTTTCAATTCTTCAGTTCGATTTTTCATTTTCTACTTTTTAAACAATTCAAACTTGCAGCTCGTTTCTCATTTGTGACGCAAAAAGAAAATCTTTTTTTTTTCTTGAACTTCGAGGCAGCAGTTTTCTGTATCCACTCCAGAGAAATCTGAAGGCTAGTCGCTGGTGTTCTGTAGACATTTCACATTTCCTTTTGCAGTCAGATCTGCAATAGTTCGAGACTTCAACTGTATCTCATGATCTTCAACGGGGAATTTGAGTTGGCTCAGTTTACTGATGAAGACTGTGTGTTGAAGTTAAAAGCAATCCCCAATGTCAAGAACAAACTTGTGCACTCAGATTCAAATGTTGTTGGAGATGGCAGCTGTGCATCTGCTGTAGCCCAATTAATTATTAGCATGTTTCGGTTTTTAGTGTGCTTTTTTTGGGGAGCTTGGCGGATGCAAACAACTGTCTAACACATCCGGGAGACACAGAGGGACATTAGAATTCATTTTCTCTTTATCTCTGTTTTGGTCTCCACCAGCTCCTGAGGGAAGTATTTGACTCTTTAGCTGCTAAATGTTACACTATGTTGTTAACCGTGTGTGTGTGTGTGTGTGTGTGTGTGTGTGTGTGTTGTTTGAAGACTAAACCAAAGTTGCAGTTCATAAAACTAAAACACTGAGCTCAAACGCTTCAGATATCTGAGGGAAACAGCAGTGTTGGGTAATAACTCTCTGTGGGTTCACCACTACGAGCAACTCTTTTTGTGTTGTATATTTCTGTTTCACTTGTTAACATAAAATAAAGATTAATGCAACTTTGAGTTGCTTTGGTCTTTCTTTGCCTCTGTGTATGTCCCTATTTTATAGTCACTGCTGATGTTCTGCACAGGTGCCTTTCATTTTCGCTGTCATCCTTTCTTTCCGTCACACTGGACGGACACCTTTAGCTCACCATCCAACCGTTCACTGCAATTAAAGACTTAATGACACACTCCGGTTCAGCCAGCCTCTGCCTACTGTGCAATTCATTGCTATAACTAACCAATTAGCTGAATGGAGAGTTACACAGAAAGCAGCGAAAATCAAACTATGCAGGGTTTACTGAGCTGACATTTGTGGAGCTATAACTTAATCCACACTGTCGGCAGCCCTCATAGTGACAATCACAACATTTAAATTCACACAGTCAGTCGCTTTTCTCTCAGATCCCGCTCTGCAGTCTGGGAAACATTCATAAATATGACAGTATCATTCCTGGGAGAAAAACACATTTACCTGCCTGTGAGACAGAATATTAAGAGGTAGGGGGTGAGAGAGAGCGATGGGGAGAGATGAGGAGCGGGAAGGAAATACTGGAGGGGCGGAGGGACGGGATGACAGAAAGAGGAAGTGATGAAGTGTGTTGGATTACAGGGTGACATTGAAAGAAGCCTCTCTGTCCCTTTTTACTCCATCCCTCTTTCACTCTCTTCATTCACTCTCGCCGCAATTTTCACATCCCACACATCATCCACCTCCCTCCACCTCCACTCTCCTGTCTTTGAGGGTCCCCGCCTGCCTGGTGGCACTGCACGAGTACCCGTCTGTGCTCCAGAGTGTCACAAACATTTTCCCAAGGCGGGCATTGAGAATGAGATCATTGTCCTTCGCTGCAACGCTGCACGGCAGAATGCAATGGGAGGAAAAGAAAGGGGGGAGGGGAGGAAAAGGAGGTGAAATGAAAATAAGAGGAGAGCTGACACGAGATGAGGAGAGGGGAGGAAAGGGGGAAACAGGAGAGGAGAGACAAGGAGAGAGGAGGGAATGAGAAAAATAGAGCGAGAGAGGGTAAGTGGGGAGAAATTACATGACTGACCAGAGGGATAAGAGAGGGTTATGGGGGGAAGTAGAGAGGGATGGGATAAAGGGAAAATAAAGGGTGGGAAGTGAGGGTGAGGAGAGGGAAGGAGGAAGGAATAAGGAAAGGGGGGAATGAGAAATAAAAGGAGGGTAAAAAGGTAAGAAAGGCAACAATAAAAGGAGAAAGGAATGTGTAAGGAGGAGAGAGGAGGGTAGTGAAAAGAAAGGAAAGTCAATGAAAATTATGGATGAGAGCAAAGAGAAAAGAGCAAATGTGATGGAAGAGGAGGATGGTAAAAGGTAGGAAAGGAAATGTATGGAGGAGTGGATGAAAAATGAAGCCAGCCATTCTTTGGAGAAGGAGAGAAAATGGGAGGAAGGGGAGTAAAGGCAGGTACAAGGTTAAAGGACAAAAAAAGAAATAGGAAAAAGAAGGAAATGGGGGTGAGATGGAAATGTAGAGACAGGGTGAAATAAAGAGAAAGAAAGGATGAATGAAATGAGCAAAGTTTAAACAGAGGAGGAAATAGAAGTCAACTTCCTGAAAAAAAAGGAAAGGAAACAAGAGGACATGGAAAGAAAAGCAGGATGAAAAATGAAAAGACACAAACCAAAAGAAACGTTTATCTATTACCTTGAGATAATGACTTCATTAGCTCAGTGAGTGCGTAGCCCTGAGATTTACAAACACTCCTGAATTATAATTAAGTTTTAACAGGAAGAAATAATACACATAAATTATGATAGAATAAGATTTAGAAGAAAGAAAACATAAAAACATTTTAAATTTTTCTAGACCTGCTCTTGGTGAACATCCAAATGAATGCCTGATTCTCTTCACATAACACAAAACATTGAAAAACAAACAAAAAAAAAAAATCAAACAATAAATGTGTTAGTCAGTCTAGGCACTGAAAAAGCTTTTGCATGTCTTAGTTGATGTCTATTTTGGGTATTTGGGTTTATTTTACTATTAAAGCTTAATATTCTGGATGTCTTACTGATTGCATAAAGTTGTAAATAAAATTGTACATATCCACTTATCAAGTGTTTTTTTCTTTTTGCTTTTCGTAGTGCCTTTGGCCTAAGCAATAAGATAATTCTGGTTAATAACAGTGACCACAAAATAAAGTTATACGCTGATGATGTCCTGCTGCTAACCCTGAGGTCTGCCTTCCTACACTTCCTGAAAATTTTCTGACTAAGACTGAGAAATGACTTAGACATTGCAAGATAGACAAAATAGAAAATACATTTATTGGAATGAGAAACATGGTCTGTGTATTCCCCTTATCCACACTGTTTAAATTATTATTTATCTTCCTTCTGCTGTATGCAACCAAATATAGAAACACGTAATGTTTGTTATCTGGATGTGTATGCGTGCACATAGGTGTGGTAATTACAGTAAGCCAGAGCTTAACCAGGAAATGTCATAGATTGTACAAGACACTTTTTTTACAGCCTAACTGTTTGCTTGACTGTATGTGTTTCTCTGTTTGCCTTACCATGGTTACTAGATCTCAACAAATAACTTGGTGAATACAGTGACATACAGTAACATTATCATTATTATTAATTCTAGTAGAATTAATAATAATGATATACTTTGAACTACTTTTTAGGCCACTTTGAAATGGTAGGCAGGCATATTTTTCTGTTTATTTAGGCAGCTGATATTTAAAGATTAACTCCTGACTGACAGCCTCACATGCACTGTTATCTGTGACACTCACATTTAAACTGACTGAATTTCAGCTTGAAAGCAGTATTCAGTGTGAGCCTGCTGTCCTCTGACGCCCTGCCAAGCTGGAATGACACAACCACTGCTATCAGCATCCCAGATATCAGATGTAACGGCAAACAATAAAGAGCTGAATGTACTTCCCTGACCTTCTGTGTGTCTTTGCCACTGAAAGACTTTCATTGTTCCCAAATGATCACAAGGGAGGTGGTGCAAGTGCTGAGGGTTACAGCCAAACTCCACCCTCCAAATATTCTTCCTATCTCAAACCCTTGCATCAGAACCGCATGACTCTTGATTAAATTTGTGGGCTAATGAGATGTTACTGATCCCACTGAGAAAAAAAGAAAAGCTTACACAACATCTCACTACCCCCGCTACCCTAAAACTACCCTAACTACCCACTTTTGTTCATAGGAGTACGTGGAGACTGATTATACTGTTTGCAGTCAACAGAAACTAGTCGGACCACTTACTGCCTGCAATGTATCCACAATTTATGTGTTTGTAAGTTTGGGTAAAAGGATGTGTTCAGTGTGGAGTGAGGTTATGTCATTGTTTACTCATAAAGACATTATCTAGTATCCCTGTATGATACACTGCTGACTGCTGGGGATTTCTGCCTGGAAAGGATCCGTCAGAGTAAAGTAGACACCTGAAAGTGGCCCTGTAAACACTTGCCGACTTGTCCAGCGTGTTCCCTGCCTCTAGCCCAATGGTAGCTGGGATCAGGTCGCTGATAAGGATGAGCAGATATTTAAAAAAAATTGGATGGATGGGCAAATTAAGCACAGATATATGTCAATACAATTTTTGTTTGGATTAGGAAACAGTGAGGCAATTTTAAAATCCAGATGGTTACAAGGAATTACACTCAGAACAGCATTAAGTGTTGTTGAACAACTGTTTGGTTTTTCAAATATCAGCTGGTAGCCTGTGTATTTTTCGTGTGTAATTCAAGTGTAATGGTACTACATGAGAGGCACAAACTGGGACTGGACAGAGACATTTAAACTCAAGCTCAGCATTTTCTTTTGCCAAATTACTCAAAATTCAGTTAAAATCTGTAATGCTTTTGGATTGAAACACAGCTGTGGACACATGTCCCATGAATGTTCCATCAATAAGATTTTCATCTCAACAGTGATTGTTGCAATTAACAACAATTCCCATGAACTCACGCTACTTCATAATGTCATCAAGCTACAAACCAAACCATTCAAATGTTCAACAGATATCAACAGAATCTCAACTTTCCTTTCTTTTAATTGGACAGCACGTCATAATATTGTTTGATTTAAAAGGTTGTTATCAGGTTATTGTGCTGCACTCAACAGACATTTATTCATATGAAAATGTCAACGATAATTGGCGTCATATTTTTTCATGATGGAGGCAAAGAAAAGCAGAGGTAGAGGCCGAGAACAAAAGGATAAACTGCCCTGGGGAAGTTTTCTTTCTCCACATTGTTCAGCAGGCACATGGCAATGTCAAAAGAAGGCATCTCACTTTCAACACACACACACACACAAAAACCAAACACACCCATATTATGGGCCTACCTGTATGCAGTAAAAAACCACAGCCGTACTTGTGTTACATCGGCCCGGGTGCTGACTCACCGTGCGTCGTGGTTCATTCACATTCCAGGAGACTGAACAATGTTTGTGTCTATCCCAAGGATACGCAAAACGCTGAGGAGCCTTCTGCTTGGAAAGCCAATAAAGAAGCTGTAATTGGAGAGGATTGAATGGAAAATGTCAGGTCTGTTGTTGCCTTTCAAAGACAAAAGGTTGTGTATTCATACAGATTTGGCAAATGTCAGGTTAGCGCTTGTTGTTACCGACCTGACACAGACTAAAGGACACATCATCACCTGATCTCTGTGTCAGACTCTATCTCATCAAATGTGAGTCTCATGAATTGAACCAGGTCAGACACATAACGGACAGAATAAACTAGCTTAGTAAACAAACTGTTTAGACACATTAACACACAGAGGAGGCCTAGTTTACTGTCTGATTTCTGTTCTGTTTGAATGATGTGGACACAAATGGATAACGCATGTGATCTTCCCATTGACCTTCACCACATGGCACATGGCTCTGACATTAAAGCTACAAACAGCTGTGAACTTGCTTTCTAAAGAAGAAAGAGGAAAACACGGTGAAAGTCGCAGACACTAAACAAATCTCTCAACGGTTTCTCCGAGACAAAAGCAACATAAAGCTCCTGTCTGCTCTGAAAACAAAGGCCCAGCACAATCCCTCCATTTCTTTCGACTGCGAATGTGACATTGCCAATTTCAGCGATCACCCCAGTTCAGACGTCAACGTCAGCTGCCGTCACAAACTTTCTTGCATCTGCAGTATAAACTTTGCTTCCCTAGAAGTCCTCTCAGGGACCATTTGCCCTCCACACCATTTTGTTTCACACTGAAGTTCAGCTTTGGGGAAAAGCTGATAGAGTCAATTTGGGCTGTAAAGAAACAACGCTTGATCGTGCTCTCTCGTATTCAGCACCTCATAAAATGCTCCAGGAAACATGTCAACAGTAAAGAAATCAATCAGAAACGTGACTAACGGCCCCATTATAAATGAGTGTTGATAAAGACAGTGAAAGTATAAGCCTGTAAAAATGATTGATTTTGAAAATGTCAGATTTTAATTGTCTTCATCAGCGTTTGCCTTGATATCATAATAATCCCACATCCACACACCCACAGATTCAGGTGAAAATACACCGGAACACAAGATTATTGGAACGATTTCCCTTATTGGCATTCTGTGTGGAAGCACAGCATCCGTACAGACAAACAGAGTGAGCCGCTGAATCCAGCTGTGGATGAACGATCACATCTCATGCACAGTTCCTGCGTCCAATCAGGCAATTTTTCACGCTGAAGCAAGCAGCATCTCTGTGCTCGCTGCATCCTCTCATCAGACCCAACCATTATTCTCAGTCCATATGGTGAAAGATCTGACAGTCATTTTGGGAAAACCATGACAATGGCTAGAAAAAGATTCTAGAGGGTCTGTTGCATTTGAGCGCACCCTAAGCACTGGAAGAGTTTTTTATGAAGAAGAGCTCATTTTATTTCATTTTTTGTACGTGACGCTGCATTGATCAAAATCAGAAATTAGTCTTGCCTTGTTCACATCATCAGGGACTGAAGCTGTTTCATGTGGCTAAATCTCCTGAGCCGGAGAATCACAGTAAACTGAGTAAAAGAACGTGAATAATAGTTTAATTGGCTGCATTTAGAGAAATCAGAGAAATCCTGAATTTATTTCCTTTCCAGCTGAAATCAAATCTACAGCTGCTGAAAGAAAAAGCTCCCTTGTTAGACGCCAAACCGGTCCTGACTAGCACGTAATTTTCCACATCAATTTGCCTGCAAAGTGGTTCGCCAATTTGCATTGTTTTTAACTGCTGTTTGGCTCCTGGTAGAAGATGATCCCAGAGTAACAGCGGCGTTATCTCATGCAAAAGAGGAACTGAGCTTTTCACACAAACAAACAGAGGGCCAGCGATTGGCTGAGCGACAGCTGTCCCTGTCACTGCCGGCCTATCGGTGACCTTGAGGGAGCGAGGAGGAGGTTGTGTCTGCTCAGCTGCCCCGACTACTGTTATCACTGGCAGACACCATATCACCTGTGTGTGTAGGCGAGGGGGGGCAGCTGTGTGTTTAGTGCATCTGTCTGTGTATATTTGTATTCAGGAGTCTACGGCTTACCACCTGCATATTCATACTGATAGGGGAGAGGATATTTACTGTGTGTGTCTGAGTGTGTGTGTGTGTGTGTGAGTGCATGCACAACAAAAAGACAAAAAACATGGTCTCCTGGTTACACCAGAAGATCTGTGGGTCATAAATACACCTTTCCGTGTTGCTGTGCTGGAAATTTTGGGGGGGAAAAAATCAAAGACCAAAGGCAAACAAACAGTCTAAGGTGCTCCTCGTACCTGCTGTGCCTATTTAACGTCTTGCAAACAGCCTGAGGCATGCATGCAAATCCACACCCACTTTCCACCTTTAATGAGATGCTCTGTATGCTTTTATACGGCGGTTAATGGAGTCTTTATGTGAGGTATCCTCCAGCTGAACACACATGCATAGGTTTAATTCATAGCTCTAAGTCTGGATAGGTTCAGGCTCGCCCATTTAACCTGTTCAGGGGACTGATTTGAATTTCAAATCATATTTCTGCCCAGAGTAGAACTATGGTTGAATCTGTTGTTTCAATTCTTAATTCTTTTCCCACGTGTGTGATGTGATGGCACCAATGAAATGTTCACTAACCTGTTCCCCCCAAACGACTACCTCACCAAAACTTAGCAACTGTAACTAGGCATGGCAAGGCCATCAAGCGCTGGGTCTCTGAAGTGGTGTGCACAAGGTGCTAACAAGAGCTACACTCGGTTTTTAAAGATGTTTGAGGGTTGTGTGTCAGTTTTTTTTATCTGTTACAAAAAGAGAGAACAAACTAATGTGTAAAAATGGACAAAACTGTGTGTTTATCTGCTGTTAACCAAGGAGTATATCATTATTTATTTATGTACTTCCCAGGGAAATTTACATTCTTTTGTTAAGAATCATTGAAAAGAGCTAATATGTAGCCTAACATAACATGTAAACGTATTTATTTCTGTTGTGAACATTTTAATATGGAGGTTGAAATGTTCTGTAGCCAGCCTCAAGTGGACCTTTGAGGAAGTGCAGTATTTGACACAAAGGTTGCCGCTTGAGGGAAACTGGTCTTGGATGTTACTTTATCAGAGTCTCAGGTAATGTTAGTTGGTTCTTTATTGAATGTGAGGAAGTTTGCATTCAAACTACCGCAGCCAAGATCATCAAGAGAGCATTAGAGTTGCCAAACATGCTGTTTATTCCTCATCTTCTCCTTTTGTAAATGTAAAAATGAAGCATGCATCTCACCTGTGTGTTGATTGTCTTGAGTATGTTTTTGTCATAGGTTAAGTTAGAACAAAAGACATTTTTCATGTATGTGAAAGCCCATCACAACTTTTTTGGAAACAAGTTTGTATTAACGCTAAGACATGTAGCTTTAGATTCAGTATTTAAGCACACTACCATGCATGCAGACCAAGAAGTACCATAAACTGTTTGAGCAACCAAGCATCAGTCGGCCTGCCTCAGCACACAGACGATCAACATTTTTGTCCATTATTGTGTTGCAACTCCCAAATATATGGTTGACGTCACAGTTACAACATCAGTGTTTTATACTGTCTATGACCTCTAAGGTCATTACAAAGGTGACAGAATTTTCAACCATCTCACTGTGTTAACTTGGTTAGCTAGGTAAAGCTTTCTGTTGTCTACCTCTATCTAAAATCAAGGACTCATAGTTTCAAGAATAACTAAGAATTCATTTAAGGCAACAAGAAATTGTGAAATCTTCATTTTAGAAGTCAAGACACTGAGGCGATGGTGATGGACGTGTCTAATGAGTCCAATCGAAATTCTGTGTGAGCAGGATTATCAACACAGAGAGGTGAGTGATAAAATGCATTCTAATAAAATAGGTTTACAGTTAGCACTGTGTGTGTGTGTGTAGGTGTGTGTGTGTGCGTGTGTGTGTGCGAGCTTTCAGTTCAGGTTTTATACAGAGTTTTCAGAAGCAGCAGAGACCAAGGTGACATTTCTCTTCTTATCTCCAACTTCTCGCTCTAATCGCTGAGAGAGGCCGAGCCGAGCCAGCTGACCAGCACTGCCTCTGCCGGCGGTTTGGCAACAGGTGCTACAGTGTTTGTGTCTGTATGTGTGTGTGTGTGTGTATGTAGAGAGAAAGCGGGAGGTGGTCTAGGATTAAAGCCAGCAAGCACAGTGAAGGTCAAAGGTTTAGGAGATCAGTTCACAAACACTCCAGACTCTCTCTCTCTCTCTCTCTCTCTCTCTCTCTCTCCCACACACACACACATACTCAGAAAACTGTCATTTGGAGTGCACACACACACATGCACACACATTCACACTGACCAGGGCTGCTGTTGAGGCACATATAATCTCAATGTTTAATTTAAAGATCATATTTTTTTGGAGGGCATCACCAACTGGCAAGGTCGAATGTCTGAAAAAAAAAATCAAAACACAAAATTAAATGCCAGCAACTGTTTTTATTCACATAATGATGAATAATGATACATCAGTGGAGGGTCAACAGGCTACAACACTGAATAGGAAATGAGTAAAGGCTGTGGAAGGACAGTTACCTTGATGGGCTAGCATGCTGCACAGCTAACAGGATAACAAACTGGAAGGATAAGTGTAAAACAATAAAAGTTCAAACAGGCTGATGTGATTTTAAAGTTCAGCTCATAAATCAATTTAAGATTCTTTGCAGGGGACAGCTACCAAAATAGAAAATGTCCTCTCATGAAAAACAAGAATCTCTCCCTCCTGTGACCTCAGAGAGTCCATCCACTGCACAAAAATGGCTAAACCTTACATTGTCCTGATTAAATATGAACACAAAGACTCTTCAAACTAAAAAGCACCCAAATGTGCAGCTCATTTTTGTCAGGAAAAAGCAAGATTTTGTAAAATCTAACACTTTACTGGGAAAATCTTTTAAATTTAAATCCAAAAATTCAAATAAAATTATTTTTGTCTCCTTATAAAGTTGAAATGAAGAATATGTTAGCAAACAGTTGCTTATTGACACATCCAGCAGGCACTGAAGTGGTGCTTCTTCCCACCCTAATATCTCCTTGTAACTAAGTTTTGTTCTCCACCATCTCCTTAAAGAAATATCTGGCTCTTCGGCTGCTAAACGATCCACTCCATTCAACAGCTAATTTAGTCTGTCTTTTGGGGCTGGACGGCTGCTGTGCAGCTGGAATCACAGCTTAATTTTGTGCTGCCTGGAGCAGCTTGAAAGAAGTCAGTGAGAGGGACACAAAATAGTAGTGGTGGGCCATAAAACCAAAACAATGAGCTGAAAGACAATAAAACACTGAGGATAAATGCAGAATTCGGTGATAAGTAAGTGAGTCCATCACTACACGTGACCCCTTTCATGTTATGCAGAACCATTTCATACATTATTGATATGAAAATCATGATGACTGCAGTTTTAAAAAAACATGTAGCCTGCTCTCTCAGATGTAGCCTGAGGACAGTGTTGCTAACCTTCAGGCATGAAATGATTAGAACTGCTATATTTTTCTTTCATGAGTGAACATGGACGTTGTTATTCAGTAGATCAGCCCCTGACCTTTAATGTGGGGAGCAACAATGAGCCAGGCCTCATTAACATTAGCCTCCTCTTCTACACACACCAGAGATTGTGTCTCATACATGTCCATCTGAATCTGAGAATACAACCCAAAACAACTTCCTGCGTCTATGAATCACAGAGATGGCGAATGATGACCTCATACGCTGGGGCAGCTTTTGCCTCCAAGACATGTTTGCATAACTGAAACCGATCTGCGCCCACGCACATAACACATGGAGCGAAATGAGCAAAATGACAAGCTGGAATACTTTTAAAAAAATCCGACTTGCCTTGCTCATCATTTTCTTACCATTTGGGTCATTTACATACGGAGTATAAAACGCACACAGTTTATGTACCGCTGAGCAGATGGCTAAGTATTTCTGGATTTTTATATCCCTATACCACATCGCACAGCCTGCTAATGGCTAATTACATAAAGTATAATGTTTTAATAATGCTGAATACTGAGAATGAAGATTTCAAGTATGACATTATTCATTTTGCATTTCCCATAATCCTTTACTACAGGAATAGTATCCATACTTTATCAGAGATCCACACAATGGCACAAACAAGTTGGGCTTGACTCTGACGAACAGCCTGGATAAAGCTCCATAAAACAATCTTACACCTATCTATCTTACACCCACACACAGTGGGGAGGAAACAAAACAGCGAGTGTGTGAACAATCTGCTCTGCGTTCTGTGTGCTGATGAGCCGCTTCACCGTCTGACGGAGCCCGTGGAGTCGGGCTGATGCCAGATGTCCTGGAATAATGGGCCTTTCTTTGTGTACCTGTTATCTCTTCGGCAGCCACTTTGAATAATGAAGCGATCTGAGGGGTTTTTTAATCCACATCTCTGAGTGATCTGTGATTACGGATATGACGGTGATGTGGCGTGATAAGAGTGGCAGCTGAGTCCCTGTAATCTAAGTAATGAACATCCTGAAGATAATTATGGCTTTTATGCAGCAGTTAAACAACGCCTGTGTGCTGTCTGAAAAGTTACTATATATAAAGCCATAACAGTGAGCAAATATACGGATAAAACCTGCAGAAATCAGACTATTAACGCACTGGTTGCTGCAAAAGGGTTGGCATGGCAACCAATCAAGCACATGGAAAGCAATACAAGGGCAGTGCTGGCGGGCATCTTTGACCATCAGAATGCTTTGCTGAAATTAGATGCAGAAAAGAATGTAAGGAAAAACAAACAGAATGCAGAAATATGACATTCCCGGGTCACATTTTTATAAATACTTGTAGCTTAGAAATGTTGTAGGTCAAATTCAGACATTGTCCCATTGTGCCCTTCCATTGATTTGACACCTTTAGATCTCCTTAGAAATAAATGGGAGACAGGCTTAGGTGAATCACTTTCAGATGATAATTGGTGCAAAGTAATCCAAAGAATTTTCTCCTCCTACAAATGTATCAGATATGCAGTTGTCCAATTAAAAATTGTTCACCATGGGGCGGTGTTTAGTTCAGTTGGTAGAGCAGCCGCCCCATGTGCGAAGGCTCAGTCCTTGCTGCGGAAGCCCAGGGTTTGAATCCGACCTGTAGCTCTTTCCCGCATGTCATTCCCCATCTCTCTCTCTCTCTACATTCCTGTCACTCAGCTGTCTCTATCAAAATAAAGCTTGAAAAGGCCAAAAAAATAATAAATTGTTCACCATCTGCATTGGCCCAGTGCTAGACTTACTAAGATCAATTCCAACATAGATCCCACATGTACCGGAGGATACCCCAGGGCAGCGCCTAAGGCATTTTACAATATTGCAACCTTTGACCTTGACCTTTGTTGAAGATATGGATGCTGACAGCATTGCTATGTAACTATTATCTATAATTTTATTTTGCTTGCTCTTTTTCTTTTATGGTGGTCTGGCTGTACAATGTGTAATATGTATGTTTGTCTGGTACTGGGTGGGGGGTTGGAGAATGTTGTATTTGTTCTTTTAGTGTGATTATGTTTGTTTGTATGTTATTTTTTGTCTGTTAAGCTGCCCTTGACCTTGATAAAAAAAAAAGAAAAACAAACAGATAAACATACAGTTTCACTTTAGCATGATATACTACAGCCTGTACAGTTTATGGATCATGCTACTTATATTCAGTGGCTCAGATGCTGTATTACGCTGTGTATGTCTAATGAATGAGGCTTTTACCTAAGCACACCATATGATTCATGCATCATGCTAACACATTAGCGAAGTGTATTTGTTTAGTACACGCAAGCCTAAATCAAGGCTGAATTACCAACCAGGCGAAACCTGACACAGAAAACCTGGAGCCACATATCATCGGGGTGGCGTTCATGTCCTGGGAATATCATGTTGCCACGTGGTCTGCTGCCCGCAGATAAGAGCTCAAATAACCATTCTATCCAAAAACATGTCTTTATGCATTATCATGTGTAGCGATGGAAAACTAAACGCCCCAAACATGTTTTTTTTTTTGCTTTTGTTAAAGCTGCTATAATCATTTTTTTATATTAATGATAGGACTGTGTGTGATGTGATAGTGACAAACACAGAGACAATCAACCAACTCTGCAGTTCCACTCCAAGCATTTTAGCTACTTTTAGCTCTTTGTTTTTATTTTACAGCCCACACATCTACCGTTTTGGTTCACTCTCACTGACGTCATGAACTGGCCGGATTATAGCAAGCTATGTAATTGGTGAATTTGAGTCCTGAATCTTCTCATAATGCAGCCTTAGAACAGAATGGAATGGAATATTATGTTAAATTCAGCTCATTAGAAAGCGGTACACGGAGTGTAATTATATAGCGCCTCTCCAGTCATCCAGCCACTCAAGATGCTTTTACGCTGCACATCACATTCACCCATTCGTACACACGTTCATACACTGGTGGCATTGGCTGCCATACAGGATGCCCACTGCTCATCAGAAGGGAGCTAATCACACAATTTGGCGTTCAGTATCTTGTCCAAGGAGACTTTAACATGCAAACAAGAGGAAACGGGGATCTAATTTGTGGACAGCCTGCTCTACATCCTGAGCCACAGCCACCCAATTAGCAGTTAGTATCCAAAGTGGCATTCCCATCACCGACCTTCTTGCAGTACCAATTGCATAGGTCAAAACATAGAACAGAAACGAGAAGATGAATTGAAAGATGAGTGGGTGATGGGTTGGGCCCAGTTTTAACATGATAATTTTCATGATAATATTCCTGTTTATGGTTGCAGTGGTTAGCACTGTTGCCTCACAGCAAGAAGATTCCTGCTTTGAACGTTGGCTGGGGTCTTTCTGTGCTGAGTTTGCATGTTCTCTCCGTGTCTGCGTGGGTTCTGTTCTCCAGGTACTCTGGCTTCCTCCCACAGTCCAGACTTAATAGGTTAGGTTAGACTTGTCCAGGATGTACCCCGCCTCTCGCCCAAAGTCAGCTGGGATAGGCTCCAGACCCACTGTGACCCTGATGAGCAGTTACAGATAATGGAGGGATGGATGGAATATTCCTGTTTATGTCTTCAGTTTGTTCAGTCAGGGGGGAATAGGTTTGACTCACCTATAGCTGCAGGACTGAATGGTGTATCACCCACATGACGTGTCCTTGGTAAGCTGGTGGTGATGGTAGCCGTCTGGCTGGCAGGTCTCGGCTAATTCCGATCTCATTAGCGTTATTATTTTCCAGGATAAAAATGGTGCAGAGTTCTAAATTGTTGAACCACCCAAAACAACAAATCATGGTGCCCCTTTGGGAATGTTTCATCATGGTACATTCACCACTGCTCTCTTGGCATCGTTCAGGTGTGTTGCATCAGTGAGTAATGAGTCAGTCCAGCCCCCATTCCATCATTTCCTGCAAATCTACCAACTCAAGGACCTTGTAACAGTTTATATTCAATTGCTAACACTCTTATATATTTAAATAGTTATCTCATCAACAGACATGTAAGCTAAAAAGCCTTTTCACGCCTTCGAGTAATATTCACTTTACGGATCAATAACATTCTGAAGCATGCTTGCACTGCAGAGCTCATAGTGTCATTCAGTCTAATCAGATACAATGGATCCTGGGAAGGTTATTGATTACTAGGAATATCCTGGGATTTATAAACACATGAATGCAGTACAGTAAAATCAACAAGGCATGACAACTTTCATGCGCCGTTTGACAGGCAGCGTTGTGGCATACATACAAATTGACTGTTTACGTGGATGAACTGGCTTGTTTGTTTTTTTTTCTCCACACCACACAGCCAAAGATCCAGAACATAGCTGTCCTAGCAGATTTGAGTCCAGGTGTGTTGTGTGACAGAGGCTTTGTGTTATATCACTGACAAGATGACACAGGGAAGGTGAAAGTCAGTTTGGGGCTTATGCAACCCGCTGTGTGTTTGTGTCTAGAGAAGAGAAGGACACACGGGCCTGGAGTACGGAATGTCTGTCAGCGTGAACTTCATTACGACTGTCTGCTGCTGCCCTCAGAAATAGACTGTTTGCAGCATCTTCCTGACCCAGCACTTTCCAAAGCTGTTCGACCACCCGACAAGCAGTTCTGATGAAAAATACTGGCAGCAAGTCCAGTGATATTTTACTCAGAAAACATAAAAAGACAAACCCGATGACAGAGATATCTCCTTCCTCTGTGCCATGGACCTCCACTGCTGTCCAAGAACTATTAAAAACTCAGAGACTGCATTATTGTGAACACACACAGTGTAGTTTACTTTGACTCAATCCCACATACACAAACAGGATGTCCAGAAACATCTGCTATAAATATTCACTACAAGGATCAAATGTGGATTAATCCACCACTGAAAATAGTCCCTGAAAATAGTATAAATGAAACTATATTTGTGAGGTGTGAGCTTGTTGCTGGGTGCTGAAGAGGGAAGGGAAGTCAAATTTAGAGATGGACTAACACATTCTTAGCTTTGGTCCTTTCATGGGGTTCAGCGACTGGACATAAAGAAATAAAGTATGTTAGAAATGCTGAAAAATATTTCTTAAATTTAAGTGAGTAGTGAGCAACTCTTGTTTACTAGAAGTAGAATCTTTGAAAAGAACTATTTTCTGTGCACAAACTTCAATAATACCCCAAACTGTTCTACTCTATCTTGCCAGATGGTGACAGGTGATCTGGTACTGTGACAAAGCAGGTGAGGATCCATAAATCTGGATTAAAAGCTCCTTGGAAGTCATTTAGAGTCACATGCACCTGCTATCACAAGTTTCTACTCCTACTCCTCCTGATCAAAGAGAGACGGTGATGGTGAGGAATAAGTTAGCGGTCAGCCGCCATGCCAATTTGGAGCTACACGGGCTTCTTATGTAATGTTTGAAGAACAGCTGCTGCTGTTGCTGGAGAGTTCAAAGAGAGACGCCGACATGTTGGGATGGGATGTCAACAACAAGATCATGTCCTCACTGATCTCTTCTCACCTTCTCTATGTTAATTTGAACATCATACATTTCTGATTGTAATGCTAAAAATTAAACACATTAACATCCCTTAAAGTGACACTGCATAACATTTTAAAGAAGGCTTCATGTTACACAGGAAAAGTTGAATTCATGATCAATAAAACAATCCTGTGTGTCATGAACTGAGAGGTTTTGCTGCTGCAGACTCACTTCTATGAGTATATGGTGGCTAATGTTAGCTCATTTTGAATCAGTATTGCTGTGCAGGTGGTGTGCTAATTATGACTCTTCTCTATTTGTGTGCTACACTAAGTTTCAACATTTACCATCATCATGTAATTGCCACTCGTGGCCACAGCAGCAGCTGTTCAGCAAACGTTACACAGACTCACGTTAATGCTTCTGCCTTGTAATGGTGGAAATCGACTACTTTAAAGATTTTCAGCCGTCAGTGTAGATTAGAACATCTGCTAGAGCATTTCCATGTTGGTTGCTGGTTGCACCAGTGTGATTATATTCAATATTCAGTATTCAAGCAGTATTCAAGGACTGGGGCAGCAGGCGACTTTAAGTTCCAGACTTCAGTATTCAGAGACAAGCTGCCTCCTAACACGGCAGTGTTCCTCTCCAGCAGCAGTGAAGCCTTCTTGTGTCAGAAAGGATGCCGCCATGTGCGCCGCGTTTAATTGAATTAGCTTGGCTTCAGACAGGAGAGTAGACGGAGCCACGCGTGCATTTGACATTACGCGCTGGCAGTTTATCTGAGCAGCAACAACTGTCGGTGAAACCCAATTCTCCACACGGCTTCTACTTTTAGACCAGGAAACAGGAGGTGAAAGGTTCAGCGGTTGTAAAGCATGAAAGGCTGGAGACCGACAGAGGAGCAGCTAGTTAACGGGTCACTTAAATAACCCCGCTGAATCGCAGGGCTCTGCTGCGCAGAAGAAGGGAAGAAACCACACGAGACACGTGCTGTTTTGTTTTGTTTTTTTTAATGGAATGTATCTTTTTCGAGGTATGAAAATAGATCTCACGTTGAAATAAGAAATTGGACAGTGGCTACAAAGGGCACAGCTATAACTGTTTGTGTAGTGATGGCAACAGGAAGGCATGTCAGACAGAGAAGCATCACACCAGTCGCATTAGATAAAGGGCACAGCTATTACTCTGTGTGGGAGATGACAACAACACGGAGGCATGTGTTGCTCTGGCGGCGATACACTGGCAAGAGGGGAAAGAGATGGGAAACACTTCCAGCAAACAGGAAACAACATGAGGTGTAGTGAAATAAAATGTTTCCTGACAACAAGACATCCTCCTCACCATGAAAAAAAACAATGCTGAGGCCATTTCTTGAGAACGTTACCTGTCTTACGTGTTACCCTCTGTATCACCACCTTTAAAGGTTCACAACAACCGCACTGCTCATGCCTTGCAGTATAGACGCTGCAGATTAGAGATATAGTTTTATGAACATTTCTCAGAGGCAGAGCTGACGGCAGACACTGGAGTAATCTGATTGGTTATGATAAATGTCAGTGGGTGGAGCCAAATAGCCTGTTTTAGCTTAACTCGGCTAGTAGGAATTGCCACGACAGCATTTGTGATATTTTGCACACTTTTCAGGCCTTGTCATACAGCTTTGTAGCCAATCACTAACCATCAGAGAAACTAACCCCATGGCAAACCGTTAGAGCCATGAAACCTAACAGTGCTACACTAACTCGGGATTTCAGCTGTGAGGTTATATTGTTATAATGGCACATAGAACTGTAGGTCACATGACATACGCTGGACCGGGAAGACGTTTAAAGAAATGTCCTTCACATGAATACATTTAAACGTGTTGAAATGTAATCACAATTTGAGCCTTTGGGTCCAAAAAAAATGTCAACTCAGGAAGAGCTGTGTCATAATGAATTATTTCTGTGTCATTCATATGCGCTGTAAGTCAGCAGGAAGTCTGGCGGCTCAGCAAATAAGTTTAAACTCAGTGTAAAACCAGAGGAAGTTGGCTATCTGAATTTCCAGTTTAAAATGTCAGGGTACTTTTCCTATTTTTTGTGTTGGTTATCAGTGTGAAGTAGTATTTGTTTCCTCCAGCTTTTAAGTTTCAGACCGCACGTACCAAGCCAGAAGATAGTCGTAACTTGTCTCGACCCACTAAGATTTAACACAACCATTTAAATTGTCTTTAGGGCAGCTCAGCTCCTGAAAATTGTCAATATATCAAAAACTCCACTGTGCATTACTACATTACTAAGCTCTTCTCTGTAACCACTGAAGACAAAGCGAGGATAAAAAGCGAGTATCTTACTCCAATTTAAGACTCACAAGAATGCAAGAGAATGACGGAAAATGGCTGATGCACACAATAAAAATACTAAGATGTACTGTAGCAATCAATAAATCAAACCATCAAACAAATAAGGTATAGATCACGCAGGTATCTCATCATATATCTATAGTGGTTCAGTATAGTATATTCTGAGCTGTAACACTGCACGAGAGAGAGAGAGAGCGATGTAATGAAATGATTCTTTGGTTCAGTTGAAAAATGAAAACAATGACACATTTTACCAGTAATGAACTGATCTGACTAACCTACAGCAAGCATCCTAAGATAACTATGTAAGATTATTCCCAGTGGACTTGGTGTGTACCGTGTAGGCTCTGAACCTCCAAGCGAGTATTTCTTGTTCCACTTCAGCAACAACCACACTGAACATTCATCAACAACATAACATTTTTATAGAAAATATATATACACATATAATAAATAAGGGATGAACCCATCGCACGGTAGAATACAGCTGTTTTCTCACATGCTTTTTGTCCATCAGTCTTTTGTGAAATAAGTCTCTGTATCTGAAAAGGGGGGCGGAGTGGGGGTGGGGTGCTGGTCTGTGGAAACCACTACATGGAAGAGGGAGTTCTCCTGAAGAATGGAGCTTGGTGGTGTAGAAGCGGCAGGGGGAGATGCAGCCCGGCTCGATATTCATCCTCCAGCTGAGTGTCCAATTAACCTGCGGATGCAATCAATTAGACAGACTGCAGACTGATGGTGCCTGACACAGGAGGCAAAGGAAATCTAAAGTCACTTGAAACATGGACTCAATAGAACAGAACCTCAGGCTGCTCATTTCGTTACCACAGTCTGGATCGAACCACTAACTCGCTCCTCACTTTATCTGAAAGTTTAACTGAGGAGACGTTTATGTGTTTTACATGAACAAAATAAGATTTTCGAAATCCTGAGGTCATGAGCCAAATGTTTTAAACATTTAAATTTGTCAGATTTCATTAATTCAGGTTCATGTATTTCCCAAAGCCTTTTCTCAAAGGGAAATACTGACTCACTTTATTTATTTTGTTGCTTAGTTTTTGAAAACTTAAAATACTTGAATCTTCCTAAAAGTACACGTCATGTTTTTTGTTTTTTTTTAAATCCCTAAATTTGTAGAAAACATACAGAAACCATGACCTCAGATTTCAACAGTAGCTGCGGCCCTGCTGCTCACTAAGTCGACAGTAAACTGAAGCCCTGAACTAAAGGAACAAATATTAATGAAATATTCATCATATCCAAATGTCCTTGACGTGAAAACGTGTCCCCATCATTAGTGAAGCTCATCTAAAACAATCAGCTTTTTGAAAAATTGTGCTTCTTAGAAAAACAAACCAAAAAAAAACGTGTGTGTGTGTGTCTGTGTGTGTCAGGTTACAGTGTCTCCCTTCAAATCAAAGCCTTTGCAGGATCAAGTGTTTCCACCATGTTTGGTGACCTAATAATTATATGTGAGCCCATATTTTCCACATACTTAAGTCCATTGTTTGTGTTTTGCTGCATTGAAACCTCAGTGTGACAACAAATCACCACAAAGAGCCACGTGCATGGAAATGTGATTAATAACACAGGCTGGAGTGAGAGGAGCAGTTGGACTGTAAAGGTGAACACAGCTGGCTCTGCCGAGGCACAGATTGCTGAGACAGAACAGGTTAGAGTGTCAGAGTATATTTAGAGTCGATGTATGCTCATGAACTGAAAAACACCTACAGACTTTGAATTTTGCGCGCAATGTGTGCGTCTATACGCTTAATTAACTTCAATTAAAATATCCAACTTTAACACTTAAACATCTTGTGACATTGACTGACTCATGCAAATCTAGTTTTAAACGTATTGTATAAACAGATATTTCCAGTTTTGATGTGGATAATTACGCGAATGCATAATTATAATCTACTCATGTCCGCGCGTAAAGCCGTGTGTTTCGGTCATGTTTGGGTGTATGAAATATCAAACCTGCCTGGGAATGGATATCCTGCGGAGGATTTCACCTCCATGAGGGGGACATACAGGCAGGCCCACATCAGGGGCTCACAAACTTTTCTTTACGCCAACATTAATCCACATTTTGTCCCCTTCTGGTGGAACACTGACTCAGGGTTTGACCTGTGAGGGAGGACTGTAACCTATGATGGAAGTAGATGTCCTCATCATGGCACACACATCCAGGGAGAAAAACAAAAACTGAAAAAAAAAATGGCTCCGTAATCTGCAAGGGGATCCCCAGGTGGTCCCCGGACCTGGAGACCCCTAACCTCATTCTCGCTTTCTCTTTAGCTGTCTTACCGCTAATGTCGCACCACTGTCCGCGGGAATCACCGCAGGTCACGCAACGTTTGGCGAGCTGCGGATCGTCTTCTGGCCGGGCATCTGCACGACGAGCAGCTGCTGCTTCTGCCGGGTGGACTTGACGGCCAGGATCGCCTGCCGGTTCTTATACTGGACCATCTGCAAGGTGATCTCCGCGTTCCAGCCTTCGTCCTGCGGGCACCTGAAGTCGATCTCCTTCCCCTCCGTCATGACCACCGTGAAGTACACGTACTTGCCCTTGCGCTCCACGCAGTCCACCGTCTTCATGTTGGCGAAGTGCAGCTCCTTGACTTTGCCCGAGTCCCCGCCGCCGTGGTGCGGCTGGTGGTGATGCGGCTGGTCGTGCTGTTTGGGCGGCAGCAGCAGCACGCCGTCCTCGGTCAGGACGCAGTGTTTCTTCTTCCAGAGCTGCAGCAGCCCGTCGCTCCGCTTCTCCAGCAGACCCTCCTTGAACACCTTCCTCCCGTTTTCCAGCATCTTCACCTGGACACACCGTTTGTCTGGACGGAGGGACGGACGGACAGATGGACGGCTGTCTATCCGGGAGCAGGTGAAGGCATGAGACGCTGCTGTGACCGCGGTGGTGGAGAGTAGTGTCGGTTTGTAGTGAGAAGGCTGCCTGCCTGTCTGACTGTCTGGCTGCTGGTCACAGTGTGTGAGGGGGGTTTGGGGGCGGGAGGGGTCTGCTGGAGAGGTGCACCGCCCCCCCGTAGTGGCACCCAGCCTCCTGTGACACTGAACAACAGCAGCTTATTAATAATAATAATAATAATAATAATAAAAACATTTGTTGTTTTTTGACATTTGGATTTAAAAGTACATGGAAATGTGATATTTTTTTTGCTGACTGTAATGCTCAATATACAAAATGTGATATTCTAAGCCGACATCACACTTAAAGTCAGATTTTTTATTTTATACACAGATATATGTCATCCAAAGAAGTGATTTGCTAAATGTTTTTCTATTGAAATCTGCTCAAAATGTGTGCGACAGTGCAGTGTGTTCATGTGGCTGGTGCACGTCAGCTTTATGAGATATAAACATTATGTGGACAAATGAACACCTCACAGTGATAGAAATACTGCTAGAAATAGTAAAATGAATAATGCTAAGGACTGTGGTGATCACTTTACAACAGGCTTTAGCAGTGTGTGGTGTTGAGTACAGGTTTTGATGTACTTCACTTGAGTTCTTCCATCTTATGCTCGTGGTTCTGGCCAGAGAGGGAGCAGAGCTCTCAAGAGAAATCTAAGGGCTCCATAAATGATCTGATCATGATAAAGTGGTAAAAAAAAAAGTATTACATTCATGTTCAAAAACACATGGACCACTCACAATTCAAGTCCACACTGATAATTAACTGTGATAATCACAAGACAATGTTAATTTTTAGAGGTCAGATGCCAAAAGGTGCCAAAAAGACTTTCTACTCAACCACATTTATCAAACAGCTGTAGTTATTTCAATAACTACAAAATGTTATTAGAGATGGAGGGGGAAAAAAGATCAGTATATTTACTAAAGCACATTTTGAACTGCAGGTCTATCACATCGTCTAATATTTGATCAGCTACATTGTGCATAAACAGCATCATTTGTATTACAGTGTGTGTGAGCTCTTGTAACAAACCAATTAAGTCTTCTCACAGGAGAGCTTTGGTGTAATCTTAATTACTACCATCTGCAGTTTCAAACATTCTATTTAAGTTGGCTCACCTGCACTGCCCTCTCAGGTTTGAAGGCTCTCTTGGTGTTAGTGTGGTGCTCTATGTGGTCATTCTTTAATTCATTACAAACCAAATTCTCCATGGAGGTCAGGAAGTGTCCAATACTGAACAATCTCACAGCAATGGCGCCCTCTACTGGCCAAAGGGTGGCCATAAAATTGTCTAAATTACTGGTCCCAGCATCAGCAGCTCGTTAGGGGTCATGACTAGATTTTAGAAGAATGGATGTCTTTACTGTAATGTGTGATTTTAAATGTATGACTGGAAAGAATGTTGAGAAAACAAACAGCAGAGTCCACCATGTGAGACATGTTTAACCAATTTATTCATGAACATACACGTACAGTTATTGAGTACATTAGTATTTTTGTAGCATAGCATTTTGCCTTGACAACAGCTGCTCAGAAGGACTCGACAGAAACCCTTTACGTCCTTTTCCAATGAACATGATCTGAATACTCCCTGCAGAATGAGAAGTACCCTGGCTCTCCACAGTGGACACGATGCTGCCCAGCACAACCAGCACTTGGCTGTTTTCACAACTAAAAAGGCATTATGAACGGACAGGGAGGGAGGCGGGCTACGGTTTCTTCTCGGTCCCCCTCCTGGCTTTAAGTATTGCTCTGACATGCTTCTCTGTGGCCTTCTGGGTAACAAAGAAGGGAGTATTTAGGGGTAGGGAGGGTGCTGGGTCACTGGCCAACACGATGGCCTTATCACACTTGCCCTCTTCTTTCACAGTGATAAAAATGAACAGAGTCCTCAGGGGTTGGGCTGAGGTCCGTGCGAGTCACCTGACCAGTCACAAATTGACGACACAAGAGGTAAATGTCAAACTGATGAGAATAGGGAGGTTTGGTGCACCCGACATGTCGACAGACACTTCGGCCTTTCTTTGTCATTTACTGTGCTACATCTGCCCAACCCTGTTCCTGCAAAGCCTCTCTGAACAGGCCAAGTGTGCTTCCCCCGGTAAGAAAGGTAATGCACTTCAAAAACCAGACAGCACAAGTTGAACTCTCCACAGAGGGGGGTCACAGCGTGGCCCCCGTGCCTGTGAAGGCAGGTGGGGGGTGTGGAACAAAGTGCTGCTCACAAGGAATACTCAGACAGCTAACAGATGACAGGACGCCACTGGTACGCCACACACTAATACAAAGTGCTATAGAAAAGACGAGAGCTACGCCACTGCGAGCCTACAAGGAGCCTGAAGCACTGGGTTACTGGGGCTGAACTGGCCACCCTGCCAAACAGTCTCATCCCCTTCCACATCTAAAGAATCCTCTGGAATGTTAAAGAGACTCGACCAGGCTGTACCGAGCCCTGGGAGCGACCCATTGTGTGACGAAGAGGTGGAAACGACCTTCATTTTGGTTCAATTCATACAAGTCCGTCCAGTTAAAGAGAAGTGGACTCCCTTTGACAGAGGTTGCCCGACGGTGCCGGCCAGTCTGCTTACTGGAATGTATCAAGAGTGGAAAGTAGTTGAGCACGAGTGGCGCAGGAAGTGGCCAAAAACACCAACTCCGGATCCCATGCTCAGCAAGATTAGATAAACTGGAGTGGACATCCGGCTGCAGGTCGCCCGTCTGTCCTCCTTCACTCGAGCTGGAAATGCTACAGTGCTTTTACAAGTGCTAAAGGCCCCGCTAAGAGTAGAAAAAAAAAGATTTACCTGGGACAACCAGAACGGACCAACCTGGAACTTTGGTAAGAGGAAGAGGGAGGAATGGGGGACTGGGGAGGGATTATAAATTGACGTCGCCGCGATGCAGTCTAAACCACAGCTGTTGTCTAAGAGCAAATACAACAAAAGACTTCACAAGAACCCAAAACTAGTTTTAGCAGTGAAGAAACAAGTTCATGCTTTTTGAGGGAGATTTTTCCTGTTTTCTATCTATTGTACAGAGAAGGAGGAAGAGAAGGAAAAAACAGGTCTAGTAAAATACTATGTATATTGAGCCACACAGCTCCCAGTATATTACCATGAATTTTTGTAACAAAAATCTTGAAACTTCTTTTTTCTTCAAATTCTCTACCAAGAAAAATACAAAACATTATAAGGCGGTAAGTAACTATTTTTTTAAATCTTTTTTTTTTGTTTGTTTTGTTTTAATTTGAGAAGCCGTTACAGTGCAGTTGATCCTCAAGGCAGCCGGGCCAGGCTTCACTGCTGCTTGCACTCAGCTGGGGGGGCTGCATCCTTCTGCAAGACATCACAGGGTTGGAGGAGGGAGTGTTAATGATGAAAACCTCTCCAAACACACACACACACACACACACACAAAAATCACATCTACACACAGCAAAGCCATTTCAAGAGCTAAAACATTCAACAGGCTGCTTCAAACTAAATCTCTCCACATTTATCATCTGATTACTTTGAACAGAAAAACGACAATAACTGACATGAACGTGGGGACTATGACACATTCAGATCAGACACATTAGTGCAGCAATGATTACAAACTGTTTTGAATCACTGCTGTCTGAAGCGATCCATGACAATGACCCACCACTGTGGTACAAAGATTCTGCAGGTGTTTTTAAAATACGTGAACAAACTGAAAAGACTGATGTAGAAAGGGGGACGTGACCTGACGAGGTCCTGGCTTTTTAAAGTGGACATTAATATAAAAACACTTGAGGCTAGTGTGCCACTCCTGGTGCAACCAGTTCAAAGAAGTGTGTTAAAGAAACAGTCTGACATTTTGGGGGATGCACTCGCTTTCAAGCAGAGAGAAGATTTTTACCAGTCTGTCAGCTCTGGAGCCAGGAGACCGTTAGCTTAACCTAAAGACTGGAAACTGGAATCGATCAGTGTACCAGCACGTCTTTGCTAAAGAAGTGTTTCATCTATAATTAACCTCAATATGAAGTTTTGAGGCAGATACAGACAGATATGAGTTTAAAAAAAAACACTCCAATCAGTGAAGGCCTTTGAGAAGCTCGATTATCTCCACTGGTCATGATTAAAATGTTCTAGTATGTCTTTAGACGTTCCTGTTTCCTGTAAAAACAGGCAGATAAGTAGGGATGCGACGTGGATATTAGTGCTTACAGTAGCCAATAGTGCCCATCGTGTTACACCACCACCGCTATGAGCTAGTATCGGTGTCTACCAATGAACATAGCCGGACCCAGGACCAGACACAACCTCCAAAACAGGCCGTGGTCAGTAGACGGGGAATACAGGTGAGTATTAAGGTGGCTTTCATGCCAGTTACAAATTCTAATATGGACGCCTGTAAACATCTGACTTTTGTGACGTAAGAGATTACATCAACAACACACTTGACTTTGTGGCACCTTGAACTTTATAGAAAACATAGTGTTGGGATAGAAATGACTAAACTGGATTAAAATGGCTCATCATCTGGCAAAGGTGCTCATGTTAGTGTTTGCTGCTGCAGGATAATAAAAACACTTCAGACAGAACCTCCGGTCATTGTGCTCACATCAATTAGCTGCCAAAAACAAAAGCAACACTTGAGCGAAATCAGGGAGGGAGAAGTGCACGGAAAGATAATTAAGACCCCATCATAGAGGGCGTCCTTCCAGCAGACAGACACTTCTAGAGGTGATGGCACACTGCAGCTGTTCAGGCTGCTCTCGGTGGCGTGATGCCATACCAACTGAACGCTGTAAGGTCATTTTAGCAATTGTGGCTGCAGCTGAACTCTTGATAGCCTCGAGTCCAAAAAGGGTGCTGTGTGAGACAGGATTTTACACACTGCGCTGTATTGTGGCCAAAATGCTCAAAGTCACAGCTTCTGTCGTGAACTCTGATGTAGCGTCTATTCAGACTTCTCGTCTTGACAGTTTTTCTTGTTTTTATCTGCTGCAAGCAATCCAGTTTCTAAGGAAAACAGAAAACTGGCCGTTATTGCTGACAATGATGGCACCCTCATGTAGATAAACACTTTGTTGGCATTTCTTGTACTTTGGTTATCTGCCAACTATTGGCTAGGCCTTATTTCAAACACAAACAAACCTCCAAGGCCATTATCCCAGCATTAAAAGCAGATCTATAGAGAAAGGGAAGCTGAACAGAGCTAATATGCAGAGGAGGAAGGGACGAACAAATGGGCCGATGATGTTTAAATGGGCATATAAAAAAACAAAAACAAACATCAAACAAAGCACAAAATTTATGGCAGACATCTTCATCCTGACAAAAACTCAAAACTAGGCTGCGTTTGTGGACGGACAGGATCAACATGGTGGAGAAACAAAAAGAAAAGGGAGGACTGGACTGGCTTCAACATACAGAAATAATACAGGTGCAAATGCAGAGCTCACTATGGGTTAAACTTCAAAGAAACCAACAACAAACCAGTGGGTTAGTAACTCGGGAAGGTGCAGCACGGCGGCAGAGGAGGAGGATGGAGTGAGGGGTGCAGAGAGATGGATGGAGGATGGAAAAACAGGAGCCAAAAAAAAAAAGAACAGAAAAAGAACGGAAAGGGTGGAGGTGACGGGTGAGGGGGTGTGATGGTAGTAAGCTGACAATTCACAAGCTGTACCTACCAGGACAGGGTTATTTTTCTACTGTCACCATTTAAACCTAGTGAGGAAAAATTTAAAAAGTAGCTGACAAAAGATGCCAAAGTGACCGGAGATGAAGAAACATTAATGAATAGGAGAAAAAAAAAAAATTAAAAAAAAAAAAAAAGCAAAACTAGCAGAATACAGAATGTCAAAGACGTTTTTTGTTTAGCGAAGAAGCAAAAAGGGTCATGCTTGTTTAGATCAGGCCAAATCAATAAAGTAACACTGAACAGAAGCCCTAAAGCAGAGTGAACATCTCATGTACACAAAGTGTAGCTACACGCCGCGATGCTGCATTCTGAATACATTATGTACCAAGAGCTTATTATTTGTCTTATTGGCGCTCTGCACAGCTTTTCTTTTATACACTCTGTTTATTTGGACTTTTTCAGCCACATTACCTCCATTCAGGAAGGAAGTGAAGCAGAAAATATCAGTGAATAAACAGAGTCTACACGAGAGGACCTGTTATTTATTTGTCTCTGTGGAATCATAATAAACCTCTTCAGGTTGGTGTGTGCGCGCGCGCTTTCATTCAGACTGTTGTTTATTTATGTTTATCAGGCCGCACATAATTCTTTTGAATAAGTCAGAAACATTTGCATGTATGATTCAAATGAATAAAGTATGTGAATAACACTTCACTGGTGTCCTCATCCTTCCATTAAGGCTGACTGGACTGGTTGGTTAAGGTTCAGTTTTAGTAAACAACATGCAAAGTTACTGAAAATACAGATTCCATTCTGTTCTATACTGGGATCACGGCGACAACAAAAAAAAGCTGAAGCAAACCAAAAGCTGGTGTAAATGAGATGCATTTGACAGTACGTATTCTGTATGTTGAAATCTGACAAGTTAGTGCAGCCGTTCTCCACCTGCAGCTCAGGACCCCCCCTCCCCACCCCTCAAAGGGCACTGGATGGTGCAAAATGTTTGTCACCTTAGCAACGTTCAAATTCACTCATAAGAGATCAATGGCCTCCAGTAAGAAGTGCTCACTTTTTTGGAAAAGAGCATCCTGAGCCAACAAAGTTAAGAACAGCTGAGTAAGGTCTTTCTCAGGACACCAGAGATCTTTAAAGAGGGAGGGCGTGTGTGTGTGTGTGTGTGTGTGTGTGTGTGTAGGTGTGTGTGCTGAGGGGTGATCTCACCTTGGGATCGTAGTCGGGGTCGTTCTCCTCATCAGCCTCCTCCTCACCTTCCTGAACACACACACACACAGAGCAGCTTCAGACTACAGGGTTTCCTCGGCAGTGTCAACCACGACACTAAAGCCATGAGTGTTGTATGCTGTGTTCAGACATTTTCATACGTCAGCCGTGGCCCTAAATCTTACCTCATCATCTGCCTCCTCTCCCTCTTCATCGTACTGTGAAACACAAACATGAGTATTAGCTTGAAAATACATTTAAGTCAAGCTTTATATCGTTTCCCCTCATGTAAATGCATACCCCACTGCCAAGGAATCCTCCGTTGGTACAGACATTTTCTATGTTTAAGACAATGACTGAAGCCAAATAATATAACAAGCCATTACTAAAACATTGAGGACAACAGCTGAGAAAGAAAAGCATATTTTTTCCATAACAAAGCAGAACACAGTCAAACTTCTATAACAGTGGCATGGTTTTGTTCCAGTGTGGACGAGTTTACAACGAGTTCAGCCAAACTGCAGGAGATGCCAACACTCACGTCATCATCGTCGTCCTCGATGGCCTCTCCTGTGAAGTAGAGTACGGCCCGAGGTACGATCCTCTCACGGATGAAGTGGCCAATTTCAAAGTCTGCAGCCAGGACCGCCTCTGAGTCCTCATCCTGTGGACAGACGGGCCGATCACAGCTTATTCATGCATTTTGAAATGTCCCTCAAGGTTAGCTTTGTTTTTTTTGAGGGGGGCTGATTCAGAGTCTGTCAAATACCAGATTTGTTCTTCTGAGGGTCTAACAAACCACTCCTTCAGTCTTCTCCATTGTTTTGATGGTAAATCAGTCATTCAGGTGAACATCTGGAAACAACTTGATTATTTTACTTCTACAAAATAAAGTTATCTCTAGATTTTGTTGCTCACAGCTAAACTTGAACAGATTCAAATCAGGAATTTGGAGTCCAACACAGCTAGACTTGAGGTCAGTATCAGATGTGCTTATATCTGATGTGATTCATGAGCATGGGCCGGAGAGTCCTGCTAAAATCAGCATAGACTTATTCTTCTTCCTGAAGCCCGCCATTGTGTTCTGACTGATGAATTGGTTCTTTCTACATACAAATGACAATGGCGTTAATGAGGCTGCTATTATTCAGTGTTTGTCTTACTGTCACAAAACCCTGAAAGGATCAAACTTACATCCATCTGTCCATCATGACTTTTCCACCCTGTCTGAGACACTAAGCTCAAAGCCCACTGCGCTGACTGAAGATGTACATGTTTTATGTTAAAATGTTTGCTCGCATAAATCCAGTTTCATTTTTAGAAACAGATCACTGCAGTTTTTAAATGTTACGTATGCAGGAGGAAACTGTACGCTTGTTGGGGATTATTTTTAGATTGACTAAAGATAGTTGCTCATTGATGCGTTCGATAGTGTTTGAACAACAATGGAGCTCTGTGGCACAGAAGATATATTTGGGATACTGAGGATAAATTCATTGTTTGGTCTTTTCATGGGATTTGTTAAATATATCACTTTTAAAAACACTCAGTCATTATGTCTCCAAGTGCAAGTTACTTAAATGTTGACAATGTGAGGAAAAAAAACCTTTATATTATGGAAAACAAGACAACATTTTGACTGGACAGGACTGATAGGATGTACAGGGACTTACCAAATCTCCATTTTCTGGAACTGTAAACAAATGGAGATAGTCAAGTTAGTTCAACCACACAAACATAAAAAAGGCACAGAGGAGATACAACTGATCATTGTAGAAAATGCTAAATCAACTGGTTAAGTGTAACTGAACTCTGCTGTAGGTGTAATATTTCTGCCGCATCATCCTTACCCTCTGGTGGGGTGAAGAAGTTGAAGAAAGAGTCATTGGGGACTGTTTTGGTGACCGTCCTCACTGTGCCGCGGCCCTTGTGCTTCTGTTTCTTCTTGATTGTTTTCAACGTGACGTTCTTGCCCTTTGTCCAGTCAATCGTGCAACTGTGGTGAAACATGACGATGAGGCGGTGGCAGGAGAGAGAGCAAGGTCAGTATCCAACATTTTAAATGTCATCGAAATGATATCTTGGGCTTATTTTAGGAATCTAGCTGGTGAGGTCGTTGATTTCCACTGAGTTTATGTGGAGGTGGTGTACCCACCCTGTGCAGCACATGATCTCTGGTCCATCGAAGGAGAAGGGGTCGTTCTCGTCAGGCTCTGACCTCATCTTGTAGGTTTTTGTCAACACTGTGTTTGTGAAGAAGTCGTTGGCCTCAAAGTGGAACTCTAACGTGAAGCTCTGGAGGAAGACCGAACCAGATCAGGACAGTCAGACAGCTCAGAGTTTACAGGCTGGTTTCAGACTTTTAACGAGTCGTGCTCACTCACCATGGGCTGTCCTGGATCTGAGAATTTTACTTTAATGTCTTGTAAATGTTTAAGGATGGGTTCATCGTGTTCCTGAGGAGGAGAGAGAGCACTGGATTTAGATCATGCAGTGCACAATTTAAACCAGCAGGTGGAAGCAAACCCTGAATATTTTTTTTTTTTATTCATTGCTGGGAGCAAGTGCTTATCTGTGACCCACTTCCACTTCCTCCCCCAGCACCAACCTACCTGCAGCATGTCACTGAGCAGGTCCACGTTTTTGAAAACCGTTAACCAGAACTCGGGGATGCCTTTGGGGTCTTCCTTCTCCTCGTCCTTCTTCTCTTCCTCTAGCTTGGCCTTCTCCTTCATCTCATCCTGGTTCAGGGAGACATTTTCTCTTCAAAATAACGCTTGCTCAACCATCTTTATTTTCACATAATTATACCATATGAAACAAAGAGCTTTTCACCACCTACTCCCACAAAAATAACACCCAGTGTTTGGAACCCAGCAAGGGATCTAGCTACATTTAAAGCTATAAAAAAGTACTGCAATAAATCACACTGACTTAAACCGTTCTCTTGCAACACACAGCTGTGAAAAACTGAATCCCCAGGTTCTTCTAATTGGCTGCATGCAGTGCTGCCGAATTGGGATTTTAAGCATTTTCTGTTCTGGATGCTACGATAAGCTGCATGCAGAAAACGTTAAAGGAAAAAACCAAAGTGTTCAGCCAGTCAGGCAGGAAGCATGCAGGTGTATACGTCACCTGTACCTGCTTACTTACTGTCAGCTCTTCCTCCTCATCTGCCTTCCATTCACATTCTTCATCTGTGGGCTCGTATGCTGCTTTCACTATGTCACTTCTCTGTAAAGACGACAAACAATTCAGGTTATGTTAGTTCTCTCCATGTACTGGACATTTTCTGTTAAAAGAAAACTTGTAGTAGAGAGTTAGAACATCTGTTATTATTGTGAAAGTGCTTCCTTCCATCCTCAGTTTGTTCAATGTAAACAGTCTGTTAACGTTGCAGCATTAGTGACTGCAAAAGCATCGACTGTCTGACAAAATGGTCCGGAGTCTGACTCGCTTGATGAGGAAGTCAAATGCGTCTGGTCATGTTTTCATAATGCAGTCTTCCATACTGAACACCAGCAGTACTGCTGAGTCATGCATCCAAAAGCAGCACAACAATATCATCTCTGCTTGTGTCAGCCCCACGCCACTCCACAAACTGTCAGGTTTAACATCACATGACAAGACTCATCCTTTCCTTTGTTTGGGTTCAGGTAATGATGGACCTCTGGGTTGAGACACGTTTGAAAAAAGGCAGATGATCGAGGTTTGAAAGTTTTCATGATTTCATCAAAACGTTTAAATATGACCATTGGTGTCATTTCATCCACAGATATCTCCTCTACAAACAATTAGGGGAAATCTATCCAGCAAAGAACTCTCTGGAGTCAATCGCTCATTTCACTAGAGGGCTGGATGAAATGCCGGTTTAAAGATCATGGACTCAAATCAATCTGCTTATTAACCAATTAGTTAATAAGCAAAATGTATCTGCAACAAAGTGATCTAATCATTTAACTAATGTTTAAGCAAAACTGACATTCTCTGGTTCCAACTTATCAAATGTTACCAGTAAATTAAATATTGCTGCTTTTCTTCCATGATTAAGACTCAACATGCAGACATGAACTGAACAACATTTCCTGGCTTTTTACACACAAAACAACTGACTCATTTGCAAAAACAACCCTAAAGTTAAGTGTGAACAATAATAATAAATATGTTATAGCTACTATATTAGCACTTGTGTTTACAGCCATCTACTTTATGGAGACGACCGGAACAAACTGTTTCATATGTGAGCTCTAAAAAAAACAGATCAGTCTTAAAGCCTGAGCTGCTTCAAAATGCTGGAGATTAATTCAAAGATACAGCACTGATCGAAATAAACATGGCAGCCCACTCAGGTCAACAGATAGTGAGGGAGAATGTGTCAATCGCATCTTATAGATTTGACAGTGCATGAATCAAATGCCTCGTTTTCTTGTCCAATTAATCATGACAATCAACAACCATTAAATGTTAATGAGTCATTTTATGCAAACTAAATTTTGATGAGAACAGTTGTGCACACATACTGTTCGAGTACACAAAAAACAAAGTGTAGAAAAGACGTACTTTGTCGAAGAGGGGTTGGTAGAGGGCCGCGTACTTTCTCTCCAGTTCGTGTACTTCTTCGTAGAACTTTGCCTCAATGTGGGCACATTTGACCTGCAGGTTCTTCAGGGCGTTTACACGTCTCTTTACAACCTTTGGTAGACTGTGGGAGGACAGACACAAACAGAACATGAGTACAATCCTGGAAAGCTTGAAACAAAGTATTTTTTGGTTAAAGTTCATTCTGTCCCTTCACTGCAAGTAACTACAATTATGACACTTTATGACCCAATTATGCAAAAAAAAAAAATCCAATGGTAACACATTTGAGTTAAAGTACATGCAATATCAAGTGAACACAGCTGGATTGTGACTTTTGCAGCCCTTCATACAATCTAAATACAGATTAATCATTGTATGATCATGGATTTTATTTGCTCCCATGTCTCTAAACTTAAACACAGGACAAACTGTGCAAAATGTGAGGAGCAAATGATACCAGAGAGGACCCAGCCTCAGAAGTTAATCTGCTGAGAGCTTTGGAGCAGAGCAGAGCAGCACTCTCCCCAGGGGAGCTCCAGTAAGTCATGGTGGCCTTCCAGGTACACATTAAACAAACTGAAACTATGCCAGGAACCACTTTTATTGAGACGTGCTTCATTTAACAGCAGAGTGAAGAGATGATGTCTTGCTTGTACACTGACTTATTGGTTTATGCTTGAGGAAGTCGTGGTCTGCTTCTTGGTGTGGATGATGCAGTGGGTGTCCAGATTATGAAGATTTCATTCTCTTTTAAATGACGCACTGAGGCCTCCAAACACGTCAAAGCGAATCCTTCTGTGCAGACAAGAACGCCCGCTCAGGCAACAACCATGACCTCGTATTGAATCTCATCAGTCCTGGACTACAGCAGCGTTAGAGGTCCCATAGCTCAGATCTGACTTGTAATGAATCAGCGCAACTGTGACCAGATTGTGGGTTGGCCTTCTGTCAGTTACATAATACCTGTATGTATCAGTAGAGGCTGCACAACATTGTGTCATTCAGGACAACGGTTTCCCATTAATTACCCAGAATGCGGCGGTCATCTTATTCGTCCTGCCACAGCTCCACAATGAAATGAAAACGTTTTTACGCTTCAGGCGGAATTTAAGTTTCACTTTTCAGCGCAGCAACCTTTGCGCTATGCTGAAAAAGGGAAACAACTAAAACAACTGTGGAAAGCCGGCAAAGAGACGGTTCAAATGGCTGTTATACAGTCTGTAACGCCATTTGGGCACAGTAAAATAAATCAGAACCACAACAGCTGCAGAGTCCCTCCACCAAATCAAACAGCAATTTCTCAAGCAGCTCATTAAAGAAAGAACTGACCATGAACTGGTTCATTTGTTGGGACTGTAAAAGTAGTTTAACCTGCTCGCCTTGCTTTGTTTTAGAGTTGTTTGTGTAGACACTAAAACAAAGGTTATGAAATAAACTACTCTAAACAGATTTACACTTGTTTGACTCCAACTGCTCCTAATAATAAAAATAAGTGCAGACTCATGGCTTAAGTTGTGGAATATGCTGCACATGTTTAATTTCTTCATTTTAATATGCTGTTAGAAAATAAAGCTACATGAAACGTAATTGACACATACATTTATAAATAAAACTCATATTGGCAGATACTGCTTCCAGTATTTTATATTTGAAAACATCTATAAAGTAAATTGCCACTTCATCATTCATATCTCTAACCTATGTGCATGATTAATTAATTTCCCATAGACTTTGCCTCTTAATTTTTTTTCAGAGTACACCACATTGATGCATGTAACTTTAAAATGCACACAAACAATACTCTTATTTAAAAAAAAAAAAAAAAAAAAAAACTATGAAATGCACTGCAGTGCTGTTCACGTTGCACACATATTAATGAAATCAAACGTCTTGGTGTGAGGCCTCCTTAAACCTCCACTGACTTACTCTTTAGCAATAATTCTGATAGGGTTCAAAGGACTTTGAGAGCTGCAGTCAGGCTGCGCAGACTCAGGTTTCTCTGCAGTGTGGTAAATTAAAACGCCTGCACTATCCTGGCAAGGAAATGCATGTTTGGTCCCAAGTGCTGGGACGTTGTAACTGGTGAGTTTACTGGGGACTGCCAAATGCTTGACAAGTTGATCAAAGACCTGCTTGATGGTGGTTTTGCTGAGAAGAGGAGCAGTGGGTGGCACAGCCCTGTGGCCGAGACGCACGACTGCATTAACACACCATCCCAAAGGCTACCATCAGTGACTGTACCTCTGCTTTTAGCTTCTTTTAACAGTTATCCATGAGCAGGATAAAGTCATGATGCCTATAAAAAGCTCACCCCCTCTTGGATGCTTCATGCGACTTATAAGTATATATTGCAAGACAAAACAAGAGATTGCCAACGTATTCACCCACTAAAGTAAATGTTAGTACAGGAGTAATGGGCCAAATCTGTGTGTCACCAAAATAAATGCCTTCATAGTTCTCCAAGTGTTCGAGGCATTAATTGTTACCTCTACATCAACGACTGCACCTCAGGAGGCTCATCTGATAAAGTTGTGATGTTTGCAGACCACACACAACACAATCAGTCTCATCCGGGGCGGTGATGAGTCCACATACAGAGGGGGAGGTTGAACAGATGGCCCTCTCGTGTGGTCAGAACAACCTGGAGCTGAACATGCTCAAAACTGTGGAGTTTACAGTGAACTTCAAAAGGACATTAGGCATACTGCAGGATTTACAGACTGCTCTGTGTTTTCTTTTGGATGTCGTTTTGCAGATGAACTCTTTTTGTTGTTTAGGAAGTCAAATTTTATTACAGAAGATTTGGCTCCCACTCTCCCCCAGACAGACACAATCACTTTGTGGGAGTGCGTGTGAAGGTGAGCTTTTAGTGTTTACTCAAACGACTTTAATGATCACTGTTCAGTCCCCAAAGTGAACCAGTTCACCTTCATCTCTTTGTCTTTTTAAATGATCTGCTTTACAAAATTCTCAGTTTGATTTTGAAGAACTGAACACAGCAGGTGTTTGCTTTCTATAGACCAGGGGTGTCAAACTGGTCCACAAAAGGGCCGGTGTGGCTGCAGGTTCTCTTTCCAACCAAGCAGCAGCACACCAGACTTGACTCATTTAATCAACTGATCTCAGTCTTCAAAGCGTTGATTGGTCAAACTGTGTGCTCTTGATTGGTTGGAACAAAAACCTGCAGCCACACCGGCCCTTTGTGGAACAGTTTGACACCTGTGCTATAGACTGTATAACAACTTTTTCAACCATTTTTCCAGGCGGCTTTCCACTGTCGTCTATTTTGCTCTCAGTTGTGTGCTGATATAACTCCACCAGAAAGTAAAAAGGGAACTTTTCTTTTCACTTTCTAAGAAATGCAAACATTTTTTCAATTCATTATGAAACTGACAGGCAGTCTAGGTTACTAATAGGAAACAATGGTGAAATCCCCCTCTGTAACAGACTTGAAATAAAATCCTCAGTCCTCTTTGTTCAAGACAAGACAAGAAGTGTCTCATGACCGGTCTCGAATGCAACGTTGGTACTTACACTGTTTTCAACAGTAGCACAATCAAACCTCACTGTAGACTCTGTATGGGCTCAGCCATTCAGCAGCAGATTGAATGGTGTCTGGATTCTGTGGTTTTCATCTTTTACTGGAATATTTCTGCTCAACATGAATGTGTCTGATCTTTGCTTTGAACTTGATTTGCATAAAAGCACTGCTACTCAACAAGGCAGTCACCAGTTAGAATAATTAGCATGCGAGTATGGAGGAGCAAAAACATCCACCTACCATCTGAGTGCGGATAAGTGATTACAACCTACGACTGAGCCACAACAAGACTCAACTGAGTGGTTAAAAGAAAATCCACTGTGCAAGTCACTGAGAAGGTTTCAGATTCATGACATCAAGATCGGTTGCTAATGTGTTGAATGTTAAGATGGAAAATGTCAAATACTGACCAGTAAAAAGTGTTTACCAGCTTTTTGCCAAAAGGTTTAATATCAGATGTGGTTATGAAAAGCAGATGCTAAACATCTACGTCTGTTACAGAAGGCATATGTGTTCACAGATGATGCCTCACCTCTCCATGTACCCTGACGGTGAGCCGTTCAGACCATCCAGCCTCTCCTGCAGCGCAGCCAGGATCTGTGGATTCTGCATCATCTGCACAGTCAGCTGACGAGCTGAGGACACAGACACACACATACAGACAAAAGGTGCAATATGAGAGCAGGTACCTACGCAAGTTCACAACAAGAATCGCTACAAGAGAACACTTTATTGTTCTAGTCAGTATTACATCTCTCTATCTAAGCATTATGTGTTTATTGTACGAAAGCAGGGTGAAGCAGTTTCCTGCTCAGAGGGGGCAGTCATCTCTCAATCAGCATGTTTGTTTGCTCCATGTTTCGCCTGTTGTGTTATATGAAGTAAATAAGCTTAACACTGAATGAAGTCTGGTTAATAATGTGCATACTGCCAGCACTGCATAAACAACATAAACACAATAAGAGGTGGCAGTCAGCAATAAAGGGTGCTCTCCCTTTGTGCAAGCAGACAGGTGACAGATGGTACAATGTGAATGTCCGACACATTGCTCGCACCTATCAAAGCTCAGTCAGATCTCTGGCGGCAGGTGAGAAGATTAAAGAGATTGAAAGTCACTTTTCTCTGTTGGCACATTCTTGGCATTTTGCTTGGGATGTGTTAGCAGCTAGCATGTCAAATAAATACATTTATGCTTGTCTGAATTCTCACACACTCACTCACACACACACACACACACACACACACACACACACACACACACACACACACACACACACACACACACACACAATACGCTGCTGGCTGGTTGCTTGGGTGGATACCTCAACAAGGGTTAGCCAGCACAAGAGCGGTTGCCTTTTTGAGGTGATGATAACAAGCGCCTCGCAAAACAGTGTCCACACTGACTGTTGTGCACTTTCTGTCCTTAACCCAACTATGTTTTAAAGTAAAAGCTAAGACTCTCACCTCCGATAGGCTTGAAAGGTGGCCTAGAAACTGCCCACAGCTTAAACATAATGTGATTTTTTTTAAAGACCAATAGAAACTTCAAAAACTACTCTGTCGTATGTTCAGTCACATCTGAATCAACTGCAGCAGGATTGCAGCTGAATATAACTGCTTTTCTCCAGGACAACTTGAAGGCAAAGGAGTGTTTCAGATTTTAGGTAGGATAACTTCAAGAATGATTCTGACGTACTGCTCTACAGAAGCCAGTAGCGTCTCAACTATTTGTCCCCTGCCTAGACCGCCATTAAGATCCTATTCTGCGCATTCAAGGCTTGAAGTCTATTTTCTTCAGTTCAGACACTGACATTGTTCTGTAGCTGCTCGTGGAGTTCTTCAAAGCATCTTCATTGTAAATACATGTGTAATAACGTTGAGCTGTGAGCCAACCGCCTTTACTGCTTTGATGTGTATTTCAGGTCTGACCCTGCGGTGTTTCATTCTAGTTCAGCATGCTACAAAACACTTGCTAGGTTAAGGGTTTGATACCAAAAACCCTGCCACTGTTGGTGCCAGGTTCCAGTGTGCATTTGTAGGTAGAGCATTGGCACACCGGTTTTCTAAAAACAAGGAGCAGCAGTTAATAAACTTGAGCTGTGGTGGCAGGAGACACGAACTTCCACAAATCTTATGAAATTTGTGACTCCCTCAAAGTTTGTTCCTGCTGTTTTGGCAGCAGCCTTCATGTGTGATGTCTCAGGATTTTTAACAACGGTTTGTACTGTATGTTAATGTTGGCAGGCTTGAACTGTGTATTACTCATGCATTTATAATCCCCCCTCAGCTTGCAGGCCTCGTGTACGGCTTTCCTGTGTGTGTGGTCGCTGTGACAGATCAGTCGTAGGCAGTCAGAATGAGTCTTCTTTCAAGTCTGGCTTTTAAAAAGACTATTCACATTCACTATAAATAGACAAAGCCAAACATCCATCTATATCTATTCACAGTGAGCTGGGAGTAGGCTAATATGAGGAAACTGAGTCATTTATTGAGCATCAAAGGATGCATAAACAGCATCGGGATCCAAAAATAAAAAAGGATTAGTGCCTCCCAGCTCTTAACTACAATTCAAAATCGTGCCATGCAAATAACTCAGATAGCTCAGTTTAAGCGCCAGACAGAAGGACAGAGCTCATTCTGTTACTCTGCTGCTGAAGACATTTTTATATACCTCAATGTTGAGCAAAAACCTTGATTTACAATATTTCATCACTTAAAATAAATGATTCTGCACAAATTCACACATTTTATTGATGTTAATAAGCATTTTGAGACACGGACCACCAATAACTGTGCATAGTTAGCAGTTACCTTTGCTGTTTTCGTCTTCTCCCGTCTCCTCCTCTTCCACTTCTTCCACGTCCTCCATATCTGCCGGGTCCATCTCAGCCTGGTCTTTGCTGATCGGGGAGACACAGAGGGGGGAGGAAGGCGGGAGGGAAGGTCAGCCAAAACACAGACACGTCAGACTGTTTGCACAGAATTAACTCGAACCACCAAACTACTTCTGGCATGTTTGGGGTGAAGCTGCCAGCCACTTTGGCCACAGAGCCAGCTGATTCGGTGGGCAAACAATTATTGAACTCTTTAATTCCAAAAATATAACTGATGACGGTGAAACTGAAATTAAGCTGGGAAACTTGTTTAGTCCTGAACTAGTGAAGTAAAGTAGCTGCAGCCTTGCTCAAGGGCACACTTGATGGTAAAAGGGAAGGTGGAGTTTAAGTTCAGACATATTCTCAGTGTAGCTTGAAAGGAAAACTCGAGCAGTAATCAAAACTGCAGGATTTTATTCCCATGATGCTGCTGTTAGCGCTGAAACACGACACCATCCTACTTTAAGATGCAGTGCAGGAGAGCTCAATACTGAACAGAGTCACCAGCACGTCCCATCATCCTCCTGTCAGTCTGCAGCACGAGGTGAAAATCAATGGCCAACAGTGAGTGTGTGTGCCTGTGTGTGACCGTATCCACCCCTGTGTTGTGTAACGACCACTGGAGCATCACTCCAGTTGAGGGACATTTAGGTCCATCATTCAAATGTTGTGACGGGTCCTGCGTGTGTGTGTGTCATACTGTGACGATGCAACCTGAGCCCAGGCGTGGCAGCCATGGTAAACAACAGTTTCCATCAGGGCTCGTTGACCAAAGGCTGCTGCACCGCCTTCACTTTTTCATCTTGTAGTTTGTCTAACCACGCCCAAATCAGTGATGTCACAGCAGATGTTTTGCTTGAGTGTCAGAGGCCCCTGCAGCTCACTTCAAGCACCACGAGCATCAGACCGAGAGAGGAGACAAAAGGCCGAGAGGCAGAGTGCAGCACTGGTGAAAGATGTACTTACTTGTCAATGTCTGCCATCTTAGCTGAGTCTCAAGTGATGCTAAAGAGAGAGAAGAGAAAAGAAGAGAAGGTAATTAGTTTAGAAACGACCAAACTAATTAATTCTGACTAACATTTGATTGCCACCAGATCTGGGTCAAACGGCTTTTACACATAACTCCTGAGGCTAATATTAAGCAGCTTAGAGTACTACAGGACTGATGTTCAAGTCAGAAGCACACAATGAATGATGGTTAAAAAACAGCCACAGCTTTTTGTCAGTGGTGTTATTCGAATATGAGAATTATTTAATAATTAAGGAGTTTCATTTGAGTGGACCGGTGCCTGCTGACATACAGCTGATCATGTGTTTGGTTGGCTGGCTGTTGTGTTGTTTCTCTCTGTAACATCCACACTGCGACAATTCTGCAGAATTTATGAGTGAAAACAAGTGAAAAACGATTTGGTCGCACCGCTAAGTGACACAGTTTTGACACCTGGATTGGCAGAATACAGGTTTGCTGAGATGTGATGACATCATTGACCAAGCTTACAAAATGTTCGGGTAACTGCTTCATTCAGTCCCTGTCTCCAGCTAAACCATGATGTGCTGGTGGCCAACTGACAGGTATGTTTGTTCTCTACAAGCTGCTGTATTCAAAGATGTTTGTGTAACGCCACTGTAAGTGTTCCAACCTCTCCACAGTCATTCGTCTTCTCGACCAGATTGCAGTCACATTTCAGTCTTTTCAAACTTTCATTCAGATTAATAATTAAAGATTTCTGAACGAGGACCTCCATTAGTCAGATCAAGTCACTTGTAAAAAAAAAAAAGAGTTGTTTCAGACTAAGTAGACCACAGCTGTTACTGCACCTGAAGGCATACACACCTGTATAAACTTGCACTACCTGTAAGACGCTTAAATGAAAACTGAAATAAAAAACCATGCATTTGAGTCACACACACCTTTCAACATTAAAAGCTGCTATAACAACTGACTGTACGACTTTAGCTGCCAAATGATTCCCTCACAGACTTCACTGTGTCACACTACATTCAGATACATGGTGATCCACCTGGAACGCCCCAGAACAGAACAGATAGTTTACATGATCTTTATTACATAACCCAGACTTTACATAAAGGTAAGTGAGCATTACAAGAAATACTACTCCTGCAAAACTGCAAAATACTGCTGTGTGTGCACTCCCACCATCCAAGAGGAAATGCAGAAAAATGTGAACAAACTATATGCAGCAGTCAACAACACTAGAGATGGAAGCAAAGCAGAACGTTCATTAAAAAAAAAAAAAAAAAAAACAACCAGCAGCTGAAAAAGATCAAGACTGAGAAGGTCTCCACAAACTTCTGTTGATCTGTGACTTCAGCGAGACAAACATTTCTTTAAACATTCGAGGGGGGAAAAGAGGCTACAAGAGGAGCGATAATACAGCCTGACTCAGCTCTCATGCAGGGGTCTTCTGGGGTTTATCACCAAAATATTGCCCCTGTTCTCAAAATGGGTGATGCAGTAGAAAATGATTGTTCAGCGCAATCATTTTATACTTTAAGGAAAGCCCTGTGAGACCTATAATAATCTCAATAAGCTGATCACCTGCACCGTTAAACAAAACCGTCGCCTGGTATGTCTTTATCATCATGGCCATGGAATGTTCTTGAAAGGCACTTGTTTACCTTCACATTAATCATCATACTCATAACTTTACCTCCCAGCCTGTCATCTTTTGACCAATCTTCCCGTTTCAGATCATTCAGGCCAAAAAACATATCAGTCAGGATCGACCCTAGCGGTGATGTAACCACCCACTGCCACCTCCCGGAGCCTTCCTCCGCTCAGAGAGGTGGATTACCATGGCATTCTTTTCAGAGGGACAGATAGTGGAGATCTGCACAGGCGATCGGTGCCCGTGACACAGCGAGGCGATAGATCATGACCTGGAAGTGACAAAGGTGTCACAACACACAATCGCCAAGGTGGCTGTAACTCAAACCCAAAGCCTTGTGGTGCTGGTTTATAGACGGAGGGAGAAGTGTGTTTTCCATGATGTGTAGCTCATCTGAGATGGTGGAAATATTTTAATATTGGTGTCAAACTAGAATAGACCCAAAGTCACTGGGAGTCAGTTTGTGTTCAGTTGGACTCAAATATCAGCAGCCTCCATCATCGGAAGATCAGGTGAACTACTGATCAACAAGAAAAGGTCCCAGATGTGAACAGGTCAGGCACGGCCCTCATCTTGGCATGTTCTGGATTATCCTAAGCATTGTGTTCCTTCTGCCACAACTGTCTCCACTTCCTGAGAAGGCACAGAGACCATACAAACAAACCACCCAGTCAATCAGCCAGCCCCTTCAAACTGGTTGAGCAACAGCACGGTGGACGATAAGATCACAGCCTGGAATTAGTACATGGAAAAAACAAACAAACATGTGACTGTGAGGAAGACCAAGTGGAACTGGAGTGACAAAGGAGAGTCTGACCCACTGGTATCATTCCACTAATTCTCTGTTATGTTTTTTCCTGGAATCATTCAATGAACATTAATAATTTTATCTTTGCACAGCCTCTTAATGCTAATTGAACGACCTGAATTAGCATAAGAGTAGGTGTAGCTAATATATTCTGATCAGAGACAGACAGCTGTTCACCTCTGAGCACTTTTCAGACAAATTTTAAGTTTCATAGTGTTGAAATAACTGAACAGAAAGTGAAGATAGGTCAGGTAAGCTGTGCAGTAGTAGACCAAAGGTCCAAAGAGACGTTGATATGGACGTTAACAGATTACATTTTCATTCATTTCAGGCCTTACAGTGATTATTTTTTTAAATCACACATCAGTTGTGGGAAATACTGATGATATAATTGTGACCTGACCGCCCATTTCAATCCCAGAATCACTTATCTACGTCCATGTGGTGCGTCAGTCTGACAGAAGTCACCTGCAGCTAATGTGAATGTCACTTCAACAGAGTTTAAAGGTTCATAACCCTGGTCTCTGACTGCCACCTTCCTGCTGGCTTGCCATTCTGTCAAGTCATTAATTGCGTTCACGCATCATCCCAGGGGTAAGTCAGTCCCTCAGATAGTGACACTTGAACACCAGCACAGCTCTGGGTCCCAACACCCAGAACTTCAACCCTCTGGAGCCAAACGTGATGAGAAAAATCAGCCACAGAGATGAAACTCTTTTCATCGAAGGTTATTTAAACCAAAACCAAGGAGGCCTTTCAAGTCCTTGGACTTTTTTTTTTTTTTTTTTTTTTTAAATGAGCAGGATGGATGTTGTTTCAGTGAAGCCATCATATCACCGCCATCTCTCTCTTCTATATATTAGCTGGCCTACATTCAGCTAATACAGCAAGATTATTCAACTACAGAGCTGATGTGACAGTTCAGTGAGCTCAGAGCGGAGTCACGTGGCAGATCAAATTGTTTCTTCCTCCATAAGAGGAGAACTGATGAAGAGAGCAGTCTTCTGTCGGCTCTGATTTCTGAAAGCACTTCTTTTTTTTTTTTAATATGTAAACACACTTTGAGCTTCCACTTTTTAGTTAACAGCCTACATGAACAAATACACAAGCATGGAAGAATAAAGCACATACGTCTCATATCACACTGCAATATCTAACGCAAGATGACACCCACCACCCCCAAGGCTTCTTGTATTCTCTATTATGCCAAATTATTGATGGGAAAAGTGCTGGAGAAAGCTCTTAGCAGCAGCAGCAGACATTTTTTCAAATATACTGCCGTGGAGCAAAAATTGATGACAGCGCATTTCAAGTTGGGAGTCAATACTTGTTTTGTTTTTTTCCTCCAAACAAAAAGGACAAGGCAGGTGGACAATGTGATGCAGAAACAAAGAGGAGCATTTTGAATCAGTGTAGATGATGCCTGTGAGGCGTTATGATCAGTTACGTCATGTGTCACTGTTAGGTAAGTTCCTGGAATTCACACACAAGCTTACATGTGTATGCAATAGTATGATTTCAACAGTAAAAGAGCAGCTCATGAGGGAAACCATCTGACTTTCTCCAAGTGATGACTCCTGGTGAGACATGAAATATTTGGCAGCAATACAGCTTCAACAGATCATGTTCAGCTTGGAGTGGAAGTGGCAGGCATGTGCACATCTATCACAAAAATACAATAAATGTTAAAAAGCCACTGATCAAGTCATGTTTTCTCAGATGTGTGTAGAAACATTGTGGCTAACACTGGTCGAGCACACAGACCTTTTTCCTTTCTCGGGCAGGCTGTTTCTCCTAATCCTGCCCAGTGACCACGTGTTGCATGCTCAAGTCTAGCAGCCCATCAATGACTGACAAAAAGCCCAGGGTGGGTGCCTGCCTGCTCACTCTAAAACCACATTTTCCAACTTGGTTTTGGACCGAGCGAGCCAACCAACCTGTTGAAACGTTTACCGTCCGACGTCAAAACAACTAATGTCCGCCCGCTTCCTCCACAAACAAGCACCCTGGCTAGTGAACAGGCTAACTTTAGCCGGCCTTGCCCGGTCTTGTCGCTGCACTGCCTCGGTGTGTATGGCTAGTTGAGCTAGCTTATGTGCTGCTAGCTTGATGCGCACTACTTCGGGTCTGAGCAAGTGGGAGGAACAGCTTCGACAGACACTGTGCTCTGCCTAGAAAATATGGGCCACTTGGGGAAGTGGTGCCAACGCTCCGGTACCAGGTTTTAAGCTGCTTTTTTTTTTTTGCTAAGCGACAATAACCGGCTAACAGGTTAAACCAACCGCGGCGCGCTGTATCCCTAAAGTCCAGACTCCCATCCACAGTTCCCCACCCCGGGCATCATCCTCCAAAAAAATAAGGTCAAGTCTTAAAATACAAGATACAAGACACGTGTCAACAAATGTCGAAAAACGCCGACAATTGCGGAAATTATGCGACGTATTGTCGTTTCTGTCAAGTGCAATGGTTGTCAAAACAGCACAGTGTTAACGGGCGTACACAATAATGGTTGTTTTATTTTTTTTTTTTCTAATCGCGTGTAACGTTAACACACATCATGGTGGAGCCAGTCTCAATGGCTGCTGCCGCTGTCTGACTTGACTAGCATTAGCTAAGAGGAGCCGTCCTCCTCTGCCGCTCTTTATTTAAGCAGCTCAAATGTAATTTAACTTCGGAGACGACGCAAGAGTTTGGGGCGTCGGCACCGAAGCCATTTCCGAGTCCTGTCCCTTACCTTCGCTCTCTGGCCGGAGGCTGGACTGGTGAAGCGGCTCTGCGCAGTGAAGAGGTCCCGGGGAAGAAAGAGACTCCGCTCCGATGGCGGTAAAAGGGGAGAGAGATCCCGCCGCCCGCGCTCATATACATCCGACGTCATCACGTAAACCGGCAGTCACCGAGGCAACGCTGTCTATGGGAGGGGCAGCGGGGAGGTTGCCCCTATAGGGGGGAGCAGGGGATGAGGGATCATCACCACCATCACTGCCATCACTGTAATCCTCCTCCTCATCACCTTATTCGCACTCATCACTGTAATCACCTTCCTCATTATTAACTTCACTCATCATCATCTTCCTCACCCTATCCTCCATAGTCACTGTCACCTGGATCAGCGTCATGATCATCTCCACCATCATGCAACATCCTCGTCATCCACATGCACACAAGAGCTGGCACAAGAGCTCATCCTGTCACTGTCAAAGCCATCACCCTCATATTCACTTCAGGAAAAAGCAGCATCATTTGCATTAACATCATTATTTCATCATTATGTGGTATTTCAATAATTCAGGCAATATACTCCTTTTCCCCTTTAACTATTTGAACCCTAGCATTCCCACTGTTCCCTTTAAATTAAATTTGACATTATGTAACCCATACTTCATTCTCGGTCGACACTTTTCCAGTCAGTTTGATCATTCTAGTGCTCCACTAAAACTAATGAATAACTTCGGAAATACCACACAAAGAAGTTCTTAGCCTAAGATTCACTTGCTGGAAATTTTCCATTGGTTTTTATCACATCTCATCAATCTGTAGGTGGACATCAGTGTCACATATGAAATTTAATATTCATATCCAAGATCTATTTTTGTTTAGCATCAATTAGAAAAATTTCAGACGTCATCATGGTGCATCGTCTGATTTAATATCCAGTGATTCAGCCTGATATTTATGATAATTCAGAGGTGGTGCAGATTAAATATGTAAAAAATGTTGCCTGTACCACTGAGCGTTCTCTGGGATGAGTGTCTCATTGTGCTGTCAGTGTGACAGAAGCTGCTACACCTCTTCTACTAATGACAGGTACAGGAATTATTGAAATGGCAACTGCTTTAATGCTGTACCACCTGTTGACAGCAGACCTACAGCTCACTCTCTTCTGTCATTTCTTGTGTTTTATTTTGTTTGTTAGCCAAATAACATCATAATTCAGATTTTTCTCTTTTTAAATCAGATGGATTACAAGAGTTTTATCAGTCAATTCTTGTTCATATGTCTGTCAGCAATGTCAACAATGTCAGTTCAGTGAAACAAATAACCCAATTCTGTGAAGCGACAAGTTGTCGACATCCTTCTCCTCACTCCCATGAACCTCTCTGATTTGGAGTAATTTCTTCTAGCTGGTAAAGATTAAACTCTCTATGAAATGGTTCATATTTTCAGGCATGTAGCAGCCATCATTTGGTGCCACCTGAGTTAAAATAACTTTTTTCTCACCTGTCAAAACTAAGAAAACTAAAAGGAGTTAAACCTCCAGAGTGTGAATAAACTGCTCTTAACCCCAGTGTCTATTCCTGGGGCTCCGACAGATCAAGAACAGTCTCTTGTGTTCATCATCCCACTACATGAGAGAAAACTTCTAAGTAGGTTTCCAGGAGAACACACGTATGCTGATTTGTTAATAAATAGCTCCTAACCTACATTACAGACAGAATTCTCAGTGCACAGGTGTCTCAAAACACAGATGGACTCATATAAAATCTCTTGCTCTTGACCCTGAACAAAGCCAGAGGCAAAGACTGTGAGGATTTCAGTGTGATTCATCTATCAGACAGCACCAGCCTGAGTGTTACTAACACCAGGCACGCCGCTCAGCCTCAACTCGCTCCGAGCCATATCTGGCACGAGCCCAAAGGTCAGATCTGTCATCCAACGCTTTCTCACAAGAGGAAGCCTTCCCACGTGTGCCTTCCATGTCAGAAACCCATAAGTGAATATTTCCCTGAGTCATGCCGGCCGGTAGCACAGGAATAGACAGCGTGGAGCAGATAACTGGAGGGATGATTTTCTAGCCCTGCGATCTTTCACAGTACAGTTACACCTGAGAAGCTGCAGGTAGAAGCAGAGTGTGACATTGGTCGATGGTGAGCAGTTGGGAGGTTAGTCAAGGGCACCTGGAATTGGCTGAAGAAGACAAAAATAAGCCATTTTTAAAGTCTGTTAACAGAAAGATCTTTTGAAAAGCCCTAATTAAAAAAAACTCAGTCTGTATCATTAAAACAAGTTTTGTACTGTTATAAAACTCAGTTAGTGTTCACAGCTCTTACAAAACAGTGACAATTCCACTCTGACTCAGATGGTTCATTCAAATTAAGATAAAACTCTGTGACATTTTCTCGCACAAATAATTAAGTCATCAGTTTTTCAACAGAATTTGTTATTATCACAACTAACTCAAACGTTCTGTTCATTTTTGTAATTGCCATTGCCCCATAGACCTACGTCATGACATTTTGACTTTATCACAGGGAAAGTACAGCTGTTACCAATAAAATGAAGGAAGGCTCAGAAGGGGGGGTAGGTGACATTAGACTTGACAACAGCAATTCCCACCTGCACTCATTTCTAGAGATATTTAACATTGGTTTATATAAACTGTCAATTTATGGTAGCACTTGTTGGAAATACCTGAAAATAAAAGATCACAATAAGCAGTGATAGCCATAAAACACCACTCAAACAGTGTCAACAGAAAAGATGTCACAGTAACACCCACATAGTTTTACAAAGAGGCGATGAACAGCAGTGAGCAGATGTCAGCAAATATATGAGTACTCCAGATGAGCTCATCCCACGTCTCCAATGTAACAAGCAGGAAACAAACACTGAAAACAGGCTGACAATAGAAAGTGTATTTCAACCTCACATCTCTACATCCTCCTTCTCACATCTTGTACAAACTTCCTTTTAACTCACATTTTTAGCAGGTACATTAATCCCAGACAATCATTTCTTTATAACACAGTGACTCATTGTCAATGACATCAAGTGTTATGACTAAAACATTAGCTAACACTTCAATTACTGTCAGTATTAAATGAGACCTGTACCTTATATGCCATGTTTTACTCTAAACACTAACATATCAGTTGTGGAATATGGCCTGACATGTAAAAAAAAAAAAAAAAAAAAAAAAGCTAAATACTTACTTCATGTAGTATCTTCTTTGCACTTTCTTTTCACACCAGCGATCATTCAGTGGGAACAGATGTCAGTTCATTTTTCAAGGAGTGGACTTCACATTTTGGGCTTAAATGTTTCAAATAACAGGGAAGCTCCTTCTCTAAACAAAAACCTCACCACTGAGTTTGCACTTATGGAGGCTGTCTGGGCTGTCAGCAGGATATCTGATGAACCGCCCGCCTGCTAAAACCCACTGCATGCCAGCCTCAAAATGTCAAGGTAGGTTTGTGTCTGCAGCCATGACACTACCAACAACTTCCCCACCACTGCTGTAGGTTTCAATTCCCCGAGCTGGATGAGAAACTCCCTCCTCGGGCTAAAAAGATGCTGTCAGGGAGCAGGGTATTTAACCCTGAGTGATACAGGTGATAATGGCCGTCTTGGAGTAGACTGCGGTTTTACTGGGAAAGCTTGGTTGGACAGATATTGATTCTTCCCTGACCACAGTAATAGAAAGTTACTCTAGGAAGTCTACAGGGAAACTTTGGTATTTTGTATTATATTTCTATTTTTACTCCAGCCCTGACAACAGGAGATTGTGAGAACCTACAAATGTATTTCTATTAGACAAATGTGCATAAAACAAAGTATAGCTGACTTCTGGTGTTCGATTTAATCCAATATTAACATGAAATGGTCAGATATAGAGAATGGATTCCAAATTCTAAAATTATCCACAGCATCTGGTGGTAAGTGATAATAGAGAAGATTTGTACTAAATACTACCCTTATGACAAATGACAAGGTGCAGTGGGAAGTTTTGGTCCACATCAGGACTATTCAAGTGTGAGTTTCAGTATATTCAAGTTCCAGTTTTGGATTTAACATTAACATTAGCAGAACTTGAGTGTGACATGTGAAATGCTAATTGCACAATTGCTGCTCTGTCTACACACTGTCACTACCTCTTTTCATGTTCTTTTTCTTTTTAGAAGGCTGCTTTTTAGTGACATTTGGCTTTTGTAGAAAGTTAAAATTACACAGAATAAATTTGTTCAGGATCTTAGTCGATTAGAAGTGATTAAAGGCCTGAGAATTATTTTCTGTGAAGACATGATACTGGACAGTCCTTCTAGCTAATTAGCTAATAGTTTACAGCATTGTGTAGTATTATTAGCTACAGATAGAAATGTTATCTGGAGTTCAGAATCATGAGAGACAAATGTGTTTAATATGGACAACTACTCAATTGACACTTGCTAATCCAAATTCAACCTTTCAGAGTACACGATTCACAATGAAATTTTGTTAGCAGACATCAAATCAATCACACGACTACACCACTGATAATGAGCAACAACAACCCTAGTCAAAAACATAGAAAAAAACATTGTCCTGTTGATAAAACATGAACATGAAACCTAAACATGCTCACACTGACGATGCTACCATGCTAATGTTTAGCATGTATAAAGTTTACTGGGCCTGGAAACCAGAAAAATTTGCAGCTCACATTTTCTTGGCTCTGACAGATGCATTTGAGAGTCTGTACAGTTGAGACATTTTTGTAAAACAGCCAAGATGGCTACCGCTCATCTGCTATTGTGTCAATATTAACCAAACTAACAAACAAATGAAATTCCGACCGGCCTTCAATAAAAGCTTCATATGGACGTTCATATGTAGCCATCATAGGAAACCATGAATGTCTGAACCAAATGAAAAAAGCTGTTAAATCCAGCTGCTATGCTGTTTGTTGGGCATCATGTCATGCAATATAAGTAAATGTCATGAGCGAACTCAGTGCAATATGAGTAGAATATCTGCAAAAGAGAACAGAGTCTACAGACTGACGTACCAACCCAGAGTCCATAGTAGCCAAGCAACATCTTTGCTTGTGTGGGCCTGTATGTGTGACAGGAGCCATGCTGGGAAGCAAAGCAGTCAGTTAGCTGACAAAAGAGCAAGTGAGGCGTATTAAGACAGCAGTTGTTTTTCAAGTAATTGGGAAATAAATTAGAATTTGCTAAGTGGACTGGACTTGGAAACACACCCTTGCTCATATTAATTAGATGGGGCTCTAAATGTTATCTGAAATGTCACAGCCCTCCTGAGCATAGTATTTCAGTCGGGTCGTCTCATTCTAGGATCCACTATCACATTGTTCATGGCGATTGACAAGAGCTATCAAGTTTTAAGTGTATAAATAGTTCCGCTTTGTTTGCACACAGTGACAGTGACCTGACTGTGAGAGGAGGGGAAATGCACACCAGATACTTACTGCAAATGCATTCAAGTTGAAAATTAAAGTTTCACCATCCCTCTGCATTATTAACAGATGAAGGACACTCTCCGACTGAGGGGAGACACGCCTGCGAGCTTCTGCAGCCAATTAAGCATTCAAATAAAGAATAACGTGTTTGCATGACGTTATTCCTCTCCAGTCAGCAGGATATGATTACTCCCAGCAGGAAGGAAGAGTTTCAGGTGGAACATCGCTGAAATTGTAGCCGTTTTTTGTTCATTTAATTCTGACAGAGAGAGCAGATTTAGTTTAAAAAGTCAAGCCTGTGATGTGCACTTTGACTCCTCTGTGAACTTTGCCCCCCGCGATTGAATCAGCAGCTCCTGGATCCAGTGGAAAGCGGTGACCCAGAAAAAAGAGCGACACTTTTGTTATCGGATGAGGTCTCCACACTGAATGGGGGCCATCTGACGTAGCAGCCCACACTGCAAAGTGCTTTTTTTTTTATGTTTGAAGATATTTTCCCTGCACTCACATCTCAACTTCAAAGTAACTTGTAGTGCATTCATATCACTTCTTTAAGTTCATTCATTTCAAACAAGAGAATCCATTTTGCTCCAGCTACATTAGAAAGCCTTAAAAGCAATTCATGTAGCTCCACTGTGCTCCTTCCATGCATACATGAACTAAACTGAAAGTTGTTTTATAAAATCTGTTAGACGTTTTTGTGTCAAACACCAAAGATTTATGAAATGAACTTGTGTTACAAATTCATATAAATATTCTGTCATGAAATTTACATGCAAACATTAGACAGTTTATTTAATTAGACCTTCAGTGAATCTGTCGCTGCACTTATAAACAAACAGCATGGCTGAGTGGGTACTTGATATGCATTTACTGAAGATAAAAAGTGAATGAAAATGCAATCCACTCACTTCACTTCAGTGTTGTTTTGCTTATAGAGGAACTGTGAGTGAGTAAACTACAATAAGAATTCAAACCAATGAATAGGATGAAGATGGGTTCGACATTAGCATATTTTGATGAATTGGGATAGAACAATTGGTGGAAGTGTTCTAATTGCACCTGCTGAAATTGAGCATGAGTGAAATGGAAGAAGTATATTTAGATGTTTGGCAAAAGCCATGAAAAACTGTCACCGCTACAATGCATGATCGGTTGTACAGGATAAAAGACACCTTTTTTATGTGCACTTGTCATGCTAAAATGATGGATATTGGGTTTAACATCATGAGTTGTCATAGTGCAGCCCTGCTTCATGCTCTGTGTACAGATGGTTGACAAACCAAAACAGAAGCCAACATAAGTGTTTTAGTGACGCTGGGATCAGACCACATTATGTTTTTTGGCTTTTTTAGATGGTCAATGTGTCAGATTAGACAATCACTGAATCATAAATTCTTGCAGTGACTTGGCAAGAGTTGGGGTCTACGACAGATGGCAGGGACTAGATGTAGTGCTCTTGACCAGGAGTTATAGGATCAAGCAGCTTTATTCTTTCATGAACAGTTGTGTGGAAGAGTGTTCTGTGCTCCTCTCTCTGCATCACAGAACATATCCTAGAAGACGTCAGGCTATTGGAAAGAGATAGCCTTGACCGTGGGGACATTGTGAAGCACTTCAGATGCTGCTTTGTCTTCCATTATGACAAGATAAGTATGTGTCACATCCAACACTCACACCTAAATGTTATTGTAAGCCTAGTTTCACATGGGAAATCTTCTACAATTTTATACTTTACATACTGCAGGCCAGCAAAACAACATCTTCAATGCTCCTATATGTTGCCTCTCCTAGGAACTCTACTGGAGGGATGAACATCATCAACAACATTCCATCATTAGGTATTTCCTCTTTTGGTGTTCTGTTGACGGCAGTAAAGAGCACTGGGAAGACCACTGCATATGATTGACATCATTTTATACTCATCAAACCATTTAGTGAGCTCTAGGTGCCCTGTACGGAAGCATCAGCATCTTCTAATCTATCACTCATCTGTATCTGTTGATGTGGTTCTGACAGCCTTAACCGCTAACTTCACTATGGAAGCGGTAAACCAGAAGTTAATCTCTGTTTAGCATTAAAATTGTACAAAAATAGTATTCCAGCATGTGAAGGAAGTCTTGCTGTAATCGGTTGGATCATAGGTACAGCAAAATATATACATATGTGGGTTGGGTGACATCATTATCAGAGCCAGAATTTGCTATTGTGTCAAAACTGCAGCCTAATAATAACACCTCAGACTAAACAATGGTCTTGAAAACTAACTGTGGAGCCTCCATTAGGAGAAGAAATGCCATGTACTTCTCAAGGGCACCTGGCAGAACGGCTCACGAATGCATCCCGTGGCCATCAAACTGCAAATTGCCACACAGAGGCTCCCGTACACGCAGCGAGGTTCCCTAATGGGCTGTTTAATGAGACCATCAAATGCTAATGGGACCTGAGTTGTGACTCTTGAGTGCCCAGGCAAGGCATTCGGCTTTAGAGCGTGTGGGCGTGAATATTCCACCTAGGCAATTTTCCATTCAAGAGTAGACATAACAATTGTCTCCAGAGTGATCACTGTGGGAAGCACAGAGTGATGTTACTGCACACTGACCAGCACTGTGTCACACTTAGCATAACTGAAGACTCACAGTCCTCACAGGCTCATCGATAGTTGGAATGTGTCATGTACTAAATAAGCTGTATCTTGTGTGTGTGTGCTTCAGAGACACATTTCAGACCACTTAATTGGATGCTATTGGAGACAAAAGTTGATATTTGGGTGAGTGGTTAAGGCTAGGGTAAGTGTTATCGCTAGTAAGTAGTTGTTAGGGTTAGGGTTAGGGTAAGTTTATATAATGTCCCCAAAAGTATCCTAAGTAAACTCATGTGTGTGTGTGTGTGTGTGTTGTTTCTCATTTGTAATATTTAGCAGTGCTAATTCTTGTCGCAGTAATCCACCATCTGCTCACAATCTGCTCACAGACTCAGCCTTCTGATCTCTCTTACCTGGGAAAATATCCCTCCTTCATGGAGGAGGAATGATCTCTATGAAGCCCACATCATCAACAGTCAGAGAAAACTTGCTCTCATACCAAATGACATTAATGACATTAAACATTAGTGACTAAATAAGTAAAAATCAAAAAAAAGTTAAAGGTAAAAAGTAAAGTAAAAAGTTAAAATCAATTAAAAAATAAGCATTCTTGCGTATTTTGCACAGATTCAGACAGAAAACAGCCTGATGTTAAAGAAATGCAAGCACCCATGGATGTTTTACTGGGACCCTGCGCGTTGGCACACCAGCTGCAGTGGACTGGCCTCATTTTTCACGTCGGCCATGCATGCAGCTCTGTGAGGCTGTACTTACACAGAGTAGAGCGTTGAGCTGTTAATATACTCACAATGAAAATGTTAACATGTTGATGTTTGGGAGGTGTCATGTTTCCCATGTTCACTGTCTGAGGCTGCATTCAGACAGGATCACGTGCTGCGACATAAACGCATCCATGCAGCAGTGGTGGAGATATTTGAGTTCAGACCAAAGTGGTGGACCAACCAACATTGCTATCCCAAGAGGCTAAAGGTTAAGGGCTAGTTAAAGGCTAGCATGGCTAAATACCCTGCTAATCTGCTTCTCTGGGGGTTTGTGGATTTGATCAGATTTGATATGGTTGGCAGCATACAAGGAGTTCAAAAACACAAATACAGAAATCTTTCATGTGAAATCACCAAAAACTGTTTTTTAGTTTCCGGGACCTTCAAGGTCAAAGGTCATAGCTATAGATTACATACTGACCAGTGAGTCTGAGGTCAAAATTCTCAGTTTCAGTGGTTTTTGCTCTTTGGCTCTGCAGGATGGAAATAATAACACTGTCATCAACTGCAAAGATGTGACTCGACATCTTCTTAGCAGCTGTAAGGAGAGATGGCCGACTGAGATGCCAAATTTAAATATTAATGACACCTACTTGCCATCTTCAGCCCTCTTCTTTTTTTGCCTCCTCTTCTCTCCACCCAGACAAAAAATAATAGATTATTATAAGTATGATGGCAAACCTCTGATGGCTGAGTGAACACAGCAGGAGGTGACAAGGAGGGAGGCTAATGTCATGTCTCAGTGTCTCAGTTTTACCACTAATATTAGCCGCAGGGCTGATGTTAGCTCAGCAGCATCCCAGTAGTGACAAATAACCTCCAGGAAATCTGACAAAGAGAACATCCTGTGTAATATCTGGAGAATTTCTGGAGAGTAATTATATTTAAACTACATGATGAAAGAACATGGAGCACCTCATGGCCTCAAATGTGAAAGCTTCTGGGTCAGACTGAGCTATTATCCGATTAAAGCTGCAATACGTTTTGTTTTGTTTTTTCTTGTTAAAAATAAATGTAATTTTACATTTTATCAATGTGTTTATCTTTAAAGTCTACAGTAATGTGCTGGTTGTTATGTGGCAAGCGTACATAGCATGTTCACAGCAAAATAATAAGGAAGAACAAGGCACTGAAGCGACACAACGCTAACTTGTATGCTACTTAGTAGGTTTGCATTGCTAAATTTTCCTAGGAAAATTGCACAAATACACTTAATTATCACAAATCAGTGTCAAATACATGGATACCAGAAGAGCAACTGGTGTGTCTGTTCACAGCCAAAAGAGCTGCTGAGGAGGTCATTGTCTTGTCCTGTGAATGCATTTATGATTATCTCAGATTTACCATCTGGGTCCAACGCCTATGTTAGTGGGCTTCTGGTGTAGCCAGCAGATATCAAAACTGATACCAGTGCTAAGACTTAATCTGTCGTCGGATTGGCAACTACTCAACTTTTTACCACTTCTACTTCTACCACTTCTTCTCAAAGTTGACATATTCATAATGTAATTTTAACTAGTTAAAATTCTAGTTAATGACATCTACAGTACAACTCTGGTCAAAACTGTTCAAGTCAATTCAATATCTACAGTTGTTCTTACATTACAGATATGATAAATGGAATTCTAGATATCTAAATTTAATTCAGTCAAAATTAAATGATTGATGTTGGTGTTGGCTTGGAACTGAAACAAGTAAAAAGAGAATGTTAGAATATTTAGAATTGCATTTCTAGGTATCTGAATTGTAATTATGATATTTATACTAACAATTATGTCACTGTCTTCAGTGCGGTACATATCCAGAATGAATATGTTAATTAGGGCTACAGATCCAAAATATGCCAAATAGCGCAACAAATCCATCCAACCAACCAGGACTGTGAAGATGCAATCAGACCAAAATTCACTTCTCATTCATTTTGCAAATTAACTCTTTCATTCTAATGTATCTAATGTAATGTAGTTATTCAATTTAATTGAACATTCACAAACAAAACCTTAAACCTTAGTGTCCACCTGTTTTGTCTGGGAGTGACCTCTCATTCAGGAAGTCCTGTCCTCTTAGCATGGCTAACATGCTGCATCCTGCAAATTCTGTCAGGTGGATTTCAGTCTGACTGCAACAGAATATTAGAATAGAATAGAATGACTTATTTCCAGAGTTTGTCCTTCAAGACAACATTTGTCCTCTCTCACATCCTGACAGCTTGTGCTCAGCCCGCGCTACTGCAGCAACAATCAGCAGAGTCTGGACGATGAGTTTTACCTTTTCACTGACGGCTCTGCTCTCCTGCAAATGGCTCTGCTGACAAGACTGTGATGGGTGTAATCCACCGGGCTCCTGACAGACTGGATCCCGGCCCGCACTATCTATCTGCCACCACAGAGCATTGTGGGAATTTCACTTTGATCTGCCAGATGGGATTTTTGTCACAAAGCGCCACTGTAAAACTTGTGACAGTGACTTGTGGCAGCAGAGGAGCTCAATCACTGCATATTTGATTTTCTGTCTCGGCCTCTGCTTGTCCCAGTGTGATGTACCGCTCATTCTTTTTTTTTTTCCAAGAAAGGACGAGTGGGTGACATCAATCAGTTGGCAACAGGAGGTTAAATTATGACGATACATCATAATTGTGCATTATCACAAACATCACGGCTGAAGCTTCGCACACATACACACTCACGGTGGCTGAATCACAATGGTTGGTCGTGACATCTGGGTATCCTGTGAGCAGATGCACAGTAAATGGGAGGAAAAATAGACAAAGCTTGGCAGGGGTGAGAGAGAGAGAAGGAAGGAGAGGCAACTGGCAGGCGCCTGACATCCCCAGCTTACACAAGAGGCTTGATAAATACTTAACTAGCCTGTAGCACATGGCATAAACCCCTGTTGTGTAACAAGCAATGAATAAGGCTCGGGAAGCTGACAGTAAGGTGCAGGTCAGAGGTGACAGATTGGGGGTGGGGGTGGTAATTGTATCTGGGGGGCAACAGCAAACGTGTGGCACCCTCCACCCTCTTCTACTCCTCCCCTCCGCCTCCCTCTCTCTCTGTCTGTGTGCAGCTTCCAGCTGTGATCTTCTGGATAGTATTCTGATGTTGCGTCACAGCCTCATGTTTGTCCTGGATGATGTGGCACTCGCATGCAGACACATCATGGCTGTTGCATAAAAACCTCTTTAAATAAAATTCAAAGACCAGTGATGAATTTATGATAAAGCTGTTAGCATAGAAGAACTATACATGTAAATTGTAACTGAACTGATTGGAGACAGGAGAGTGTCACAAAGTGCATGATAATCTAAAATGATACTGAAATAATTTTTTTTCACAAACTGACAAGTAAGAAGAGATTGAGTTTGGTAGGGCAGTGAAAAAAGTCAGCCCCAGATTTCATTTTTTTTCAGCTTCCTCCAGTCATTTTGCCTCTGTCATTCTGTCCATAGTGAGCACGATTACATTGTCTGCTTGCCCAGCACAACACCAGCTCCACTCCCTGACAGCATTTGCCAGCACCCCTATGTTGAATACTTCCTCCTTTGAGTGGTCCAAAACGCCTGTGGTACAAACATTGCATTCACCCTGTGCTCTGAGCTAACAGTTCAGGTAGCCCAGCTAACAAACTGAGCTATCATTAGCTAACAGCAGCTACAGTTGGCAGCAGTGTACTTTACTGGTCATCAGGAAACTCTGTAAATCACAGAGAGTTGATGTGGAGCTGCTGGAGAACATCAGAGGGAAAACCAGAAAACATATTGCATAAAATATGATCCAGTTTCACCAAAATCAATGAAATAGTTGGTGGTTTGTGACTTAGTGCCGTGAAGCAGTGTTGTAGTTCTCAAGATTGGTCTTGGATCAAGACCACTTTTTAAAGGCCTCTTTTTACTTGGTCTCTGACAAAGAAGAGTTCAAGATGGGCCAAGACCACAACTTCGGGTATGTCACCTAATTGCTTGTGCATTGTCTGATTTATTTGTTACCTGTCTGAGAGCAGGCATCAGTTAAATCTTCTGGAATAAAATTAGGTTTCCTAAATCACAAAGAGTTTGTCTGCAAAACAGTGGCCAGAAGAACACACAGCAGTTTGTAAATACTGCAAGGTAACACTTAATGAGTTGACTCGATGTAGCAACCACAATTCATCCAAAGAGTTTTAGTGAATATCAGGTACCTTAGTAGGCTATATATCTATGTCTGGTTTTGGTCTTGACTTGGTCTCAACCCCTCAAAGTCTTGGTCTTGTTTCAGTCTCGATACACTCTGGTCTTGGTCATGACTTGGTCTCGGTTCAGTTGGCTTTGTCTACAACACTGCTGTAAAGCATTATGTACTAGCACCAATCCAATTCATAGTGCAAGAAGAGTCGTATGAATGACAGTAAGTGTAACATCAAAATTATTTAATATATCTTAGTTTATGGTAGAAAAGTTACACAATGTTGCTTTATATGAAGATAAGTAATCATTATTTCTTGATGCCAATATGTATCCAGTGATATGTAGGCATAACACAGGGCACAAGTTTGCAGCTACTTGTTACAACCATCACAATCACAAAATGTATCAAGCATCACCAGGAAGCATTAAAGACTACACTGAATAAAATGTCCCAAACAATCAACTCCAGTATGACTGACCACCTTTAAAGTATATTAATGTAAAATGCTGGGGGACAAATTGATAATTCTGATATCTAATATTTAGATTCTAATTTTAGGCTCTGAAATGGATATAACTCCACAGGACACTGTGAGGGAACCCTGCTACAGACTGACAGTTTTGGCTACATTAGCAAAGCTTTGAGGGGATGAACTCACAGACTCCAGCTGACTTAATGAGAAGGAGAAACAGACTTATGTTTCTCATGAAGCAATCACAGGCTGGGAAAAAAACGAGTGTTCAGTCCTTCATTGTCATCACTAAAAAATCATGGCATTTTCATTAAAAGCTTCTCCCTCTCTCTCTCTCTCTCTCTCTCTCTCTCTCTCTCTCTGCAGGCAGGTTTGACAGTGCTTAAAAATAGCATGACAGTGAAATGAAAAAGCCTCTCTTCCAGAGCTCCGGTTTGTGCCATCAAGCTGCTCTGTAATCCTATTCACCACTGTCACTACAATGTGTCGCCGCACTCGCTGGGCAGTGGAATAACAGGCCCGCTCGCCTTTTACCCAGCATCGCTCCTGTAAGCTTGTTCCGCTGACAGTAATCTGTGACACATGCTGACCAGGATCACTCTGAAAATATTAAAAACGCCTTTTTAGAAAGTTGCTATTTGAAATGTCAAGAGATGATTGAAATCTTTGTGTATGCAGTTGTTTAATGTTCACTTTCATTTACTGGTGTCACAAATCAGAGTTGGGATATTTCCAGCTGCAGTGTGAACACAGGCTTCAGGACATCAAGAGCAGAACACCATGAAAACATTATACGACTACTTTAGGTCCCTAAAATGACAAGGGAAATGAAAATCAATTTAATTAAATGTGATGCACAAAATGTATCAGGAGATACAACAGGACTGTTGAGTCACAAATATTCAGAGAGGATTAAAAAAGCTCTGGAGTTTCAGTCTCCAGACGATTGTCACACCCTCCAGCCCTCATGCAGCAGTGTAAATAAAGAACAAGAGTAAAATAAAGCCAGGAATAATTTGTTGACGACACGTTGCACAAACTCCTTTTAACGCAGAACTGCTTTGAAGAACAGAAATATTTCAGCTCCTGTAAAAACCGTGAAGTATCTGCCTCTGACTTCCTCCAAAAACAGAGTTTCAGTGAAGCCTCCTCGAAGCCGGAAGTCATTTTTTGAATTTACCTCCATGCATTATTCATGGCCTGGCTGCTGCCGTTGGCCTGCTCCTGTGCCATGGCCTATTTACAGAGCCACTCGTGAATCCATTAGCTGTGAACAGTAGAGTGCCAAGGCTCATCTATAAGCAGCTTCACAGGCACATGAATCCATTCATAACCTCTTAGAATACAACAACAGCAGCTGGGCTTTTTTAACCTGGCTGTGGCTAATTCATGGATCATTCTGTCGCTAAAGATATGAGCAAACCCAAAAGCAAAACAACCCAAAGATAAGAAATTATGAAAATTACAGGCTACATGTTATTGACTTTTAGCCATGCTAGCACAAACAAGTCCAAATATTGGTGATCCGCTGACTTTTTTTTCTAATATCTTTTCTTCTATGGTCAATATTTTTATAGGACACCTGTAAAACTAATGGCATTTCCATTAGCCTCAACTGTACTTTATGTACGTGCTAATTAGGTCTTAACTTAGCATGTTAGCATGCCCACCAACGTAAAATCTAGAACAGGTTAAACATTATACTGTAGTTGCTTAAAATTAGCAACATTTTACCTGTTAAATGTTTTAGGTATATCATTGGAACAATGTTAGCATGTTAGCATTTAGCACAGCTGTGCCTAATGCTGCTATAATACAGAACAGCTGTCTGTCAAGATTCTCCATTCTGTCAATAGAATGGAGAATCATTATTTCAAGATGGTTACCCAATGCTAACCTACTAATCACGTCATTTAATTGGCCTGAATTAGCTCCTTCCTGGTCTTAAAGCTCCTTTTAAATGAGCTGAATTGTTTTCATTAGGTTAATAATGAATTCTTTGTGGACTGATATGAATGCCATTTCCAGCTCATAAAATTGGGACACTTAGCTACACTTTGCTTCACAAAGCAGCTAGCATGGCTGTAGACTCTTGTTATATTTGTATACCAAGCTTTTGACCCTTCCCCTTACAGGACAAATACAACTTACTGAAATGAAGTGCAACACTGCAACATCAAATGTCAACATGTGAGCAGTTGTCCTGCTGGCTGGGCCTCTGAGGAGACGAGAGACAACTGGCTTCTAAATCCTCAGGTTCAATGAAAAGCGCAACATCGGCTGGTTTGTGTGAGATCATTGTCAGCGTCCGTTTGCCGGCATGTGGTCGGCTGGCTGCAGCCTTCACAGTGCTCTCACACTACGGGTCTCTGCTGAACGCTGCAAACCTGCACACTGCTGGATGGTTTATCAAACAGGGTGAAGTAAAACTGAACAAAGTATGCTGCAAACAACAAAGCTACATAACAAAGGCAGTGATGCAGATGTCAGGCCAGGGTCAAAGTGGGAAAAATGAGTCACTGTTTTCACACAGATGGCACAGCTGCCCACCAAGGCCTTTTATTTTTTGAAAAACGTCACTTCATCACTGTTCAAGAAGAGGCTAATGGTGTCCTCCAGTATATTATGGTTTTAATGAATCAGCATTTGCAATGACTGACATGTGGACTCCATGTAAAACAACACATTGAGAGCTAAATGTTTAGATGGACAAAAGTTGTTTGTTTGTGATGCTGAGCAGTCATGGTGAGGTACATGTAAAATGATAGTGGTATGGTTTTGCCTGAATGCTAACATATTCAAAATGATAATATAATCATGTGTAGCAGGTAAATTTTCAGTAGTGGAGGAAGGAATCGTAAAAAAATGTTACAAGTAAAAATTCAAGTAAAGTAAAAGTTTATAAATATAATGAGGAAAATGTGCTTAAAGTTTTAAAAGTAAAAACACTTAAAGCTCAGTGTGTCAGATTCAGCAGACTCTATTTAAAGTTTCCATTAGTGTATTATAACCACAAAACTGTTGTTATCTTAGAATGAGCTTTTTACATGAGCTTTTTACATGTCACAGGTCCTCTTCCATGGAGTCCGCCATGTTGAACTGCCATGTTTTTACAGTACCCCAGAAAGGGCAAATTGAATGCTGGCTCTAGGGTTGCTGTGTTGGCACCTTGCATGGCAACCAATGCCAACAGTGTGTGAATGATATATGTAATGTAAAGCGTTTTGCCATCTACGTAGGGTATTCCACCCATTTCATGGCTAACTCAGTTCTGTTGTTGGGCTAGGAAGGAGCGGGTGAAGCGAGGCAGTTGCACTCTGCAACTGCACCACCAGATGCTACTAAATCCTACACACTTGTCAATCAACTCGTAATTTCTGTGACTGTTTTATTATATTGTGTCTTACCTCATCAGAACATAATTACTCATGCATTAATGTGAAATCAGGATTTCACTGCTGTAGTTTTTCACTGTGGATTCATCTGCTGATTATTTTCTCCATTAATCCATTGATTGTTTTGTAACATTGGTCATGTGGTGACTCTGCCTCCTTAAAGGAAAAAACACGCACTACAACACGACTTCAAAATTGATATTTTAGCACAGAGAAGTCGTCATCACTTCTTATTCTGGTTCTGTCCTCACACCTTGGTTGCACATTTTAACAATACAACCATTAAATCAGCGTAATAGAAGCGCTGTTTATCTCTGGAACTCTTTCAGCTGTGAACCCACGTATTCATCTGCTACAGAGAGATTTTTAGCTGTGCACACATCACCCACCACCTTAAAAATAGTCTCTGCTATTCCAAAACTACATGTCATTTTTGTATGTCTTCCTCCTCAAGCTTCTGCTACCTTTTTTTCACTTTCAAGATAAATGCTAGTCACCCAGCAGCATATATTCAACCCAGTGTACGCTGTATTGGGTGAACTAGTAGAGCCAGAGTCATGGATGGCTTTGAGGTTTGTGCTCCCTCTCAGGGAAGTTGACCTTTCCTTTAATCAGTTCTTTCTTGAGACACCAATGTATTGTGTTTTAATGCAACATGGAATCTCAATCTATCAACACATTTTTCTATACAGTCTGCACCATCTGCTGTCCAAGAAATTCAATCAAAATAATCTCCTGCCTTTCTTTTAATCCTGACATTTGTACTGCAGTATCTAGCCCCTGTACTCCACATGACCACAGCAGCATCTGGAGCTTTGGTAATGAAAAGCTTCCCCAGTCCAAAAGCTCTCAGCGGCGTCCTCTCTTAACCTTTCCTCCCACATGGACTTCCTCCACTCTCACTGAGTCATCCGGCCATTGATTGTTACAGCTTACAGCGTTCCACCGACAATGACAGACATTTCTACATCTTACACCACATCTGTTCATCAGTCTGTAACATAAGACAGGTTGTTCAGTCCTCGCCCAATCTCTTTTTGTCCCTTACAACAACAGACCCTGCCTTTACATGACGAAAAAGGAAAGAATGATGCTGTCAGAGATGCATTGGCTTCTTTGTGGTCTTAGGTAACTAAGTATAGCTCCTTTTAACAAGTTGAATTGTTGTCATTAGTGTTCATATTAAATTCTATGTTGACCGACTTAATTCCACCAGACATTGCTGCTATTTACTCATGGTAGAAGCAAGCCATTGAAAGTCTGGGAGGCAAAACACTCCGCTTCTGAAACACTCCTGGAGAAGGGACCAAAGCGTCACAGTGTCACAGAGCCGTGCCTGGTGGAATTTAGGGGTTTAATGCTGTTTTCAGCTCCTAAATATAGCAGCATGCTATTACATAAAATGAAAATAACTGAAGGGTACACTTTGTTAGAATATGGCCTAACAAGCAGTGGCGTAACCCTTTAAACATGCATATTTTTATGGCCGCAGGTTGCAAATATTAATATTTATTGATATCATTTTATATAAAAAATATCAGTTCTTCATTTGGCACTGAACAAATAATTCCATTCTTAATAATGTATAGTTCATAACTGCAAAGAAATGTGAGTCCCTACATTGAAGATTCTCAGGCAGGCCCTGAAAAAAAAGCTTCATCACTGTTGTCTGCTGACATCATTGACTGTAAAGATGATTCTGTCTGTTTGAGAGTTCAATGTCACTCGTGTCGTCGTCGTTCTTTCTCGCTTTCATTCATGGACTGTTTTTAGAAGGTCTTTATTTCTCACCTGCACAGATCCCACGTCTCGTCTTTCTTACTTTTCATCCTTTGTGCAAAAGATATCACCTGCTGGAGAGAGTCAGATAACAAAAATCTTTCAACCCACTTCTAACAGTTACACACATTTTCATCAAAGGAAGGTTAAACGAACAATTTTTCTCTTTCGCAGCAGTGTCGTGCTTCTGAAGCAGCTGCTGTCTGACTCCAAGCTCACAGTGCCTTGGTAACGGATGCCTGAACAGCAGATACCAGTGGAGATATTTTCTCTTGGACTTGATGATATGAAGTCCACATGCTTAAACTCCACACCCATCAGTTGAGATAATAGTGACGATTTCAGAGGCACACAGCTGCAGTGGTTTGTTGTTGACTGGTACAGACGGCGGACGACACCTCAGTACAGAGCTGAGAATCACACCATTTCCTGCTTTCACAGGTCGTCAGCTTGGTCAGGAACACACAGGTGGACATGATGACATAACTCTCTAGTAGACACAGAGGAACCTGGGAAATAAAAATGTGCATGTGTGTAAATATATGATGTATTTCATTCTAAAATAAGCCAAAAACAAAGGTTTTAGAGGGAGTTACGTAGTGTAACTAGAGCAGTTCATCTCTCTGCTCAGTGCCTCTGTGGTTTCTTGGCAACTTAAACCTGCAGTGCAGGACTTTTTACATACAAATGAACATCCGTCACCTTTAAGCCTTTGCCAAACGAGTTCACACAATGCTGATTAAGCATATCACCACTGGGTTTAGTTCTCTGGAGTTTTTAAATCTGGTGTCTGTGGCAACGTTCCCACGCTAGCGCACCAGTCGCAATGTGTTTCACATCAACTAGCAACGTTTGGTTTGCCAGAGCTGAAGACGGAGCAAGTATAGCGACGGAGCAGGCTACAGCATGATAAACTCTAGACATTTTATCACTGGCACGTTGACGGTGTTTGTGGAATTAATCTCACTGCCAGCAGGGGGAGACAAGAGTTCCGCCCTGCAGGTTTAACATTGACAAGAAGACAGTTGGTCTCTGTTGTTTTCCAACAAATGGTTATTAAGCAGAACATTTCTACATTTCTGTATGTGCATGGATTAAAGTGTAGCTTCACTCTGCAGAATGCTAAGGCACACATTTCGACAAATGTCAAACTATTCCTTTAAGAGTTGCCCTTGGGGATGTTGTACAAGAAGCAAATGCCCCATCGTAGATTAACTCAGATTTGTCAATATGAAGCATGCATACTTAAAGATGGGATAGGAGATGTTTTCTGGAGCATGTTTTATCATATTGCTTGAAAACCTCTTCATGACCCCATTGCAGCCAGTAAAAAACAAAATGTTTTAGTCCAGTCTAGACGGTGAAATCATGGGAAAGCACCATCCAATCACATTGATGAGGCTGCGCATTATGATTGGATCCTGACACGTCCATCAAACTTCAGTCTGCTTCTCCCTCCCCCTCTGCGCATTCACCCATTCGTGAACGAATAGAGACCCTTCCATTACTTTGAAGGTGTGGTTTTGAGGGGAGGTTTGAAGAAAAGGCATGGGTGTGTATTTTCAAAATATAGCTTGCTGGAATCGTTTTCCAACATCTCCTACCGCACCTTTAATGGGGACAGAATTCACTCTAAATTTCAGCTCTTCACCTTTTGTGTTTGACATAACTGTGAGCTCTTTCAGCCACACTTCATATTAGAAGATGCATTGGCTTATAAAATGTCCTTTTCTGCATGATAAAATTCTGTATCTGTTGTAATAGACTTAGCACCTAAACTGGCAAATGCCAAACCTTAAAAGAGTTTTTTGTCTGGGTCAGGACGGAGTGTAACCAGACCGAGCATAGACCAACATAGGAGTCTGATAAGGTGCTGAGGAGTCAGCAGATTGTCGGCCACACAGACAGGCAGGCTGGCAACCAGAGGAGGCAGTGCTTCAAAATCTCTGAGTCATCGCCTGGCTTCCTTTGATTGCTGATGCCCCCCTCCTCCTCCTCCTCCTCCTCCTCCTCCTCCTCCATCTCCTCCTCCTCCTCCTCCTCTGTTGTTTCAGCCATCAGTCTCAGTGACAGCACATGCAAATAAAGCTGTTAGGAGTCAGGCAGCAATCATACACAGAAGCTAAGTGGGAGAAACCTTCAGCCGGCATGAGTACAGGAGGGGAGACTCAGACAATTCAGGGAGTTCATTAGTGGGTAGAAAGTGGGCAGGAGCAAAGAGGTTTGAAAGGACAAACTGGGAGTTTGATGGGAGCGACTATGTCAGGTTTTTTTTCACATTTGTCGTATGACAGAACAGTTCCCTGTAGGTTTGTCTTGTGGCAGAGGAAGTACAAAAAACTCCTTGGGGCTGAATATAAATCAGGCCAATGGTGAGGCCATTTTTTGTCAGGTTTATTATATGTATGATTTGCTGAATAATGTTACCGAGATATGATATATAAATATGATGCGATGATACAGGAGTTGAGGTCTGGGCAGGTGAGACAAAAGAATCCTGGTCATGATCACAAACTGACAGAAAGATGTCAACAACTCAAACACAAAAGGAATCAGTTTTCACCGGCGATGTGAAAGTGATTCCTCTATTTATAGCAGCACGCTCACCTAATGCAGCCTGAGATTGCCGGCATGAAGAAAGACGATAACAGGAGAGAGACAAAGAGAGGTTGTTTACTCAGACTAATATTTTCTCCTCCAGACTAGTTTGAAGTCAGTGCACGTAAACAAAGTAACTTCTAATTGTGAGGTTTATTCTGGTTTAAACAGGTTATTGTGGCATGGAAAAACCTCAGGACATTTATTTTTGAGGGTAGTTTGTTACACATGGGTAAACTAGAACACATGATGCCAAATAGGAATTACTATCTATACATGGACCATCATTTGTTTGAGTAAACTATAAAGTCCTTTCCACACTGAGCACATGGCTTTGGGGATGGCAATGTTGGGCCGGTCAGCTGACCCATGACTTTGATCCAGACAGAAGTAGCTCAACAAGTATTGAATGAATTAATGTTACATTTTGTACTGTACAGGCATTCATAGTCCCCAGAGGATGAGTGACTTTGGTGATCTCCTGGGTTTTTGGTGTCACTGTGAGGTTGTAGTTCTGAATCATTTCTGTCACAAACTGTCCAATGCAAAATGAATGACATTCCCATGGGCCTCAGCTGTGTTGTACTCTAAACTAAGATGGGGAATGTGATAAACATTCACATCTGCTGAATGTCAGCATGTTAGCATTGTCCTTGTGTGCATGTTAGCAAGACCTTTGATCTTGTTTGAATCTGTATTTCATAGATTCTCCAACTTTGTGGAGGTGCAATACTTAATTGGGTATATTCAGAGCAGCTTTCATCATTTTTAGCCACTTGGGCTATGTAGCACACTGTGAAAATAATGTTAGCGTTTTATCACTTCCAAACTTATTTTGGCTAACATGTTAGCAAACTTAGCCACATTAGGATCTAGTTAGAGTTGTGTCTCTAGACACCAAGCAGTATCCGCTCTCCTTTTAGCTTTGTTTTTGGTCGTCACAGGAAATAGCCTGTTGTTGTTAGACGCAATGTTGACATGAGCGGTGAAAGTCTGAAACAAAGAGCAGAAAGACTGCAAAATGCTCTGCAGAGATGAGGCAAACTGCAGTCTGGTGAAGGGGAAGTGTGGTGCTTTACAGTTAAGAGCTGATGTAATATTTCTCTGGAGATTTTTAATATACTTCTAGGGTGATGTCAAGGATAGTGTCACCTTGGTGACATTAAAAATTGAGAACATTTTTGTGTGCCCTATCTTGGAAATACTTCATTACAACAACTTGTGTTAACTTGTGTCCTCGGTTGGCAAATAGCTGGAGCAGCTTTCACAGAAAACAGACACATTATCGCCCACACAGGATCTGTAATCTGTTGATGATAACTGGCTCGAAGAAATAAGGAGACGACAGAGCGGCAGATTAAGCTATATATTTTTTAAGATGGAGAGTGACAGCACAGGAGATGCAACTCATCATAATAAGACTCTCAGTGCATCTCCAACATCCTTCAGAAGTCAAAGGTCATCAAACCAGACAAACAGTTCCCGGGTGTGGATGTGCAGACCCAAGGAACTTAGTGTCTGAGGCCTCTGTTAAAAAAACGCTGCAGTGGTGAAACTGTATCTGAACAAACTGTGCTGTGTTACGCCACCGTTAGGACTGCTTTTGTTTTTATGGCGATGGAAAGCTAAATGAGGGGAACTTGAGACAGGGCCTGGGAGTCTATTAATGAAACAGAGAGGGACAATGTATGCAAAGAATTTGTCTTTGGTAATGTTTCTGGGTCAGGAGGATAACGACAGATGTAGTCCATAACCTACAGACCTGGGTCACACTTCAAACTGCTGATTATAGAATCAACTACTAAATATGGAAGGATTCTAACCATGCTCCTGCCTCGAGGAAAGTTAATGAAGGTAAGTGGGCACCACTTTGGTTCAGATTTACTGGATGGATTGCCATGAAACTTGAAGTGACTTTTCATGTAACAGTTGATCCAAAATTAAATTAATCTGGTCAACGATCTCAAATCTATTCCTTTGGCTGGCACAAAAAACATTGACATTCATGATGAATCCTGATGACTCTGGTGATGCCTTGACTTTTCCTCTAGCGCCACCAGAAGGTTGACATTAATGGTTTTAAATAAACATCTTAACAACTATTTAGATATCACTGGATTGTCTGAATTTCTCCAATACATCCTCATCCCAATCACCTCAGCTTACGTTAGCATAGTGATAATGGTGAGCATTATACTTACAAAACATCAGCATGCAAACATTGTAGTTGTAGACTTGTTAGCATCCTGAGCACTTAGCATTTAGCGCATGCTACAGGCTCTTGCATGGCTGTAGAATCTTTGTCTGTCTTGTTCAGCTGTGGAGTGTCTTGGTGGATCATTGGTTCAATAAGATTAAGAATTCATTAAGAAACGTTACACTGGTCTCTCAACAACAAAACAGTTTCACTTTCTGGTGTTCAGATGTAGCACTGGGATGCTGCATGAACATTGTTTAACATTGTTTTCTGTCAGTCAGCGCTAAGAACGCATCAAAATCCCCCAATCCCATTATTTCTTGTCAATCACTCGACATCTGTGTTTAACTTTCCAACAAACACGCATGCAAATGAAATGCTGGGGCATTTGCATGGTATTTCCCGTCACAAGCTATTCTGCAGTCAAATACCATTTGCACGAGCAGCTGATATTAATGTCGGAGCACAACAAGCTCCTGTATGTCCATCAGTGGCCGTGTGCCAAGTGCAAACGTCTGAGCTTGTCAGCTGTCTCCGCTAATGTCAGCTCAAAATGTCACATTTAAAGGATAAACATCGTCTGTGCTTGTGAACAGATGGTCCTGAGGCAATGCATATGTTTGCATAAATACATATACCTGCTTGTACTAGCATGTACTAGCCATACTTTTAATTGTCAGCACTCATTTTTCAGCGAAAACGACACTTATCACAGGATTCTGGCTGCTTACTGCAAATTAAAAAACGTACATGCAGCATAGCCTCGGGGAAAACCCAGGAAGAGGTTACCCTGAGCGGGAGCATATCTGTGTTTAAGGTGTGCATGACAGTGCATTTTGTTCAGAGACAGAAGGGAGAGACAGAGAGGCAGGAAGCTGTACTTATAGGGGTTCCCCAAAGCAACTCCTCTGTCTAAAAATAGCCGCGGCTCTGCCAACCTGGACGAGAGGGGGAAAAAACCTCATCACTATCTAAAGCATGCATTCAAATGAAGAGAGGACAGAGAGAGGCAAACACCAACACCTCATTGGTAGTGATAATGTCTTGTCACACAATGTTTGATGGTCGTAAAATGTCTAAGGAGGAAGATTCACCACCATATACCAGTGAAAAAAAACCTAGACTGAAGAACATCTCCATGGAAAACAATCATAAAACAGGCTTTCGCTCTTGTATTGTACTTTATGGGCACTGCCTAATTTACACTTCACACTTTTCTTATCTCTGACCCAGATGTGAGGGAGGAGGAGAAGAGAAGGCAGGGGTGGAGTGCAAAGAGCTGGTTATATGGAGAGTCAGCTAGGTCGCTCGGTAGTGTGCTCATGTCTGTGTTGTCGTGGGCAGGCGGAGGGGAAAAAAAGGGGGAAAAAAGAAAATCATGATAAAAAGACGACTAAATGCTCCGCTAATCCTGCTGTGAATGAGAGCGGCTCGCTGCAGCAGTTCTTTTATGCTCTGTCGATTCCACAGGGGGATAAACACAACGCTGAGCCAGCACCCAGCACAACCTCACCAATCCCGCCGCACTGCAAGCACTGCGGATTACCTCATTTTATGTCTGTTAACCCATTTAAGCCTCCTGGCTAATACAGCTGCCAAAGTGGGCAAAGGGCTTTCGGGTGACGTAACACACACTCTGACGGCCATACTGGAGGTCCTTCACTCTTCATGTACAGCTTTTACAAGCTGTAAAAAAAAATCAGACTGATGAGCAGGAAGAGAAACAACTTCCTGGTTATGACACCAGCCAGGTTTTAATCCAAGTTTTAGTGCAAATTTTCACAACGAACGAATCAATGAAAATCAAAACTAATAGCTGTTTCCGTCCAGTCGGGTGCATCAAGACAAACAGTTAGTGGTTTTAAAGCTCCAATCAGGTGCCTCAAACCATTTCAGAAGGAGAGCAATGAAACGATGTACTCAAAAGAGCATCAGGAATGAAAATGATGTGAATGATGGAAATATGACATTTCTCTTTGTTTGGTCTCCTTTCTCGTCTCTCTAAGTGAACGTTTAACTCACATAATTGATTCACTAAGGCTGGCTTTTTGCAGCTTTTTTCTTTGGTATATTATTTTGTATTTTGTATATTATGTTTGTTGTTGTTGTTTTGAGATAATTCATCTGCATTTTCTGCTTCATTTGACAGCAACAGCTGGAGAGATAGAAAAGTGAGGGGCTGACATGCAGGGATTGAGCCCAGGTCGCTGCCTCCAAGGACTTTACCCTTCAGTAAGGAAACTGAAAATGTTGATTAAAACAGGTGGATAACTTGACTGGCCTGATGACAGACACAGAAACATTTTATTACTACATATGAACTAAATACAGCAACTCAAGCTCACACCCCAGGTGTATTATTAATATCTGGCTTCATCATTATTGAATAACTACTGAACCTCTGAATGTAAAATATAGATCTTTTTACAACATGACATTTTAAATGTCCTATTAGTTTTTCATTGTTGGGGTACAAACAGCTCAAACTGCTCCTGCATGTCTACCAGCTACTACAGCACAGTTGATGTATATATTAATCAGCCTCCTCTAATAAATAAATAAATAAATAAATAAATAATGCATTACTTCCTCATATGAGACAAAAGTCTGGATGTTTCATGTTTCATGTAAATACAGCAGCATTTTTAACAGACCTCTTTTATACAGTGTAACACAGACGGCGCTCAGTGTTCACTGATGCGGAGCGTTAACGTGGAGTCACGCCCGGCATCATCAGTCTGACGACCCGTTGTCAGGACGATGCCAAGGGGGAGGAGTCAGGGGAAACAGGACGATGACAGCCGGAGAGGAAAGCAGATTACACAATGATGAACAAAACACGAGGTGTTTCCCACATCATCCCCAATGCCTGTGTCCTTTTTTTTGTCTCCTTCCCTCCAGCTTTCCTCACTCTCTTCTTTCCTTTCCTCTCCCTTCTGTTCTTCTTGCCTTCTTTGTTTCCTGTGTTCTCATTTCTCTCTCTTTCCTTCCCTGCTTCCCAGTCTTTCCTTTCCTCCCTCTTATGTGTCCCTTTTCTTCTCTTCTTGTTTGCTCCTTCCCTTGTGTCTCTCTCCCCCCATTCTTTTCCCCCAATTCTCACCCTCCTTTCAAGTGTCCTCTCACTTTCTTGTTTGTATTCCCTCTTTCCTTCCTTCCTTCTCAGGACTCTTCTCCAGTGTTTTTTTCCTTCCTTGCCACCTTCTCCTTCCCCTACGACCTTCCCTCCAATATACATCCACTTCCTACTACTCCTTTCCTCATTACCCTCCCTGCTTTATATGCTCGGTCCGCCCCTCCCTGGTCCCCTCTCGCCTTGAAGGAAAGCCAGCCAGTCGTCAGGATGATGTATCCTAGCAACAGCGACAATCCTCCCATTCAGCATCAGGATGAAACAAATTTAATTTTTGGATGAAAGGAGAGAGGCTGTGATTGGAGGAGGTGGAAGGGAGGGGAGGGGTGACGAAAAGTAATACCCATCAGCTGATCACAGACATGTTTGAAAATCATCATTTAAATATCACAGCAACTTCTCAGCATGGTTTGGGCTCCAGCTTTACTCTCTCTCTTTGTCCACATGTCCATGTGTCATGTTTAGATCTGTCTTAGAAAAGAAAACTGCTCTTTCTAGAGATGTTCTGAAGAACATTTTCCACGGGCTTGATGGAGATGATATTTATCCTGTGGTTGGGAAAAGTGCAGGAAAAACTGTGCCGATATATATTGAATGAAAGAAGTGTTGGTTCGTATCTCTTCCTGGCTGAGGCTGTTTGAACGTCAAAAGAAAAGATCAGAGTGGTAAACGTTACATCTACTTTTGTCTCCCAGATTTCTGAGGGCAGCAACTGACACCCCAGGTTCCAATGTGGATTCAGTATGTTGGTGAGAACGCTTGATCGGAGTGGATGTTTGTTATGATTGAGCACACAACCAGTGAAATGTGTGAGCAAATATGACATCCTAAACGTTCAGGATTAATATCCTTATGACACACTTTGAGGCCAGCCTGAACCCCGTACAGGAGCAGCTCTTTCAGCCAGTCCAGCCTTCTCTGTGAGACTTTCTCAAAGACCTGGTCGTGAAAAAGTCAGACGTGAACACTCCTAACGCACAAGATACATTTGCTAATTATGATCATTTTTATTACTTTGCTAACGTGCTGCTAACTTGCTATATGCGCTTGTTTCCAGCTGCTTGGCTTGGTTATGAATGAACATTTGCTCGTGTTTTATTAATATTTGTACAATTTTGATTCATACTGCATGGGTCACATGTTTTACCAACTTATTTCTATGAACATCTTATTAAGACTGATACCTTAGTTTAGTCGTAGATTAGTTTAATTTATGTCTGTGATGTATGTGCAGTAACAGTGTTGTTCATTTGTCGTCTGTTGTGGTGTGGTCATTGTATTGTTCTTCCTGTTGCTCTACATGATTCACGCACAGGCTTCATGCACAGTTTGTTCTCATTCTGCTGCAGCTGTAGGCAGCTGGCTAACACTGGTACATTTACAGAGATGTTGATTACGTGTGTTAGAAATTAGAATAACCTTGAATGATGACCTCTTTAACCACTTTAGACAACACTGCTGCGACTTGTTCTGCAAGTACCTACGTCACTATGACAACAAACCTGTGGCAGACAACAAAACATGAGCAGTCCAAGCAATAGGAAGAAGATAAGTGTTTGCATGAGTCTGAAGTGAATTGAAAGTAATTTAGAATGAGCACTGCCGGAAGCATTTTTCTGTTCCTCTTTAAGAAAACTAAACATTGATCAGAACTTCCTCAACATTAAAATAAACACTTGTGAATACTTGTCATAATGTTTCTCTGTTTAAATGACAAGCATCAGCATGAAATGAATTACAGTTTTTTTGACTGCATATAACTGACATAAAAATGTCGTCTCATATTTGTCAAACTTATTACACTAAAACAAAAGATGTGGCAGCTGCCAGAATTTTCCTACCTGGAGACCAGTTTCAGTGCTGCGTCTGTGTGGATGTGGTTCTTAGTTATAAATAATGTTTATTATGTGGATACAACATCTGCATGGACTGCATCTCAGAACCTCTACAAACATCTGCATTCATCAGTTGACCATCAATGTGACTCCAACGCCAAATGTATAACACCTCGGACAAAACAACTTTAGAGGGTGTTGTTATGTATGTCAGGGCTGTGTGGCAACCTATGCAACAAAAGGTTGGTAGAAGATGGTAGATGGCATGTAATTAAACTGGTGGGGAGTCCCAGGTATTTACCCGTGTGGTGTCGTTGATGCCTTTAAAGGCATGTGACTCATGAACACACCCCTCCGTCCATGACTTCAAGAAACTAAGCAAGTCCAGTTGTCGATGATAATCTTCAACGGATGTCAAAAGGCAAGTTCAGAAGACAAGCTCACAGTTAGTTAAGAAAATTTAGAGACTTTAAAGATATGAGACTTCAACGCAGCGAGGTAAATTGATGCTCTTCTTCACTAAATTGCCTCATTAATGTGCTCCTTGAAATGTGGTCCTATCAGTTGTGCAAAAGCTAGATATAAAGTCATGGGTAAATAAATGGTCCAATCTTATCTTTGCAGCGTACCCTTATTAACCACATCTATTGTAGCAGAAGTTTTAAGAGTGTAAAAGTGCAGCTCAGGAGAGTCAAACCAACAGGCGCAGTCAGTGAAGATACAGGAGGAAAGGTGAAACAAGAGCAAGGGTAGCTGTGAAAACAGAAACCGTCATGGAGTGAGGCAACTTTGTTAGAGAAGAGTAAAATGGTTGTAGATTAAATAGATCAAATAAAGAAGACAATCAGTTGTGCTGATGAAGCATCTCAACAGCTTTTTTGTTAGCATTAGCATGTTTGAGCATTAGCAGGATTGTTTCCATGTTAGCAACAAGACATACATCCACATATTGTGTGGCATTAGCTTGATTTTATTTCTGAAACATGGGTGCAAGTCGAACTTTGTGTTAATGCATTTGTTTGATAGAAGCTCAAAAAAAGGGAGGGAGGCTGGAGAGTTTTACATAAATTAACAATGAGAGCATGGCTGGACAGCTGAGTGCTGCAGTGTGTCTGTCTTGAGATTGGGAACAGGGGGAGGGAGCTTTGTCAGGATGTTGGAATATACTGTTGAGCTTTCTTGAAATGTCATAGCTCTAAATGAACAAAGCACAGATGAAGGAGGGTTTATACTGTCAGTGAGGTGCCAACCTCACCCTGAAAGCAAGAGGAGCTTGGTGGCAAATGTCTAATGGTGCTGCTTTGGATCCTGACTTTTACGTTAAGATGACACATTTTTTGAGAGTTTATGCAGTCTTAGACTTAAGTGGTGGATGGACACAGATGAAGTCAAAGATCCTGATCACAGATTCTCTGTATCCACTGGCCATCGCTTAACTGGACATCTCAAGAACTGTAAGACCATAATAACATTTCACATTTAGCATCAGGCCATGATTAAAAAAGTGATTAGGTCTCTGTCAACACTGTATGGACAACACTTGACATTTTTCATTTTATTACCATAACTATTTGAGCACAGCAATTAACTATTTTATGCCATGTCTAGTTTTGTAATTCAGCTTTAAATTTATACTGTGCCAGTCATATGTCACTACAATCCTTTACAAATCTGAAGAAAGAGGTGGTGTTGTACAAGAAAGACTGAATGTTTCAATGTTACATTACTTTACCAGGTTACAATGAGCGTCAGAAGAACTGCGTACGAAACAAACCTTCTGTCCTCTCTAACAAAAGTAGGAAATCTGTCCAACAAATGCTTCATCAATACAACAAAATCTTCAACCAATAAATTAAATTAAATGAACTTACATGAACACTTAATTTAGCTGTACTGAGATGGGAAATTCCCTGCCCTGACCAGCCAGCCGTCTCCTCTCTGGACATCAGTTTTTGGGTTCAGTCTGTCTTGATGGGATCACTGATCCAGTCACCATACCATGTGGACAGGACTTCTGCAAGAGCTGCATCAGATAATAGTGGGATGGTCATCTTTGTTATTTCGACAGAACTGTATGTTACTGCAAACAGTCATGTATGAAGGAAATCAACAGCAGCTCAGAGCAGCAACAAGCCAAAGCAGGAGATGTTCACTATGACGTCCGCACTGCTCTGAAGTTCTGTCTGGTCTGTCTGGACTCTCACTGTGAAACTCACCTGGAGCTTCATCACAGAATCACAGACCTGAAACGTGAAGCTGATCCCAGAAAGCAGGATGTGTAAGAAGCATGAAAGACCTCTGGAGTTGTTCTGCAACACTGACTAGATGTGTGTGTGTCAGGTGTGCGTTGGGACAGATCACAAAATATATCATATTGTTCCTCTTGAGCAGGAATATGACGGAAAGAAGGCTGAGCAGGACAAGACAGAGCTGATCTTCAGCAGATTATCCAGGAGATACAACCAAAGATTGAACAGATCAAACAGTCAGTGAAGCTCAGCAAGAAGACAGCAGACAGCGTGCAGGTTTTCTCTGCTCTGATCCAGCGTGTTAAGAAAAGCCTGCCTCAGCTCACTGATATGATTGAACAAAAACAGAAAACAAAGGAGAAAGAGGCTGAAGGCTTCATCAAAGAGCTGGAAGATGAAATCTCTGAGTTGATGAAGAGAAGCACTGAGCTGGAACAGCTCTCACGTACCGAAGACCACCTCCAGCTACTCCAAAATATCCCATCCTTGAACACTGTTCCACCCGCAGAGGATTGGAAAAAAGTCAAAGTCTACTCATCATGAGAGAGAAGCTGGGGAGAGCTGTGGCTCAGCTGGAGGAGACACTCAGTCAAGAGATTATCTATCTCATCCTGTCTGCTGATGAGAAAAGAGTAAATCGTGGCATGTTAAGAAGAGTCTCCTGGACAACCCAGAGAGAGTCCTCTTGTGCAGTCTTAGGGTACATTCAGACAGGATACGGTCCTGTGGCGAAAACACGTTTTTTCATTAATTTGAGTGGCAGTTGTCCAGAGGTGTCCACCAAAAAACATCCTGCGGTGTAGAACTTGAGCCAAATCCAACTTTGGGGGGGGGGGGGAACGCATCCAGACATCACACTGTGGCCACCAAGCCGACAATCAGGCAAACTGCCACAGTCAGCACGAAATGTCTCTGAAACTGAGACTATCCAGGTGGATTCATGGACTACACTATGATACTCTACCTGTTGTGTTCTGGCTTTGTTTATTTCATGTACCAGCGTCTAAATCTGAGTCTAGCTTGCAGTATACACTGGTCCTCTCTGAAGTTGGAGCCACAGAAGTTGGGGTTGTTTGTGGACATGGAGGAGGAGGGTCAGTTTTTTATGACCTACATTTCCACAGCACTCTTTTCAGTCTACTCCTTTAGCAACTGTAACTATATTCCAGTCCACCCTGATTCTCTCTTGTGTCCATCACACACATTAGACTGATCATCAGAATTGCTTGGAACGTTCGTAAGCACATAGACAATGATGAGATAATCTAATAAGGAGCAGCAGGCAGCTATTTTCAGCAAAATAGCTCTGATGGATACAGTACCTTACTGCACCATTAATTTGGACCTCTTGGGGGCTGGAGGATTAGGATGGAGTTGTTGCTGTCTTCATGTCTTCTGATGGGCTCATGTTGGTAGATCCCCAATCTCAGAACCTTGAAAGCTTACAGTATACCTGATGACAATTTAGCCTCTGGGGCCTACAGCCAGTGTTTTGGGGTTTCCAGTGTAGGCACTGCATATCTGGAAAACTGATAACCTTCCTGTACTTCAATTAGCAGCTTCATATGTGAGAATGACGAGGAAGAAAGTGAAGAAGTGTTATTTAAAGAACTAGTAATCAACTATTTCAATACAGAAAATGAAAAATGATGCTCAGTTATGATCTGGAGTTTGTCTTTATGTGAAAAGAAAACATGCTTCAAACACATCTGTTTTCATGTCGTCTTTACTCTGCCTTCATTGTCTTAATTCCTGCCACCCATCTTGTTTTCTGCTCATCTTTTGATCATTCACTCCCTCCTTTCCTCCCTTCCCACCTCACCCCTCCTTCCATGCTTAATTTCTTCTGTTTGCTTCCTCTGCTTCTTCTACCTAATGTTCTGCCCTTTGTCTTCCCTGCCAATCACTTTCTTTCCCCCCTCTCTTGCCTTTCTATTTCTCTCTTTTTGTGCTTTTCTTTCTTCCATCCTTCCTTTTCATTCTCTCTTTATTCTCTCCCTTCCACCATCAGAGTGTTGACGCAAGGCAGCGGAGCAAAGTAGGGAAGGGACAGAGTGAGGATTGATATCAGATGTTTTGTTGTTATCTGAGATGGACAGGAAGGACTGTTCTGCTCTATCAACCTTCGTCAACGTCCTTGGCTGAGGAAATGACACTGGAGACGCCTGGGCAGAGGATTCAGACGATTGTCTGGGTAGACTTGGGCTGCTCAAGCTCAACTGGACATTATTTTCAAGGGGAAAGATGTTCTAGAAGCAGTTTTGTGAAATTCAAGGACAGTGGATGGGTGTTCTTCCTGGTTTTCTTACATTCTGGAGCTTAAGATGCGTTCTATGTTTTATGTGTTCTTCCATGTTTCCAGATTTCCACTTTTAATACCTTAAATATGTCACAGACCATGTGTCCCGTATTCTGTCTTGTCCTTTGTACTGACCCATAACATGTAAATAAACTGGTATTGAAATGATGAGCGTGGGAAGACAAACCTTGATCCTTTTCTTACCTTCATGTTGCTGCAGCACAATCACAGTCTTCTACCTCTTGTTACTGGAACAGCTGGAGGTTAAGTGCATCGTTCAAGGGCTCTTTAACTGCTGAAGGGCTGATCCGTGTCCAGCTTCAAACATCTGTAAGTGTCAGATTATTAGAAAAAAAACAGTTAACCTGATGAAAGGTGGATGTAGATGTACTTTATACGTGTGCTTCAGGAAATCACAATGACAAGCTCACCAGCTCAGACCAACTGAAGACTCTTGATCTCCCCCTAATGGTGGCTGAGCTGTCTTACAGTAACGTTCAAACAGTTAAGAATGTTGCCCATGTGTGGTGGTTTTCTCCCTTAAAATGACACTTATAAACCAAATGGAATTATGACCATTATTTCATTGGGTGATTAATATATATTGAGATAACACCATCTTATAAAGGCCATAATACACTCTATACAGGCATTATATATTACATAAATGTATTATTTATCTTTCTTATTCTTCCAAAAATAGCCTTGAAGGTCCAGTCTGTTAACATATAGCAGGCTCTATTTACAGAATACTGAAAAACCTTACTGAAAAAAACTTGTAACCTCAGAATGAGGTACAGATGCTGCAGGGTTATCTTCCACAGAGTCTGCCATGTTGAACTGTCATGTTTCTAAAGCAGCAAACAAACGTAACACTGGCTCTGGAGAATCTTCGCATGTTTCAAGGCCACTATCGTCACACTAGAAAAGAGGAAGGTGAATGGAGGGTGTTGCAAATTACAGCCACACCACTAGATGCCACTAAATCCTACTTACTGGTTCTTTGAGAGTACACCACCTTGCATTTCACAACACACATTGTTGTCATCAATGACAAATAAATCCTTTGAATCCTTTATTACAGAAAGTATATCACTGAGAAAAAATAGCATGAGGTGTTAAAAATTAGTTTCATGCTTTTGACCCTCTGCAAATGTATCAAGAGGAGAAAATCTTTACTTATTTTTCTTGTTATACAGTGTGTACGTTAGGTTACTGGATAGAAGTAAAACATGGTTTGTTATGGTCGGAAATTTTAAATGACATAAAAAAAAAAGAAGAATGAACTTTAAACTAATCTGATTTAAATCTATAAAATCCTAAACCAATTGTCTTTGTCCCATGTCTCCCCCTCATACACTGTCAGGGCTGTTTCAATTTACTCTTTTATCTTATTGCTATTCATTCATTGATTTCCTCCATTTGGTTTCTATGATGTTAGTTCAAATCTTTTTTCCTGAGTATTGGCCAAGATTTTTGACTCAGCATGTTTCCAGACTTGCTTTGATGTCACTGACACGTTTTAGAAATTTACATGACTTGTCTGTTACAGAACTACACTTCTAATTATAATGGACTATTTTGGTCAGATAATCCATACAGTAATGTCACCATGTAATATTAATAACATCAGAATGAATATTAATATGTCACATAAAGCAGCATTGGATGTGGTGTATCTTTACACTAAACACAGACAGAAGACCCTGGTGTGTCATTTGTTTTTATTCTCTGTTATGTTACATGTGACTATAAACTTCTAGGAAGTTATAGTTGCCATGGAAATACAGTAAATATATTCATGTACTCAGATAGGCAAAAGGGTGGGTAGGTGTGTGTGTATGTGTATGTGTGTGTGTGTGTGTGTGTGTGTGTGTGTGTGTGTTGGGGTGGGGGTGGGGGCAGTTGACATTGACAGTGTGCACATGTTGAGGACAGTCTCTTGTGTGTCGTCAAGTGACGAGGAGTGGAATAAAACCAACAGAGTGTGATTTTAAAATCAGCGTTGAAAAATGTTAAACAAGAAAAGAGAACAGTGACCTAATCTTACAAGCAGAAAAAATTAAACATGAACCAACATACAAAAGAGGAATAAATAAAACATTATTTTACAGATACAGCAACAACAACAGACAGCAAAGATGTGTACTTCCATCTGAATTTGGTGTGTGAGAGAGCGAGAGAGGGACAAGGACGACAATGGAGAGGAGTGGTCTCTCTCCCTCCCTTTCTCTCCTCTGGCAGGAATCAGCATCCGGAAACCTACGAGTAAGTTACTATGGCGACGCTTCAGGAGGGGAGGCAGGAGCTGGGTGGAGTGGCGAGCTGTGGAGCAGGAGTCAGACTCGTTTCTAAGGCTTCGTATGGCACGTCCGCTCTAAAACGCTAAAGTGACGATAACTGCCACCAGGGTCCAGGTCCAAGCCCCCCCCCACCAATGCTTTTATTCCAGATCTTTCCCTTCATTGTTAGTTCACCTTGAGACTTTGACTCAGGCTACATATGTATGCTCCACACCACACCCACCGCATCCCTGCTGACCTCCTATCACCTCTGCTAAACCCCCAATCTTCCCCCTCCCCAGTCCGACTCTAGAAGGCACTGGTATATACTTATTTCTCCACATTCTAACATCTGGATTCTCTATTTAAGATGAGCAATCGAGGCAATGAGGATACACAAAATACACGTACAGATACACACGGGCCAGCCGGGTAACTTACAGGGGTACAGCTGGCTCCCGACGATGCTACCAGTTTTTCTTTATACCTGTGTTAGCGTTCCAAAGTTTTCATCACTCAACAGTCTGCTGACGGCGGAGGCAATCAGATATGTAAACGTCGACAAGGCTAACATCAGAACAGGCGAACAGATATACAAAATCAATATTCAGTTATGGTCCATAAGTAGTTTTGGAATCTTTTTGAATTGTCGCAATTAGTAATACCTTACTTGCATCTTAAAATCCTGACAGACTGTGTGGTAAAAAGGTCAGGTATTGGTTCTAATATGTTGCCTTCATCCTTGGCTGATACTGGAAACAGATACAGATACAGATACAGATACAGATACAGATACTTTTTCGTCGACAACCTAGCTTGGACCAGTTTGTTTCTCTAGGTAATAGTGCTAAACACAGCCCTTAACTGAGTCGGTCCTCATAATTCAAAGTCCTCATAAGTCTGTAAATATTTAGGATGCTATGTCCACCATTCATTTCTGAACTTTGATGTCAAGTGTATAGTTTCTGAGACTTTCAAATTTCAAAATTCATGTTTCCAATGAGAAAGGCAACCGATTAGAACCACAATATATACTAAAACAAAATTTCCCAAAAGTTTTTTTTTTTTCTTCTTAATTCTGCGACTACTACAGCAACTACCATATGAATATATATTTTCGATGGGAGTCTAATTATGTACCACATTAATCTGTTTTTTGTTTTGTTTTTTTTGCCCATGTCCATGTGTATCTACAGAGCAGTGGACAGAAAGACACACAAGGTTGAAAAGACTGGCTTGTGCACAGAGCGCGGGAGTGTCTGTATTGCGAACCTTGGTGTTGAAACGCCACGCGCTACTCGTTAGGAACGAGTCACCCCGTTGGATATTTACACAGTGAACGGGGTCAACTCCTACTCTACACACTGAGTTTGGCTGGTTCTTGCGTACATTTGGAATGGTTTACTATGATGATAGTAGTAATTAGAAAAAGTCTATCTCCTCCTCACACTAGTAGCTTACTAAAGAATATATTCTAGTTTTCCTGGTGAACAGCTGAGGCGCAAAAACACTGGAAGCGATGACTGATGCACTGAATTTGATTTCGCTATAATGGTGCTGAAGTCAATAACTAAGGGAGTGTTAAGGAATTTATTTTCCATGGCTTGGTCTGGAGTTTATACTTGGAGACCATTCTTGAGACAGCTGGTCTATGCACTTTATATTTTGTCTACATGTTTACTTACCTGCAATTTAAATAACAAATTTAATAATAAGAGTTTAATTTGGTAAATGCACTTATTCACTTTCTTGCAGCTTAGCTTAGCATAAAGACTAGGTTAGCATAGTAGCCAGCCTGACTAGCCATCCATCCAAAGGTAAAAAAATATAACCACCTACCCAGCACCTCTAAAGCTCAATAATTAACACTATCTAATTAATTTAATTAGTAAAAAAAACAACGTGCAAAAATGACACGTTTGGCTATGGGCTGTATGTTCTGGGCTAATTTTTAGCTGGGCGCAGTCACTTCTCAGTGTCTCTGCTGGCTGCCTGGCCAGCTGGTGGTGATGATAAGAAATAGCCTCAGATGAAACTCCCTTCACATCAATGTGTCGCTTTTACACTTTGTTTTGTGTACAATTAAACCAAGGCAAAATGTGCTAATTAGTGAGCTTTGGAGAAACTTGTAGGTGGATTACGTTTGGACAGGCCAAGGCCGGTAAATGGTATTGATGTTCGCAAGAAAGCCAATAAGTTAATTTCTTATTTCGTTCCTTCAGCTTGCTATTAGGTCTAAGAAGGCAGTTTTTAGAGTACATCACATAGCTTTGCTGACTTTGATTAAAAACATATCACCTCCCTTCACCTGAAACTAGGGCAGTGGTCACTGAAGCTCATGAAAAGAAAATCACAAGAAAATCATATTTTTCCGGAGCCTGTGTTGAACCTCCAAAGCTTGTCAGAGCAGAAATGTTAAAGTATTTCGACGTCCACTCTAAGTTGAACTCATATAAACGATGACAGGATCAACAACACAAAGAACTGATGTTTCCAGTGCATTTGTGCCTTAAGACAAAATACTGTACATAGGGCTCACGTCCTAACCACACTCCTGTCTGTACATGCTACCTACTGTATACAATAACATTGTATCATACATCTGACTTTTTTTTTTCTTGAAACATTGACTTTGTATGCAAAAAGGTGAAGTTTTATCGTACAGCAGAAATTATAGCTTCTGTTCCTTTTGACATATCATTTGTGTTATTTGTCTTCCTCGTCCAATTCCCCAGCCGATATGAAAGTTATCGGATCATAAAAAAATAAAAGTCACATAAATTGGACCACTTTGTTTTTCTCTCCCTTATCACCGCTTTTTGTTCCAAGCAGACCTCGACACACCAAGCAAAGAAACAAAATGATAAAAAAAACATTAAAATTAAAGTTGTTGTTTTTTTTTTTGTTTTTTTTTAAATCTGTTTTACCATCTGAGTCGCGGGACTCGCCTCCGTGTTACAAGGTTCCCTGTCACTTGAGGTGAAATGTGAATTAACAGAGTTTCACTCCATCGGAAACAAAAAACACACAACAGCTAAAAAACATGGCTGCTGTCTTTGCCTCTTACATCAAGGCAAATGAGTGAGCTCCAGAGTGGCAGTCGAGACTTCATCACACCATCTCACCTCCAGCACCTCCTCATCGCTGCTCCTCTCTGCTTTGAAATCTGTGGATCTCCCCAGAGTTTTGGAATGGACTGGTTAAAAATAAACAAGTTATTTAAAAAAAAAAGTCTCTTTTTGTGTGGTTGGATTTAATAAAGACGGAGAAGAAGAGAGTTGGAGGGGGCTGTCACTTATTGTGAGAGGTCAAAGTTTGCGTCTCAAAGTCCCCCAGTGTGACACCTAATGTTCAGAGAGTGAGCGAGTGTGTTTGCGTGTGTGAGGGCATTGCTCTCTCTTCGGTGCATGGCTGCTACTTGAAGACATAGTTGATCAGGACCTGAAGGAGGATGAGGAAAACAATGATGATGTAGTCGCGCTGTTGGAGGAAAGAACTGCCCTCTGTCCGGCCTGCCGCACGACTCCGCAGCACACTGATGCTCCTGCAGACACACAGCAAATATCTGTAGATGTTGGAATGTTTGGGATCATATGTACACTCATGGTAAAATGAGACAAACGCCCTCCTCACCTGTTGATGTCCTCCTGCGTCTGCTTTATAGATTCAATGGCACTTTGAAGTTCACTGAGGTCTGCTCCTTTTTTCCTCAGCCGACTGTTATGCTTGCTTTTGTGTCCTGCAACAAAGTGTGTTAAAAATGTTTTTTTGTTAACACCATACAGAAATGTAACAGAGTTTTCAGGGTCACACTGGTGAAAAAATGTTGGAAAACCAGTAGGGAGAATAAGTATTTGAATTTATTAACATTTTGTGCCTGACCTGGACCCAGCAGAAAACTGATGGATGGATTAAACAAATTGGTTATTACATTATACATTGTTGCTAAAACTGACACTTGTCAATTAAAGCTGATGAGTTTTCTCTGCACTGTGGCTAGTGATGGCAACAGTGTCTGCTAATGTCTGATAATACATTTAAGAAATGTAAAAATGTACACCCTATGTTAGTTGACAGCAAGAATAAATGAAAGCGAATAAAAGATATTCAGGAAATTTGTAACTGAATGACTTTTTCATAAACTCTGAAAATTTTGGGGGGGTTATTTTTTAGGCCATTTACGGCCTACAAGAACCAGGGCCACAATAAGGACATTTTGTTCGTGGGGTGCACACTTTTCGAGATCTGTGGATACCTCAGTGACAAACAAACAAAAGTTTCTTCTAATGTTGTGTATAGACACATAACAAATGAAAGCAAACGAAATATAAGCATGTTCCTCCACCATCACCTCCATACCACGCCACCAGAGGGTGCTGTTAACTAACTCTATACTGATCCACGGTTGATAAACTTGAGAAGTTGTTCATCAAATTCACAGCCTGGTCTAATTCCTCACCCAATTCAGAGCAACGTCTCAGCTTGATTTTAGTTCAAGGGGCTAAGTCTTTGATTTTTTTGTTTTACTCATGTTAGCCTCTGTCAGTATGTACGAGTATGACTCACGTTCACTGCCAGACGAGTCTTGGCGGTCCGGTTCAGGTGAAGAGCAGCCGCTCTCTGGGCTCTTGGGCTTGTCACTCTTATGTTTCCTCTTTGGCACCGTTACCTAAATCCATGCGCAGACACACACACACACACACACACACACACACACACACACACACACACACAAAGAGAAAGGGGTCAAACAAAGGAGGCCACGCACAACAGCTACAAATAAATAAGATGAAAAAATGATGCATGTTGCAAGAACCCCGCACCACCACCCCTCCGACACACACACACACACTCCAACATAAACATGCTAGTCGGCGTTGACGTGTCAATATATGCAAGGCATGCTGGTTCATCAGTCAGGCACATCCAACAGCCAATGTTCAAAATGAACCAAACCTGCCAAAAGCCGGGACAATGACAGGGATTAAACTCAGGCTGGACTACAGCTCTCATTCTTAACACTTCATTGAATTTTTTCAGGAGTCTTTGTCGTCAGCCTTCAAGGTTGATTTAAGGAGAGCAGCACAAAAACATTTATAATTCTGCTAGACAAAGACCACAAGTACACAAGAATGCTGAATTTTCTTTTACCAACCAAGAATTCTTCTTCTTATCATTCTACTAAACCAGCAGCAAAAGTACTGATGGTGACAGATACCGATGGACTGTCCAAAGAGAGACTCATCTCGCTCAGGCTCTTGGCAGGTGGTTATTTTGAACACGCAAAAACCAGAAAGTGTTTGACAGACTCCAAGCATATGAGCAGCAATTAGCCTCTAGCTTCTCAACATAACACAAAGACAGAGCAGCTCAGCAGAAGTTGAGACTTAGTGAGCGAACACAACATAGAAACACAAAATGGAGATGAAGACGGTGAAGGTGAAGGATGAAGGATGAAGGATGAGGAGGGCTCACTGACACCCTGAAGCAGCCTGGCGTCGATGGTGGTGGTTGGTCTGTTGATGTGATCAATAGAGCTGTTCTCTCTCTCTTTTAGTCTTTGTATGTATCTGATTGTGTCACAGTCTTCAAGACCCTCTCCATGGTTTGTTATCACAGTGGGAAATTGATTTGCAGCTTACTTTTTATTGTAAAATTAAGCCCATAAAAACACAGGTGAAAGAAGAAGACGATGTTTTAGTGAGTTAAATAATGTGCATGATTATGTCAATTCATATTCTACAAGGCGTGAATAAACAGGATATTACAGTAAATTGAGTGCGGTTGCACTATTTCCAACACATGTAGCCCTTCATGTTAAGTGATCCTTTCCCTCTTGACCAGTGAGAAAAGGAAGAAAAACACCTGGTTAGTCACTTACTTTAGCATGCAGTGACACAACCTTCCCTTGCACACAGAGAGAACAGCAGGTGCCGGGTAAGAAAAGAAAAAAACAAAGACAAAAGAGACAAAGACAAAGAAAAAAGACAAAAAGGAGCAGAGGCGTTGTCGGCGGTGGCGGCACAGTGACGATGGCACAAAGAGAAGAAGCCACAATGAAGACGGTGCACCGGGTGATGCGTGGAAGGTGGCTGAGGCGGCGAGCTGCTTTTTTTTTTTTTTTAAAGGGCGGTTTTCGATCGGGACGACCTACCTGGCACTTGCAATTGTCCCTCCGCGGCCCCTGGTTACTCAGACTAATAAGACTGCCAGAACGTACCATAGGGGTGCGGTGTCGGACCTTGGTCTGGATACAGCCGTCTTTTTCAAACTGGATCAGGTCGTTGAGCGGATCCCATGGCCTTGTGCTGGAGAGACGTGGAGAGGGAAAAAAGTGAGACACGTGTGAGAACATAGAAAAGATGACAAAGGCAAAGAAGGTACAAAAATATTGTGTTTACTAGTGAAAACTATCATTATTCATCACATCCTGACACCTACAGGAGCATCCTGTCTGTCACAATAATAATACATTGAAAGCTGTTAATAGAATCCACTGTTCTACACCACCGAGACAATCTGACAGCAGGCTGGACTTCTGCAGTTGTAGAGAATCAGCACTAGATGGCACCCTGTCACATTGGACGATTTAATACAGAAGATGGGGTATGATGTATAATGGGGGTGTTTTAAACTAAAGCAGCTTATATTAATGCTAGTTATAAGATGTGAATACAGTGTATGTTCTGAACCAGGTGTGAGCAGGACAACTTCCAAGACTTGTTTTCAGGTCCTGAAGTGTAATTCTCTGATTCTAGTTGAAGCAACTGGATCTTCTTTCATGATCTAACATGACAGTTGTGTTGTTTGTTTCCTAAAACAAGCACAATGTTTTCTTTAAGGTGCACCAGTGTCCCTAAAAATCACTGCAGAACTTTCATTATATGTTTGGTGAACTGAATATGATTGATATTGATTTGACTGTTTTGGATACAGAACAGGAGCCCGGCCAATGATAATATATTGATTTATGTGTGTGGTACTTTAGAAACAGTCTCTCCATTACATAGTTTTTCCACCAGAGGTTATTCAGTGTAAAATCTCCCACACAACACAGTTATCACAGTTCTTTAGTAACTCTAAGAGGTCTGTTGTTTGTGATGTATCTGATGTTTGTTTATGTTTAATTAATAAAATTAATATAAGCTGAAGTATCATTGTATGATTGTTTTTTATAAATTGGTTTCAAGAGTCTGTGAGTTCTCTTTAGATGCTAATGATGTATTTATACTGTAGCTGCAGCCACATTATTTTTGTCCGTCATTCCACTTTACTCTGAGATAAGTCACTCACTCGGCATATCTGTAATGCCACTCTCCGGTGACAGGGTCCTGCTCGAAGAGGGCGGAGATCCACTCCTCACATTTGGCCTTCCGCTCGCGGGCAGACTTCCTCTGAGCTTCCTCCAGGATGAACTTCTCGTTGGTGGCCTCAGTCTGGTCCTTGTTGTTGATGGCCCGGGTCACATGCTGCCACAGTCTGAGGGTTGAGAGGGAACAAAGTCAGAAGCTGTGTGGGTAGAATGAAAACTGCACAACCAGCTTAAAAAAAAAAAAAAAAAAAGAACTTTAAAATAAATGAAACTGCCAAAGAGTGACTGAGGTGACCTTTTCACACTGTTTAAAGATCTGCTGACACAGTTCACTGCTCACAGTTCACCTTTCAGATTCAAGGTCTCCCTGCTCCTCTGGTGGGACGGTGCAGCGAATTAGTCGACTCTGCCTCAGCTCTGGCGTCGGATTCCAGAATGTGTCCATCGTCCCTGTCTTCTTGTCATTGATGAAGATCTCACTGTCCTGTGAGGGGAAAGTCACAAAGCTCTCCTTACCGTACTTGTCTAAAGACAGTGCATGATACAAAGTAGAACACGGTGAAACAGCGTGTCTGAGGCTGACACCACTTTGGTATAATCCCAGCATTTATCCTGGCCTATATAAAGCTTAACAGTTTTATATTTTACACTTTTACTCTCGAAAATGAACTGAGCCCTGCACGTTGCATATTGTGTGTACATCAGCGTTTGTTATACAACAATTTCTCTAATGACTAGAACAATGTGTGAAGGGCGCGTCTTACCCAGTGTCCTTCTAGCGTAGCTAACACCTCCTTTCCCAGTTTGATCTTTCCGGAGATCTGATTGACACTGTCACTGCTGCCCAGGAAAGGCTGGAGGGGAGAGGAAGGAGAGAAGGAAGAGGAGGCAGAGAGGGAGGAAGGATCGAGGAAAGAATAAGGAAGGGTGTGAGGAATGAGGGAAAGGAAGGAGATATAGACGCACACATAATTTAAATACTGCAATTACTGTGGAAAGAATAATTGTGTTTCATATGTGTCACTATCTACATTCATACTCTGAGGATGGTATAATATGGTTTGGTTTGTGTTGTCGTGGATTCTTTAAGAGTTATGAAGCTATATATTTCAATTTAAAACCAATCTAACAACAAAACACATGAAGCTAGCAACCAACATTAACTTCTAATTAAACTTAGTTAATGAAATTAATTCAACTTAATGGTTCAAGTCGGTGGACTTAATAGTACTCATTCTTCTTTACTCATCTCCATGAGGCAGAAATATATCACTGTTGCAAGACATATCCATCATGATTGTCCTGTTTGCTTTCCCTGACATGTACCTGTCGCTAGTTCATGATAGGATGGTGCAGTCGATTGGATGGGGTGTTTTCAGGGGGGAGAAGGAGAGGAATGGTGGAGATGGTGGTGGTGCAAGACATTCAGGAAAAAAAATCATGTGAGAAACTGACTCTGAGGAGTTCATCTGTGAACATTTCTGCAGATCCTACTCTATCAACTAGAGACTGACATTACATTACAGCAGTACCTTCAGTTTGAACTCCAGCTGAGCGCTGTAGCCCGTCTTCTCACACGCGATGGTGATCTGACCGCCCAGCTCCAGGGTCATGGTGCCGTACAGGATGCCTACAGGGAGGAAAAAGTGCCAGAAGAAATTTCAGTCAGCACAGACGTCTCAAAGTGGACACAATTTACAAAGCTTTGTGATTTTTGTGACAATTTTTAAAGATTGTTTCAAATTGGGCCAGTACTGGGCAAGTGCACTGCAGCTGCAAAACAAGCTGCGGGTTCAGATCACACGATACCTCTGGGTAACGTATTGACAGATTAGTTTGACAGATTTTTCTTGTCCATCACAGACATGTGTCAGATGTGTCAAAGCGTCATCCTCTGTATCATTTTACTGCATATGTTTGTTCTACCTCTGCATCAGTCTCCTCTCTGTGAGTCTGACACATGGAAAACATTTCAAGGCGGATCAAACTGGCAAACATCAAAGTTTGTGTCTGTTTTTGATGAGAAACAGAGCAGAGCAGGCTGCACTCTGACCTTTGCAGTGGGCGTACGGCATGTTCATCACGTAGTCCTCTCCTCGGTTGAGAAAGGTGAGTCGAGCCTCTCCGTCTAATATGGCCGACAGGGAGTTTCCTAGAACGTAAACAGCAGCAATCAGTGGACAGATGTTCTTGAGCAATGTGCTTTTAATGAGAACCGAAGGTTCCTGTGGGTGATGTTAGGTGGATTTTAGTGGTGTGAGTGTGTGCGTACCATAGAACTTGGACTTGGCGAGGATGCTGCCACTGAGGCAGAATCCGTCCTTCCTGTTGCTGACATAGAAGGCTGACACTGGAGGATGATGGGATACCTGAAGAGAAACACACACTGATGTAGTCAGCTTAACGACTATCAGCTGGAGATTTATCCCATCTCAGATAGCCGATGTATTCCAATGATCCAACCCAAAGGTTTCTTGGCTCGTAGTTCAGCTTTTGTTACCTGTTCTGCGATGTAGAAGGTCTTGCTGTTAGTCTTCTGGTGGAGCCACATGCAGCGGTAAGTCTCTCCAATAATGGGATTGTAAGGCTTCTTCAGCCCCTGTGGATTAAAAACCAGCATGACATGTCAAGTTTAGAAAGCATGTATACTGTACTCTTTGAAGATCATTAACAAGTCTCATAAATGTTCATGCTCCTGACCTTTGGCTTTTTGTAAAATCCAGAGATGTACCACTTCACCACCTTCTTCATGCGGTTGTAGGCATTCTCTTCGATTGCAGCCCTGAGAAGGAAACAAACTTAGACTGATGCTCCACCATAACACGTGCTTTAACGTCTGCAATCTGCTGTTTCTCTTGATCATCTCTCAGAAGCCTTTGCTTTTCTCGACTTGTCATTGTGCCCTGAAATATCCACAGATCTTCTTCACTGTCAGTGAAGAAACCCTGAATGTGTTTTGATTTCTTCTGACAGTAAGACACATCCGATCAGTGCCCGTGTGTCACATTTTATGGAACAAAACTTCAACTATAAAGGTACACTGATAACATGAGGAATCACTGGTGAAGGCAGGTGAAGTTTTCTGATGTTAAAAACTATATAAAGAACTGAGGACAGGTGAGGAAACACCTTCATATTTCATTACTGAAAAAGAGCCACATCATAAACAATCGACTAATAAATGTCATCTTTTCTTTGCTGTCCTTAAAGTTCTGTCCTCACAGAAGTTAGACGTGTTAACTCAGCCTTTCCCTTTTTCCAGTCTTGCTAAACTAAACTAATAACCTGCTTCATATTTTACATAAATATGATTGGTATTCATCTTCTCATCTAACTCTTTCTTGCCAAGAATACAAATATTTGTCAAAATGTCAAACTATTTCTTTGAAAAACAATGAGAAGGGCTTACTCAGACAGGAAGTCTGCGTGATAGTAGTAGTCTGACAGTTTGTCCAAGAAGGACCTTGGCTCCAGGATGAAGGTGGGCAGCACCACCTTGGACAGATCCATGCCAGGTCGCACCTGCTTCAGCAGAGTCCAGATCAGAGATTTGTTCTCCTCTGATACCGTCTCTGTCTGGGCAGCCTCACCAGCCTGGAGGAGGACACACGCGCACACACAGAGGCAGAGATGTGATGTATTTTTCAGACATGCAGCCTGTAATGAATACTGCAGACGATGCACTCAATCATAAGAAGACAGAGTTACACTGCACCTCAGAAAAATAAAATATTTTATGTTTGCAGAGGGAGGTTTTAATTGGCTCATAATTCTATTGTTATTAAGATTTTGCCTCGGCTTCAGTGGGTGTTTAATTAGTGAGCTGTCAACCTCAGATTTTATCAGGATGGAAATGCATACGAGCACTTTCACACTTTCCATACCACCACAGTAACACCCACTCAGACTGCGATCAAAGCCTGTCCGTGTTACAGCTTTGCTGCTGGCTGCAGCAGAGGAACATGCTAATATCTCCTTATTATGCGAGAAGCTTCATAACGGCTGACGTTTTAATTAAAGCTAAAGATGAAAATAGTTCCTTTAACAGCTTTGTGTGACAGCAGACTTCTACCTCTCCGAGTTCCTCGTGGGACTGTTCCAGGTACGGGGTTTCCCGCAGGTGTTCATTAGGGTCCAGGTCGATGTATGAGTCGTCTTGGCGCTCTGACGTGTCGCTGTCACTCTCCTCACTCTTCTCCAGGCCTTCTGGGTCGGACTCCTCGTGATCCTGTTCACCCTCCCTGTCTGACTTGTCTGAGTACAGGTCAGGGTCTTTCAAGTGGTCACTGTCATTGAACCTGGAGGAAAGGAAGGATGGTTGGTAAGATTGTAGCTGAGAATAATACAGCTGTACCTGGATTGTATGTGCTACTCACTGGAATCCGTGGATGTTGTGGGCTCGGAGGAGGCTGTAAAAATTTATGGAGTGTTCTCCACCAGTGGCTACTGTGCTCACGTCCTCTTTCCCCTCGCGGATCATGGTCCTCTTCAGCAGGCTGGAGCACTTCAGGGCCAGCTCTAAGGCGTCCATCCAGCATCGACCTGGGAAAGAGATCAGGAAAAACTGATGTGCTAAACTAAAAGACAGGTGCAGAATATGATTACAGGCTTTAATGTTAGTTAATTATCCGCTGAGCATTATGGCTGTTTTAGTGGGACAACTGCATTATCACAATGAAAACAAGAAAGGGAGTTCATTCTGGAATTTAAGCATGATTGCTATGTGAGAAAAAGTTGGACAACGTTTGTCGTTGGGATAAATATGGTACACATACCTTAATTATAAATTATGATTTATTATTATTATTATTAAATACTGTGCATCAGGGTAGACAATAGCAGATGATTTTGGACAGTGCTTAAGAGTTTGAGCACAGTGGAGAGAGACTCAGAGACAGAGAGACTTGATTGGATGTTTCAGCACCATGGACAGAGACACAGAGAAGTCTGTTTGCCCCCTATAAGACACTAAAACATTCTCCACCTCCAGTATACTAGTGTATAAACTATTAGTATATACAGTGACGATGATGATACCAGTATATATGGGTATTGGGGAAACCAGCTAAATTGTATGTCATTGAAATAAACACAGCTATGTAAAGTTACGGCTACATCTTCTCACTCAGTACAGATGTATTAGTGTGTTATTTTAATGTTCATATGAATATCCATTATTTTCCCATCTATATCTACATATAAGAGCGCAGCTGTTAAACAGGTCAGGTTGACTATATTAAGATGATGAACTGGTCTAAAATAAGGATTTGAGGTTAGTGTCACAAATATTACAAGAGAGTGTAGTCTTGAACCAGTACTGGTTACTGTTGCTTTATGAAACTGATACCATTGTGAAGCTGATTTATGGATTTATGTTTATCACTAATACAGCATAAGACGCTACTGACAAGAAAAGCTGAAGTGTGATCAGCAGCCTGTCTCTTACCATCAGACTCAGAGGCAGCACGGAAGATGAGGTGGCTGCTGGGTAATGGCTGAGTGATGGAGCCAACTGCTTCTCCTTTAGGACCCTGAAGACAACAAGAAATGAAAACACTGCATGTGTAATTCAGTGTAATTCAGTGTTTAAAGGTTCAGGTAGGTGTTACTTTGAGTCAGTGTCTTGACTGACATCAGTTGATCTCTGTCCCTTTTCATTTGAGGCCGTTTTGTGAGCCTGTTTCCTCGTCTTGGCCGCCGTGTTTGTGTTTCCTTTTTTAAGGCTTTTAAATCATTTATTTGAGCAAATAGAGGAGATGCAGACTCCAGAGTGTGCTATTATGCAAATGAGCTATGAGAGGGGACAGAGAGGACAGAAGCTGATTGAGTGAAGTGTTTATTTCAATAGTGAAGAGCACGATGGAGAGAGCAGGAACACTGAAATCAGAAACACAGGCCGCTAATTGTGATTCAAGCCTCTTCATGGCGCAAACATAAGGAAAAACACTCCCGATGCGAGGTCAGGGATGAATACCAAATCACAGTTGGAGCGAACGACGTGGACGAAAACGTGGGGACAATAGGAAAATGTGCACCGCCAAAAAAGAAAATGGCCTAAATCAAACAAAGATGAGCTCTTAATTATACAGCTAACGTCCACATCTGTTTAACTGCAGGGGTAAAAGGAAGACCATTTCACCTTGATGATCTGTGTGCGTTCATTTTGTTTTGTTCAGCACTGGAGAGCATTCAAATCCATTTGTTTGCATAACAAACCTCTTTCACTATTCTCAATCTGTCATGAAATATAGAATTAGATCCAGTGTATGTGGTCATGGTCATGCTGGGAAAAACTTATTGAGAGTAAGAAAAAAAGATTGACACCATTCTCATTTGTGCATGGTAAAGCTACGGCTAGTTAGCTTAGCTTAGCTTAAAGACTGGAAACAGAAGCAAACAGCTAGCCTAGCTCAACAAAAACTGACATGTTATTTTCAAAAAAAAACACATTGTTATGTGGGGAAGTATTTTATCAGTAAGCGACTGTGCCTGACCAAGAAACAGTCCAGTAATAAAACCCCAAACTGTCAATGGTTATGTTTACGGATTAGTTAGGATAAGTTAGTTTGTGAGCTTTAAAATCAAGATAGTAACCAGTGCTAACTGGCAGCTGACCGTAGCTTTATGTTTACTGTACAGATATGAAAATTGTTTCAAACTTTTCATCTAACACTCAGGAAGACAGAAAACAAAAAGGTAGGAAGGAATGCATTATCTGGAATGTCAAACTATTTCCTTTGGTCAGATTTTCAACTTCATTGTTGTGATTCTAATGTGGCTACATGTGTTAGAAAGACACTATAATTCCCTCTGTGCATCCCTGTACTATGATACTATGATCTTTGGTAGCTGTCTCCAGAGAAGCTGGCAAAGACTGGTTCTAAACTCCAGCAGCTAAACAATTATACTGTTGCCCTAGCAATAGGTTAATATCCAAAAACCAGCATTTCTGCATATATTTCAAAAGAAAGTTGGAATTGGATATTGAATCCTGTATCTTAGCGTATATTCTGACCTTGACGGCCCAGATGGATTGCTCCAGCGGGTGGAAGAGCTTGAAGCAGAAGCCGTCCTTCTTGGAGGGCCTCTCGATGAGCTCGCAGGCGTTGAGCAGCACCGTTCCCACCCACTGGCCATTTTTGTGGGTTTTGTAGATGAGCAGGACGCCTGGTTTCAGCACACACCACAGCTTGGTCCAGCTCTTCAGCGTGCCACGGATCTGGATCAAAAGCAGATAAATGTCAGATAGTCTGACCTCACCAAAAATACCTTCTGTATTATGATACATGGTGATTTTATGGAAGTTTGACCAACACAAAGCTGAAAGTATGATATTTGAGATATGATGTGTTTTGGGACGGTGTCAGGGCCTCTTTTGACCCACCTTCAGCCAGTCGGCCATGACGATGACAGAGGGATCAGTGATGGTGCTGAGCAGCTCCTTGGTCGCCCTCTTCTTTTCTTCCCTGTAGTTTTTCTTCTGCACCTGCAGGAAGCAAAGAGAGGCAGACAATACAAAGAACATTAATTCACACAACTGCTCACATTAATATTTCACACACACTTTCACACTGAATTACAATTGGCAGGAAATTATACGACTAGAATCACACTTCTTGGTGTTGCCTGGTACTTTGTGACAGCACACAGAGTTATATGCTGTATTTTATTTCTCCCTTGAAATGTCTCTTTCTATTTCTAGTCAAACTTTTCCAATGTGACACATAAAAATGCACATTAAAACATGACTCATCAAGTGAGACTTAAGCTCTATTACCTTGAGGGACTCCTTTTTGGTGAGCTTTCCTCCAGATGCCGACACGTCCTTGTCTGAGCCATTGTACAGCTTTGTTTCAGACTGTGAACACACAGGAGGGAAAAACCAAAAAATGATTCATCTCTGAAGGCATCAACATCTTTATTATTTCTTAATGTAATGTCTTTAAATATGAAATACATAACATGCTGAGATTCTCAGAGAATCAAACATGTCTAATGATTCAAAACAAAGCTTCGCTGGGAGCATTTGTGTTTGAAAATGTGTGCCATCTACTTAACAGTCAGCTTGTTTTACTGCTGCACTCAGTGTAAGCTGCTTCGGGATACAGTCATCCACTAAATGACTGAATGTAATCTTGGCTACAAAGTGTTCTCTCTTAATATCAAATCTATTAGCACAAATTACACTATGAACAGAGTCTGCTGAAATGAGGACATCGTATTGGACTTTTTCACAACACCATCAGCATCAGTGGGAAACAGCATCTAGAAGGGACTTTCTTGTTTTCTTCCCTGGTAGACCAAACTTAGCCCAGTTAGCCGAACGAACACTATAAATGCAAGTTCAGGTGTGTGCCAGCTACCTTAACAAGCCAACTGGAGCGATTTAAAGTGGAGAGACAGACAGGGATGTGTGGGGATCCTAAAGCAGTGCTACTTAAGGCCTTAAACGCCCACAGGGAGAGTTGGACTGAAGGTACATGACAATAAGAAGCCGAGCTAAAATCTTCTATTCAGAAACCCATGAAGCGTTTCCTCTGGCTGAGACTGCACGTACTCTTGTGAAGATTGATGGAAACAATGCCAAGGCTCACGCCTGCTTTTCCCCAGCCTCTCTAAGATGTTGGATGTTCTTGATAGCAGAATAGAAAAATCAACTTAAGTCCGCGGATAAGGATTCGTCAAACTCTCTCTTGGTTTTGGGAAGCTTTGCTGATAAAGAGCTTTTGAACCTCTGAAACGATTCCCCTGTGTCTGTCTATGTCTCCATACTTGTCCAAATCATAACAAAAATGTAATAGGATTCCTGTTTGATGAAAGCATCTCCGCTGTGACTCAGGAAAACTCAGACGCCCACGTCTGCACTGACAAACATATTTGAAGTGGACCTCGGTAGACGAACTAGACGGGCCTCCACCACGCTGTGCTCATTTGACAGGGCGGCTGTGCTTGAAATGTTTGATGTTTTTACATGATGTGTGAGTCATCTCAATGTAGGATATCTAACGCCCGAGGCTGAGACTGGGAACGGGATAGAAGACGTGCAGTAATTCCCAAATTCTCTGGTCTCATTAAAACATGCAACCAATCATCTCTCCCCAGCCATCGGAGAGCAGCAACTCAGTGGGAGTGGGAGTGATTCTTCTTACCTTGCTCTTAGATATGGAATGTGAGTCCTCTTTCAAAGGCAGAGGTAAAAGGTCCTCCTTCCCTCTTTCGAAACCTGAAACAAAAAACACAACAGCATAAAGAAACGCCCCGTCCATCAAGTGAAAAACAGTATCCACTGGACTGGTTATCTCGTGGATAATGTACTGTAGTTTCTCTTTCATGCTTGAAACAAGTGTAAGAGGTGAGGGGTATTCAGTTGGTTGCAATCTGCAACTTCACCACTAGATGCCACTAAATACACACTGGAACATTAATGTGGGTTAGAGAGAGAGAGTGCTGTCCTTTAAAGCAAGTCATAGAATCTGGATGGCAACAAGCTGGCGCCTGCTGCAAGTCCCTAATCTGAAGTGAGCTCAGAAGTTAGATAAGTTGGCTGGTGAAGGGAGGTTCCCTGTTTTAATCTGCAGTTTGGCTGGGGCAATGAGGGTGTGGAAAGGAAACTGGAAACAAAGATTTGGATGCTCACATGCCAACTGCTCCAATGAGCTTGAAAACAGTAATGTGTATTACTAGACATGAACAATAATGAATACATCTGAATGCAGACGTAGTGTATCATAACAAACGTAAGCAAGCTGAGGCTTGCTCTTCTTCATTTAAGCTCCACCATAGCATTTCTAATCTTCATTTGTGAGCTAACCAATTAGTGTCACCACAGCAACAGATTCCCCACTGAGACCCCGGCAGTTAGTGACACTGGCGGTCTAAAGGTGACAGGGAGCCTGTAAATATTTCATAGTGTCTGTCTCCTATCAATCCATACTCAGCCACGAGAATGAAGGAAAGGCTGCTGACTTTTTGTGATTTGTAAAAGAGTTGCGTCTTATCTGACTTGACATTTGCTTTAAAAGAAAAACATCTCTGTGTTTGAACTTGTGTATTCTTACTGCATGCTTTCATTTTGTGCTGCAGATATATTGGATGACATCTTTTCAGAGACACTTTCGGCTTTCATTACAACACCGTGATTCAGTGCATTACTCGAGTGATTGTGTGCCGAAATGTTTTTGTCATATCCGTTTTTTATTAAGCTGCCTGTCCTACACCACTTCCTCAATTTACAGCAAATACTTTCAACAACTTCTTACAAACACACTTGCTTGCTGGCAGTGTAATATTTGTATATAGAGAAAGCAATGATGGATGTGATAGGAGATGAAATGGAAGGTACAATAGTCCATCAGTGTTTCAGGGGTCATATTTCCTTCAGCTAGTAAACAGACACATCTCAGGGCTTGAACCACAACATACCACCCAGTGAGCTACTTCACGTCAAACGATTCCTCTTGGGAATGTAAAACAGGTGCAATAGTTTGGCAGCCCTGCTGGAAAAGTGCCACTTGAGTCAACTACATCCATGCATGTCTGGTTTGAGGACACTTAAGCTACATGAACGGTGCCCTGAAAGCAAAAAACAAAGCACTACAGCTGAGAAGAAACTTGTTGTTCTCCATGCCTACATACATGCATGCGAAAAGGATGCAAGTAACACGAGTCTTTTAATTTAGCTGATTGCGTCCAACATCAGAGCCGCGCAGCGTTTAGTTTAAATCAGCTAGTGAAGCATCCGCAGAAAGAAATGAGAGCATGCCATTGTCTGTCTTGCCTTATGAGTGCTGTCTTTGTTTTAATGTGGATCTAGTTTCAGCGGTACATTAGATGTCCCACCAGACCATCTGTGCCCACTTGACAGCCGCATCGCCATGCCAACTTCAGCTGGAAAACATCTCAAGGGCAGTTCACTGGCTATAGCAATCAACAAGATGCTACATCAGTCTCAATTGCAACTTATAGGGAGGAAACTGGGTGATCATAATGGAATCAATTCATCCATTAAAACGTTATTGTTTTAGTCACAAAGTAAAGTCTTCACCTGCTCTGTTGATGTCAAAAGCTGTGCTAACACCACAGAACTACAAACTGTTTGTTAGACAGACCTGAAGTCTGAAATAGAAGCAAAAGTACAATAACTTAGTTAATGAACTCATTAGTTTAAATGTCTGTCAGCCCTCCACTTGCAATCAAGCAGTCTGACTAAATTAACGTGGTCCACGCTGTGATGAAGTCTCCTATTTCAAATTTAAGAGACCACTTCTCCGCTGCATTAAATCTTGTGTTCAGAGACCTAAATGTGTTACCACGGTGCAACGATGGCACATAAAAAAACAGCACCTCGCTGCAAACAGAATTATTTCATCACAGTGTGAGGAGCTAGACACAATGCTCCAGGCTGCTTGTTAAATAAATATAGCTAGGTGACATCATGACAAATGAAATAATGAAGCTGAAAATGTAGCTTGCAAGAATGCACTATTTTGGGTGAAAAACAAGTCCATTTATCAGTATGCCCGAAATAAGGAGGGAAATAGCGTGTACCGACGTGGCCTTTGTTATCCAAAGATGTCTTTGAGTGTGTGGAGCTGGTCGTTTCAGGTGTCACATTCATCAACAGATGCTGCTTTTTAGGTCTCTGATTAAACCTTTCTTTCATGACTAAAAAAAAAAAAAACATTAGCTTCTAAAATAATCCACCAGGACATGAGGTGTGTTTCCTGTGTAATCTTAATCCTAATAAACCCACATGAACCTTTTTGGTAATTTTTTTCTTTTTTTGGATTATGCAAAATGTTAAGGACAATGGCTGGGCTTAGAAATGGGCTTTGTACTGTGGGGAGCAGAAAAATTTTGATAAGCGTTTCATCTCATGAGCACAATGGCAGAGCAGGGAAGCAGTGGATGTGTGTAAAACCAGCAGGAGACTGAAGGTAGAGATCGTTTTGGTGGTGTAAATTTCGAAGAGCTTGAGCATGCTTTGATTTTTAAAAAAGTATAACACGTTGTAGCTTTTTTTCCAAAATGATTGATTTTTCTTGACACCATTTCCATTAGGGGACTCTGAGTGTTGATAGTGGTTGAATTGGTCTATTATTTATCGAGCACTTAGTGTAAAAAAAAAAAAAAAAAACACTTCAAAACAACACAAGCATTCTACTTACTAAATTGCTATGATTATTCAAAGTATCTGAATGTTTGTTAGAGATAATGCCCAGTCACCCAGACAGAGATTTCTCAGATGTGGTCATCGTCATTTGGTTTATTTTGTGGATCGGTAGAGACAAGGACTGGATGTCTGTCTGTGCCTGCAGGCTTTAATAAATGCCAACTGCTTGTAATAACTGAATCACATAACATTTTACATTTTCAGCATTTACCTCACGCTCCTATCCACAACTACCTATCATAAGTGAGCTATCTTTTTAAACGAGAGACGGTGCAAAAAGTAGTCAGAGCTCTGTCGCACAACTGTTGCGCTGCATATTTATAATGAAATTATAAATCCATCTACGCAGCCAAATCCACAAAGTGTGGCAGGAAAAAGCCCCTATGCAGCAAATATCTAGTCTACTAGGCTTTTCATAGCAAAGTACTTGGAAACTAAAATGTAAGTCTACAAAATATATGAAAGTTAAAAGTTAACACATGACTCAAATGAAAAGCAGTAAAGGATTGATGATCAAATTCAAAACATGTAAGTACTATGTAGTGAACAGAGTCTTTTAATTTGACAATGTCTTGACGTGTGCCCATGTTTTTGTCTCACTGCACATCTTTTCACAACATTCAGTGTGCAAATGTAACCGTTGCTGTATGTGGATGACTGTCAGGGAGTGACTTTGTGTGTATATCTGAAGTACTGTAGTAGGAGACACACGCCCCACTGCAGCCTGACTAAGACATTTGCTTTCACAGTCTCAAGCTCCAGTGATCTCCCTCCGCATCAAACATCACAGATAGGAGAAAGAAAGAGGATTCGAGCGAGTAAAGAGGGTGAAAGGAAGAGATGTACGATGCTACGGTGAATGTCCTTCCACTTTAATGCTCTGCCTCACAAAAAGAATACAGTCTAAATCACCTAAAGCATTGCACCAGTATGCTTTAGACTACAGACACAATAACAGAGGTGAAAGAAAGAGGGGAAATGAGGACGAAAACGCCATTCAGTGAAAATAAGTATATGTTTTCTTTTTGCCTGTTTGCCTTGCGTTTTGCCTGTTTGTGCCAATGTATGTATGGGTTTGGTTGAGTCAGCGCCTTGGTTGGCATAAACACAGCAACAACAAGAAAGAAATCATTGAAATGATAATGGCTCGGTGTTAATTTCCATTTAATTTCATCTGAAAACATCGCTTTAGAAACATAATTTGCATTGTGGCATTTTAGACATTCAGCACCTCAACTTTGAAATCATCTCATCTCATCCCAGTCATAATTAATGCAACACCAAAGCGGCCTCTCTCACCAAAAGGAGCTTCTTTTCAAGCCAAAGTTCCAAAACCAGTTCATTATCTCTTTTTGGATGCCTTCAAAGCAGTCCCTGTGTTGGGCCTACTGGTGCCTTCGATTCTTACTCCACCACAGATTGAACCATGTTCAAAGAAGTCAAGGCTATTGTTATTTATAGACTCTCTTATTAGTGGAAAGCATTACAAAAACAGACAGAAATAATGCAGCTATGTAGAACACCATTAAACACATTTGAAGGAACCTTTTAAACCATCATTCAATGATGCTATTGTATTTTTCTTTTTTTAGGAAATGTGAAGGCTACCATAGCAACAGGTAGAGGAACAACAAATGGAGGCAAAAGCTGTCAGCCCAGTTACTCAACAGAACACATCAATTTTAGGGAGCAAATTGCCCGAGTATTTGCTACTGTGGAAAACTTGCCATGGCAACAGTGTCTCTGTTATTATGGCTCAAAAATCATGGAAGATGGCTGGCCCACCGACAAAGAACATCTGACATCTGGAACATCTGACTGATATAGATGATATAGATTTAAATTTTAGAGGTCTATCCAATTAACAGTCTGTATCAAATTCTGACTTGTAATGTAATGTAATACACGATGACTAGAAATCTGTATAATCAAAGTGCAGATATTTGTTGTGGAGACATTGGTTCATTAGTGAAAGGCCCTGCTTGGCTGAAACAATTCAACTCTGCTGATGCTCAGACTGAAAGCAGAATAAAAGTACTGCACCAAAACAGAAAGTTCAAAGCAAAGTGGGAATGAACCCAGAATGAAGGACAGGTTTCAAATACAGCTTGGATAGTTGGGTAGGTGAACATGGTCATCAAGATATCGACATATCTCCACATCTCCACATATGACAGGTAATGCAGATAAGTGTGATATTGGAAAAAGTGGTCTCTATCAATTTACTATTGCACTTCCAGAAAGTTGGGGAACTTCGATAAGATTTGAAAAGTATGGTCAAAGTCACAGCAGAGGAGGACAAGATATCCTTTTACACTTCCCATAATGCAACACAATGTCTTCCAATGACTATACCTATGGAACAGTCAACATATACATCTTTCAAACTCCACACCCCCAGTTTGTGACACAGGTTTTCTGTTACCCTAGCCCAATACATCATTAGTTTTCAGAGTCCAAGGTCATGTCCTCTGATGTCTCTAAAAAACAGTCATTGGTTTTATTGATCCTTGTATGCTCTCTGTAATCAATAACTCTGACATCTGGTCATGTCCTGGGTTATTTCAAACAAACTGCACTTAACCCCAAGAACTACAGGGTTAGGGTTAGGGCTTTATATCTTTATAAGTAAGGTCAAATATACATCTTTCAAATGCCGCAACCCCAACTTGTGACACAGGTTTACACAGGTCTACAAGCCCAAGTTGACATAATTAGAGTTAATTTCTCAGACTTTAGAAAGCTCCTCCAGAATCACAACTATTTTTACAGGTTCAGCAGCACTCTGTGAGATTGGTAAACTGATCATGAATACAATTGGCGGTATTCCTTTCAAAAGAAAGAAACAATTCCTTAGAGCGAAGTTCTGACACTTCTGTTGAGACTTATGGTCCTTCTTATCAAACATCAGCATCACTTCTGTTCTTTGCTACTGTAGCGCACCACTTCCTCTGGGTAATCAAAAACCAATCTTATCTTACATTATCTACCACTGAATGTTCCAGCATGCACCATGCCAAGTCATGCTGACCTCAAGATGAGCCATGATTCAATCTAATTATCGAGCACAAAGCTTTTTCCCCTCTCTTATTAGCTTTAGAAAAGCCTCATTTTTGACCTCTAAATCAATTTCCTGTGCAATGAGTCCCTCCCTACAGAAGAAACAACAACACCTGGTCGATATGAAAGGCTGCATACACTTAATATTAGGGAATAATTACATATAAATCAACCATAACAAAATGTTATATTACTTTGGGATTATGTCTATTTTTTGGTTATCACAGTAGTTTGTACGAGAACCAAATAAATAACAGTTTCCAACCTGCACAGCTGAGCCCAAGCCTGCCCCTGCCCTTGATCATTTTAATCTCCAGGCCTCATTCCAGGCCTTCAAAACCTGTTTCTTATGCAGCCTGTCATGGTACAAACAAACACAACAAAGTGGTCCAATCCACATTAAAAGGGTTGTACTTTATTCTGTCTGCACACAGGCAGCTTGATGAGACAAAAGCACATTATCTCTTGGAAGGGGTGATATTTCAAACAGGATGTGCCTGGATGAGAGTGGGGGCATTAGGCAGGTTGTATTACCATGGCTGCTGTTTTGTGTTGCTGCTCTATTTATAGTCCACTGGGGCCGAGTTCATGTGCAACATCAGATGCTGGCCTGTTCCTTGGCCTTTGCTAAAGATTGTGGACAGTTACCTGGTGACTCATCTTTTGATATTTAGAAGATGGTCGAATATATATTAAGATATTGATTTTGTTAAAAAAAAAATGCTACAAAACTGTCACAGTTATTAAATGTCTGACCATCAAACGACTTAATAAAAGTGAACACCAAAAGACAGTGAGGTAAAGATTTATTTCTGCCACAGTTATTGACTAACTATTCATCCCAGATTTCCCAGTCCAAGGTCATGTCTTCAGATGTCTTCTTCAAAAATGTCATTGGCTCCATTGGATTCTTGTGTGCTCTCTGTAATCAATAACTCTTCGACATCTGGTCATGTCCCCAAGAACTACAGGCCCATTTCAAGTTACATTCTTGAGGTAAGGTTTTAGAAAAAGTTGTTGCTAAGCAGCTTACCGCTATCTGAGATGAACAATACATTCCTGAGAGGTTTCAGTCTGGTTTCTGTCAGTTGAACACAGCAGAAACAGATCCCCTCAGAGTTTCAACTGATATCTCAATACACAGTGATGGAGTGTTATGTGTTGATACTATTGGATCTCAGTGTTGCCATTGATACTGTGGAGCACTGTATCTTGGTTGAGACGCTCAAACACTTGGTGGCATCTCTGGCTCAGGCTTGGTACAGTTCTCCTTGTACCTTTCTGGCAGGATTTCTTCAGGTAATGTTTGTAAGAACCCCACTTATCACTGAAATGTAGACAATACTCAACTATCCATCTTCTTTAAAACTGTCTCTGCCACCTACTTGCTTCAACTTGAAAAAAACAAAATATTGAAAAAAAAATTGAATGGCAGCTAATTTCAGAACAGAACACTCAATAAAGACTGAGGACAATCTTCTTTTATTGGTAAAACTGGGTGAAAGAAGAGATTTTTTAAAAGCCTGCATTGCAGAACTATTCCAAAGTTTTCATGTTGAGGAAAAGGAGGGAGGGAGTCATGTAAAAATTTACGAGTCATAAGTTCATTTGCGGCTGTTCTCGGAACCATTCAAGCAACTAACTTTTCTAAAATCCTGAGATGACTGGTAGGTGGTAATAGCTCTGACTGTCTTGTAATCCAAGATAATGCATTTCTATGTTATGTCTTGACCAGGTAAATAGTTTCCTGTTCTACCAGCTGAGCTAAACTTAGAGACATTCTGTCCCTAGCTGAGATGAAGATGCATTTTCCCATCTTGACTATCACAATTCTCTTTTCACCTTAGCAAGACTTTCCTAGATTGCTCATAGGTGACTAAGTTCTCGAAATGGTATTGTAATTAAAATTTCAGTTTCTTTACACTGATTTCTCATCAACTTCGGAACCTGTCCAAAAACCAAAGATGTTCAGTTTGCAATAGTCTAAAAAGAAAAGCAACAAACCAAAACTTTGGAGAAACAATGACATTCACAAACATTTTTGGAATTTTTGCTTGAAAAATTGCAGGCTGCTGAACTTTAAAATTAAAACTGAAACAAGTGATTGAATATCAAAATGGCTGCACATTAATTGGTATACAACTCATTGTAGGCATTGGATCTGCATTACTAATGATAATTTAGAAAAGATGCCGAGCCCCAATCACAAAAGGAAATGGCTAGAGACAATACGTAGACTGGCAAGCATAACCACAAAGTAGAGCTACTGACATCACACATGTTGCCAGCAGACAACAAAAACTAGCCACCAACTGTCCATGGGAGGCAGTTTTCTGTAAGACACAACCTCGAAGAGTACAAATTCCAAATATGTTAAAGACATGCAAAGTAGGCACAATCGTGTCTGCAGACTGCACTGTGGAGCTGAAGCGGATGTAAAAAACAGGGAGAAAAATGTCAAAAAACATAAAGTGACTAAGTGCAACCTGCCTGCACCAGTTGTCTGCTGCAGTCTGAAAGCTGGTGCCACTTAGCAGAGAATCTAAAATAAGGATGAATGGAGTCAAGACTGGGAAGTGACTGAGAAAAACAACATGACTCAGACAATGTCTCACAGCTCAAGTTATTTGTTTGGCTGGCGGAGATGCTCGTTTAGAGGGAAAGGAATTAGGCTTGTAGCAAAAAAGGTTACCAGCCCAAATCCCCAGACACGGAAAGGTCTGAGGAGAGAATGACAATGACAAACAATCCTCCACCTCTTTGACAACTGCTGTTCAAGATCCCCTTGAGCAAGGCACTGTTCTGACTGAGCTGCTCCGACAGAGGACTGAGGTTGTACTAGGCTGCATAAGTTTGAATTACTGCACGAAAGCGTGGCAGTGTTTGTGCACAGTCAGCCTTTGCCTGATTAATAAAGGTTGAAAACAGTCATCTGCGAAGGTGGAACAGAGAACATCCACTCTCTCAAAGCTCCAGGGGCTGCCATCTGTCTGCCTCCAGGTTTCTGTCCTTTTCAGCAGGACAGACAAGGGAAAGATCACAGAGGTAGGGCTTTTACAAATGAACACTAAACTGATCTAATCCTAAATGTTCTATGAGATTTGGTGTGCCTAAAAATGGAGATTATCACTGCACTCTGGTAGAGCTATCACTGGAACTGGAGTGAAAATAAGCCGGCTGAGCTGAGGCTTGCGTCTTCTTCATTCATCAGTGTGACCAAACAAACATCTCACAGCTATTGTTTGATTTCAATAAGACAGATACAACATGCTGCCTGATTCACATCATTATTAATGTTGATGTGTGGTAGAACAACACTGTTAGCTGTTTCTTTGTGCCCCATCTTTGAGTTCAGTAGTCCAAAAGCTCTCAGAGTTTTAACAGTCTTTGTTGTTACAACATCAGGAACCAAGAAAGGACGACAGCTCGTGAAGGCTAACCCCCCGACACTGCAGCTGCCGACAAATCAGCAGGTATTGGGAATCAGTGCCAACGTCAATGCAAATTAGCTTCCACTTTCAATATGGAAGTTAGCCTAGCTTGGTAGCTTACACTTTGCAAGTGAAAAACAAACTCAACAACACCTAATCATCAGATCTCGTAGTGGAACACACACTTGATGACAGCGTGTCTCCTAGCAGCACTAGTCCTCGGATGTCACTCAGCATCTGTCACGAGAGACTCCTACACAGAGGTTTGAAACTTGGAGGTTGTTTCCACAAGTCGCCAAAGTCGCCTCTTGACTGTGTCATGGTGGTAATGCATTCAAACGTACATTTTCCAGTACAGTTTTTTTACCTTCTCTCTGCCAACATGAACAATGTGCTTTTTGTTGCAGTAACTTAAGAGCAGTGAGATACGGGAGTCATACCAGCCGACCTCATCCAAACACAGTATGAATCCATTCTCTGAGAGCCGAGACAGAGTTCAAACAAGCTCACAGTATATTGGTCACAAGAAGTTCGTTCTCAGTTCGAATGGAGGAAGCTGACAGTCAACAGTGCATCTGAACACAACCTAATCAAGAACTGATGCAATTCTTCACAGCTCATCAGTCCATACTATTTAAATGAGTAATGCCATGCACTGCTATAGTTACTACTCATTGACAAGGTAAAACTACAGGGTCTACTAATGGGCCAATAACACTTCCCAGTACTTCCCAGTATCTACCGTACCAAACACACCTCTCTCCACTCCATTATACAACCCACCTGGCAGCGAGATGGGCGACAGCTCATTATAGCCCCCGAAAGAGGCATTGCGGATGAGTTTGCGTCCGTCCGGGTGTGGAGGTCGAAGTGATGCTGTCCCGCCGCATGTAGAGAAACGGCGGCGACTCAGGAGGCCCTCCTCCTTCATCATTGGGACGGCGGGAGCTCCCTCGTTGTGTGGGAGGAAGGGATGGAGGGATGTGGTGGTGGGGGGGGAACCGGTGAGCAAACTCAAGGGTAGAAAGTCGAGGGGTGTCGGGAAACAATTCCAATCCGTCACACGCAGCTAGTGAGCCAAGCAAAGAAACCGAGCAATGCACACACACACACACAGACACACACACACAGACACACACAGAGCAGCTCAGACACTGAACCAGTGCAGTGTGTTGTTTCCTCTACTGCTCTCACTCTCGCTCTCTGCTCTGTGAGTGTGTATGAAAGCAGCAGCCTGTAAGTACTTAATAACGAATAAGCTCAGCCCCTCCTACTCCCTCTCCTCCGGATGGGTAGGGGAGCTGCATCTTAGCTTGAAAAAAGCCCTTATGTTCCACATCTCCTCTTTCTATTCGTCTCTATCATTCCATTTTAATTCATTACTTTAGATCCAAAAGGGACACTTCACCGCTTTTCTGACATACTGTATGTCGATAGATTAGTCACTGGGGTGACGTCTATGATGCTTGTTAATATTTTCTAAATATTGCTCCAGGCAAATCTCGCCGTTCGCTCTCATGACATCAGCGGATGGTGGAAGAAACACAGGGAGGATACAGGGAGGATACAGGGTGGCGTGTTCTCTCACAGCTGCTATGGAAATTGAAAGCCACAGTTTGGGCAGAAATAAATTCCAAATTTTCACATGTAAAAAAAAAAAATGAGCCACATGAGCCACAGACCACAGATAAGCAAATGCAACAAGCAGGGGTTCAAGCTGGAGCTGCTTCCTGCCTTCCAGCTAGTGGCTAGTACAGCCAGGTAGCAGCTAGTGTGGCTGTCGAATGCACAGCATCAGTGCTGCCAGCTAGGCTTGTGACAAAGCAGAACTGCCAAATATTATTTTGATCCAGCTCGCCACCAAATCGGTCGCCAACCTGGGGAGAGTTTTACCATCCAGTGTTGTCCTTTTAAATCACCTTGAAGCAGCAGTTGAAGAAGCTGATGAGCAGAACTGCAACTCGTGTTCAGACTGTTTTCTCATTGAAAGATCTGCTCAGAGATTTATTTTACACCGAGTGCATCTATCATCCTACCTATCAGACCTATCTATCATCTATGTGGCAGCAAGGACAGTCTGGCAAACATTTCTCAGGTGAAACTCACACCGAATACATTACAGTTAGACGTAGGCACTCTGGTTTAAGAAATACACATTATTAGCAATGAAATGTCCCTTTAAGACACTGTACATTACGCTCTCCCTCTTTCTGTCTCGTCTTGTCTTCATCACTTAGATAAAACAGCTTGTGAACTGTAACTACTATTCATCAGACTGCACACACACACACACACACACACACACACACACAGGCAGACAAAAACAAAAGCTCTATTGAGGACAGAAGGAAGTACTTTGTCACACCAGTGCTCAGCTGACCCTCCGAGATTTCCCTGATGTAAACCGAGGAAACCAATTACTTTAATAGATAAATCAAATTGTCATATTTTCGATTTACTATATTCGGCTTTCACTGATTCAGAATAGAAAAGGCTCTAATGGGGAGGTATTGGTCACAAAGTGCTGCATTGAAACGTGTGCTTTCCTGAGTACAACTGCTTGTCACCAGGCAGGTACAGTACTACTGTCTCTAAATTGCTTCGTTGACAGACATCTGCAACGCAAATCCAGCCATATTTTCGGGGATATATGTCTCTCAGTCCGGACAAAAAGCTGATACACTGTGATACGTTTTAGATCCCCCGAGAAATTGAGTTTTTCTGCATGCTGTGCAGTTTTGGTTGGTTGCTGTGCTGAAGGCTGTGAAAGAAAATTAAGGTCATCTGGATGGTTCATACAAAGTGACAAGATAGTGTAAACCTTTAAAAAAAAGATTAATGTATCTCTGCAGAAATGAATAGACTTGGCATTGGGCTTCATCTTTGAAACCCTATCTGTAAGGCACATTGTCTGCTGTGGATCCTTCCACAGTCCACTGACATCTTCCTTTCAGCTGACCTGACCTGTTGTCATATTAGTCATTCAAAGAAACTCTTAGCATTCTGCTGGCATCTGACTAACCCTTGCTACTAACTGTCCGTGGAGACATTTCATCAGAAGAAGCTTAGAGAGGTAAACAGTGCAATCCCCTTCAAACCAACAGTCCCAGACCTAAGTCATGCATCTTAAAGCTCAAATGTGCTTTAATTAAAAGAGGTAATTAGGATATGCTGGATGTATAATTCAGATCCCAGCCCTAATTAACCTGCTTGTGGAGGAAAAGTCCATTTCTGCTGGTCCAATGACATTTGAGAGGCACTTGAGAATTATTTGCTAAGTATAGTCACCATCTGGGTCATTTTTCAAGTTATTTCCAGTAAAGTTGGGATTGACTCTTCTTAATGAGCACAGATTCTGGCAAATCCCAACTTCCCCACATTCACAGACTGAACAAATGGAGCTAATCCATAGTCAAACATGGCTTTAACCTACTGTAAACCTTGTGTCTGCTTTCAATCTGTCATCTACCTTCGCCTTTTTTTACCTTCCTATGGACAGTTTTTGCCTTCCACGTTCCTGGCAAAATACACTCCTCACATTTTGTTTCTTTTACATACTCTACAACAAGTTTTAAAGTTTGATCCACCTCTCTCTAAAAAGTATTCCTGTCACAGAGACCTGTAGGATCATTAAGCGTACAAATGTGAGCATTGTTCGAATATCAGCTCTTCGGCTTGACTGGCCGGATGGAGTTACCCGCGCGCCACGTCTACCTGCTCCAGTACTCATGTGTATCAGGTGAGCTGGTGTCAGGTACAGCGACTGCTACCATGCCAAACAGGTCAGTACAGCGGTGATGGATCTATAACTGCCCTGTGGAGCAATTACCCAACACAGGCGCTGATTCTGAGAGTTATGTCCACAAGTGTTACCTGATTTCAGACAAGGGACTGCAATTAGTTTTATTAGCCATGCTGGTGGCTCTAGAATCAGTAGAATCAGTTGGTGCACCACTTTGGGCTCTTGACTATTGGCTGAACTGCCACGAAATTTGGTAACTTGGTCGAGTGTCAGTCTTATTTATCTATTTGACTTGCTATTACCCAAACAAGTTACAGGAAGTTTCTCAAGCCAAATGAGTATTGTCTCTTGAAAAGATATCATTGGTTATAGTGCGTGATGGTTCAGAACAAAACAAAGCCTTCTGAGCTGAAAATCTGTTCTGTTATTTTCAGCAACAAACCTTTTCATCCTAACAACACTGATGGGAACATAAAGGTCAGACAATAACCTTGCTTTGTAGTCATTCATAAAAGTTACAGTGGATAAAATAAAAAAGTGAAGCTCACAAAACCTTAAAGGTCACATGTGAAGCACAAACAAAATCATGACTACCCTAGAGACAAACTGTGACACAGTAACCCACTAGCTGCAATACATCTGATACCATGCAGTGCAAGTGATACATACACTGCAGACAGCAGCTCACATGCAGACAGACATGGGCTATCTAGTCTTACATAAAAGCTACAAGGAGACCCTTTAAGCCTGGGATTAGCTTCGCAACAAACAGGCTTTTTGAAGACTGGCCTACAGGCATCTTCTGCTGTATTACTCTCCTCCTCATCTCATTGTAAGAACAGTCAGGCACTCTGAAGAATAAAAAGAATCATGGGACTTATGTCCATGTGACAACTTTGGTCAGAAAAGGGCATTTTATGCTGGTGTGATCTTGATTCTGTCCTCAGAAGAGGCACCTCACACAGACAATACATACACAGCAAAGCACAATACAGAAAGCCGCAAGACTGCACAGATCAGAAATCGTCATACGGGGATGCTGAGTACAGCTAAGACAACAGAGGTGTCAAGCTGTTGCTCTAGCTCAAACACTAACAAGCACTGCTTTGTCAGCTGATACTACTATATACTGTACCTTGCTTTCCTTCAGGCTAAACCTCAAGTGACCCAAGGTCAAGTGTTGACAGGACTCTAATCGCCCACATCATACTAAAATCCCTCCTGTTTTACATCCAAGTAACGGCAATCCAGACCAGTTCTTGGCCATCTGAGCAGGGCTCAGGCCCCAAGGCCGAGATAGTCTCTATCATCATCTTAGTCCTGTCTTTCCGCAGATTCTTTGTTATCTACGGCACATATCTACGCTGTCAAGCCGTCTGCCTCTTAGCGCTCAGGCCTCTCGGTGCTCAACCACTCATTGGATGAGAGTGTGGGTGGAAGTAGGAAAGCTGGATTGGTAGTGGCTGTTGTAGATAAGACCAACCCCCTTCCATGTTGGTAACCCCGTCTGATGGAGCATAATCCCTGAAGCTGAGCTTAAATCCATGCTGACCCCACCTGCTCTCTCGCTCTTCCTTTTGACTCACCTCCTCACCAATTTCTACACTCTTCTGTTTCTTTGTTTCGACTCTCTTTCTCAATATTCTCACCGTCTCATCCTCCTAATAACATCATTCTCTTGCCTTTGAATAATTCTCAATCTCCACCTCTCTCTCACTCACCCTCCTGTACAGGCAGATTTCCTGTTTACCTGGAGATTGGACAGTGAGTCAGTGAAAGGCGGTTAAAGCGAGAGAGAGAGAGAGCAGATTCAAAGCCAATTGAAGAAGCCTCGTCAAACAACCTCCTGGGTTTATTTTTGTTCTCAGTGAGTCAGAAAGAAAAGACGGCTCACTTGTCAAGCAGACCACGGACACCAGAATTGTCTGGTGTGTGTGTGTGTGATGATGCAACAAAACTGAGAATGAACTGAATAATCCAAACAATACTCCAACTCTACACTACATACACTAATAAAACACAACATTTTACTGTAAACAGCCCCCTTTTACTGTAAACAGCCCCTTTGCTGCTCTATTATCTATATTTAAATTTTATTTAATATTAGCTTGATGTCAAACCAGAAATAATCAGACTTTGTCAACACGAAGAAGAACTTGTGGCTCATGAATTCTTATTCAAAGAGCAAATCAACAGCAATTATAGGTCATAAAATCATTGTTGCACAAATAAAAACTTCAAAACTGAAAAAAAAGGTGTTGGGCAAATTTACTTTGGCAATAATTTCATGTGAAAAAACAATGGAGTGTTCCAAGTGTCCCTTTTTTTAACATCCAAAAACCTGATGATGATTCAGGTCCTTCTTTGGAAAAGGTCGAGGAATAGGTTGATTACTGATCAACCCCCATGGAATCAAGGGTTTTAAAGAGTGGCTACTTGCATAATTATAGAAAATTGGTGAGTCGGACACGGGGCTCTTCACTCTTGTGGTACAATCAAATGGTTCCAATTACGTTCCGACAGAACTTTGGAAGAACTATCCTTGAGAAATTGTGCTTGTTGTTTACTGAGCGACATTGACTTACTAAAATGAGCTACGGAAAATAACATCATGATCGATTTTCACACCTTAGCTGTGAATTTTCACACAACTCCTACGGTCTTCTTCTCGATTCAGTCATCGCCCTGTGACTCTGGAGTCTGCGTCTCCAAATACACAAAATATACAACTGAACACCACGTCAAACATCTCAGTCGTTGACAACAAATGACTGGATCTTTGGACTTTTGGTCTTTGGGTGGAGGCAAACAAATCGAGGCATACACTGCCATCACTTTGACGCAAGACCTAGGGCTAACTGAAGTATAATCAGTTGCCATGGAGACTCATTTTGGGCTGCAGGGGAAGAAAACATTTTGCTTCACAGATGGAGTTATAGTTAGAAGGTGTTTCTGGACGGTCAATTGCCACTTGAAGACATATTGCTGCTGTATCTTACACAACACAGAACATGCTCCCAGAAAAACTAACTGCACAGGACAAAGACTTATTCTACTAATATAACCAGTGCATGAAGACGTCCTAATCTTGATAAATAACTACTAACTAACTAACTAATAATAATAAGCAATTAAGCAGAAGATCCTTTAAAAGAGGCTGTTACAAATGATTGTTGATGTGGTTGTATGCACACACACACACGTATCACACTTACAAGTGTTTGCCAACAGTGATAATAAATGAATTTCTGTCTGATGTACAAAAACATTTTTATGTATCTGTGTGTATCTGTACTTATTTCCGTGTTATGCTCGCGCCCTCTTGTGGTAGGAAGTAGGCTTACAACAAGAGGGGAAAACACTGTGCCGTTACCTCAAACATATTCATGCAAATGAACTCAGCATCACCTAAAAGCATCATTTGAGCATCGATGAGTCATCACCAGTGTTTGCAATGACACACTTTGATTATTCGGTCGTGTATTTGCGGTTTTGTATTTAAATTTGCGTGAGAGCGAACCAGATGGTTCATCAACTCTAGTAGCAAAGACGTGCTCTCAAAGCTTCACAGCCATCTTTCACAGCAGACTATGAAACAAGCCAACAGCAGACAAACCCTGTTAAACTACTCTACTTTTTTAAAAAAATGTTTGACCGAGGACAAGTTCTTGTCCTGCTCATCACAAGTCTGAATTTTATACTTTTTTACACAAAAAAAATCCCATTCATATCATGTTGTCATAGAACAAAACGTAACTCTATGAATCTTTGAACAAACAGATACTCAGAAGATGTACATAGAGGCCGTGCAGTTTACTGCCCACAGCAGATAATCCACAAGAGGGCACTGTAACACAAGAACAAGGTACAGGCAGAGGGGTGATGTAAGACCCCAGTCAGAGCTTGTTTCTGGACATACACCCTCTACGGGATTTGTTCCTCATCTGCGGTATGAAGATTTCCAGTAGTAAGGCTATTAATAGACCACAACGAGTGTCAATAAAACAAAATGAGACAATTTCCGACCATGCAGCCAGACCTCCTGCTGGCTTTTATAAAACAACATCAAGAGTCTGAGGATGACATTTGTGAAGTACTGCAAAGTACACGCTGATTTATTTTTATTTTTGTCAGGCACACACCGCAGCTATGATCAACCTGAGCACAGAATGTGATTTACTGCACATAGTGTAAGAAATTCAATAAGACAGAATGACAAAAGCAGCAGAAAAGGATAAACCTGATCACCCTGCAGGTTTATGGCTGCACACAGGTACACATACAGGCTGAGAGAGCCACTCATCGAGGCAGTATGAGTCATTGTTTCTCTACCAGGAGTGTCTGGGAAAGGTAAAGGCTAAACATAACGCCGACAGCTGTCCTGGGGCTAGAAATGTCCACTGTCACCAGAACGCTTTTAATTGTCTGTCCCTGTTACATCCAATATGGAGACACAGAAACTGAAGAAAGGAAAGATAAACAAGTATGATGATAAGAGTCAGGACATATGTAGGTCTGTGTTCAGTTCAGTGGTGCGTACAGTGAATGAGTGTTTGATACAGAATGTATACATTGTAGGCATATAGCTAGAGCTCTTATCTTATCACACATTCAGTGAGCATGTGGGAGTTTAATGGCTCACACATACTCAGTGAGATACATCTCCTGCTGCTGCACCGAGTCAGTTGGTGACCTTTCTCTTACGAGACAGCCCCTCTGACCACTCAGCAGCCAATTAATATTCATGTGTTTTATTAGGACAATTGCTGCAGAGGAGCTGGGGTTCTGCCTTCAGCCTCATCACAGAGAACTACTACAACCAGAGACTGTGATAGGATTGATAAAATACGGATGAAGGAGGGAACCGTCTCTCTTTTAAAGCAATTCTATATCATTTTTGCTACAAGCAAAACTGTGCTACTGTGTCAGATAATAGTAGATGTAGTTGGAAAAGTAGCACAAGAATAGAGAAGTAACTAAGTCAACGAAATAACTGTACTGTCAGTCAGCCAGCTAACATGAGCAAATATTAGTATAAACACTGGTCATACCAGACCGAGCAAGACAGCAGCAACAAAACAACTAGTGTACTGAACTGAGCAGCAGTGCGTTTTATTATTCATGAGTTTAACCTTTCATTTGGAAGATGATGTATGCGTTCCTTCTTATCTCATTTAAAACATAGTTTCACTTGAATGTGAAACATCTTCAGGACGTGCTGAATTTAATTAACAAAGGTTTAACAGAGGAAGTAGAAAAGTACAACATGGGTTAGAAAAGTATTTCTGAGTTGTATGTTTTAAGTACGTAAAACGCAGTGGATTTGAGCTCAATTTACCATGACAACAAGTCAGCTGAATAATAAAAGTCCTGTCTGAAAATAGTTCTGAGCTCGATGCTTTGTTTTGCAAACCAACTCAGATTTTAAACCTCGCCTATGTGCAGTAGACGGTGGAGGACGGCGTCTTACCGTGGCTGTAGCTGACCCCCGGGCTGAGGGCAGAAGGGCTGGCGACGTGCTCCCTGTTGGGGGTTTGGAGGCCTGCCTCCTTCTCCCTCTCCTTGTCCCTCTCCTTCACCTGGCGCTGGCTCATCCTGCCTGGGGTCAGAAGGACGGTGTCATCACCGCTCACTATGGCAGCTGAGAAAAGGGAGAGAGAGAGAGAGAGAGAGAGAGAGAGAGAGAGAGAGAGAGGGAGGTGAGAGATAGGAAGGACACGAGAACAAGAGACACGTTGCCATCTCGCTTCAGCATTTACAGACAGCCCTCTTGTGGAGCCTCTAATACGTGTTGTAGAACACATTTTGAACATTTTGATAACATTTGTTTTCATGAAAGCTGATAACCGCGTGTGTCCTTGTCCACTATAAATCCACCTTGTTTACTTGTTTAATGAAGCAAGCAGGCGTATTAATCTGAGGCAATGACAGCGAGCTTTGACTGGCAGAGGACCAAAATAAATAGATGATATTAAAACATATCACAGTTTTATCTTTCTTGAGCGGGACACTCACTGATTTTGTTACACAGCACCATTTAAAACTCAACAGAGCTCACGTCTGAGTGACATTTTGGAATTATTTCTGACATGGAATGTCTTGGGTTGGCACACATTTAGAACACTGAATATAGATTAGATATTCTGTGGGAATAATGCAGCACCGCTCTGCTTGAGCCAAAGTAGTAAGTTTATTTCCTCATTTGCTTTTAAGCTTCCTTAGGTGAGCTTTTCTGACTGATAGATTTCTTTTGATTAGAGAGCAAATTTACCTCCTGGCAACTGCAGAAGTTGGTATACATGTTATCTAATATAAAAAATGTTGGGTTTTTTTTGCAGTGTATAACGCAGAAAAAAGTTAGTGTGTCACTGCAAAGTTCATCCAGCAGAGTGCACTGCGATTTACAATCTGTGGCAGGCAGCACAGAGCAATAATACAAATGTGCATGTTAAATTATTTAACATGCATTTAACTGTAATATTCTTTGACTAATCTGTTTAAAAAGCAGCCTTCAGACTTCCTTTGTGTAGTTATTTTGGTGCACAATCCAGGAGTCATTTTTTTTAATGTGAGATGCGTCTATAAGTTATAGTAGAGGTTGTAGGTTGTAGCGTGCACACATGATGTGATCAGACAGTGGTGTGTGTTCAGCAGCTGACTTGCTGTGGCTGTGGACTATAAATGCAGCTGTGTACATGTAGATGTGCTCTGCCACGTGTGGGTGCACCACATATACATGCTGACCACACTATTCCCTAACACCTGACAGGTCGCAGCAGCACAGAGGACGGCAGCTGATAAAGAGCTACGGTGACAGAAACACACATACGCTGTATATACACTGCGCACTGTGATACACTTTCCCAAAATACACTGCTGACTCCCACGTGACACGTTGGAGCTTAAAGGTTTGAAGGTAAATAAACTGGAGAGAAGATGCTGGGGGATTGTTGTTTTTAAGGAGGCAGTGATGCTGCAGACATACAGCCTGAACAACTTGAAAAACCTGCAAGTGTAAAGTAACCTCAGGGCAAAATTCATGTCAAAGAGAGTTTATGCAAATGCAAATATGCTCCATGACAAACTGCAGTTAATGCTTTATTAATGAGGGTGGACCTTTAGGTGCTAACAGAGCAATTACAATAACTATCAGGAGCCTAAGAACAGTACATACATACACAATCCCATGGGGAAATAAACATTTAAAAGAACATTTGTCAGATAAAATTATGAAAATGAATGCATTAGTATTAACTGTTTACCTGACATGTAACACACACACTCCCTTATGTTCATTCTACCCCTAAACACCAGCCCTGACCCTTCCCCTCACTGTGTACTGCCCTGGCTTACCGGAGGCGGCATGGTGCTCTCTCAACTCTGCATGGTGCTAGCAGCAGACAAGGGTGGAGACAGAAAAAGAAGAGTACAAGAGGGAGGAGGAAAAAAAAAGTGAGAGTTGGGGAACAAAGACAAAACGAGGAGCAGACAGCAAGAAAGTGTGTCAGAGGTTAAAGGAGGGGGGGGTGAAGAGGGGCGTCCGCCGTGTGTTGTTGACCAGATGTTGGGTTTGTGTGCAGCAGAGTGGGCAGCATCAGCAACAGCAGCAGCATCAGCAGCAGCAGTGGGAGAAGCCGCAGCCATACAGGACGACAACAAATAAAAAAAAAAAAATTTAAAAAAGAAAGAGGAGACAAGAGACAGAAAACAAAAAGAAAAAAAAAACATTAGTTAAACCAAAATATTAACAAAAGACATAAGTCGACACAAAACTGGCAACAGATGGCAGGGATAAAATGAGGGATTTGGTAATGGAAGAGGGCTGAATGAACTCACATTACCACGCTATACACACACACACACACACACACACATATACACACACTTAGTAGTTTATATTGCAACTGATGTGACAATTATTGCTACATGCATCCATAATAACTAAGAACACACTGAAATATTTGAGATGGAAGTTGACTGTACCACCAAATTAAAATATCTGTTTAATTTTTAATTTGGCAGCAGAACTAATTATTATTTTTTATTACTGAATTATCTGTTGACTATTTTTTTCAATTAAATACTAAACTAACAGTGTACAGCCATGCTAGCAGCCCTGTGATGCGATGCCTTGATCTGAAAGCTGACTAGCACAGCAACATCCTCACAATTTATTTATGTTCAACTTTACTTTAGTGTGCTGACTTTTGCTAAGGCTGATGAGAATGTCATCAGTTATGCAGAAACTTGGTCCATTTCAAATCTGAAATGAAGGATCACAAGTTATTCTGATAATAATAAGAGTAGTGTTTACAAAGTGCTTTGGCAGACAGACACAAACAGGATACTCAGGCAAAATAGCAGCAAAAGAATCAACAAGGCAGGATAAATAAGATTTAAGAACATGGTAATGGAAAAAGACATGGCAAAATAAAACAATTAAAAATGAAAGTTAAACAATACATAAAAATAAGATACAAACATATAATGATAAATTAAATAAGATATTGAATGATAAAATATGTAGAAAATCATCTGGGAACCATGAGGGTTTGTACAAAATGTTGCATCTCAGAAAACAGCCCATCAATCAGAAAGGAGACAAACACAAACACTTTTTTTTTTTTTTTTAAAGATTATTTTTTTGGCCTTTCCAAGCTTTTTATTGATAGAGACAGGTGAAGAGCGACAGGAAATGTGGGGAGAGAAAAACGGGGAACGACATACGGGAAAGGACCTCAGGTCCTGAGCTAAGCGCCGCCCCACTCAGATGGTTTTTGGTATTTAAAATTAGACTGATATCAGCAGGCTGATTTTATTGGTCGATATTGGCTTATCACAGATAGATGGGCATCTTCCTCTATGTTGTCTGATATGAAAACCCTTTTTTACATGGCATAATGTAGAAAAATGCTTTGTAGAAATTTAGATCTATTAATTATGTTCTATTTGTGTTGTTTATAATTGTAAAATTCCTAGTGAAATAGTGTACCGATATAAATTTGGACAATAAAGTTTATATCCTGCTTCCATTACCAATATTTGATTCATGTTTGAGACATACAAAAATATGTTTATTTAATATCAGCCCCCAAAAATAAAAACATCCACAAATATGGATATAAAAAAAAAAGTAATAAAATATGAATCCAATGCTATTGTAACAATTACTTCCAAGGCAGCTAAACCCACTCACACAGAAATCACAGATGATTAAAGTTAACGGCAGACAAATTCTGTTGTGAAACATGAACATAAAAGTATCTGAGGTGGGCAGCAACAGCAGCTCTCACTGGCCAGATGTTGTCACACACACACACCTGTTCCAAAGAATCCAATCGTGTGTGCTCACCGTGGTTTTCCTCAGCAGCAGTTAAGCAGTAACCGTGTTCACAATCATCTCCCAGACACACAAAACGTTGACACATTGAAGACTTTCCCTAATCTCTTCACCCTCAGGAGGACACGTGGGTCTCATAAAGGTTTACGTGGAACTGCTCATTTAATAAGATACCAGTTAACACATGATGGGAATCTGGACGGCTGCAGCACATAGCGTGGTAAACTGACGTCACAGTCATACGCGCAACAACGGCGGACTGCCATAATCTCCAGCCAGACGAAACACGAGCACAGGCAGCGCAGGAAGGAGGAAGACGCAGAAAACAATGGCACTGATTGGATATTGCTCCGTTAATCAGGAAGGGGAAATCAAATCTCTAAGTTCTGATTGGTTAGAAACATATGAGCCACTGTCTGAGAGGATACACGGCCCAAAGAGCTGCTTACAACAATAAGTCGGACGGATTAGGAAACTGTCACTGAGCGTCAGAGGTCAGTTAACAAGGCTTTGTGGAGAGGCATCAGCACTGTTGTTTTCTAATTTAATCTTGGCTCAGCTCATTGTCTCGCAGTGGGAAAGCATGGTGACACTTTGGCCGCTCCCTCTGGGTTGCAAAACACTGACTTAGAGTGACGAGGGCATGGAGGTCAGAGAAGTGACTGGAAGGATTCTTAGATAGCTCTCTTAAATAGTTCCCCTGTCTAACCTGTACAATAATGCTGCCATCCATGATCACAGCCTGATCCTAAAACTACAAGGCTGGTCTCTGTCACATTATCTGTGTGAGACACAGTTTCCTTGAGTGACATGAGAACCCAGCGTGGATGCTTTTTATAAAAGATTCACCTGATGATTAGGGTTGATTAATTATGCAGATGAGCATGGGGTGAGGAGATGAGTCTGACAGACAAAGTGAAGGGCTGTGAATAATCACAAAGTGTCATTAACAAAAAATAATAAAATGAATTGTGACAGGCAGAGTTTTGGGGTGCAGGGTAATGAGAGGCACAGTTGAATCACTACATGTGGCAGGCCTATATTAGCATCTGAAAAGCTTTCTTGACTATAAATTGACAATCAAGCTGTAGATACCGGCGGGTGACTCGACTGTAGGGGTATTTTTAGGACAGACCAATCAGAGGGCTTCTTTCTGGCTTAAGTTTGACTCACTAAACACTTGCAGACATGTCCTGGAAAAGTATTCTAAGTACAGCTTTTATATAAAAAATCTTTTTGATGATTTCCAACCGAGAGGCATTGTACAATGTAAATGTCCTCACAGAGACAGTGTCATGTCAAGTTCTTGGATAAAGACCAGGAACAAACTTCAAACTTCCACTCCCACCAACCCATTTAACACTTGGAGAGCTTTGTGCACAGAGACTGAATGAAAAGCTCGTCTGATTACAGTGACTGCACAACAATTACGGAAGGAGGAAGGAATAAATGTTGGAGAAAGGGAAATGAATAAATAAATAAGTTGATCACATAATCACATTTCAGGAGTCACATCCTTCCAGTTAAACCTTCAGTTATATTATTTCACTGATTCAGATTTACTCAATTTATAGTTTTGAATCTGCGCCTTCATTACATGAATCACGTGGCTTGTGAATTGAGAGGGCAGTGTTAGGATTGATAGATTTAATCAACGTTTAGGTACCTTTAAACATCAAAGCAGGCTCAATACCAGCAAATACATTCATTTTATTCATTTCATTTGATTCAAGTAATAATCTATAGTTTTCATTTTCAAACCAATTTCAGACCTCAAAAATATGAAGTCTCTTGAGGTCTTGTGATGATTTGATTTGAATGAATGTACAACTGAATGTTCTCTCGACTCAAATTAAGTTTCCTAAATAAACATATTGGAGCACGTCCCAGCATGCACTGTTCCCATCTCATCGTCTAAAGTAAACATACATCATGGAAACTTGCAACGTGTCTTTGAAACAAATCGAGCCAAGTCACGATTGTTTCCTGACAGAAACAAAAACAATGTGCATTCAGTCCCTGTGCTAATAATCCTTTCATTTAACAAATATAATGAGAGCAGCTGCCCAACAACTCAGGTTCAGGAGGGACTGTAGAAGCTCTACAGTCTGAGTCAAATGAAGAACTGAGTGTAACTGGAATTCAAATAAATGTAACATTTGTTAGTGCAGTTAAACTGTTGTTGATTGAACTTAACTTCTCAAATTCAGTGAACTTGCATATGTTTTTAAGTTGAACCAGCTTGCGTTTTCCATGGTTTACTGTGTGGAATGTTGTTAAAGTGCTTTAAATGGAGGAAAATGCTCCTTTGAGACATTCATACTTGCATTTAGATTTAAAATGACATTGCCAGGAACATTTCCATTCACTCTGACATAATTCAGCTACATTTTTTTTTTTTTTACCAAATTTACATTAAAATGTTAAAATAATACTGAATATTCACAGTCGTTTCAAAAGTCTTGCTGTGTGACTCGTCTGATTACGCAGACTGGGAAAAATGGCAGCTGCCAATTGTGTTGTTCCTTTTAACAAAATCTATCTATATCGACCTTCATGAGCTGCTTAACACAACCGCATTCTTTTTTTAGACAGCAGTTTGCAAGTTAGTGTGACACAGTTTCTATTTAAGCATAAATAAACCAAAAGATTGAGCAATCAGTGACAGCCAGGTGTGAGGTAACATGATATGCATGTATGCTTATCAGACTCAGAACAAGTGTTGTTAATAACTGAAAATACTGAAACAAGGCTGGACAAGGCAGGTATTGCTGCAATACAGGATAGTGAGTAACACTTTGCCCGCTGTGTTTGATATTAGGGCGAAGTCAGAGGATATAAGGCAAAGCAAACAGATTCACAAAGAAGGCTCACACATTTGAATCCCAGAGTAGTCTGTTCTACCATGAAGGACAGAACACAGCAGATATGTTATTTTAGGCCTGTCATTCGACCTTAGCTGCAGATATATCCATTTAAGCTTTTAATTTCTGCACTATGTTCTCAAGGTGTAGGGTGATTGTTGAGGTCTCTTTCGGGAGGAAAACAGAAAAGGCTCCATTTTACAAAAAGGCCATATTCTGCTGTGAGTATGGAAGTTTTTGTCTGCCTTTTAACTAGCTTTTGGACCAAAGCCAGCAGCCCGCAGTGTCAACGACAGTGGAGGAGATGCTCTGAACGAAAGCTAAAATATTTCACGCTGAATACAGCCATGAAGCAAAAAAGTAATGGTGCGAAACCACATCTTTTTTCTTGAAAGGTTTTAGATTTATTTATTTATTTTACCCGCACAAATAGCAATTTTGCCTCCAGTATCTGTGCTTATCACCACATTTTAAATCCATTTTGTCCCTGCTTTGCTGCTAGCGAACAAGCTTCTTTCGATTTTCTTTGTACTGTGCCGTGGACTCGCTCCTGGCATTTAGGCTCAGGATGATATATTATTTCATTCAATAAAAAGTTTTAGTGAAGAACAAAAAAGTGCTGAGCTTGCTAGTTGTTCAGTTGCTACTGGGGCAATGATTTCACCCAGTTTTTTGTTTTTTTTTTCCATATTAATGTCCACTCTGCATGTAAGTTCTCTGCCCTGCAACCCCAACTCCCACCAACACAAGTGCAGCACATTAAGGATTCATCATTCAACATATACACACACAGTAGAGCTTGACCAATATATTGATAGGCTAATTTTATTGACTGATATTGGGGTGTTGGGATAGTTTAGATTGATTAAAGTTACATTTGTGTTTATGTATTGTTATCTATAATAATGAAATTCTTAGTGATGTTGTGATGTAATTTTGAAAATAAATGTATTCACTGTGAAATATTCTTCCTCCATTTTTTAGACGACAAATAGCCCTGTATCAGCCAGACTCTAATATACGCTACATATGAACCACACACTGTAACAGAAGCTGCCCCATCTCCTTCAATGCTTCCGAGCCTTAAACACAGCACGTTCCCTCTGCCCGTGAAACGAGGAAGACTGCTTGCGCAGGATAAAATGCTGTGACATATTACATAATGTTTAAACATCACTCGCAGCAGATTCCTGACCCAGTTTCTTCTCAGTAGCTGGGAAAGAAGAGATAACAACAGCCCCCCCCCCCTTCCTTCTGAAGGGTACCTTTTGCCATTTATTCCGCTTAGAGTCAAAACACATTGTTATGAAGGCAAAACCCAAAGGCTGGTATAATACTGAATGGGCTCTCCTGTGTATTCAAGCTAAAAATACAGCCTCGAACAAATCCTCCACCCCATTCTGTGTATGCAAGTTGTTGTAGAGTGAATGAACATTTTGTCATTGAAAAAGATCTTACAATTAATATAACATGCTAGAAGGGAAGAACAAAGAAAGGAAAAGAGACCTAAATAGACAGAGAGGTGTCAGACAGCTGAGTCACTGGTAGCTGTTTAGTTTAGCTAACACCAAAACAGTGCATTCTTAGAAACCCAGTGCCTGTGTGGTTACAAACAGAATTTTATTACTTACAGTTTTATATGTGTAGGAAATTGTGATGTCCCACTGTACAGATGTATAACCCTCATACTGCATTATTACTGCAAATACAGATAGGGAAGAAATTAAAGGGAAAACAACATAGTGTCAAAGTATGGTGTCATTTCTCCACAACAGTTTCACTGTCTCTACTCGAGACATAATCAACAGCTCTGGTGTCTGTAGCCTATGGGTCACATCATATTCATGCTCAAATATTTAGTTAGCCATCGTTCCTTGTATGGAAACATATTTTACCTACATGTATCTTTTACAGCTACGCATGGCATGGAACATGAATTTGAAGTTAATTAACAAAAACTAGTTTTCATTTACTATACTATTCTTTCCATTATCATCAAATTAATGGACCCAACAGACATAGAGACATGAACGAAGGTTGATTACTGTAATAACACTGAGAATTGTTATGAGAACTAGTGGAACATAGCCTATTAACACATGTTAAGTCAGATATTAAGAGGTAAGATATTTGAAAGATTTTTAGTATTGCGCAAAATATAGAATGATATAAGTTCAATGAACCATTTCTACTTATGTCTATTTTCAAAAGCTTTCAGGTCTTTGAATTGTTTCCCTCAGATTCACAAACTTGTGTTACATGTTACATAAATATGTTAGTTTGTCTGTCTAAGCAGACATGCAATAACCACAACATTGACACGTTCTTCTTTGTCAATACAGCTAACATGCTAGTAAACAGTGGCTTATATACTCTTCTAGCAGAAATGAAGTAACATGATCATTCATGTTAAATTCTATTTCAGGTCATGTTGTAAATGCAAGTCCAATATTCACTCTCATTTTAGTTCTGTGAGTGCAACTTCTCTCTGATAATTCTCTGTGGGTTTGTCAATACAGTGGGAAAATGTGTCTACAGTCAACAAGTGACAAAGATTGTAGTTAATGTAATATGTGAAGATATTCATCTCTAATATTCAGGCATAATTGAATCTCCCACTCTTTCTTGACGCGATGACCCAATTTCCAACGAGACATCTATGAAATATACTCTACAGTGTGTCACAGAAACAGCTTTGAATTCCTCAAAAATTGAACTGCTGGATAACAATGTCGATTAACTGCTTAACATGTTAATGCAAAATGATGACTTGTTATTGTATTGTTACTGAGGTTGTGCCCTGGGAGTGAATGAATAGCCACTTAATAGGAAAGTCTCACGCCTAACACACACTATAATGAAGTTTCTCACAACAGCTGTTGTGACACTGGATTAATCAGCTGTGTTTATAAAGCCTAGCTTGTTATTTCTGAAGCTAATTACTGGAAGTTATCTGTCGCAGTGTTTGTATGTATGATATATATTAGTAGCAGTAACAGAAGAAAATCTACAGCGTTTGGACTTGGACGTGTGTTCGTAATCTGAGTTCCAGGCAATTCTAATCCATCTGAACATATCCGAAACTTGTATTCTCTACCAAAGGCCACTGCAAAAAGAACCCAAGAACAAGTTTTGTTTCCAGGATAACCACAGCGTGTCATTCTGTGTGCCTGCCCTGTCCCAGCCTTAAATAAGCAACCCGGTACACGCTGTCTTCCAGGGATGTCCTGATCAAGAGATATCACCCCAGATGCTGAGATAACATACTGACTGAACGCTAATGTCTAGTATTTATGTATAAGGAAATTGATCAGGGCATCCCTAAAGATAAAGAAAGTTTGCTTTGTTCAAATAAAAAGAATTTTAGAGGACAAACACAAAAATACTTGCAATCACATTAGTATTTATACCACAATGAGCTACTGAAGTCATTGAAAGTATGTCTTCATTTAAACAAGCTGATATTTTGACACCAACATCCAGAATCACTGACAGTTTTACTTTCGTTTAAATGCATCACTGCAAAGAGGTACTAAGGCAACCAGCAGAAGACTACTTCAGCTGTTGCCTACTCTCATTCATGTCAAACACACGAGACACGTTGGTTGTATTTACTGTACAAATACACTTAAGACAAGGCTTAAGGCTAAGTGTTGAGGAACAGGCAGTGTAAAGGTGATCCATCTCACTTGTTCAGACATTTTCTATTAGCTGCATTCATGGAGGTTTAACAAAAGTTCAGATAAATGACTTCATGTGGTTCAGCACTCTCTCCAAAGTCAGGCCTGCCACATAAAACACCAAAGCTAGAACCATTTACAGGACACTAGAGGATACAGTACTCCATGCTGAAAATTCAATGATAACAAAATACTGAAGGCGTTGATTAAAAGATGAAATATAAAGACAGCTGAGCTCGATAGTTACGAAATGCAGCATAAAGAAATTGGATTCAATTTGGTCTAACTACATTTGCTCTGTCATTTACAATAAAAGGATTTTCAGGATTATTACAGATTGTATGAAGTCATAGAATACAAAAACAAATCTGGCCAAACTGCCATTGTACTTCATTCCAACTCCCATCATCCCCTGCAGCACTACTGAGTGCGAAAACACTGAGCCCGAGCCAGCATGCAGTAGTGTCAGAGTGGCTTTATCCATCAAAGAACTGACACATGTCAGCATGACGTGGGGCCATGGCCAAAGCCTGAGTTCAGGGAGGCAGGGTGGGTTCTACTATATGAGGTGTAGATCTTGGGAGCGGCCCATATGGTGGCTGATTTACAGCTTGACTGCAACCGCAACGCGCATCGTAAATGAAATGTTTAATCATATGGGCCAAGAGAGTGCGGCCAGAGCCGACTGCATTCGCCAAGATGCTGTCCAAAGACCTAAGCCAAGGTAGTAAACACTGTGAGAATGTGAGACCCAAGGTACTCATTCAGTGAAAAGGGAGGCAGAAAGGTATGAGTTACAATCTTGCAATCCATCAGAATGTGCAGCCTCTATGACTCTAAGTGTTTATGTATTCAAGCGTCTGGGCTGACTGCACAGAAAGATAATAAGCAAAGAGGCAGAGGCAGAGCAGGTGAGCGCTCACATTTCATTCCTTTGGTTGAAACCAAAGTGACACTAAGCATGACTAAAGCTGAGTACATAAAACTGTGAGTTAAGTATTGCCATTTGTTTCTCTGGTAGAGCTATTATAGGCATGAGATTCCCAAAGCACAGAAACCAAAGCTGTGGGCAGAATGTGATGGATGTGTAATGACTTCTGGGATATACCAGCAACGGTCTCACTACTACAGTCCAAAAATTGGTCCATGGAGCTTTTCTTCACTGTGCTGGGGAGCAGGTATGATCACTGAGGAGCCTGACCGGTGTTCTGTCTGACAGCTAGTCCAAAAACTACTCCTGTTAATGAGCCTGCCGCATTGAAAATGTGTTACGATGTCAGTCCCTGTATTAGTCTGCCACCTTAAAAGTGTAGAATAGTAAATGTTGGAGGAAAAGGGATCTTCAATCAGAGATGCACCGAAGCAAGTGATCGGTACCTTCCCCAGAGGCCGACCATATTAAGGAAATCAGGAATCAGCCAGATGTGACCGATTAAAAGTGTTTTCTCTTCTCTGGCATTCACTTGCTGTGGTGTTTGTTAGATTGGCACATTAACAAACACAAAATTCAACAGCAGAGTTGTAAAGTCCCAACACATCTGCATACGAAGAGTGTCAGTGTTCCAGGACTGTAAGAACAACGTCAAAGGGATATTCAGAGCCTGATTTATTCATAGTGCAACATTAAAAGCAGAAATATTTTTGTCACACACATTATTATTCTTATTTCTATTCGGGGGATAATCATGCTCTACATTCTGGAGCTATAGTTCCTTTAATTTGGTGCTTTGGGGGATGTAAACAGCAAGTATAATGCCATGAAGTCAGTTAGTCAGCTGTAAGCTACAGTTTGAGCACTGATACATTTGGACAAATTGGCACCATTAAAAGTATACTGAATTAGCCATTAGCAGTTCCTGTTAGCAATGTACCCATAGATGTACTGACAACTATCACTGGAGGCTTTGTCACTGAAGAAAACTTAAAAACTTGATGATTCTTAGGAAAGTTCTTGACTATCTTTTATGGACATTACTCGCAATGGATATCAGAGATAATGATATCCTTAGGAAGTGTAACTCAGTGAATCTAAAAATATGTGTATCATGTCTGTGTTATGACTCATGGAGGCTGAGTCTTTTGACTGAAATGCGGCAGTATCTCTGCCTCACGTCTTTCTCCCTTCAGCTATCCAGCACTACCCAGACAGCGAAAGAAACAGTCAGATCCTGTCTTCAGCTTAAAGTCATAGCAAAGAGTATCCTTTTATAATTACTGGTAAAAAAAATACTGTCCACTGAGAACAACACATACCAGTCCATCCTATTTTTTTAATTTAATAGGATTTTTAACATAAAATGTGTGTTCAGTATTTAACTTCTGCTCTAGATAGGGGTGGAGGAGGACAGAAAGGAAATAGGAACCCTTGTATGTCCTGACAGGAAATCCATAAAAGAGATAATTGTCAGCAGCAGGGCATATTCTGACACTAGAGCAAACAGCAGTAATCCCAGTGGATTTATGTTTTTCATCCCCTAAGATATAAGAATGCCTGTTGGTTCTGGGACTAGTTAGTATGATTGGGTCATGTCCATTTTTTATGCTTGATGAGAAAGAAGTAGGGAGGTGTGGAGGGGGACTTCACTCAGTCTGCAGACAGAATTTCATTAGAATGGGCCTCAATTTCATCACTGCAGGAGGAGGCAGCATGGAGGTGACAGGATAAATGTGATTGGGTGATTGCAATATTGAAGATCTACAATGGTTGTGAAAGAGGAATCTTTTAATTTGAAGCACTTACAGTATAACCTTGCGAGGCAGCTGCACTTGTGAGATCACAAGAGAATCCATCTCCTCAAGAATTTAAGCTATGCTGTTGTGTCCAAACATCAGAGGTTACGGACCAATCAGCGTCCTTTAAGGAACTACTGGAGGTTATCACATGAGTAACTTGTGTGGTTTAACGTGAGGTATTGATGGTGACGTGTGCGACAAGTGATTTTCAATGGCAGTTGCTAAGGAGAGTGAAGAACAGCAGTGAAGGCTTTTCTTGGTCTTTCCGTTTTCTCTTGACCAGTGTCAGTTAGAGTTTCACAACTCAGATCGTTAATCTGACTGGTTGAAGTTTGCCACTGATAGACTGTTCATCCGATCACCAAATATTTTTTTTTAAAGTGCCTGCCCTCTTCCAAACAGTTTCCAATGACGACTTTCCAGATGGTTCTGTGGAACAAACTACACCAGATGGTTCTGTGGAACAAACCATCTGCTGCATCCAGGTTTCTCTACAATAGTGTACCAAAGGCACCATTGATACCCATTGATCAAAGGCAGTGCAGTACATAATTTGGCCGAGTCTTGGCATGGTAAAGCTGCGAGCTACGCCATTTGCCATCTTAAATTTAAGATTCATGCCACCATTGAGAATTCCCTCCACAGTGCAGAAATGGAACCACTGCCTGGATTTATTCCTTGTTGGGGGGATTTAGAAAGCTGAAGTGTCCAGCTGGAGGTTTAAACTGGAAATATGTCACAATATTTTGAAGAGTTTGAGTTGAGGTGTTGAATGCAGACCCCTAACAACAACTGTGTGTGCAATTTATCAGGGTTTGCGACAGACTTTGTTGTGGTAAACTCCTACAGTTTGCTGGCTGGTCAATCACAGACCATTGCTTATCTGAATAGAATGAAGGGATATGTCTGACTAGAGACAGCAGTTGGCTGATACTGCATTTAATCATAAACTAAGGCAGAATTATATATATGTATATAAGATTTTATACTAAAGAATGTATGATAAATTTAGTCTTGGTCCAGAGAATCGTTGCCCATATCTAAAAATGTAGGTGTTTTGGTGTTGGCCTCACTGAAGGTTAATATTTTTATATTTTGCTACTTAATGTAGAGTAGTGAAGTACTTCTTCCACCAGTTAAAACAGCCAATAAGGACACAGTAACAGACTGAATAGTGATAATGAAAAAACTAAGTCAATTAAATCTGTTTACAGAGCTATAATTAATTTATCTGATTACATATAAATGTTTTGGTGGTCTGTTATGTAATACCATTTGAAGGCTTGTTCAGAAATGGTTCCCAGTCCTGTTTGTGGGACGCAGCATCAAGCTAAACTCCAGACCTCCAGCAGCTGTTCAGAATGAATGAACACAGCGCTATCAACCTGATTACACTTACTCCAACCCAGCTGCCTGAAACCCCCAGTGCTTCAGCCAAGATTCCTGCCTCTTCTGTGGGGGGGGACAAAAACACAACCCTTCCTAGAAAACTGTTGTTACATAACTGCACTCTGGCAATAGATAATTTAGTTAATCTGTCCTCATTCAAATTAGCAACTCACATAATCTGACATTTGGGGTGCGAATAACAAACTTGCATGATTGCAGGACAGAAACAGTATGTATTAGGTTTTTAACTGGACTTGACTTGAGAGCATTGCATTAAGCAGCTATCATGTTTCTATAATGTACTCCTTACCATGTTGCAAGCAACCAGAGACCAACCCTCCCGCCCCCCTCTCCACTCTCGTTAGTCTCGATTAGATACATGTTTTGGCTATCAGCCAGTAGCAGTCAACCCAGTTCACACACATGCAATGATCTCTCTGAAGAAGGACTATTAAGCTACAAACACTGATCCATGCAACACTCTCCACTAAGCTAATAGAAGCAGCATGATCTGTATTAGCCGTTAATGTAGCCCTTGAGCAAAGCATGGCAGTGAGCGTTGGCCTTCATTCAGTGACAACACACTGAGCAAACAACAGGCTGGAGCAGGAACAACACAGTAGGCTCGTTGTGCAAATGTGAAACCTCATCACAAAGACCAAGAAGTCGAACGCTTTAAAACAAAAAAAACACTTTTGTGGTAAAACCACATGGAAACAAATTAATACAGCCAGGTTTGTGAAAATGTCTACATCTTATTGCAGAACAACATTCGTCATATGTGACAGGACAACAGTATGATCAACTTCTGCTCAGTCTGAGTCAAATCCGCCCACTCATGTTTCCCGTTTCGACACTTGACATGTTCGCTTACAGAAAGAGAGGAAATGCCTACCGAGTCAGCCGGTTAAGGGAGGTGAGCTCGTCGCCGCTACTGCTTCTTGGCCAGACTAAACCTGGTACGACGAGCCACTGAGCTCAGCTCCGTGTCTCTCTCTCTCTCTCTCTCTCTCACACACACACACACACACACACACACACACACACACACACACACACACACACACACACACACACACACACACACACACACACACACACACACACACACACACACACACACACACACACACACACACACACAAACTCAGTATTGAAGGGAGGAGACAGGGCAGAGAGAGTGAGCATGAGAGAGAATTCAAGCCTCTCTCTCTCTCTCTCTCTCTTTCATGAGTACTTTTCCCCTCTATTTCCTGCTGTTTTTCAGTAATTTTCTTTTCAGCTTTTACTGAGCTCCTCTGGCCTAAGAACACTCCCTTGTTTCCTTCTCTTAATCTCCCCATCCATCCTTCCATCCATCTCATATCTCTTTTGCTTCATCTACTTTGTTTGACTCCAACTCTTAAATGTGCATTTTCTGACAAACATCAGCTGACATACCAGCGAAACACCACACAACTGCAAAACATGTAGGATGTCGTTGTTCATAAAAGGCTCAAACTGCTGTACTGAAGTCGTCATTAGTCAGAGTCAGGGCTCTGTGTACGCCCTCGAGCACACAGCTACTGTAACCACGCGGTTCTTCCTCATGCTCTTGTTGACTGAGGCCCTCTTGCACCAATAAACCACAGCGACCGAGTCAATCTCCCCTGGCCATCATGGAAAATCACCCCAGAGAACAACACATGCACGATGTGGCCGCCCTGCAACCTTATTACGGGACCAATAACGTGAGCTTTAAAGCATTCTCCTGTGCTACTGTTTCTATTAATTGTTTTCCACACACACACCACACAACAGGGACCCTTTAAGGATTCTATGCTATATGCAACACATGAACATATAAACACTGAGTTTATTACTGTGGCTGCATTAACCAAAGGTCGTTTAGATGCAGCAACACACTTTAATTTGATTTTCATCTTCCATGAGAGTAAATAATTTGCAAAACAGGACTCGGCCAAATGCCCGCTATGTCATCAACAAACACATTTAGTCTCCTCAGGCAAGGTGAAACTAGGGTCTGTTTACTTTTCACAATGCTTCAACATTTCTCTCTGTACTCTGCAATTAGGGTGAAAAGGAGTGGTGACGGTAAAGCGTGGCGTCAACAGTAGCTGCTCCAAGAAATGGCACTACGTGACTGCAGCCTGCTGTGGTTCTCACCTAATTTATCACAAGCTTACAGAGAATATGATCGCTAGAACTAGATAACAGGGTTGATGACAAAGTAACAATGCACTGTGAAGAAAAAAACTTAAGATGGTGTGAAAACTCAACATGTTAACAGTTTTGGTTTTTCTAATCTCCGAGACAAGTCTTTCTAAAGCTATCTGTTTGCCAGGAGATATCTGGACGTGTCTGCTGCCAGGTACATATTTTATACAACAGCTAGACATTTAGGAATACGCTTCATGTGCCAGGATATTTCCTGGAGACTTGTCCTCCACATGAGGAGTCCAGGCAACCAGACTAGACTCCACGCAGGAACTAGGCTTGGCAAAGAAAGCGTCTGGCACACAACTCCTAGAAAAAAAACAAAACTTATTTTTGTTTGGATACAAAAAAAGAGATTCAGCGTGCTAATTAAAAGGTGCTAGTAGTGAGATCTTCATCTGTAAGGCTGTAAACCCAAAACAACAAGCTGAAAGATGCTAAAAGAGCATTGTGCTTCTTGCAATCTTTAAAAATTAGAATTTTCACTAAACAGTAAACAAATTCTACGTTCATTGCATCTCTCCAAGAATAATGTTATTACTACTGTTTGACTGAGTTTCAACTAACAGATTGGACTTTATCTAAACTGATTTTATTTGGACTGAAAACTGGGAGTCAGTGCACCAAAATGGCAGTTTTATTCCATCACAGCACAGAAAAACTATCCTAAGTATGGTCTATGGCTTCTTACTCATTTATTACGCTCTGCTGCACTTTATGGCTATTTTATAGCATCAGTAACTATGGCATCCAACAGTCAAAGACTAGTTGGACTGGGCAGCTACTAGATGTGAATGTATCAAGCTCCCAGTGGAGGGTGTAAAATTTTAAGTTGCAGTAGCTGCTGTTTATAGTCTACTAAAAGTTCTGGAAATTCTCTTTCACCAAAGTGTAGTGATACACATGAAAAACAACAACTGTCATGTCCTGATCGAGGGAACTGACTTTTTTAAAGAGGCCTACAAAGGAACAGTTGTAATAGAGCAGACTACATCTAGTCTGCTGAGAGAGAGGACGGTGATTCACATCATGGGGTTTAGATGAGATAAATTATTTGCATCTTGACAAAAAAGGGTCTGTTCTTCAAACTACACTGTGGTAGCAAAACAACCCAAACCTTCCTTCAAAGGGACTGAAAATAGTCGACTCAACCATCACAAAAATCCAACAACTATTGTTTCCATCGCATTCAGAAATGTAAAGCTCATTTGCAATAAAATGCTGGCCATTTTCATTTGTCTAAAGAGCTCAGCTTCAAGCCAGAAACTCCTGCTGAGTGTGATTGAGTCTGTGACTTTGACAACGTTTTCTTAAAGGAGTAACAAAGCACCCATTTATCATAGCGACTGTGGCAACCGCACAAAAACCCTCTTTACATTAGTTTTCTTGAGATAATGCTGCAATTCAGTCATGAAAGAAGCAGAACCTTCAAAAACTGACTGAAAGGGGCACTTATTTAGTGACTCAAAATGGTTCCTATTTTAGAACTGTGAAGTTATCCACCCACATCAGTTTAACATCTGTTCAGATAACCACCTCGCTTTTCCTTTTTAACAAAATGATCTAAGCATGAAGCTAACTGCGGCAGGAGAAGAAAAAGAAGATTAAAACAGATTGTGACTGCAGACAGACTGCCAGTGAAGTCAGTTAGACTACTTCTGAACCTGACACTAGTACTACAACTTCTACTGCCATCTTGTGTGACCGACTCTTTGGCTGAGCTTCCAGTTTGGTGGTGCAGGGTACGCGCTTAATTCTGATTTTGTGTAAACCAACTGAACCAGCATTGTCATTATGAGCCAAATTAAAAGAGCATCACAGCTGAGCAAATGGTGGCATAGATGTGTCCTGAATACATTGCTGCAAAGTTAATAAACAATGAGCCCAACATTTTCCCTATTCAATATAACTAATATAACCAGAACCCTGACAACCGTCATATCACTCACATTTGTAAGCTATATTAGCGATTAAGAAGCACAATGTATCATTTTGATTCGCTCCTGTTTGCTTTAATAAAGTTTTGCAGGAAGATGTCATGGAGAACTCCACTCTCATTACATATCAGTGGTAAAATTCTGAATTACCTGCCCGGTGTTTGGCTTTTAAACCGGTTAGAAAATGTTGTCAGCAGCCCAACAGGTGAGATCTCTGTGGAGTGCTAAGATTTTATAACTTATAACTATGACCAGGACACTTTTTATTGCAAATGTGGTTACACCCAAGGACTCCCAAGCAGCTGGGTCCTCCCTGAGGAAACATTTCCATGTCAACACAGAAAATGATGGGTCAGGGCGGCGCTTAGCTCAGTCGGTAAAGCGGCCACCCCATATGCGAAGGCTCGCTGCGGCCGGCCCGAGTTCAAGTCCCGACCTGTGGCCCTTTGCCGCATGTCATTCCCCATCTCTCTCTCCCCACATTTCCTGTCACTCTTCAGCTATCTCTGTCAGTAAAGCTTGGAAAAAGCCAAAAAAAAATCTTTAAAAAAAAAACAAAAAACGAACTCACTCGCTGTATTCTTGTATTTAAAACTTTATATATTATGATAATATTGTGACAAAATGTACTGACAACCAGCCCTGTTATGGCTACTACTGTATATAGGACATAATGGCTGCAGGATATGGGAACAGTAAAAGGGGGCATGTATAATTCACAATGCCACACTTGATCGTGAAGATGGCTACCACTCCTCTCTCTTACTGAAGTACTGAAGGCAGCAGAAAACATACTTCATCATAACTGCAGCCAGCAAGCTGACACACAATATATTACCCTCCCCGAGCCAAAGGAACTGGATACTCCAAGAGGGATGTGTGTGTGCCCACCAGTTCATGCATGCACTCATCGATTCACACTGACAAAAAAAAAAACAGGCAGCTAAATGTGCTTTCTATAGGGTCCTACTGGTCCTATAGCAAAAGATGATGTTGCATCTTTAGCAAGAACACAGTGTTTCTAGAAAACGATCCAATCTATGTGATGTTACATGTGCCTGCCTTTTCATTCTCAGTGTTAATAAATCCATACTGTCTTTACTGCCCTCAAATCAATATCCCACACACCACCACCCCAGCTAAAAGACTAATTTTTCTGTCAGAGAGGTGTTGAATAGGTCTTGGCAGGAGACACTCAGCTTCTACTTAAATCCCAAATGCTAAAACGTTCCCCCACATCATCTGAAATTCACTTTGTCGAGTCTTTGTAAAGTTTTATTTATTTTCAGACTTTCATTTTGCAGCTTTTGCCACATCTGAGGCCAAGCTAAAGCCATGGAGGATAAGCCTGCTTTTCCTATTTACTTTAACCCATTTACTTCAGTGGTGAGAATGTGTTTCATCAGCCCACGGCTGTCAGCTCGGTTCTGTCAAAAGCACCCTGGGTCCAACCGCTGATGCACAGAAGCTGATGCTCTCTCCCTAAGAGCAGCCTGAAGCCAGTTTTCACCGCTGGCGTCTTCCAGCCTCCTGCATTATTCCTGTCACATTATTTGTAGGTCTGACAAGCGAGACCCTGCCAGTGGGAAATTATTTTTTTTTTTTGACAATAATAAAAGTTACACATGGATAACTATTGGCGTCATGGATTTCTGAGGTTAACTGGCCTTTTTTATTCTCTTAATACCTAAAAGGATGCACAGCTTTCCTGCACTGCTTTTACTATGTCTGATATTATTAGTCAAAGACACTGGTTGTCAAACTGTGGCAACTTGTACCACTGGCTGTACGCAATCTCGCTCTAATGGTACATAGAGGAATACTGGATTCCTGGAATATCACTTAAAATGAGTTTTGCATTTTTTCTAATGTTTTGTTATCACACAGATAGCTTTCCATCACATTCATGCATGTAGCACACATACATTCACTTCCTGTCATCCAAACAGGAAGGACAAGTTCTTGAGTTTTATGCATACTGAGCAGAAGGAAGTGATAGATCCAACCACAGAAGCCATCAGACAACGTGTCCTTCAGTGTCCCTGAGTTTGGAATAGAGTCATTTAGGCTGGCCTGCCAAAAAAATGGAATCCTCTCAAAAATGATATTATAATTGAAGTCAGAGGGTGTGTCCTTTTTGGCTCAGGAGTTTTATGTCTAGAATAGACATTCTTCCCACATGGATCCTTATAGGGAAAAAAAACACGTGGCTTGTCTGCATTTAATGATTTATATCACAAGCCTTTATCGTTCCCTTGGTGAGTAATGGTTTCCACCTCCCAATTCTCTCAGGAATCTCATTTTTGTTCAGTCTCTTTCTAACTGTGGAGTTGTGAACACTGACCTTAGCTGAAGCTTGAGAGGAAGGGACTGCTTTAAATGTTCAGCTGGACTCTACTGAGACTTCCCTGAGTTGTCACTGCAGCCTTGGAGAAATCCTGGAAAGATTCACTCCTGTCTCCTGTTCCAAGATATTTCCTTTTGCAGATAATGGCTGTCACTGTGCTTCTGTGCAGTCATTGCTGCTTTCTAACCTTTTCTAAAGTTATATAAAACATATTTCTTTTTCATGAGTTTTGGATTTCTTTTCATTAGACGTGTAATTTGACTGTAGGGACTTTGAGGTGGCTGCTTCACTGTGGGGGAAATGCTCAATAAGAGTGAGGTTTAGATTCAGCAGGGCAATCAAACTTGGCTCAGCTGAACATAATTGATATGATGCAGGTCTCATATATCTATCTTAAATAAATGAAATAATTTAGAAAATGAGGAACGTGTTACTTGGTTTCTTTCTGTTTAATATACATTTTCAATATACCCAATAGCATTTATTGTGCTAAAATTTGACGGCAATGCAGTAGGTGGAGGTAAAAGGAATGTTTCAATACACTGTAATAATGGGCCCAGATTGGAAATTTTAGAAAGAGAAGTGCTGTTCATATGTAAACCTTTTACACCAAACACTAAATCTGCCTCCTGCGATGAATAGTCACCCAGCTTCTCCATGACAGCCTCATTTGACCAACATGCAATGCAGCTCTCCAAGACATGTTGCATTTTAAATGAGGGGTATGGTGAAAACCACATCAAGGCTAGCTGATGATAAGTTCCAATATAATTACATGGGCATTCCAGCAAGTCAGTTCATGCGTCTTCTCTTGATGTGGTCAAAAGGCATCCGAGGAAATGTAGGAAAGCACTAATGAAAGCTTTGGTATCACTCTGTAGAGATCAACTTTTACTTTGACATTAAAAAGTTGATCACTGTAAAAAAAAGTCAGATATGGAGATTCTTAACTTAATCCCAGGTGGAAAGTCTCAAGTCCCAACAGCAGCACACAAACAAACCACATAGTGCGGTAAGGAAAGTGGAAATGTCAACACAAGTACTAACATAAAAGTAAAAAAGAAGTCACCAGGAGCGTTTCGCAAGCAGTTTTTGCCTTCCTGGTTTGCCTGCCTCAAGGTTAACTTAATCAAACTAGGTAATTTGTCCTTGGTTTATGTGCTTCTACCTCAAGTACTGTAAGTAGGCTATGTAGTTAATAAGTTGTGTTTAAATAAATAGTGTTTCATTCTGAAAATTGCTTGATGCAGCTTATCGTGGCATCAGTCAAAAACAGACCATGCACGTATTCTCTGCGGAGTGAAGTGCGGAGACGCATCTGGGACGCTTCTGAAACATGCTGCACCACTTCTGGTGGAATCACAATCACTGTCTACAACAGGCGTGATCAGCTCCTGGGCGCAACTCAGTAGGAACGCATCACACCAATGCCGTGTGGAATTTAGGAGTTACTCTTGTAAGGCTTTTTCTCAAAAGGATAAACTCAGGGCAGGGATGTCCTCTGAATCTCAGTCCTGAAGTGGAAGCACTTCTGAATTATTTACAACCCAGGGTACTGAACTTTTATTGGTACTTAAAGAAACCAGCAAGGGATATCAACGGTTTTGATGTAATTTATGGTCATGAGAGCTGCCTTCCCTCAGCACAGCAGAGCAGAGAGGTAGCCAAGGACAAAGTTAAACTCAAATTAACAACTATGCTTGTATTGTACACACATCTTCCCTCCACTAATGGTATGATTTAGACAGACTGAAGGTAGCCTAATTTGCCACATATCTTGAAATTTGGCAAATTAAGGATTTTCTGGTTGAGACTGCAGCCCCTACACTTAAACCAGACCCATCTCCTCCTACCTGTGGTACCTACAAAGCAGTGAATCCACATTAGCAGTAAAAGAGATGAATGGCAAGCCATCCAATAATTGTTGATAGGGATGTCAACGCAACGGTTACCTGTTAATCGGTGAACCACTCTAAATATTGAATATGACTAGTATGCATATTGGTCTATAGGTTCATTTGCACACACACTCTAACAGCCATGCTACCTAGCCATCTGAGGTAAAAAAAAATAAATAATAATAATAAGTGCGATAAATTAATCTCAGTGTGACACTCAGTTTAGCAGTAGTCATACTGGCACTATGCTGTGACTTACCACATTAAGAGTAAGTGCCTGGCTGCCAATGTACGAGGATGGCTCTCAGCCAATGATCACGTCCCTGCTAGCAAGGGGAGGAAGTGTCATTTTTATATATTTTACTAAGCAGCAGAGGGGCTGCCGGACACGCATGAAAAGAGTCCATGAAGGATTTACACCATTTGTTGGTTTCCTTTTTATGATTAATAAGGGAGTCAGAGTAATCCTCCAGACTGTTAATATAGATTTCTATGTGCAACAAGAGCAAGAACTGCACAGAGTAGAGAAAAGAAGCCTCTACTTTTTTTAACCCTACTATCTTGTAGCGATGTCAGGCTGTTCTAGATGTAGTGTACTGTCGTACAGTAGAGGACTAATGAGTGCTCAAAGAAGACTTAGTGGGAGAGAAATGTCATGTGAAGACTCAATAATGAGCCTTCTGAAGGCATTATGGGCCTAATTAAGTTTGACGGCATGTATTGCAGTTGCACCAGATGGAAATAGTAACTATCTCGGTCGTGAGTCCTGAGACTGCAATGACGACACTTAAACTTTTTTTATGATAGAGAATGACGTTTTCCAAGCAATATCGTGCCTTGAGTTCATACATCCAAGCTAGCACAACTAGTCTTGCACAGTTGGAGAGTGTGAAGCTCCTCCGGAACAAATGGGGGTGAAATGCCTTGCCAAAGGGTAATTCAACAGCCAGAGAGTGGATAAAAGTTTCTCATTTATTTTCAAATCCACCCAGGCAGGGATCTCTTTGGGACTAGGAGATCCTATTCTCTTACCTTTGGGCTACCTCAAACACATTGTTCAAGTGCATAAAGGCTGTCTGTGCGTCTTTTCACTGCCCCCCTATTCTGAACAGCAGGTTACTAGCTCTTTTAATACAGTACAATACAGAAGACAGCAGGTTGAATGATGGTGGATCACCCTTCATGAAGCATCTCCTGTCTGTGAGGATGTCAGAACGTGGGGAGATGTGGCAGACACCTGGCTTCCTTCCCAGAGCCTTTCATCTTGTGTTGGGAGCCATCCCCTCTACCAATGGGCCTTTTTGACAAACAGCAGGACATATTCCAGCAACACAGTCTAAGCCTCATACCATCTTGGCACTGTGGTCGCTCATAATGTGTGATCAAGGGATAACACACTGCCCCAGAGACTCCACAAAGACGGTTTTATTGCTAAATTGTGGCGATGTGTACCCATTTGTAAGATTCAATTCAATCCAGAAGAAAGCATTGAAAAGAAACAGTAAATACACCAGCATGGCTTTCAAACCAATTTATGCACCAGCAGTTTAATTATGCAGCCACTAAAATAGGCTCCGGAGAAGGCGGGTTGAGAAATTAACTCGCACTACAAACAGATATCGAGTGTTATTAAAACTCACTCCCACTCTAAGCAAAATTCAAAGAAGTAGAAAAAGGGCTGTTAGAGCTATGCTCTCTTATAATCCCATTGTGTGTCATTGTGTGTGGAGGCCTGTGGGAAAAAGATGGCCAGCACCGCTATCACTCCAGTTATCTGCAATTATAATTGCTCTCCTGCTCACTGAAAAATGGCGGCTGAGGATTATGATTAAGGTGAAATGAAAGGGCAGAATCGCAACCCTTAGAGTTGAGGGAAAGGAAGTGGTATTATTTTGGGTGGCTGGGTGAATGCGGGTATGTGTATAAAAAGTGCCATTTGTTTCCGTCCTTGCTGAGTCACATTACAATATGTTCCCAAGTGAAATATATAGTTTTGTTGCTCTTGTTCTGAACTGTCTGAGTGAACGCAGATTGATCTGATCTCTCAGAGCGACCCTCCTTGTAATAACTAATAATTAGGGGTACCACAAGGATCTGTACTCGGCCCATTAATATTTGCAATCTACAAATATTCCTAACACGTCTTTTAAAATCAATTTTGTTCGCATGTGACTCTTATTAGCCAAACTTGAACATCTACTGTCTCAGGCATTTCTGCATAACCCTAAAAGTGTACTGAATACAAATAAGACTAAATATGTTTGATTTACAAAATGTTCTAATCAAATTGTATACATTCGTTCTATCCGTGCAATAATGGTACCCAAACTTTAGTTTTTCAATCTTAGAAATATCAAGGACTTAAATAGCATTAATAGTCTTTTATATTAGAATATTTTCTCTTGATGACAGGAAAAACCATCAATCAACATGTCTGTATATATTCTGTACTCCTACACTGCTTGCTCCACTTTAAAGCAGCTGGGTTCGCCTATAGAAGAGTGCTGTCAACCTGCAGCCACAAAACAGGAAATTGCAACAACTTACTGAAAAACAGCAGTAGTGTACAACCTTTAATTGTCTACAGCCAAAGTGACTTCAGCTGTATTTCCTATCACACACACACACGCTGACACAAGTTTAATTAGAGGCAGCAAAGAGCAGTGTCTGTCACAGCAAGCCTGACAAGCCTGTGGCAGGTTAGCAATATTAGCACCTTAAGCTAATCATTAAGGCTCAGAGAGCGCACTCGTGGAGCAGACATCCAGTCACTGATGCCAGGAGGAAACAGGAACTCTTTCTGACTTAAGACTTTATATAGAGGTTGAGTGAAAACCACCAATTATCAACGTCTAAGAGGCAACAAGGCAGGGTTAAGATTACTTGTTTCATCTTAAGAGAAGTCTACAGAATACAGTATAAGCTTTGCGTACAGTTTCATTCCAAAATGCTCAATCACAAGTCAGAATCAGTCAGAATCTTTAAAAATAGCAGTTACAATAGCTATTATCCTTTGAAAACATCAATGTTTTTTTATTTATCTTTGATTTTTTGGAACAGTAGGTTACATTCTTGTTTTGCATCTTCATGCAGGACTGTACTAGGGCTGTAAGTAATGAATATTTTCATCAATTAATCTGTCAATGGCAGTAAATGGTGAAAAATGTTCATTATATTACCCAAAGTCTTCACGTCTTATTTTGTCCACAACCAAGATATTCAGTTTAGAGGTCATAGTCATAAAAGGACTAAATAAACCACAAATAATCACATTTCAGAAGCTGAAATCAGAAAACAATGAAGCAATTCTTAAAATAATTGCCAGTTAATTTAATAATTGCCAATTAATTGCTGAATCACTGTTTGCAGCTCTAAACTGTAGCTACATATGCGAGTGCGTTGACTCACCAAAGTTTTCTCAGGCTCCTGCTGGGATTCAGAGGAGGACTCCATGGTTGTGTTAATCCACAGTCAGTCGTGTCAATGCCGCTCTGGGGACTGCATATCTGTTAGGAGGAAGGAGCAATGTGTTACCACAACAGGACATTACTGCAACACAGGCGAGCAATTTCTTTTATTAAGCAATCCGCAGATTACAGTGAGTTCAAAATTCAGCCCTCTATAGATTTTTGAGTTAGAATAGCAATGAATTTTTTCAACGTGCCCTTTAGCTTCATGTGGGATGGCTTGTTTGCAAGACTGGACTTATTTGGTACATCGTGCCTACTCATCTATCACATCAGATCAAGCTGTTGTTAACCACAGAGAAGCACAACGAAGGAGTTGTCTGATTTCTGAAGCAGAAACCTGCTCACCATTCCCTCTGCCTTCTTTCCACCCAAACAGAGGTGCTGCAGCTTCAGGCCTTTAATAAACGGTTTCTAGTGCAGGGAGGGAGGGCGGGGGCTGTCAGCCTGCCTCTTGAAAAGTCTGGGAAAAAGGCCCCCAGTTTCTTTTCCCTATAGAAATGTTGGAGCATGACACTGTTTTTAACGTTTCCAAGGAAGATTTCCGAAAGCTGCCATCTCCTAGTGGGTACATCAAAGGTATCTATTTATTTGTATCTGTAATTTGGGAATCTAAAAGGAATTAGTGTGGGATGTTTCAGTTTTTGTCACAGTTTACAGCCTCTGACTCAGATATAACACCTACTTGCTTATGTACTGTTAGCACACTCAGATATCATCTACAGATTCAAAGAAAGCTAACACAACAGCATGATGAATCAAAGCAGCAACGCAGCATGTGTATGTGAAACACAAGAAGACACAAGGGGACACACAGACAAATGTTTTTAATATCTAGTAAGTGCCATCATGGATTCAGTTATTCAGTTCAGTTATATGCAATAACCACTCCACTACATCCCAAATGTCATTATCTAGCCCCAGGAACCCTGAGATCATACCCAAAAATGGCATTCCATGTGACACTCCAATGAAAACGTACGATTCCCAAAATAACCTGCAAATTAAGTGAGCTACAAGAAAAAAAAACACTATACAAGACAAAGGTAGCCAAGAAACACAAAAATGCATATTCACATGCCTAGGTGAGCCACACAAAAGCAAGCAGTATATCTGTCCGTTAACATCCACTACCTCACCTTCCTATCCACCAACAGGCTCTTGAATGGTCCAGGTCATTACCTATTTCTGCATGCTCTCCATGCAGTTGCTGTACGTGCATAAAATCAGTACAGGCCTAACCTCACTGTTTGCCATTGTAATGCCTCTGTCAGTTAAATCCTCACCACGAGTTCATGAACAAGTGGGACCATCTGTTAATTACACTCTACGCTTTCGAGGAGATTATTTTGGGTGGAGCAGCTGCCTGCCAACACGTGGCTGCTCTAAAAATGCTTTCAAGATTACAGGAGGCAGCCACTTCGGCTGATTGCTGTTTTGAACGGATATTTTAATGGTATGAAGTGAAGCTGTGAAGTGAAGTGTGCTCCCAAACTGAGGTTAAACCTTATCAGACTATGTTGCCACAAGAAGCCACTTGTGAAACAGTACTATGAGTTTAGGGTTGACATTGCAAAGGTCTTCGCAAGGTTATGGTATGATCTCCTCCAACAGGTATTTTGTAAACAGCGCGATGTGAAATAGGCCATGTTAGGACTTGAGTTGTAGAAACACTGGCAACCAATCGGCGGCTTATGGGAAAAATGGCAACCTTGCCCTGAGGGAACTGGATTTGAAAGATCTGGAAATCATGAGAATCTTGTCAGGGTTCAAGCCAGGCATGTGTGTCCAAACCCCGGTGGTTTGAACCAATCAGCATCCTATGAGGAGCTAACGGCAACTACAGCTGCTAAATATGCTAACATAGATCCTGCCAGCTTCAGCTCTATTTCATTCAGTATATTGAAATAAAATAAAAGCAAAAAAACACGCTGAAGGATTTTTTTTATGTTTTCGATTCTTCGACTGTCTTTGTTAAGACTTTGACTACACTGATGGATGGGGACAGATGGGTGGCCTGTATTGTTTTGAAAGTGCCTACCTTTTCCGAGCACTTTCCACTGATGACTTCCCGGTTGGTTCTGTCCGACAAAGCATCTTGCACAGTCAGGTTAATGGAAAGGCTCTTTCGGGTACAAATCATGAAAGCACAGACTAGTAATAAAAGAAAATGGGGTGCAGGGATTCAGATGATTGTAGAAAATAAGAGCAGGCTGAGGTTGTGCTGCACTGACAGCGAGCTCTGAGAAAGCAGGATTCTGCTTCATTCAGTTCAATTAATGTTTCTATAAAATTCTGTCTGGCCCACTTAACACAAATCATTTAAAATCTTTATTACTCACACAGGCAATTCTTGTGGAAACAATAAAATCCAATATAGCTTCCCCAAATAAGAATTTTGCACAGATTATGTGGTATATTTGCATGTCTATGAAATTATAGTAGCCTTCAGGCAACATGTAGGCAGCTCTTGACAATATTCACAAATGAGTTTCCTTTGAGAGGTGCCAAGAAGGTCATTGATGAAAGGTAGCAGGAAGGAAGCGACGTAAAGACACTCTTAAGAGATAAATAGAGTCTAATATGAGACAGAGGACGGGAGGACATCCTGACAAAGAGAAGATCACTAAATCCCCCCACCAGTCATTCTACTAATGTAACACTCCAGCGCTCCAACAACCTCTTGGCTTCAGCCAGCACACACACACTTCATCTGGCCTCGACTCTCAAGGACCCATCACGCCGAGACAGATGCTTTCCACTCTCCCTCAAAACCGGCTTTAGCAATCAGTCCATGACTCAGCCCAGAGCAGTGGCCACACAGCTGGGGTGGGAAAGCAACACAGAAATTAAGGCCACAATCTACAGGGAATATGGTGTAGTAGTTAAAGGGGATTAACATTTTTTTCTATTTTTCTTTGCCAACATTATTTCAATGATACTGTCTCTGAAGTGTGTTGCAGCAATGACAACTGAACTCCTCTCTGGGATACGTAAAGTGTCTTATCTTATCTCTGGGTCTAGAGTTAGCTCTTTGCCATTGACTTACATTCTCAGTGTTTAGTTCACACTTATCCAGGGAGACTCTGTCAACAGCAACATGCTTCGGCTTCTGCTGAGCTTATTTTGTCAATGACTACATGAATACACATTAGCTATTTGCAGCTGGAAGTAGCTTTACATTGAAATGAGTGAAATGTCTCCAACTATTGCATGGACTGTAATTCTTTCATGCAGACATTCATGTTTCCCACAGGATTCCACTAGTGTCACCTCTTGTTTAACAGGCTATGCAGTGCAAACATATATGCACACACATATATCTAAGGGTCACATAGTCTGGTCAAACCATTCTCTGTTTATTTCCCCATTAGCCCAAACTGTATTTTGTTTTTGGGTGCTAATTAGCATATTTTCTGGTTATGACATGACCAATGACAGAAAAACAATGGACAAGCCACTCTGCAGTGGTTCTTTTGTCTTCACTTTCTCCCACACTTGACTGACACTCGACCCCTTCGCACAAGCTGGCACATACCAGTCTGTTTCAGCCGTACCACAGCAGTCTGTGAGCTAAGAGCTGTGAATCATTGCCAAAGACAGAGGGCAAACGCACAGGGAATCCTAAATGTGTGGCTTGGCAGCGGCCCCAAAACAGAGCTGGAAACACTGGCTGAGGGGTTTCTCCACAGAGCCACAAGATAGCAGGGAGACCTCTGGGAATAATGTATGTTTTTAAGTCTACAGACGGATTTAAAGGCAGATCACGCTGAGCCAAGCAGGGCATAGAGTCAGCACACTGACAATACTTGTTGCATCGTGTGATGTTTTAAATATCATTACGCAATACCATGGTCATGTGATACCTACCGCAATATCAATCACCATCACAGTTTGTTTTTTTTTTTAATTTGTAGGGCCAATCAAAAGTTATTCTCTTGTGCAATGCATTGTTAGACTCATTACCGTTTCCCCTGGCGGAAACCACCCTACCATTGCCCGTAGTGAATAATCGCAGAAAACACTGAGTGTTAGATTTGTCGTTATGGAGTATTCAAAAAGACGCTGTAACTGAAGGCTGGATAACAAGGCTTCTGAAATGTATAAGATGCCACCAGAGCTGACTTTGACTCTGACTTTGGCACAACATTAATGTTAGCCTTTTCTTCTCAGCTTTGGATGATCACAAGTGTGAGCAGTTATTTTGGAGCCAACTCTGTTGACTGTACCAGTAGTTCATTAAGTCTTTATGCTAGTTTAGTCTAATTAACTGAGTAACTAACTAACTAACTAACTAACTAACTAACTAACTAACTAACTGCTTACTTTTATGATTTATACTTAATAGCTTCTTTTAATACTATTTCAGAAAAAATATGTCCAAAAACCCTATACATCACGTCTAAATGGCAGTTAAACAATTATGTTGAATTGCACATATATTTATGGTCTAGTGATATTTTATTATTTTATTTAAAAAAAACAGAAAATAACTGTTTGGACTGCTTGTCAGTATTGTTTTGAATCTGCGGCAGTGAAATACAGTGATTTTGATTGTTTTTTAGATTAACAGCAGAGCTCAGCTCAAAGGCAGGCAAGGACAGCAATCATTTCAGGGTCCTAAGCTGATTGTAGCAATGTTGCTGCCCGTTCTCAATAGGGGAGGCAGCTGTCCGACGAGATCTATGGAGGCCTATCACTGCTGTCACTGCTGAGGGTCTGGGAAATGATTACCTGTTGTTAAGTGAGACATGCGGTGTGCTGCCAGGCGAGATGAACGATAACTGCAAAGGACGAGGTCGTTACAATGTCTCATGTTGGTCTCTGATATTTTCCCTTATCCAGTCATAGAGATCGAACACAGAACCAGCAAAGACAAACTGTCATTTGTATGTTTTCAGTCTCTCCTTCATTGCTGCTGCTTGACGGGACAGCTAGACACTCTGATAATTATGTACAAGGCCTTTATTGCCTCCGTTCCTGCTAAGTCATGATGAAGCTTTTAGGATAATCTCCAACGACAATCTCTCACAGAAAAGGAAAAGATGTGTTGCTGTACAGCTGTTTGCTCCAGATAGCAGTGGTCTGTTGGGCTAAAAGCACTGAGTTCAACTTAAAACAGCAATATGCAAGTATTTCCATAAATTACATTTGGAAAATATCATATATTATCAGTCTGTGATCCTGTGAACATGCTAAAATCATCTATTTGTCTACATGTTGCCCAAGTCACCAATCCTCCAGTAAATGTCACCATTGATTGCTAATAAACTGCTGACTGTCGGCTTCTTTGACACATGTGCTGGCCCCACAGATGCCGGCTACTTCAGCCTCAGGATGGGCTCCATCAAGACAACGACTGACGAGTGCTGGGGAAGACGCAGGAAGAGCAGGTATAATTAGCAGGTAAAGTGTTTAGCTTAGTTTAGCATGCTAACATCTGCAAATCAATGCTAAACACAGGGTGTAGCTGTAACTGGTGGCTTCCATCTGGAGCTTTCTATCACCTGCAATAGTTATAGCTCTGCTTTCTACTAAGCATCAGCTCTTAAGGATAAAACAGCCCAAACAGTCTTGAAGTCATTTCCTGCAGAGACATATTACACATGAGGCTATACTAGAAATGTCCTCTCGTGGTCAAATGGCCTCAAGAGGGCAAAGAGGAGACATTCGAGTGGCTCGGTCCAATGTAATCTTCTGCCTGTCCCAGTTTGATGCCATGCTCAGGGGGAGACATCTTTAAACAGAACTAATCCATGTAGGTCAGGGAGTGAGGAATATTATTCAACCATGTAAATAGAGGCAGAGGATTGCCTTGCTCGACTACAGAGAATCCACCAGTGTTTGACCAGAATAAGAATCACATTTCATTCCCCTCTGACAGGAATATAAATGTATAACTGTCAGTGAAATGTACAGAAATCTGATACATGCAGGTAAGGACACAACGCAGGACAGAACGCTTTGATCTTACAGCGATGCACAGTAAAATTTAATTGAGTGGCCATTAGATTACATCTGTAGCACAGACTGAATCTCATCCCTCAGCAGATCCTGTTTTCACAAACAGAACATACCTTTACATCATTACCGCCCCCTCCCCAATAAGGCAGATTTGACTCAAGAGTGGATACACATCGAACAAAGCAGGAGTGATGTAAAGACGGAGCAGGCTGACTCACATTGGCTTGAGTTTTGCCAGATCTGACCGTAAATAACAGAAATGTCAGCAGGGAATCAGCAGTAATGTGACAAACAGTTCCTTCTTTCTATAAATGTTTGCCCCAGACTCTGGATGCCCTCCAAAACCTGACTTCAACTGTGCCAGTTTGGGCTGCATGGCCATGTTTTCTAATGCATTTCATTTCAGCACCAATGAGCATATATCTTTTATACTGTTTCTTTTTTAATGTTTAAGATCAATACTCACTTTTGAGGCCAACACAGAGTGTTAAATATCTTTGAAATGATGAATAAAGTGGAAACAATCTTTTCCAAAATATGCAACACCCTACTTGGAACTGCTTTCTGGCAGACTAACTATGTAATGATGGCACCGCAACCATATTTTGCCATTTCTCTACTGCAAGTCCTTGTTACTTATATCACACACACACACACACACACACACACACAGAGCACCAATATGTCTGTGATAGTCAGTACAGCACTTGCAGCTGTCCAAAGGAGAAACTAAATGAGCTGCAAAGGTTGCAAACATCCTAACGAGTAGCAGTTTAAAAAGACAAGGCCAGCTCTATTCTACATTTTTCATATTGTCAAAAAAAAAAAAGACCAAACCCAGCAACGTGTTAGTCTCTCTCTATATATATACTTTGAAACTCCCTCAGCAGGTTTAGCAGTCAGCCGCACAATAATCAAATACATATTTGATTTGAATAATAATTGAATAATTTCATGCAACAGCTGCAACAGGTGTTTAAAAAAATGCATTGGTTTGGGACTATTTTCAGCTGTGGACTGATACACATTAGGTGCTCAAGTGAGTATTTGGGCCAGCAGGACGCTGTATGTGGGACTGAGTCAAAATAAACTACAGAGGGCCTGTGCGCACACGTGTGTGCGTGTGTGTGTGTGTGTGTGTGTGTGTGTACATGGTAATGAAGGAACATGTGACCCAGTCCAACAGTGTTCCTCAGTGATGTGTTTTTGGACAACAGCGTATACATACACAAACTCAGCAGCATTGTTTTGGTCTTTTCATGGGATTTGTTGACAATAAGACAAAAAATATCAGCAGACTTGTCTTTCAGTGGGTTTATATTTACACCTTTCAACTTCAGCTGTGTACAACATGTGCTGCCACCCTTCCAGCCAGCTGAGAAAATATCATCTCATGTGCTACATGCAGTCAATTACGCTGCTATAACATGCAGCAGAGCACTGCTCACCTGGAGACGAGACCATTATCATGTAAATAAACCAGATTCAGGATTATGTAATGGTCATTATTGCTTCCTGGGTGTTGCTTTAATAACATCTCTGACGGAGTGATGAGCGGCATGAAGGGCACCAGCAGCAAGTGTCACCTTGCAAAATTAAAACTGCGTTACGCTTTTAAATGTAACAAGGTGACTCAGCGCTCGTGAAAATCCATTTATCTGATCCACCAGAGCGACGGGTGGATGGGAATGCTGATGAGGAGGACAATGAGGAGGAACTCCCGTGGTGTCAAGGAGACTGTGGCGACCTCAGAGCGTTCAATCCTCCTCATAGGAGAAACGCTCAATTTTTAACCGGCTGTTTGCTCGGTACGGACGCCACAACACCAACCCTGCCACGGAGACAGAGGGGGAAAATCAACAGAGCTCCACGGCAGAGCAGCACAGTAAAAAATGTGTATGACGCATGCAGCCTGAGTTAAATAATATGTGTCTGTTTGTGTGTGTGTGTGTGTGATAGCTGTTGCATAACAGAAAGAGGGGGAAAAAAATATGTGAGGCTGAGATCAGGCTGAAATCATTTCAAACTTTACATCTGAAAGGATTTGCAAAGGTCACGTTGACAGACGATATTCCCGTGCCCTGAGAATGACCTTTTAAGAAAAAGGAGCACATGGGTGGAAAGCTGGAAGACGGGATCATCATCTATTACATGATCGCCGCTGTCAGGAGCTGGACGAATATGATTCGCCCTCCTCGTCTCAGCTGTCTGAGACCAGCAGACACGTTCTGAGGAGCTAGCCAGTTATCGGGACTTACATCAAGCTGTGGTGTGATGTGACCCCGGTGTATTAGCATCTGTTACCCTGACCGAGCCTTCCTGCACACATGCACGGCACGAAAGCACCCGAAAGACTGAGATTATTCAGCGCACGTGGAACATAAACACACTGTATTTATAAAGAGGCATCGAGCACAGGGAAGCGTGGTGCAGCATGCACATGTGCGAGAGAGCGCAGGGAGTGAGTGAACGAAGGACCTACCTCATGCAGCTCGGGGAGCAGAAAGCACCGTAACATCCACAACACAGCCTCTGAGAGAGGGCGAGGGAGAGGAGGGGAGAAAGAGAGAGAGAGAGAGAGCGAGGGGGAGAGACACTGAGGTGACATCACGTCCTCCTCCTCTGAAATGTAGGCTAGTGCTGCGGGGCTGCCGGTGTCGGAGGCGGTGGCGGAGCAGCAGCAGCAGTGAGAGCTCACTCTGTCTGTGTGTGTTTGCAATGACGGAAGAGTACGCTTGACACAGAAGCATTCCCTGCTGGATGTGGCCTTAATGTATTAAGAGTGTACAATCCCACCAGAGCCCTCAAACAAACACACACATGCAGAGTATTAAAACAGCAGAAACACTCCTCTCAGAAAAAATCTCATTTGCTAAATTGTGGTGATGTCCCTGTATCAAAAAATGAAAGTGCACATAAAATAAATTGTTTGATGTTTTTATGAGATATAAACGAGGGAAACGAGCAGTGGAGCTCCATCACACAGAAAAAGGAAAAACCGGTTCTCAATCTGGAGTCCCGTCCCATCCCACACCAGGGCGAGGCCTTTATGATTTAAAGGTGTTTTTTTTAAATACATAATAGGCCTCTATCATTTAGTTTTCTTCACAGTAATGAACGAAATGCTGAGGTAGTTATTTTTTTTTAAGTTTACATTACTATCTAAGACATAATGCTAGAGTCAGCAGCGAATGCTACTACTGAAGCCACGTCCTCTTTGAATTACAGGAACAAGAGCTTTCAGTGAAAACGTCATCCTCCTTGGGGACCAGCTGAAATGTTATCTAACGTGTCACTTCCTGTGTGGGGTTACTTGTGCAGCAGAATGCATTGCATTGGGATTTTCTGATTCAGTATTTGAAATAAACATAAATAAGGGCATCAAGCCTGTGACCTGTCACCACCACGGCACAATGGGAAACACGAGGACTTCCCATTTACTGCTTAGTCCATCATTTTACAGAACACGTAGTACTTTGTACTCTGTGCTAAACTATGACTCAGGTTTTATGTATGAAGTATTAGCTGTTTTTATATGTTTGAGAGGCATTATTAGCTTATTTTACAAACTAGTAACTTCATCGTCAATGACGAATTTCACCCACCAAGAAGCTGCGCCTCATAAACTCACAGGTAACCCAATCTTGTGTCTCGACATCCATATGAATCCTCCCCATCTTTTCCCCTCGTGTGCCATTTCCACACCAACCTGCCATATTGTTGTGGTGCATCGTGATGACCACTGAGTGTCATCAGGAGTAACACAACACAGACTGTCATCAGGCTCTGACGCCTCTGCTTTGTGCCGGTGGATGCTTCTTTCTACGGCACTCTGGCACATGCTTACAATGTAGAGAGGAAGACAGCGTGCGAGGTGCTACTAGGCTAGATCAAGATTGTGGGTCTTTTTCCTCGAGCAGTCTTGTCTCTGGGTGCATGTGTTCTGATATTATATTAAAGTGTGTTGTGTGTATGTACTGGTCCAGCTGCAGGGCTGACAGATGCACCCAACTGTGACCTTGTTACTGAAAGAAGAACATGCAGGTCAAGGCTTATAAAGAAATGCCGGAAAAGACTCCACGCTACAGACCTATTCAGAAAATGTGCACTCGCATGCAACAAGAATATATCCTATCAATCAGAACAAGACATTTGATGGATGACTTTATCTAAATCACCTCAGCATCATGAGTTCATCGTTTTTCGTTGTTTGTTTTATAGCAAACAGTGTCCTGCACTGTTCCTGATCGCTGTCACCCTGTGGGATGTATGTTCTATGACTTTTCTATTAATTTTCATGATTAAACCAGAGCAACACCGTGACCTAAAGATATGGCCTCTTCATTTGGTTTGTGTGTTCTTCCCCCTGAAGGTCCAAACAGTCTGGTTCATTCTTCTCTAACATTCCTCCAAACTTAACATAAAGAATTAAATTCACATTTAATGTCAAAGACCGCTGTCTAGTGGGAAAGACGTCTCCTAATATAATCTAATAATCAACAGAAAGAAACAGACTCTCGCTCACCCTCTCCTGTTATCTCTCCACACACAGATGCATCATATAAACTGAATTACGCAGCTGCATGGAGCGTGAAGGTGCTGGTGCAGGCTGCCACAACAACTTGGCTGATCTACTGTAAGACGTCCGTCTCTTGAAATAAATGGACTTCTAAAGAATGCTCTCTTAAAAATGTTTTATATTTAGGATTTTACATGAAATAACTAGGATATACAGAATATTAATATATAAGGGAGAGTACAGTTAGAGCCCAGCCAAGCCTAGATCTTTTGGGTCGATGCCAATATCAATATTAGGCAATATTTGCTACTCTGATACTGATCAATCAATACTAATATTCATTTTAACATATACACAGATAACTATATATGACAGGCCAATATATGAGTTGGGTTCTAAATGTAATTGTCTTGGAATTAAAGCTTATATTTTCATTGCAGCAGGACATTGTTAGACAAAGTCACCAGCATGAGCGTCTGCTCACAGCAGCATTTCAAACAACAACAGGGAAACCAATACAGTCCGATGGAATTACTGTGATGGGAGGATGGAAACAGAACAGCAGAGGGAAAATAATATAATAGGTGACATAAACTGTTGCCTCGCAGCAAGAAGGTTCCTGGTTTTGGAGTTTGCATGTTCTCGTCATGTGTGCGTGGGTTCTCTCCAGGTACTCCCACTTCCTCCCACAGTCCAAAGACATGACCTTAATACATTAACTGATGACTCTAAATTGTCCGTGTGAATGTGAGTGCGAATGGTTGTTTGTCTCTCTATGCCCTGTGATGAACTTGTGACTTGTCCAGGGTGTACCACACGTCTTGCCCTAAGTCAGCTGGGACAGGCTCCCTGATGAAGTTAGCATTTAGCTACAGCGGTTCATCAGCACAGCTTGTAGGTATGGTCACTACATCAAGCTTTGAGAACCAAAAATCTCACAAACACATGCAGATGCACATAATTTTGTTGAACCACTTTCCACTTCCACTTGTCCTGTTACATGGTCCACCAAACCAAACTCTGATCTAGATATGGACTTGGGTGGAGTGGAAGACTATTCACTAGTAATTACACTGCTATAGGTGCCACTAAATCCTACACACTGGACCTTGAACAAAACAGTAAAATAAACACTTGTTCTAAATGGACACAAAAGAGAAACCAGTATTGGCTTTCCAGTCTCTGACATAATGTATTACCTATTCAATATTTCTCTAGCACACCTTGAAAAGGTCCCTCCTGCGGTTAGCATCAGATTCCTCCTAAATGATCCCCTCAGCACTTTCCCATATCTCACAGAATGCTGCCTGCAAAACAAGCTTTTCAATGAGAGACTGGGGAAGCTCGTCTGAGCCTGCCGAGCGGCGTTCAAGTCCAGATCGTGTGAGGACATTACAACACTGCTATGAAAAGTGATCTTTGAAGGGAATTCATGGGGACGAAGACCAAAAACTTGTAATGTTGTGTCAGTTTTTGCAGTAAGTGTGACAAACACTTTGTTAGCAGCTTCAGCGAGTTCTGCTCGAGTTTGAAGTGAGACCGCGAGCGGAGCAAGGCTTCGTTCTCCAACAATACCACAATGTTAGTAATGTCTTTGTTGAAGAAAGACGCATTCTTTTAGACGAATTACAACAATTCTCAGCCCAGAGACTCACCGCAGCCTGCCTAACCTGAAAACAAGGCTTGGAGATGGACCCACAAAGATAAGACACAGATAACATTGAAGGAATTTTCAGGAAACAATAAAACGTTGATAAGAATATCAACGTGAATATAAGTGAGAGAAGTAAAACTTATCTCAAACACCTCCTATCAAAAGAAAAGTTTCAAATCATGTTCAGCCAAGAGATGAAGAGAATGTCTGATCAACACAAAGATGCAGGAACATTCATTGTCTCTTTGTTTGGTTATTTTAGCACTTCAGGAGGATAATGAGTGACATGATCACACCACTGACACTGACACATCCAGTACGACTGCTTGTAATACTGAAGATGGAGCACATCTCGTCACTTCTCATCATGATTTGCCCAGAGACATTACTTAGAAAGATCTGCAAGTAAAGATGCGACCCCCTGAGTGGAAATTCTGTGTTTGACATGTGCAATTGACATAAACATGCGAGTTCTTGCCATGAAACAAATACCAAACAGCTAAAAGCTGGAGCAGGTTTGTTTACTGTAACAGTGTGTGCCAACTCTGTGGTATGATGTGAAACTGTATCCTTACTGAACTCTGTACAATCTCTCCCTCTGAGCAGGAAACTAATGTTTGATACACCCTCTATATCAAACATGCTCATCAAAAGTAAAGCACAAAGAGCTGCAGCCGTGCACGGGACTCTGTGGAGCCTGAATGAGTGAATTAGGACACTCTTTAACACCTCAAGCTCCACAACTAAACCTAGTTCAGTCATTTTCAGCCTCAATAGTCACATAAAACTCAATATTTGTGAGTTTTACTTTGTTATAATGATTGACACAATTTTGACAGCCCCACACAGAGCCCTGACGTGTAACCACACATCTTTTCAGGTGAGCTAAGGGCACAGCTCTGGGCATCAATACTGCAGATTTTAGAGCATGTGTGTCGAAATGACACAAAGAGCTGCTCCATCAGCAGCATCCTCGCTGGATTTACCTCAGTGAAGCAAGCCGCTCACATCTGATGCATGGAGATAAATGGTTAATGATCGACTTTTGTGTTTGCCAGTTGTCTGACATGCATAATAGTTGCATGCCGTTTTAAAATAGAGAGACAACAAGCTGAGAGTCCAACAAAAATATCAAGAGCACTGTGCACCAGTGACTTGATCAATCACTGAAATACCTGGTCCAACATTTCTGATCAAAGATCTCTTTGAAGTACAAGTTTATATTTCTTGCAAGCGCAGAGACAGAGGAAAAGAAAATGCCTCCTCCACCGTCTCTGTTTTCACCGTGTTCAATTCCACAAGATTGGATTGTAGTCGACTCACCTTCAGTGTCTCACAGAGCGGTGGTAATCATTTGCACCACCTGTCAATGTTCTATCCAGGATGCCTGTTTGTTTTTCTGCCGGCTCTCGAAGATATTCTGTGACACGGCTGAAATACACTCAGGACAATCGTAGGTGTGGTCAAAGGCTGCACCTACGCTCCCCAGCCGGCCTTTCATGAGTCAGCTCATGAGCTCAGACACAATGAGGTTTTTTTCGGGGGTGGACTGGAAGTGGTGTATTCCGTATATCTGGTAGCTGCAGCTGTAATGACAGTTATGCAGCAAAGCGAGATTCCTACAAGAGGGTAAGGCCCAGATCGTTCATGTTAACCTGTGTGAGACTCAGGTCTCATGGTGATCAAACCAACGTGCAAAGACCAGCCTTTTTTGGAGGGGTCCTTAATTCAGCTGGTCTTGGCCTTTGAACAAGCTGAATGAAGATGGTGAAATCTCTTTCTACATGTCAAGAGTTTTCCATGGAAAGGGAGACATTATTATTTTTTCATTATGATTTAGTATGACAGTGAAGTAATGTTCCCGCCCTTTTTCTCTATGAGCTCTGACCATTGACAAATCTAGCATGTAGCATATCCAGGCACAGAAAATGAGTCATTTCTTCTGGAAGGGTCAATTGATTAATCTGTCATATAGTCACTACATCAATAATACGTCGGGATCTGCCTGCTTCAACTCAGTGTGTGATCAGCTGATCAATCACATCACAGGCTCACTTGGCAGAAAAGGGAAAAAAAAGAAAACCTTCTGAATTTGGCTCAAGTCCATTTTATGATGATTTTGTTTTGTTCCTTCTTTGAAATCTGCAGATCACTCTGTGATACAGGAGGAAGCTGCCCTTCAGGTGGGCAGTAATAAGGTTCCTCTTCCTCTGAAGCTATGCTCCGGGGGCCTGACGAGGGTGGACACTGAAGTTAATGGGCTGGGACACTCATAAAGGGCTTGACACGCCCACACTCCTTTATTAAATAACAAATCCTGCTCAGCGGTGGACCTGGTCCAAGGCTGACACAAGAAACCACAGTTAACTAAACCCTTTATCGCTGGAGACAGGTGCAAATTAAAGGCATGTTTGTTCATTTTGTTTGATGTATACAAGCCAAGGGGGGGAGTCGAGATTCTCCGAATAATGAGCGCCGAGGCAATGAAATGAAAGGTACACAGTGATGTGATTTCATTGGAATAAAAACAGCTGTTCTCATCGGTAAGCCTCGGCTAAGACTCTTGTGGACGGTAATAAAGGCTGTTGAACTAAGCGGGCTAAAATATAACCTGATTTGTGTGCTGCTGCTGGATAAATCCAGCCTGACAAGAAGTGAGAGGCAACTATCTCACTTTGAGCACATCTGGCATTTGTCAGAGCAAATGCATCCAATCAGCCAAACCACAGCCAGTGGGCCGACTGTCCCAGCTGGGAAGATTATGCCGCGCTGATGCTCTCTGGCTTTGGCATTTCAATAACTTTGTGAGCGACACAGCATTTGTTATAGCTCCTAACGGTGTTACAGTCTGGAGGCAGAGAGAGCCGAGGCTGCTGAGGGACTCGCGCCATCCTGACAGGTGAATATTTGCTCAGTGAGGGACAAGTCGGCGGGGGTTGTTTGAATGTTTCATAATGTGGCTGCTGTGAAAGGACTGTAAGTGGGGGTTCTGGACTAAATGCATACTTTACTTGACAAGGCTTTTAGCTCTACCGCTATCAGCTGAGATAAGTACTATCTGTTCTTTGTTTATGCTTATCTATGAGGAGGAAGAGCAGCAGTTTTTAAAAGCATGTTCTGATTAAAAATCCATGCATTTATATAAAAAGGGGTCTTTAAAGTTCTGTCTGTAAAAGCCAAAAAGAAATGTGATTGCGGCAGTACAAACAGAATCTCTCAAAACGATTATAGTCAGAGGGAAAATTCCAGTTTCACCATTAGAATGCAAAATATTTCCATTCATATTTCAATAAATCATTCATTTAACAACAAAAAGGATGTATAAAATCAGATGTGCATGTTTGCATGTTTTTTTTTCTTTCAGTTTTAGCAAAAATTAACATCTCTTACGGGGGAAATCCCATCGGACACGTATCGTCTCTATCATGTCACGGCTGCGGAGACACGCGTCTAGATGGCCCGCAGCACTTGTGGTGCGGTTTGACTTTCATAGCTACAATTACCTCCAGCGCACATGGAACGCGTTGCATCTGTGCCTGGTGGAGTTTGGCTTGATGTAGGTGATATACCATGTGGGGATCACATGCCACTTTGTAGACACTGTAAAGTGCAGTTAATAGTTGCATCCTTAATATGGAATTCATCACTCGAACTACGTGACTCAAGAGAAGTTTATGACATTTTGCAAGGTGGCAAACAGACAAAGTGCTGTGAGTCACAGCCATGAGCTCCAGATGCTCATCTCTGAATAACCCAGTCATTTTTTACTAGAATAATAAAGCAGTAATAAAAACTAAATTATTTTAACACTGCAAAGCTCTTTATGTATCAGATAAAACATTTAATATCTCTACTGATGACAGCAGACTTGACAACAGCCTGGAACTGTCCTGTGGGAATTTCAGATAAACAATGAAGTGCTAGAATGAGATATGAGCTGGTGAGAGTCATAGATTCTTGTTTGTGAAAGAAGGTCGAGGTGGTGTTGACAAAGAGCTTTCCAGCTCATCAAACCATTACTGGCCTTAAAGAAAATCAGTCAGACCTGTTCACCACAGTCCGTCTCACCCGTTTAACCCACATCATCTCCTGCATGTGTAAACACATTAAACTGCCGCAGACACACAGACTCCACCCTTCAGGTGTAGATGCACATGTGACTGTACAGTATTCTGTGCTGCAGCTAAAAGATTGATTCGTCCATAGATTTTTAAGCTTGCACATAACAGAGCCAGTGTTACTATAGGCTATATACTAACTGCTTCGTGCAGACGAGCTGTTGTTGAAAGAAACAACCTCTTGCCTTGTGATGAATTTGTCCTCTAGCCCGGCACTTGGCATAATTAATCAGCTTTGTTAACACAACTGTAAATGTCCCATTAAAGCCCTGAGTTGCATGGCCAAAGCTCTCCATAAAAGGCTTTCTAACAGGTTACTTAAAATAAATAGGAATTCCCACTTGAGCTCATAACCTGATGAGCTGTTGCTCATCATTATTAGTTTAAAAGCAGTCAAAGGTACTCTTGCAATTTGGAAAAGTTCTCATCTGGAACCATTCTGATCAGCTGTTAATTGTTTCAGTCATTTTTCGAGCACAAACACCAGATGGTCTCTCAGATGTGAAGGTTTTTCTGCATTTCTCTATTTGGAATTTTTCTAAATGTCACGACTCTGTAGCTGTCACACTGGGCTCTGTGGAGCTGTAATAGGTCATAGTTTTCTGACAAATGAATTTATAATTAAAACAACTTTTGGTTGGTTTCCATATTTAATAGAAAAACACATTTTCTGCACAGTCATACTAGTTGCGTTGTTGACCCGTGGGAAACCATTTCAGCTTCCTTTTTCCACTTCACTTTTTCTGCCATTACTGCGCAAACAAACAAAAATCATCTCTTGCCTTTGCATGTCAGTATTGATACAATCCTGGTGTTCCCAAAGTAGATCCTGCATTCAAATTTAGAGCTATGTGTGTCAGAGCGACGTGCTGCAGTTCAAGAAAGGGCAGGGTGGAAACTCCATTTGGCTGGCAAATTAAGCCGGCCACTCATGTGACCCCGCACTGCGCGCATCACCTCAGCAAGTTTGGCATGGAAAGTCCAGGATTTACATGCAAATAAGCAGAGGATGGAAAACATGGAAATACAGTATGTGAAACTGAAACTGGCACCAGCTCACACAGTGAAGCACTGACTCGAATCCCCAAAGGCCAATTACACGTTCAATCAAATCCTATGACCTACAACGTTATATGCAGTTGTCCAAGAAAACCAAGGCCAAAGTTGTTAGTCCAATTCTATTACAGCTATAACTACTGGTCGACTAATCAATGTGATAATAATCACCAAATATTCTGATAATCGCTGAATGATTAAAAGGAGATTCACCTGCAAAAATAGCTAAATATAAAACTAAATATATTTGACATTTAAAGACCTTTTGAAAGAAAAAGGGGTGGGATGCACTAAAGAATCAGTTAATCTAGATAACAATCAGCAGATCAATCAATAATGAAAACAGTCATTAGTTTCCTTAAAATCAACCATTCAGTGTCTCTGAATTTGAGCATTTCCATGCTAAAAAGACATTACTTATACTTGGTCAGAATTTCATGCTTCACACCTCTCCCGACTGGTGGGAAAATCAATATATATGTGAGGCCATAAATAAACTATGAAACCTGATTTAGCTTCTACATATCAATACAAATCAAATAGAAGCAGGAGGGAGCGAGAGAGCTCCATGAAAAATCCAGGTGGATAACATGACAGGCTGATATCAGATGTCTGATAACAGGCCAGGATCTGCCGGATGCATCAGTTGTCTGACACAATTAGGAACAGTCCTTACTGCCGGTCAGTCTCCTGTTTCTGTTCCTAGATCTTGTCAGGTGAAAGTGTGGTAACAGAGCACCAGGGCTGAAGGAGGGCTGCGGGGCTGACATGTAACACTGCAGCAGGATCATATGTTTGAGGGAGATGAAAGGGAGAGGGAAAGGGAAGGGAGGGGGAGTGTAGACAGCAGGAGAGGTCAGGTAAGAAAAGAAGCAACATTTCCAACACTGCAGACTGTTCTTTGAACATAACACCAAAGCCACTCAGCACTCTGCTGCATAGCACATTGCGTCCTACATGCAGGACTGCAAACAGGCTAACGTTACACTGACGGCTAGTCCTCTAAATGTTTTCTTTGGAGTCCGACGGAAAGACGTGAGGGAGGCGTATGAAGATGGAGAAGCTGTTACACTTCCTACTGAGCCATCCCTAACCCCGCTTTATTACATAATAGCACGCACTGCTCGACTGCAGAGTCACGCCTGTCAACTCACCACACACACACACACACACACACACACACACACACACAGCGAATTAGCAATTATTAGCAACGAAGCTAGCTGTGTTCAATCATCATTAGCAGGAGACGGCCGGCAGGCAGCGTCTGTTCACTGTGTTACTTCTTCTGTTTGCGCGGCACTCACCTTTAGCTTCGCTGCGGGTCTGTCGGGAGGTTGTCTGACTGGCTCACGGAAGGAAAACGCTGCGTGTAAATATTCAGTCAGTCCTCGGGGGACGTTTGTCTGTCTGCTAACTGTTAGCTGACGACGTTTGAATGTTTATTTTGAAGTATTCACTGTTTCAGATGGTGGTGGCTTCCGTCCTCCTCAGAGCAGCGGCGCCATGTTGGTCCAATACTAAAGTTTGGATGATTGAAAATAAACTTACACAATTACAGTGACGCCTTCTGTTGTCTATATAACGCCGATATTCACTCAACTTGTTAGCCACTAGACCGCCTGAACGATTCTGTCATGGGTTTGAAGTGAGCGAAGGGAAAACCGACCGGAATGGAGCGTATTTCCGGTTACAGCTTTCAAAGTAAAAGAGGCAAAAAAAATCTCAAATATAAAGGAAGTTTTTTTTTAGTCTGGTCATACAGTAAAAAAAAATCCTTCTGTTCATAAACTGGGTTATGTTTGTCCTAATGGCCCAATATTCTCCAAAACATATCACCATACTGATTCATAAATCAGTATAGGGATAAAATTCATAAATCCATAAAATGAAAAAACAGAAACAAAATCATAAAACTTGTACATGAACTGTGGCACGACATTTCTTTTTTGCTGCATATTTTTAAAAATGTGGATTTCTCACCATCACGTCTTAAATATCTCTGTTGTAAAATAGAGCTATTTTTATGCAAAAATGTTTTAGCAAACATTTGTGCATTAATATTTTAGATATTGGTAAACATTTTTATTATTATTATTAGTCTTATTGTGTATTATTTCTTGTTACCTGAATATTGCTTACTCGGGTCTTCTCGTACTGCTTATATTAATGTAACTGTGGTTGAGTGTACCTGTTTTCATATTTTGTATTTAATAAATTATTATATCTTTGTCTGTTGTTTTTATTATTATTCCTGTTATTACTTTTATGCCTCATGAAATATATAAATAAAGTTTATATTGTTACTATAATAGTACTACTATTAATAGAAAACAGTAGTTCAAATATCAGTGCTCTGCTCTGGTTCTGGCTTTATTTTGAAGACCAAAAACTCAACATCCTGTCTCTGATTTTTAACGGGGTAACTTGACGTAACAACAGGAGACTTCCCTCCCTTGTTTCTGCTCGGTGATCATCTGATTTGCCTGGCTGGACACTGGGCATCGAAACCACGTGATCACGTCAGTCCACTTTCGCTTTACACACACGCGCGCGCGCACACTCACACACAGAGACACACTGCTGCTGAACCCTTGAGCTCTGTGATGGAGATCATTTAGTGATGCATGTCACGTCATATTCATCTATGATGAATGTCACCTCAAGGGGGCCAGCATCAGGACCCCTCTTCTCTGGGATGTTTTCAATGTGTATATCAAATACAGTCATTTTTTTAATCAAGTGTAATAAAATATATATTTATTAACTAACATTATATTTGTGTGCGTGGAGGGAGGGGTTAAAATAATTATTCATGATTATGTAACATCACATAAATAGCATGTCTAGCATGTTTCTGGGAGTCATTGACGTAAATTTACTATAATAAGCTCGTAATAGGTGTATAGAATGAGCTTGACATGAGGTACTTTATATTTTTAATAGCTCCTATGATCATATTCGACGCACACTGTAAAAATCTGCAGCTTTATACTGTGCAGGATCAGTACAGCTGTTTGCAGTCGTGCATGCTCGGCTAAAGAGTGACATCCAGTGGCTGATGGAGGTTTAGTGAAGATATGTGTGAGGTGGAGAGCATGGAGAGCATCTATAGGCACCGATATGGTACTGCAGTGTTGTCCACTGGCTGCTTCTGGCCTTCTTATGAAATGTCAGACATCATCCAGTCAACATCTGTTATTATGGAGGTTTCCTGATGACAGCATACACTAGAGAACCTGCACACATTTTATTTTTGATTCATATACGTGTGTATTGATTGTTTTTTAATTGTCATATTTGATCTGTGTGTTTGTTTTTAGAACCTCAATTTTACATTCATTCATTCTGCATCCTGCCTTTGTCTCACCATAAATAATTGAATTAGTCTGCTGTTTCACTGAAGGGTTTCGCTGTCCCATGATTATCTAAATGCTGCTTCTGAGTTATCCTCGCAACAAGAATTTTCTTGTCCAGCGTTTCTAACTGTTTCACAATGAATGCATTACAAATGTCTGCATGCTGCTGTCATTTTTATTAATAGCTTGAGTCAGTCGCCAACCATATACCACATAAAACACTCAGGTGCAGGTAAACAAATAAGTAATTACTAAATAAATAAATAAATAATTACTGCCGGCACAAATGACTTGATGATAGCTGATGTTTGAAAGGTTGATGGGCAAAACTGAATTACTCAAATTACAAATGAAATTAGTGGAACCAGATTACGGTCCTGATGTAAACCTCTGAGACTGCAAAGGAAATATTGGCCTTGTTCTTTTCAGCAAAACTGATCAGTCTTTGAACTTGTCTGGTGTTGTCTTGGTGATCGTTGAATGTCGAATCAAAATGTAAACTAGTGTGTGCAGTGTGAATTATGTAGTAGGGTCAACACATTTTAAAAACATTTTAAAAACAATGTGTTACTAATGACACTAATAAGATAAACCATGAAACAAAAAAGACATTTCAAATGTGTGCTATTTGGTCTGACATGTGAGTGAAATGTGTGTGATTGGTTAGTACAATGGCCATGGACAAAAGTGAATGGGGGAAATTAAGAAGCATAAGAAGTGCTAGAGAATGAATGTGCATCAAAAAGCATAAAATATTGCTTGATGATTGCAAGTTAATAAGCATAAGGAAATGCTTGAGTATGAATGGAGGGATGAATGAAAATCACACATTTCCTGAGTAATGCATGCGGACTGTGACGGAGCATGTGGGGGACGCTCTCTGTAAGTCACTGAAGAACTCGAGTGTGTATGAAAGGAATAGACTGTCGATAAAGTGAAGATAAGGTGAAGATAAAAGAAGATAAAGAAGTAATAGAAAAGAGAAAGTCTGCGCAGACTATGAGTAAAATAAAGTGAAGTAAAATAACGTGAAGAAGTAAAATAGAGATGAAGAGTAAAGCCAAAAGCCTGAAGCCTACAAGAGTAACGAAAAGGAGAATTGGATTACAGTAAATTAATAATAAGAAGAAGAAGCTTCAAATTAGGACTATGTTTTGTGTTTGTTGGTGATGTTTCTTCTGTGTCACTGTTTGCAGAGTTGTCTCTGTTGTTCTGTGTTTGTTTGTGTTATAAATGTGGTGTCTGTTGGAAAGAAGTGGAGAACTGTAACCAGTTCCAACTCAGAGCAGCAGGGCCGTTCTCGTTGAAAATTACCCTGACACTGATCTGTGTATGTGTGAGGGTCAGACAGAGCTAAAGCGTACACTGCTTGCAACTTTGGTGCTGCAGCGTGCAGACTAAAGTCTGAAATGGGGGGTTATACTGAAGTCTGTTGAAGTATTCTATTGGTTAGTAGCCGTCGTGTCTTTCATAAAATAAGTTGATCAAGATTTAAGATTTAAAACATTTATTGTGATTAAAAGTGTTCCTGTGTTAAGATGTTTGATTGTAGCTTGAATGTATACACAGGTATGTTAAAAAAAAAGAAAGAAATTGATTTATAGTATAACATACATGGTGATTACATATGTAATACCTGTCTTTTCAAACAGATATGGTTAATTTAGTTGATATAAATAATTACTTAATATGCAATGTTGAATTTACAAAGGCATTGAATTTTTTTTTTTTTTTTTTATCCTTATTTGCACGAGAATCCTAAAGTGGAGTGGACCACCACGTGTGGGCCTTTGAAAAGGGACATCTCGATCTGTCTAGTGCGCTGGAGTTTGTCAGTGCTCTGCCGTCATCAGCTCCACAAAAGGCCAGTGCGAATCATTAATGAAACACATGCACGCATATATGAGGCAAATTGGTATACACGCACACAAATGCCATAAAACGCATGCATGCACCATATGTTGAAAATTGTTTATAGTGATGAGAACTTGGCAACTGATTGATCATATGTGAATAAGCAGTGTACTGGTTTACTGTGTGATTTTTGATGATTAGGATTGATTAAGGTTGAAGATTTATTGATTTGATAGGTGACTGTAGTTGTTACAGCCATTGATTTATAGGTGGAAAGATACTAGAGATTGAACTATACATAGATCGTGAAACTGATTATTTAAATTCATTTAAGGTGACTATGTGGATACAATGCTATGCAAACTCATGAGTTGTTAATTTCCAGGCTCTGGAGCCAAAGATAATTTTGATATTTGGATTAGTCTATTTGAATTGTGTTGCAGGTCTGTTGTTGTTCTGTGAGTGGTATCTGAGGTTGGCAAACTTTGCAGCTTATTCTTAATTGATCGCAGTAACATATTACATTAGAGTACATGATAAATACATAATACTAATAATATAAATATTATTGGTTATTACAATTAATTCCTTGCAAGATGCCGAAAAAGGACACTAACACTCTAAAGGTGATCACTCCTGTGGATATAGTACAGAGGAATAATCCACTTGTTAAGATATCCCAGAAATGGCATAAGCGATGGTCTGAGATTGATCAACCATGGCCTATGGAGGGGACACTTAACCCTGATGTACTTAAAACAACGTAGGTTCTTGTGTCTATGTACATCAGATGTGTTTGCAAGATACTGGTTGTTTATGTTTTCTCTTCCTCTAAGGATAATGTGGGGAGGTTGACCAGCGAGTGCACAGCTAGTTCAGGGCTCCTACACTTGGACTCAGAGACTCAGAACTGGACAATGAACATGGACTGTCAACCCTGGATAAGCAACATGAATATTGATTTCTGTTAGCCAACCATGGAGAAACTTGATACATGTGGAATTGTAACTGCATATGATATGTTTATGTTTTATATATTTGTATATTTCTTTGCATGATGCAGTTGGATTTATTTATTTGTAAAGAGTGATGTGATGACAATATTTGTGATGAGCTAAAGAGAAGTTCCTCATCCTGATTGGCCTGTGGGTGAGATCTTCTTTTAGGAGACTGTGATTAGGAGACCATCATTCTACTCTTTTTACATCTCCTAGAGGTGGTTTTTCGACTAGATGATGGTACCTAACTGGGACAGACCTCTTTTCAGCTGCACTCATATGATAAATGTTGTTGGATAATCTGAATAGAGTGCACTTAATTGGGATTTCTGGGAAAAGTAGCTGTATAGCTACCTGGGAAGAGCTCTGCTAGTTGGGAGGGATTAGCCCATAAATTTGACCTTATTAGGACAATTGAATAGTTTATCTAGTCTAAAAGTAATTAAAATAATGTGCACATAGGATTTACTGTAAGGGTAAATGCTAAATTAGTTGACCTAAATTGTAGTGTGTATCAGAAATTAAAATTGAAAATTGGAGAAAGGGACTTTGTTGAAGTGAAACAAGTGAGAAGAAATTTTCTGACAATTTATAGGTGTTGAGCTGAGTTTTGTTTCTTTGCCGCGACTTTAGAAAGCCGCAGAGGTGGGAATGTAGTATATTTTAAGCCATCTATAGTATTATGTTGTCTCTCCTAAGGTTAAAGTGCATATTTGTAAGAGCCTAACCATTTGTGCAATGACCCCTCTCTCCGTGAATCCTAATCATTTGTTAGTATTTACAATCTCTCACGCTGCATGCTATTGTATTTATGATCTACCTTTGGGTGAAAACAGATGGTCAAGTAAGTCAGGGAAGATAATAACAGAGGTTGATTCCTTAAAAGGACAGAATGTTTATTCATGAGTTTGTGAATATAAGACCTAGCCCAGGAGAAGAGAGGGGATTCGGACCATTCGGCATGAAGATTCAAAGAGATGCATCTGAGACTCGCTTGTTTCTTTGAATAAAGTCCTAATTATTCAAGTCAAGACGAGTTACGGCTCTTTTCTTCCCAAGCGTCCACGGACCGACTTCGGCAGCCACAAGAATTCACTACAGATGTAAAACAACACATCTCTGTTTACTGCAGAGCTGGTCAACAGTCAGTTAACCTCGGGGCAAAACTGTTCTATGGGCTCCTTTTGACCCCCTTCTTGTCCATACCTTCAATGCAACGTGAAGACTACATATTGTATATGTTAATACGTTGATGGGCATTGTGATCAGTGGGGCCCAGTGCAATGGCTCCATTTGCCCTGCTGACTAGAAGCATGCTAATATTTTTCTTTTAAAAAAAAACTTGTAAATTGAGTGGGTGGTGTTAGTGACAGCTGACCTCAGTCATGTCCTGTTTAAGCTAAGCGAAGATAAATATGACACACCTCATGTTGTTTTCTCTATTATGAGAGACTAACCATCATCTGTGTTCAGTTCTGTATTTTCTAACAGACGCCTGATAACACAGATTTGAAGTGAGTCTGGAGAAGATAGCTTCTCCATATTCTCTTTGCATTTCCACTACAGCCCTATAGTACAAAGAAACACAGCATGCTGCTGTTAGATCATTAGAGCTCCTGCAGTGATTGCAGTAATAACGTCTGATAGTGTATTTGATATTGTATTTTGCTGTGTATTAGTATGTGATATGATAACGTGAGCTTCTGTGTGATATGGCCTGTCCTTCCTCTGCATTTTTTGACAGCTCCTCTCTCCTCCTCTCTCCTCCCCCTCCTCCCCCTCTGTTTGTTTCCCCCCTACACAGCCTCTCGTTTCCCACAATGCTCAGCGAACATCACCACCAAGATGGCCGACGCTATGGAGGAATATGAGAAAGAAGCTGGCTGCGTCCCTATTCTCCATCCCGAGGTATGCTCCTTGGACGTCAGGCCTTCGCACAGACACACGAACACACACAAACCACATTAGAGCAGCCCGTGCGCGGGTGACCGTGCGATTTTGTCGCGCTTTTGTGGAAACTCCGATGCCCCCTGCAAAACCACCGGTGGGGGGTGGCAGGTAGCTAACGATGCTAAAGGTGCTAACGCTAGCCCCCCTCCTCCTGCTGCATAGCAGGGCAAACGCTGAGGCAGATGATCGTGATAAAAACGATAAGCTAAGGTGGTGCTTTCTCTGTGTGGTGACGCCGTGCAGCTAGTGAACCAGACTGTAAGCGGCGTGTTTAAGTCTGTAAAGGGGAAAGTAACGTTAACGCTTAATCCTTCCAGTCAGACGGCATTAGCCTTGTAGCTAAACTGGCAGTGTTAGCTGCGATGATGTAAATTGGGGTCAAGTGTATATGAGTACATTAGACTGTGGTGTCCAGTCAGTGGTCGTAATAAATTAATATATACCCACGAATGTAAAATAAATCCCCTTTAATTCTCCAAAGCCATATTCATGTTTTAATATGACATTTTGTAGTCACTCTCAGCTAGCTAACCTGCAGAGGTCCCACTTTGTTGGTGTTTTACTGTCAGTTTGTCAGGTAGCGTTCGTCGTTTCTGTCACATATCGTTGACAACATTTCGTTATGCTTGGATTTAAAATGCCATTCACGAAGATGAACAGATTCACTGTTTACATGAACAATAAATGACGGTGTTTAAATCAGATTTATTCAGTAATGACGTACGAAAAAATGACAGTATGGCTGAAAATGATTGATTTCCCCATTGTTCGCAAGTCCCACCTCGTTATTTCTTTATTATTTTGCCATCACTGTATACATTATAGCTACCACAGTCACAGTAACTTAAATATGTTTATGTGGGTGTTTTTTCATAAACCAGAGGCTGTGTATTCACCTCTTTCTTTACTCTACATCATGTGCAGACAGTACTGTACAGAGCAGGTATGCTAAGATTTTGCATACAGAACACAGCCTGGTTGTTCACTGTTGTTCCCTTTGGATTGGCAGGTAATCTAGTATTTATTCTACCATGTCTAGTCAGTCACATGCAGGAGTTGTCTTGATAATCTAGCAGCCATTTAACCAAAGCGCTGCATGTATCATAGCCCAGCATACACATTTTGCTAATATGGAACCTCACTGGTAACGTTGCAACAGCCAGTAACAGCCAGATTGCCTCAGAAGCTAGTCATGGGTAACTGTGGTTAGATGAACCATAATGGCTGCTTCTGTGAAGGCACAGACTGCATGCTAATCTTGTGGTTTTGTCTGTTTTATTTTGAGTTGCACAAAGAAGTTTGTAATGTCATCCCCCGTCTCTTTATTCAGCAGGTCTGTTTACTAGACAGTACACTTTTCTTATTGAGAGTGTGAGCACCTTTTCTACCTGAGACGCCACAGTGAAACGTAACACCACTTCACAACTCCCACAGTCAGGTTATGCCCACAAAATTTGATCTGAATCGCTCAACATATGTCATTTAACGCTCCTCTCAGCTGGGTTGACTTTGCTGGGCTGGCTTTTGTTAACTAATGTCTCTGTTAAGAACGTTAATTAGATTAAATGTTATTATTGACACACAAATGACATTTAATCTATTACAGGACCAGTCTGCAAACAAAGAGACAATGAAGCAGGGGCATGAGTGATGATGTTTGGTACATAAGTGATCTAATTTTGTGATTTGGCAGTTGGCTATATGGAACTATAGTTGAAGAGTCAAACAGGTGACAGTGTTAAACCTGTCACCTGTTTAAAAAAAATGCATCATAAACTCAGTGTCACATGTGTGTCTTCTGTGTGAAAGGTCTGTATGATCTGGAGGACTTATTCCAGGCCGACCAAACCTCCAAATTATGAAATTCTTTATTAGTTTACACAAGGTGTTCTTCTGTATTGTACAGAAGAACACAATGAAAGCTTGGTGCTTCCCTCCTCTGTTTGTTCGTCTGGGATGTCACTGGTGGACTTCACTGGGAAGTCAGACCAGCGTGCTCAGGTAGCCTTGTCTGTCTGGATTTAGCATTGGAGCACTGCATACAGATGTAGACATAGAAAAACACAGGAAGGGAAAGGTGGCTGGTTATTGTCAGCTGAAGTTTATTACACAGACACACACACACACACACACACACACAGGCTCTGGTGGCAGAGATTTAAAGAGGTAGAAATGCAGCCAATGTCACAGCGCGGTGCAGCTCAGAAAGTGTTATTTTTATGCAACTGTGCTTGCACTTTGTCCGAAGATTAGTTTTGCAAGAGGTGCACTGTCTGCCATGAATTTAGAGGCAGCGCAGCCTCCGGTGTGTTTAAATCACTGCACAGGAGCACTCACTATGTGACTTGCTGTCATATTGAAGGGACATGTCCGACCAACAGTAGTCGCCTCATCATGAACGTAGTTTCTCTTTCCGTGCGTCTGCACACACTCGGCATGAAGTTGCCCCTCTCTTCAGCGGGGAGCTGCTTTGAATCTGGGTCATCTCGTAGATGGTAGTGAGAGCAGACTGAGGCTGAATGTATGAGGCACCTGAATTAGAGCAACGGAAGTTTGGTCGCACACTCAGAAGGGCTGTGTCCCCCCTTTTTTCTTTTTTTTTTAACTTTTAACCAGCTGCACGTCAAGTACAGTTCAACGTGTCAAACATTGTCTCTCTCGAGGAGCTTCAGGGATGAACATTCTCTGCTTCCTTTTTCAAATTAGCGTTCTTGCACATAAAGATGGTGGTGGGGGGGCTCAGCCACTTAATTTGATACTCTGATAGTTCCCTCCGTAAAAATAGTGTTTCCCCTCTGCTTCCTCCTGACTCGTGGATGTAAACTGTGCTTCTAATATTGAATCAGTCCCTCGAAATGGCTCTCATTTCAGATCAAATCTGATTGTGAGCTATGGCTGCAGCTGCAGAGAGAGGGAGAACACAATAACAGTTGTCATTGCAGCAAAAAAGCAGTTCACATTTTTCAATTTTTCAATGTTTGCCCCATCAATGTTGCTCTCACTCTCATTATACTGTTGCTGCCATTAGTACTACTACTACTTCTACATTTTCAGATATGGGACTGTCCTAATATTTTTAGCTCAAGGCACGTGATCCCGCCTCCCTCCCTCTCTTCCCCGAGGAGTGGTTGCCATATGTCCCACTGACCAGCTCCATTGACAAAAGCCAAACCTGCTGCCTCACTGAACAGACGAGCTTCTACATTAAAATCAATGCGTGAAATGGATAACACATTTATTTGATAGTGTCATCTCTGCTGCCCGCCGTGTTGTTGTTGTCATGTAAGCAGGTATGTCATTAAGAGGTGAAATATGCACAGGCTGCAAATTAGCACTGCAGCTCCAAATGCCATCATCAGCTCTTTGGATGGCAGGAGGGAGTGTGGCTGCTGTAAGAGGTCAAAGGTTATCTCCCGGGAAGGTTGAGATGGAGAAAGTGATTTAACATCTGGTGTCTCAGGGTTCAGAGCTGCCGTCCCTCCACTGACAGGAAAGCAGTGAAAGCTGCCGATGAATTGCGAGCACTTTCGCCTCGATTGAATATCCAGATGAAGGAAGAGGCTTCGAGTTCCTCTTTTTTTTTTCCCTGAGCTTCTGCTTCTCAGTGTGTTGAAGGAAAAAAGCTCAGCGCAGTCCCGATCCCGACCTGCCGCTGGCTAAACTAGTCTAAGTCGGGGTAGTTCAAACAGATCATATAGGTTTATTAAAAAAAAAACAAACAAAATAACATTTGATGGTAGAACTACAAATGCTCCCCAGCCTGCTTTGACTCTTACAGGAAGACAGTCACTTATATCCCCTTGTTATGTCCTCCTCCTTCATCTCCAGTCTGCGTCTCTGTTTTACTTAGTGGTCCCTTTATAATATATCGCAGCAACGTTGACACTGTTCCTCCTTACTGTTGTAAGGAGGAATGTTTTTCAACCAGGTGGAACTTTTGATAGCAGTGTCTTTTGCCTTTATCTTCGTTAGTTAATGTGACATGTTGGCATGTGACGTAGAGTTGGCATTTCGGGTGTCTGAGGTCTGACATTATCACATCATCACGTCGCTGCATATAAGATGTTGTTTACGCTTCTGACGCGGCTGTATGTGTTTTCAAACCCACAAGGAAACCACACTTTAGTGGTGTGATGACTAATTTCACATCATTTCTTGTGAAAGCAAGTGACTGTGACACCTAAAAACTCAGGTACTGCTATGAAGATAGAGGGAAAGTTGTGTGAATATATTAAAATACAGTTTTCCAGAATTACAAGTGATGTATTTCTTACATAACTGTCAGCGTCTTGAAAAGCTATCAGCAGTCATTACTTCTAGCAGCGCTGCAGAGCAGTATTTCTATGAGCTAGTCCCTGTTTTGTTTGTGTCGTTCCAGCGGTGTCGCACTATTCCACTGATTCACAAGTGGCAGCAGGGCCCCAAGAAAACATGGCAGCTAAAAAAAGAAAAACATGGATGTAAACAACGCAGCTTTAACAAAAAAAGCAGCATTGCAAATGTTCTATAAGGAAGGAAATGTAAAGTTTTCTTGCAAACATAACCTTTGCTTGTTTACAAGAAAAAAATCCTCCGGGCACCTTTAAGTCCGCCGCGGTTGGTTGTTTTCATCAGCTGTAATGACAACCGCTGCTGGCAAGTTTACTCAGCTGTAGCTAATTTACATCAGCTCCGTGATGGAGCAAAAATTAGAGGCCATTTTGGCTGTCGTCTGGTAGCCGCGTGCTGGTGTCTGAACATTTACACTTATACGGCTAAAGTTGGTTTGAATAAATGAGGATGGTGATGTGCCTTTTTTAAAATGTTTTTATAGTCATAAAAGGACAAGTCCATCGTGTTCAGATGTCCCAGTAAGACTGTCATGTCTTACTGGGTGTGACAGTGAGTCAGCATGCACAGAACCAGCACCATTAAACTAAAAACAGCCAAACTCCATCATTAATTTCCTGATTTTGAAGACAGACTTCTCTAAATCCGTCTTTGTTAGTTTGTCGCGCGCCCTCTCCTCCACCGTTCCCCACGGTGGCAGAAATGCTGTCTCAGCACATCCCTCTGGCTCTGTGGGGAAGTCCAATCTAAACTCGGATGCATCACGGTGCAGCTCCGAGTCTCTGTGGCCCTCTCCCTTCAGGCTACCGACACAAGCCTGCCATGTCCTCACCCCTCCCTCCTCCCCACGGAGGCTGCCTCATTATTCCTCATCGCTACATGCATGCGAGCAGCAGCGCAGCCAAAAAGGGTTTGAATGTCCGCTTGAAAGTTGACCAAATATTCATTCTTTTAAGGCAGTGATGTTGAATTAGCACAAATATTCTGGTATCGCTCTAAATTTGATTCCAGTTCCAGTGTTTGCTTCTCTGTTGTGTCAGGTTTAGCAAATAAAACAAAATTGAATTACCCCGTGGCAGCAAATTAGACTTAACATTCACAAAGACGAACGTCTAAATGGCATATGTCAGTGTGGCTGTTCTGTGTTTACCAGATGCAGCCCTTGTTTCCGGTTGATGGAGGCTAATTGTGCTTTCCTTGGCGTTACTATGGCGGCTAATTGAATGCGAGCAGCACAGTCGCCACATCTGCGTGACAGATTAGATCTTCAGCAGCAACAGGGCTCAACGTCTTTGTGCTGCAGCCTTCGTTTCCCTTTTTTAACGCGGCCATCAATTATAGAAATGAATGTTTAAGTGTCTCTGAGAAAGGCTCTGTGGGTCTGCTGTCACTAGCGGCTCAGTGCTGTCGTTCAAAGCTCGTTCATCTTGTACTGTGAATGTTCGTTTGCTCTGTGAATAAATCTTGATTTTGTCACACTGCTCATACCTTGGTACCCACCTCTTTATCTCAACTGTCAGCACCCTTTGGTATGATCCAACATAAAACTGACGATCTAATCAAGCAGTCTGACAATCTGTGTGTTTCTGTCTCTTCTTCTTCCAGGAAATCAAACCCCAGAGTCATTACAACCATGGCTACAGTGAGAACGTTAGCCGTAAAAACCATGTGGATGACTACAGCACCTGGGACATCGTCAAAGCCACACAGTGAGTGGATCACATATTGTACATCTGTGTGTTGTTTGTCTCGCTGTGACATCGTGATGAGCTTTGGGCTCACACGGCTGGATGAGTTTGTTGTGGTTTAAAAATCAGCTTCACCCATTGAACCCGTTGACCTGTCAGTGAACTATGCTAAATAAAATTGCAAAGAAGCACCTGAGGAACGGAGTGTGGAAGTATTTTGTTTCTATGTTATAGATGGCAAAAAAATCAACACAGAAAAGGTGTGTCGCAGGATGTTTGCAACCACCTCACAAAACTCCACACGAGACAGTGCACAGGAAAATATAAAGTGTGACAAACACTCTGACAACTGATGGATGAACATCACTGGCCACATGTTTATGTACATTCAACACCAATTCCTAGTGAACAAACCCATGACTCCTCTGCAAGTCCATAGATACACTTAAATGAATTTCATATAAATAATGTTGTACGTAATTATGATTAAAACTATATTGATTTGTACTGCTCCATTTGAAGTCTCATATATGGATATTTAAGTGATGAACTGCACTATTTGTGGTTGTTTGTAGAGATGGTAGCAGGAGTTATATACGTGTAGTGTAATCTTTGTGGCCTGTGCTACACTTACATGCATAAAAAAGATGATGCACAGCTCTGTGTATTACTAGTGCATACATAGGTTATGTTGCCTGCGTCATTAGTGGAGGGCAGCATGTTTACTGGATCATTTATGTGTTTTCGTGTTGCCAGAAAATTTGAAATCTAACGGCAGCATGTTTTTAACTGTGGTTTCCTGATTGAGCACACGCAAGAGAAACCCTTCACAAGCTCGTAGGAGGATGAGAGAATGTTGAGGAGTTTTCTGATAAGACAGAAAAAGCTTCATTTGTTTGGGTTGTTACATTTGACAGTAGCAGATTTATGCTTTAAATCAAGGTTAGGAATATCTGCCTAAAGTGAGCCAATGCCACATTCTGCCAAAGTGTGGGTGTCTTGTTTGGGTCTGAGTATCTGTTCATCTGTGTGTGTGTGTTTATGTCAACCCGCCCTGGGCATATTTAACCCTGTGTTTCCTCTTCCTCAGGTACGGCATCTTCGAGCGCTGCAGGGAGTTGGTGGAGGCGGGCTTTGATGTTCGGCAGCCAGACAAAGAAAACGTAACACTCCTCCACTGGGCCGCCATCAACAACAGGATAGACTTGGTCAAGTGAGTCCAATTTTGTGCTCTGGATAAAGTTGATGCCAAAGGCTGTCTGGAAAAATGCACTGGTCAATCCTCAGGTGTGTTACCAGCCAGCATACAGTATTTTTATGTCAATAATTTAACTTAAATAAAGGTTTAGATAAATCATTCATAGACAATAATAAATGTGGCTGCTGATTTTTATTGCCTGCACAGCTTTTCTAGTGTCGCCTGTTGCTGTCTAAATACAGTTTGCCACTGATCAGAGGAAGAGTTGTCCTGTTTCCACTACATAAATATTCTTCTCCTTAAATTGTTGTTGAAGTTGATTTCAGGAGTCAAGAGTCTGTGTTTAGCTATTCAGTCGAACACAGACACAGTGTTGACTCTAAACATGTACCGCATATTCAAATGGAATATTAATATCTGAAGAAAAGCCACCACCTGAATCATTTGAATAAAAACTTCTCCAAAGTTTGAATATGACGTGCAGATGGATGTCACAGTGTCCAGTACAGTTCACATCATTTTCATAATTTACCAGCCATCTAACAGGCTGTCTGTTCCCATGTCATTTCAGCACAGAGTGATTTAAGTGCTGCATATTCATTATTAATTGTCTGCAATTAAAGTGACAGTGACATCAATTAACTATAAATATATTTAGCTTCATTGCTTCGTTCTGTCTGCAGTGTAATTAGTAGCCCATCACTGACTGACCACATGTGTAGTGTTGTTATTATTTTATACTTTTAATTTTTAGTTTTGTGTGAAGGTAGAATAACGAGATGACTTCACAGGACAGTCAGTGAGATGACAAATGAGGAAAAATGTGGAAAAAGAGGCACAGGTACAGATCATCATGCTTATGAAAAGTCTAAATCACTATCACATTCTTATTTTTTCCCAGTGTTTAACTGCCTTCTGCTTTTGTGATTGAAGAGTGAAAGTCATTTTCTCCATTGAGCACAGATTTGATTATGATAATAACGAGGGCAGTGGTTGGAGAGTTCTTCTGGGTCCAGCGTTTCATAATTGTTTCTTTTGACTTGATGCCATAAAGATCTTCAGAAGGTGTGTGTCACTCTTCCTGAGGCCTTTTAGGAATATTTCCAAAGTACAAGAGGTAACTGAGAAATCATATTTCAGGAGAGCAAATGAACCACTCCTTTCCAAAAAGGCTTAACATATGGACACAAGCGTGCTGTGCCAAACCTGATCCACACTCTGTCCAGCAGGAGACTGACTGATCTTCTGGTTAGGGCTAAGAGAGAAACGTATCAGGATTTTCCAGCTGAAAGTTTGTGGAGGTAGACATGCTCGAAGCCATGTTTCCTCTGCTCTTACTTAATATTAGCCAAGGATTACTGGCATTAATTGATCTGCCAATCAATCTTCTCAAATAAATCCTCATCACACTTTCTTTGTGCTCAGATTGTCAATTCATGGATACTGGTTCTGGTTTGGTATTGCATGCTGTGTGCAGTTTGCACAGGCGTCAGGTGTTGGCATGTGTAACACCTCCTACTGCGTCCTGTTCTTATCGAAGGTCCAGCCAACAAGCTCTCCATTGTCAGTTTTACCAGTTTTACAGCTTACACTGAGATTAGATTAAACAAAAGAGGTCAGATTCATGACTGGATGCAGTAAAACATTTCTCTTTACGATTGGTTGTTTGTGTGTGTGTGTGTGTGTGTGTGTGTGTGTGTGTGTGTGTGTGTGTGTGTGTGTGCGTGCACGTGTGCAGGTACTACATATCAAAGGGAGCCATAGTGGACCAGCTGGGAGGAGACCTCAACTCCACACCTCTGCACTGGGCAACCAGGTAACACACACTCCTCCTCAGCGCTTGTAAATGTTAGAATTATTATTTTATTGTACTTTTTAGGGATGATGTAGTGAAGTCACCTCGCCTGAAGACATCAGGCCGGCGTCCTTGCGCTCTTGTTCTAAGTCACTCCCACTAACACATTTATGAACTTATTCACAGTCATCCTCTCTTTTTATTGCTGTTTTAATCTCTGTTCGTCAATGCTCCTGGTTTATGACTAGTTCCTCCATCTGAACCTGATAGTTTGAAGCTATTCTATTTCCTTCTTCCTCTTTGTAATGATCGCTTGTCGTATTGTAACCAGCGAGAGGGGGACAAGGTATGCCTTCCCTCCCTTCTCCCAAGCTGACAGGGAGGCATGAAACGCTCCCGTCCTGAATTATTGATAGGTTTGACAACAGGCATCCGCACCATCGGCGGTATACAGGAGTCCTGTGTCACCCTCTGCCTCCCCCTCCTAGCTCACCTCCAAGCAGCCTGTGACCTTTAAAAGCCCCCCCTCCCCAGGCTGCCTGCATGATCTCAGCCGTTTAGACACTCACAGTGCTGTTCCAGGCTTTGTCTGCGCGGCTCTAACTGTCACATTCGTGTGCAGTCAAAGTGATATTTCAGGCCAGGTCTCACTGAGGCAATAAAACAAGACTAAAACAATGAATTTTACCAGTTTGTCTCAAATCTGAGTTGTCCAGTTGGTAATAAAAAATACATTTTAATAACTCAATTTACTGTGTGCAATAAAAGCATCTAATGAATCACCTGCGACACCGCAGAGGCAAACATCAAATGATAAGAGCAGGCAGGAGAATAGTCTCTCACCAGCATACGAGCCTCCATCATTTCATGTGCAAATATAACAGTGGGAGTGAATGAGACCTTGATCTTTGGACTGGTCACACACTCGGAGTGAGCGATAACCGACGAACCGGAAAAAGACCAGAGTTACCTGTTCCTGCAGACAACTACAAACCATTCTACAACATGGAATCATGGAACAGTTTCATTCAAGCTCAGAAGAGATTACTCTGAGAATACATGAATTCAATCTGTGTTTATCTTCTGTCCCACAGACAAGGCCATCTATCCATGGTGGTGCAGCTCATGAAATACGGCGCAGACCCGTCTTTGATCGATGGCGAGGGCTGCAGCTGCGTCCACCTGGCTGCCCAGTTCGGCCACACCTCCATCGTGGCCTACCTTATCGCCAAAGGACAGGTACTGCAGCTTACTTGTCGGAAGTAGAACGTAATCTTAAAATCCATATAACGGTTCTTTTTCACAGCAGTGAATGTGCTCGTCTGACAGGAGATCTTTCGTGTGATTACCGTGTTCCGCAGGGGTGCTTTAAAAACCAGACATGGGAGCTGAGCAGCCTCCATTGCTTTGTCTTTTTCCTGTTTCTGTCTGTGCCGTTTGGGCTTTGTCAGCCACTTGGGGACAGTCTGTGTTTTGAAGGCATTTTGTACCACAGCCGTCCATCAGGGGGAGCCCTGCTGCTTCTCTGTTCTCCTTCAGCTCCTTCATCTTGTTGATTTTATCTTTCCTCTGTATCAGGATGTGGACATGATGGATCAGAACGGCATGACTCCTCTGATGTGGGCGGCGTACAGAACACACAGGTGTGTACATTTTATAATATGTGTGCACACTACTACAGCTTTAGGAGGAGTCGCTGATTCTGGCTCGGCCTGAAAAGAAACATTCATGACACGATCCAAGTGAATGTTGAACAACTTTAAGCTTCGTATGAACAAACTTCTGCCTGGAAACAAGTCTCAATTACGGACATACACACACATACACACACAAACACACACACTGTGCAGAAGTGCACCAAACAAGCTAGAGCATGTTTCTGCTGACACACTACTTCCTCATGTGTACATGAGTGGTCATTCATCAGACAGACTGCTAACACGGAGAAACAAGCTCAGCCTCATTGGAATATTCACTGATAAGCATTTTTTTTATTCTGAGGGATCATTTCTATTTATAATTGAGTCATTGAATTGATCGCTGCATGAGAGCAGATTCTTATTATTAGCAGCAAAACGTGGAGGCATGCAGTAGAACAGCGTGTGACACCGGTGGCTTTCTAGCAGATAAAATGTGTCGCTGTTTGAAGTGAGAATGCCAAAAAAAAAAACATCTGGTTTACAAACGTGAGGAGTTAAAGAAAGATATGATAATAACGTGAATATCTTTTGAATTATGGGTTTAAAAATACAATAAAATAAGAAAAAAAAGATATCTGAAGATGTCACTGTGGGGAATTATAACTGACATGTTTCATTATTTTATGATTTTTAATAGATAATTGATAATTAAAATGTTTTACTTATAGGCCTGAATAAGTGTCTCGTTCACGTAGCATTGAACCTGTTTATTATTCTATCATTATGTGGGTGTATATATATATATATATATATATATATATATATATATATATATATATATATATATATACACATATATATATATATATATATATATATGTGTATATATAAAAGAAAAAAGGGTAGTTTAAACTAGTTATAAAAGAATTGATGAGCCCAAATGTATTTAACCTTTCCAGCTCTTTCCCTCTTCCTCCTTGTCTTGCGTCTGTCTGTCAGGTGGATTTCTAACTAGTTTGACTCAATATTGTTTCTTTGTGTGACAGTGTGGATCCTACTCGGCTGCTACTGACCTTTAACGTGTCTGTCAACCTGGGCGACAAATATCACAAGAACACAGCACTGCACTGGGCCGTGCTGGCTGGCAACACCACCGTCATCAGCCTGCTGCTGGACGCCAACGCTAACGTCGACGCACAGAACATCAAGGTAACACTCTCCTCTCGTAGTTCCACCTGAAACTAATCGCTTTCGCGTCGTGAGACTGTCGGTTTCTTTGTGACAGCAGATGTTTACAGACGATCTGCTGTTGTTTCTCAGGGCGAAACACCGCTAGATCTCGCCAAGCAGAGGAAGAACGTTTGGATGATCAATCACTTACAGGAAGCGCGGCAGGCCAAAGGCTACGACAGCCCGTCCTACCTGAAGAGACTGAAGATGGACAAGGTACACACACACACACACACACACACACACACACTCAAATACATTACATTATACATCAAAAGAGAAGAGTTGAAAAGCATCAAGCAAACAGCTCATTTTGAATCCTTTCAGCAGGATCACATGTAAAGACACACACAAACACACACACAGACCTTTTGTATCTCCCTGTTTGACCCCACCTCCCTTGGCTCAGTTCAGACATGCTCAGGCCAGTCGATCCAGGCTGAACTGGTGCTCTGCTGCAGTGTCACAGCATGTCTGAGTTTGTGATTCAGTCTGAAGCTGTCAGTTTGTCAGCTGTTTAGCTCGTCTTTAACGCCCCGATCACACACTCCCGACAGGAAGGAGACGGCTCTTTAATGACGGGTTATCTTTTAACATTACAGCTACCAGAACAATCCAGGAACAAAGTCACTTTTAGTGTCCAGTCTGACCACAGCGGTCATTAATTGACACGTGCCCTGATAATAAATACTGATGTATCAGCCACAACAGACAATAAACACCTGTGGTCGGTCATGTCATGCCCTGGTGGACGTCGTGTCAATGCTTCTGTGTGTTTGATTCTCTGTTTTAACTGCTTCAATGTGTTGCTGTCTCTCCACGTGTCTGCTGGGATGTTATTAGTTAATGAAGGTAAATTTTTTACAGTAAGTTTGTATACAAGTAGACTGAAATGGATGCCCCTTCTCTGCATAGATATGTGTCACTGTTTCTACATACGTGATAAATAGATTGTAGATTTGCATCACACTGAGGTCTGAGGTTTGTCTCAGCTTTAGTCCAGATCCCTGTAGTGTCAGGCTCAGTGCTGTAGTGAGTAGAGCTTCACAGGCCTCTTGTAAATGAGTGGAATTCATCTTGGATTGCTTCACAGCTCAGAGAGCTAAATGTGTAAACACACAAACAGCTGTAAAAAGACGCAATGCTTGATTTCACTGGGACTCTTCACTCTTTATATGAAGGCAGCATTTTGATCTCATCAACATGTCTGTTGTAATAAGAACATAAAAGCTGAAGATGCTAAAAGATGCTTGTGCTTTTAGCTCTCAACAAACTGCAGCTTTGATAGAAATATTAAAAAGACAAACTGTGTCTGATCAGGTCAACATTTAAGGTTGTGATTCTTGACTGATATGAATTCTACATCATATTTTTACGTTTACAACAAATTATAAATCCATTTATAGCTACAACATGCTATATCCTCCCTACAAAAATCTCTGGATTTTCCATTTTTGTGCGCCGTACATCTGCCTCTTATTAATCTATTACCTTTCTCCCCTCTGTCATCGTTTTTCCACCTATCTCCTTCTTTCCATGCCTGCTTTTCCATCACTTCTATTACATTCTCTCTCCTCCTTTATATCCAACCTTTTCCCCGTCTCCCCTGACTTGCCATCTGTCTCCCTCCCCCCGTCCCACTGCAGGAGTTCAGGCAGAAGGTGATGCTGGGAACACCCTTCCTGGTCATCTGGTTGGTTGGTTTCATCGCTGACCTGGACATTGACTCCTGGCTCATCAAGGGCCTCATGTACGCTGGCGTCTGGGTCACCGTGCAGTTCCTGTCCAAGTATGTATTAATACAGATAACACACACACACACACTGCATGTACTCAGATTTATTTATTTATTCTTCATTAAGTATAAACAGCATCAGATTTAGATAAATACAGGGGGTCTCTTTGGTGCCAATACATACACTGCATATGCATATATCCCTACACACACACAATAACACACATATAATTTCCAACATTCCAAGCCGTTCAGTTGCAGGGACAAATACTGGTACACACACACACACACACACACACACACACACACACACACACACACACACACACTGCACCCCCTGCTTAAACCCCATTACCACTCCCATCTGCTCCTGCTGGTACAGTTTGTTGTGCCCATCGCTGCTGTTAACTCTGTGACTGCAATAATACACATTACCGCCGTGTTAGCTTTATGTTTACTGACATTCTTGGAATAGTTGCTTATTGAAAAAACATTTGTGTCTACGAGTGGCGCTGAGTCGGACTGCGGCGTGTCTTCAGGTTATGGTTTGGTTTATTTTTCTGCTGCCGTCTGCCTGCAGGGTTCAGATCAAAGACTCAGGTTTGCATTAGTCCATATGTGCAGGTTTCACATGTGCAGGAAGAATGCCTTGATGTATTGAATGCATAAGTTTTGAGCTGAGCAGTGTCCAGAAAATCCTAGTTTATTGTTATTTTAACTAAAAGTACAAAAATAAAAACCAAGTTGTAAAACCCTGGAATCATCCTTTAACGGTGTCGTTGCCAGAAAAATTCTATAAAGAAAAACACAGATGAAGAAACTCTGCTGATAACGTCGTCCCTCCTCTCTCCTCTCTCTGCAGGGCCTTCTTCGACCACTCCATGCACAGCGCTCTCCCTCTGGGAATCTACCTGGCCACCAAGTTCTGGATGTACGCCACCTGGTTCTACTGGTTCTGGAACGATATCCTTTTCTGTCTCAGACTGCGCCGGTTTTGTCTTTTGTTTTCTTACACGAAATACGTCATATGTGAAACATGAAGCTACACAAACAGCCGATAGATGGTTAGCTCAACAGAAAGACTGAACCCAAAGGGGAAAGAGCTCCGTTCAAATGTCACAAAATCTGCCTCTAAAGCTCACTGCCGTTTTATCCTGTTTGTTAAATCTTCTAACTGTTCCTTGCAGTTGCCAGGCAACCAGCTGGTACTCCGGGAAATCACTGCTCCTGGCATTTATTCCCAAAATTCTTTTAAAAACAAAAGCTCTTACACGGCAGCTAGTTACTCACGAATGATCTCATTGAGAAAATTGGGTGCTAAAAGTGCAGCAGTGACTGATACACGATTAAACTGGGATGAATACCCATGAGGCTTTGCTCTGTGCATTATGAAACTGAACCTTTTATGTTCAAACACAATGCGGTCAGTCAGTCAGAGCCACACTTTGCAAATTTAAAATGACATTTCCAGTTTAAACAGTAGGTAATAATTGTGTTCCGAATCAACATGTTGGCAAATTTTTCACTTCAGTCTGTCTGATGGGTGAATTATGTTGAGTCAAATGATTTATAGTTTTGGCATTTAACTGATTCTTGACTCATCCAGATGACTTGCAGTGTGTTTCAGTTTTGCTTCGGGACACTTGACCCATTCCCACAACATCACAAATGCAGCATTTGGCAGTGAGTCAAGTTATAGTCTGTAGTTCAACACTTCTGTCCACCTGTTTTTATCTTATTCACCCACAATCCTGTGTGTGTGTGTGTGTGTGTGTGTGTGTGTGTGTGTGTGTGTGTGTGTGTGTGTGTGTGTGTGGGTGTGTGTGTGTGGGTGTGTGGGTGTGGGTGGGTGTGTGTGTGTGGGTGGGTGGGTGGGTGTGGGTGAAGCATGCCAGAGCGCAGAGACCTGGCACTAACTGTTCACTGGAAACAAGAGGCATCGGTTCAAAGCCTTGCAGTTGTGAAACGGGTTATTTATTCTTTGCTTTTTTAGCAATCGCACAGATCACACAACACAAGCCAAAAGCTTTCATGAATCTGCGAGGCCGGTTTGTAAATTGAGCAAACGTGGTCTCCACGAAGGAGAGAGGATCTCAATAAGATATGGACTTGTAAAAATGATTTTTACAGCATTCTGCTGCCTGCTGTGCATTTTGGTTGAAGACAAAAGATGACCAGGAGAAAAGTGCTCGTGTTGGCAGGCTGAAGACAAAGTCACAGGCCACTTTGAGTGGATAAAAGCAGTGGAGAAATGTTCATCTGAAAGAGCAGGAGGATCAGTGGAAATTATGTTAAACAGATGCGGGCATGAAGTGCCACATGCCCTGGGGTCTCATTGTGATGCATATTTAAGTCAACGTGTAAAATAAGTGTCTAAATGAGCATGCTGTTTAGTTCGCGGTGCCTGTTGCTGGGCTCGAATTGTAAACAGGGAGTTCAGTGTGCAGCAGCAGCTGCTGGGTGAAACCCAACCAAGCGACTCCAGAGAGTTTCTGTTGGCCTCAGCGCTGCTGCTCGCACGTTTTTTTTTTGTGTGTGTGTATGTGTTTTGTTTTTTCTCTTCACGGAAGAATTGCCTGTCTGTTCGGAAGCTGCTAATTGCAGGAGGTGAGAGGGGAGTTCTTGTTTGTGGAAGGCATTTAATTTTCTGCCTCATTGCTGCACTAATAGGAAAGGAGAGGGAGGTGTGTTTGACCTGCGCTCGTTGAAAAAGAAATGTGTGCTCTAAGGTTTTAAAATGCTGCCGGCAACGTGTTTTGAACTTGTTTCATGGATGTCTGGTGTGTGTATTCAAGATAAAAATGATGGAAGGACGCTCCTACAGTGACCTTAACCTGCTCTCTAAGCCAGGTATACTTCTGTAAATGTTTGAACATTTGAGGCAGGTTCTTTCTTGTGTGAAGACATTTGCTCATGAATTTCCTCCTTTGCCCTCCAGCTATCAGGCTTGTCATTATCCTTTGTGTCTGCCCATGAATCTGTTTCCAGTAATGCTGTCTTTCACCTGCCTTTTATAACCTAAAGACATGCCGCTTCATGTTCCTGACAACGCGTGGACTTTCTAGCTTCTCTCCTGCAGTGCTGCAGACACAGGATATCTGTTTTAAACTGATGCGACTCATGTGACACTTGGTTCTTGTCCAGTGACCTGCCACAAAGTTCTGTTTTTAATCGCCTTTCTTTATGCAAATCAAGTGATTTGCTAATCAGGAGCACTGTGAGAGCAGATAATGTTGTACTAGTTTTAACTAGAGGTTAATAATAAATGCAAAGATAACATACAGTATGAGGTCAGACTGCTATCCACAAGCCAAATTGACCCATGGAAGCCATAGTTGAAGTTGGAGTTGTGTTAGCAAGAAATGAGTTTGTACGACATGTTGTCTGAAGGCAAAAGGTGGGATGAAAACCTGACAGCTTGGACATCTTTGGGCTGATCATTCTTGGAAAGGAAATTTGTTGCTAAACTTGTTTAGCTGATGTCAGATTGTAGGTTTTGGACAGGGGAGAGGGGTTTTCCCGAAGCTGTTCCACCATTCAACAAGCAATTTGTTTGAAGAACACTGATGCCTTTAACCTCTAATGTCCTCTTTTGTGTTCTTCAGTCTCTGGTGTCAGGGGAGGAATCAGTTTACTTTCCCTGACCCTTCATGGCCCGGTTACACAAACTCTAACTGTGACTGAGGCCTAGCACAAGTTGCTGGAGTTCCCCATTTTGTACGAGTTCGCAGTTTTGGTGAACATTTATTGAACTTGGAGCGAGAACATAAACCTTTCATTTGTGTCATGGACTGAAAGATTCCAACATCTGGTTTTAAAGTGCCTTATTTATCTGGTCTGATGTTGAAGGAAGACAGTTCCACTGGACTTTTTTACTGTCCTGGGTGGCGTTTTCATTGGATTACTTATTATAAGCAAGAAGGCAAAGCAGCATCGAGGGAGAAATTGGAGATTGCGGTTTTGTTTTTGATGATCCACGTCTCTCATCACGTCTCTGTTAGGCTGTGTTGTTATACAGCCCAGTATTTTGCAAAGCTTTGTTCTGCCTTCCAGGTTCAAACATTTTATCTGCCAGTTCTGACCCATTTTCTGCCATTGTGAGCTCATTATCCTCCCCAGGCCTGCGGTTGCAATTAGATCAGATGACGAGGGTGGAGCTCCATGACGGCACTTTTTTTTCCAGACTCAGATCATATTTTCCTCAATAGACTTTGCTCTGAGTGAATTTCCAGCAGGTGAACATCTAAAAATAACAGAATGATGATGTTGGAGAGAATAAGAGTACAAAAACCTGAAGATTTGGAACATCATATGTATTCAAGATAACATTTTGTACTATTTTTACTCAAAAACTTCATCATGGTTTCACCCTGTACTGATGTAGAGTTATCCCGGGAGCTTGTTCACCAGTGACAGTAAAATGCGGTGTGAGATGGACAGGAGGATTGGTGCGATGTCAGCAGTAATATAGACATTGTACCTGACCGTTGTGAAGAGGGAGGAAAAGCAGTCCACATTCAAACCTTCATCTACGCCCATGAGCTTTGTATAGTGACCAAAAGAATGAGATGAGGGTGGCTGGAGCTTTGAGTTGCTCCTCTGAATTGAAAGGAGCCAGCTGAGGTTGGTTCTGGCGTCATTAGGTCTAGTCCTCCTGGGTGTCTTTCTTGTAATGTTTTCTGGGCACATCCAACTGGGAGCCCGGGGCAGACTCATAACCTGCTGGAGGGATTACATCGCCGATCTGGCCTTCGAGCACCTCCGGATCCCCCAGGAGAAGCTGGAAAATGTTGCCATGGAGAAGGGACGTCTGGAGTGCCCTGCTTAACCTGCTGCCACCCCGAACCCATCCAGGATAACTGGGAGAAAATGGATGCATGATGAGATGTTTATTTCAATAGGGCATATCTTCACATCATTGCGGCCTTCAAATAACCACACTGATGAATCTGTGTCTGGCCCTCTGCTGTCAAACACACTTTACCACTCAGCCTTTCAAAAGATTAATGGGTGCTAACAGGAGGTGATGACTATCTCTCCCTGAGGAATCATCCAGATGCATTTATCTGACGCCTTGCATTGATCACTGGCACCATCTCTGCAACTCCACTGGTCACTGAGTTATTAGACCAGCGAGGACCTCTGGGGAGTGTTTTGATGATCAGTTTCAGTAGGGGGATAATGTCAGCACCCAGTTCTTTTAGGAGATACTTACGAAGATCAGTGTGGTCATCAGGGAGCATGCAGAGGCACCACTCACTCTGTCAGTGCTTAGAAAGTACTCATCACTGGAGTGCTAGAGGGATGACCACAGAAGCGAACAGAATGGAACAAATGACAACAAAGGAAAGACCATGTCGTTTCCTCCATAGCTGCTAGTTATTACAGCAGACCTACAGGGCTGCAAACTCTTGTCAACATTTTGTGGCTGGATTTATCAAGTGTTTGTGACAGGAGAGAATCCAGTTTAGTGTTCAGATTTTTCCACTGACACAGAATATTTAGTTAATGTGCCCCCTGTAAGACACTTATCTACATGACACCTGCTGAACAGAACTCTTACTCATTGGTGTCCCGCAGATGGAAAAAATTGATCAGGGGCGACAGAAAACAAATTTCAGGGACGGTGCACCCAACTGTGACACAGAGAAAGCGACAAAGTGACTTGTGTGCCTAAATACTGCCTCACACAGCCACTGTCATGGCTTTAGTCCTGTTCCTCTTGGTAGACAAACACTTTCTCACATTGTGAAAACTCAGCAAGCTTCGATTTATATTATTATTTTTGGCATATATTAAACCTGTAACAGTAATAGTGCAGGTGTTTCATTTTGAATCTAGAATGTGATCCATGTCTTTCACTTTTCAGTCTGTCCTTAAAGAGTGTGAACATTTTTGCAAGATGTAAAACACACATGTTGGAGTGTCGCTTTAAATTTAATATTTCATTCACAGGTAGTATAGCCAGCTTTCTGGGTATTTTCATATGGTTACTGCAACATGTCGACTCTAATGAAATATCTTGAGTGTGGTTGTGTTAAACAGTCACTTGACTTTCTCTTCACTTATTGTCTGTGTTGCTGATCCACATGAGGATTCTCTCATAGTTTTGCTCTCTGCAGGTCTCAGTCCTACATTAGCACACAGTGTTGGGCCTCTTCGGTGTCACTTTGCCTGTTTCCTGTGGGACTCGGCTGACTCATGCCCACCTGCAGCACTGACTCTGCCAGTAATCAGTTACAGTCCTCACAAAGCCGGTCCACAGCTGGATGCATGTCGGATGTATTCATGGAAGGAAGTCACGATGAGCTATTGTGACAGTTCCCTCCTTGACTGGGCGAGTCGAGCTGCTCTCTGCGTCACATGCTGTCTGCTGGTCGAGTGAAAATGTGACTCGGATTGTAGTAAATGTACAGGAAATGGTTTTATTGCCGTTTCTTTGAAGGTCTTTCTAGAACAATACAAGGGCCAGTCATACAAGTCCTAAATAAAGCAGATTAGATGTTTATATTCCAGAAACTTTGAGAATGATTTCTTTTTTTGTGACCTCTGGACAGAGTCAGTCTGTCTGTGAAGCTTTGTCAAAGTTATCACTTGTACACAGTTATCCCTGAATTACTTTGGTACTGAAAAATCTTATAGACATGATAATTCTCAGGCACATCCTGGAGTCTTAAAGTCTTTTTTTTACTGTACTTTGGTTCAAATGAATGGACATGTCTTTAAAATGACAAAGCGAGTCAGAAACCATCTTCCTTAACCCTCACTGCACATCTCCCCTTTGCCACCGTGCACGTACCCTTCCTGATAAACACTCTGGCTCTGTTCTACAACTTTGGCAAATCCTGGAAGTCTGACCCGGGAATCATCAAAGCATCAGAGGAGCAGAAGAAAAAGGTAAAGTCACAAGAGAGACGAGCAGCAGGCACATCGTCTAAAATAAATATTTGTATCCATGCTTTGTGGTGACGTTTTCTTCTTTTTCAACCACTTGTTTTCTCTTGAATGGTTCGATTTTGTTAATATTTGCTTCACTGCACTGTGAAAACAGCAATACTGAGCATGTGAACTTTTATCCCCACATTGTACTCTGGCGTCACGTGTGATACTCTCCAGTCAATTGGACTTTTCACAGCTGAAGTAACCAGCTGTGAAAAGTCCAATTGACTGGAGAGATCGTGGCGGCTTGATTCGTCGTCCTCTTGGCCTCTCTGGAAATGGACAACAGAGGCTGTGGTTGATGGAGAGCTAAATTTAACCTGCATTGTTAGCGCAGCACAGGACTCACCAGTGTTCAAGCCGGCCAACCTCCAATCAAAGGCTTCAAAGCCTTCCTCTCCCTGCAGAGGAACCCTCTTCCACCTCTTGTTGGGGTTGCATTGTTGTATCTGTAGTTTATTTGTGATAAGATGTAAAAGCAAACTGATAAAAACACAGACAAGCAGTTTAGATAATAAACAAACCCCCTCATGGAAAGTATTCAACCTTAAACGTAAAGCAAACAAGCGAGTTTAACTAAATTCCACCGTAGCTTTTGTCCTAGTTCAGCGTGACTCAGCCGAGTGTCCAGTGTGAGTGTTGAGCTGGAAATCCAGCCTCAGCTCGTAAGCTGTCAGTGTGTCTTTTGTTGTGCTGCCAAATAGACCTTGGCGAGATGAATTTCTCAGTTCATTCATTTTTCTGTCGTGTCACTTGTCAGCTTTTTCATTTTTTTCCCTGAAATCCCGCTCTTTGCTTCTTGTTTCCTTCCTCCAGACAATTGTGGAGCTGGCAGAGACAGGCAGCCTGGACCTGAGCATATTCTGCAGCACCTGCTTGGTAAATTCTCTAATAGAAAACATGATGATCCATCCAGAGGATAACAATACTAAGACATTCTAACTGTTTGTATGACTGTTTTCTCACAGATACGGAAGCCCATCAGGTCCAAACACTGCGCCGTGTGCAACCGCTGCATCGCCAAGTTCGACCACCACTGTCCCTGGGTCGGGAACTGTGTTGGTACGTCTGCTACGCCACAGAGTCGTGAGCATGTCGACAACGTGTTCGCTTCCAGACAGCAGGCTGCTTGTGATTTTCAGCGTGGTTTCTTTTATCAGTTCCATATTTCACTTTAAGAAGCAACACGTGTCTGAAGATCTGCTCTGAATTTATTCTGGTCATGATAACAACAGAAAAGCACGCTGAGGGAAAGACTGGGATACCTTTAATGAGCACTGCTCAACATGACACCAGATTTAGATGGAAAAAGAGTCAAATTACTGCATTCAGATCAGTTTCTATAGAGCACATAAAGTGCTGTTTAAGTTTGATGTATTGAGTATTAGAAGATCGTAATGATCTAAAACAAAACGGTGGTTGGTAATTAATTGTCATAAAATCAAATTTTACAACATAGAAGCCTGAAGCAGCCAATAGAAAACATCTGACAAATAATGACAGAACCACAACAGAGTGTAGAGGAGGGGGCTTTATGACGAGACGCAGGAAATGGAGAGGGGGAGAAGTGGTGTGTGTGTCTATGGTGGTCAGGAAGAAGCTTCTAAAGCGTGGAAACAGTCTGAAAAAACAGCAAGCCCACCTCATGACCGACTGTTCCAGGGCCTGGAAAAACAGAAATCTATGAGGAGGTTTTTAAATGACATAAAGACAGTAGCTGATGACGTAGCTGTAGGTTTCTTTATGCTGCGTGGGATGGCAGCAGTTAAAAGTGCCCTGAGTTATGTTTATGTTCACCACAGTGCGTCTCCTTGAGGTCTAACAAACCTGTCCACTACATTCTTCACTCTTCACTCGTAATGTGCAAAGCTGATTTTAAATGCAGAATAGTTTACCTGCAGAATGCAGATATAGTTTATGTTTACTGGCCAACAGTCTTCTTCCGGCACATTGCTGCATTTCTTAGCCTGCTGATTAGTGGAACAATGTCAAACCACTGCACATATGCATACACATGTGCATCCTTTCAGGGTGTGCCATATTATAGCATTTTTGACAATATCCATATCATTTTTCATATGATTTTTAAAGAAATGCACATCATGATGAAGCCAATATTCCAACTTGTTGACGTAATGATGTCATGTGATGTCAAAGTGAAAATGACTCTTCTACAGGCTTCACAGTGGTTTTGTTTACAAAAAAGGGGGGGTTGTCTTCAGTGTGGAAATGGTTTGGTTATAAAAGATCAGATGTACAACAAAAGAGGACAACACATCAAACTTATTTCACCACGTCGAGCTGCTCATGTCAGCAGTCACCCTCTGATCTGTGCTCCTTTATTTGAACTCATCATCTCATGAAGTTCATCTGCATGAATTTGTTTAACTCCACTGAAGTCTTTCTGTCCATGCTGACTCCATGGATGGTAATGTCTGTGTCCATCTGTTAGCATACTGCCAAGATGGCGAACATTTCATCCACCGCTCAGCAGACAGTTCAGCGTTTCCCCTCACCCCCGCTTCACTTGTCCAAAGTTAACCAGAGCAACAGACTGAGGTGATGAGACATGACATGTTTGTTTCTCCTCCACAGGAAGTGGGAATCATCGCTACTTCATGGGGTATCTGTTCTTCCTGCTCTGCATGATCTGCTGGATGATGTACGGCTGCATTTCCTGTGAGTACCAAACCTCCTCTTACATTTCTTAACTTCACTCGCTCCTTTTCACCACTAACGTCCCTCTTTTTTTTTTTTTTTTCTCCCTCCTCCGTCAGACTGGAGGATCCACTGTGCTACCACTTACGCCAAGGATGGTTTCTGGCTCTACCTGACCCAGATCGCCTCCTGCTCTCCCTGGATGTTCTGGATGTTCCTCAACAGCGTCTTCCACTTCATGTGGGTGGCAGTGCTCATCATGTGTCAACTCTACCAGGTCCGTGTTTCCATTTGATACGCCGCTTTGAAATAGTAAACATTATTAAGGCATTTGAACGTCAGTAGATATTCATGGAATATTTCTGTGAAGTGTTGGCTGACCTCTGTGATCTCTCTCAGATCGCGGCTTTGGGAATCACCACCAACGAGAGGATGAATGCTCGGAGATACAAGCACTTTAAGGTCACAGCCACGTCCATCGAAAGCCCCTTCAAGTAAATGATCCACTCTCATTACAGCAGCCTTTAGCCACATTAAAGGACTGGTTCACTTCAGTGAGGAAAATCGGCAGATAGTTTTGGTTTTGTTTGCTCAGGATTTAAAATTCCATCCTCAGATTTCAGCTTCCTCCCAAATGCAGTCGACGAGAATGGGCTTTAATTTGTGATACTTTCAGAATTTGACTGCTCATTGTCATCAGAACAATTTTAACCAAAGAAATAGTCCCTATGAAAACAGCCCACACTGTAAGTAACTTTAAAATATTTAAAATGAGAAACCTGGTGGTGAACTAGTCCTTTAATATCATCAGCTGTGTGAATGTTTTGACCTCTTGCTTTGTCCTTTAAATTCTATTCCTAACTCCATACCTGATCTACACTCATCGCTTCATTAAGTACATCTAATGCAGTTTAATCCAGCAGTCTGGCATGAATATGCAGATAAGTGTTTGTTATTAAGATATAAAGAGGGTGGACCAAATAATAGAAACACCCATGTGATGTATTCATACGCTGAACACAGACTGTGGTTTGTCCCCCATCACTTTCAGTGGAAATACATTAAAGAAATATTCCTGACAGGAAAATAGTGAACCTATCCACAAATTCAGGTTATTCAGAGCACTTTAAAGTCATATCTCATACACTGCATAATTATGCATCCTTATAATATTCCTTTGCTTTAACTGACGTAATCACTGTTGGCTGGAAAAGTACAATTTGTAAAAGGAAAACTGGTGTGAGCTGCTAGACCTGAATCTTTGAGCAAACTGCACAAGTTCAAGATGCGTTGTGGGTAACGTAGGCAGAAGAATAATGCATGGATTGTTTTTGTTTTTTTCAAACTTTCAGCGATGTCATTGGAGCACGATGCTAAACGAATGGAAAACTCTGAACAGTTTTTGTAAAACATGAGTGCTGAGTGTATTTTTGTACTCTAAGTTGAGACAGTGCTGATCTTGTCTCCTCACCCTGACGTCCCCTGTGTCTCTCTGTCTCCCCCCTCTCCAGCCACGGCTGCTTCAGAAACCTCATAGATTTCTTCGAAATCCGCTGCTGCGGCCTGATCCGGCCCGTCACGGTGGACTGGACCACGCAGTACACAATAGAATACGACCAGACGTCTGGCTCAGGCTACCAGCTAGTGTAGAGGAGGAAGAGGAGAGAAGCCCCCCAACCACCCTGTACCCCCAAACCACCCCCATCCCCTTCCTTTGCCTCTCCCCCCTCCCTGGCGTTCATATTGGAGCGATGCTGTTCTTGGGAGCGCTTGCTTTTTTTGTTTTTTGTTTTTTGTTTCTTTTTTTGGACCATCTCTCATCACACCGATCAAAAGACATGAAAAAAAAATCAGCCAGGACTAGCATGCTGTTACGGGGAAACACCACACCAACAACCCCCGTCCTGCTCCCTCCGCCCTCTGCCCCCCCCCCCCCCTCCCACCACCACCTTTACTACTATTACTACTACTACTACTATTCTACAACATCAGACTTCATTACTGTACCTCCACTGCTATCAAACCCCTCCACCTCGTCTCTTCTCACAAGCCATTTGGACGGTGTGTTGCTGCCAGGCACAAAACGGAGAGGAGAGAGGCCGACGGACGAGAGAAATTACAAAATAAAAGCTCTTCTGTACCGGAGGCGAGGTGACGCTGGCTGCAGAGACAGCAGCGCCATAATGTGGCAGTGTGGTTCTTTCCCCTTTCCCACTTTATATCCTTATTTATGGTGTCCCTGTTGATGTACCCTGTATGTATGTATGTATGTATGTATGAATTTTTTTATTTTTGATTGGTTCGGGAACTCTGCTGTTCCCGTGGTAACTAACTGTGGTGGCCAGGGAAGTTGAAGGAAAGTTGTTTTTTTTTTTTTGTTTTTTTTTAACCCACAAATTTGTTTCCAAGTATGACAGAGATAAGGGAATGTCTTTTTAAGGTTTGATTTTGCACCGAGTCGAGCTGATGAGGATTTGCCAACGTAGTTGAACTTATCAGAGGAGTGAAGTGTCAGAGCCGCCGGAGGAGACCAAATTCACACCTGCTAAAATAAAGCTGCAGTGTTTTTTGGAGAATAATAACCAGAAAGCAGTCGTCGTGCAGTATTAACGCAGGATCAAGCGCGCAAATTTGTACTCCTCCCGCATCTCGACCGCCATAGACGCGACAGAAATTATCCTACAGACAATGTGATACAGGTATATTTATTTTAAAACTATTTATAGATAAAGTAACTATGTGCTAGCGCCATCATTTTTACATTTCACATCATTTTAGCTGAGTAGGTTTTTACGAGAAAAAGTGATGAAACGAGTACCTGTAGCTGTTTGACATGGAAGCCCGGGAACTTAACCACAGAACTCTCTCCAGACGGGAACAGCAAGTGTATTTATTCACGTGCGGCAGAAGGACGGAGAGTTTACAAGAAAGGTTCATTCCATGTGTGATGATTTCAAAAAGCTGTAAAGTCTTATTTGTTTTGTTTGTCTGCCTACAACATTGCACTGATCGTTTTTTTGTTTGGTTTTGTTTTGTTTTTTTGTTTTTTGTTTTTTTTTAGTTTTTAGTGATTTTTATTTTAATTGTTTTTTTTATTTTATTTTGGCCGTTACTGAACACAAGGGCCCAGCAGCGCCGCTTCACACCGACGCTTCCATTGTTTACAGAGAAGAGGAGGAGAAGGGGCCCCCATCAGACATGGCCGACTCCGATCACTTCCTGTCTGGACCCCCCCCCCCCCCCCCCAATGCAGTCGGCTCCACAGCAGCAGCAGGATGGACTTGAAGAGTGTAAAGAATGTGCATCTGTACATAAACAGTATCTTCTCTGTAACCTTCTTTTCTTTTCGTCAGTGTTAGTTGAAGGTGCTCCTGGAAACTTTGATTTTTTTTGTTTTTTGTTTTGTTTTTGAGTCTGGGGGATTTCTTCCAACCAAACTGGAAAGAAGAAAATCAAGTGACTATACTCCAAGTGTATGACTGTAGCTTTTAGTGATGTCCGACACTGCTGTCTATAGGCATTTTAACCTCTCCATACCTACCCGTACCCGCCCCCGCCAAGAAACTCCACTGCATGTACGATGCTTGGGACAGCTGGGCTCTCGCCGTCCCACCCAACCCCTCCGCCCGTTTTGACCTGACGCCCCCCCCCCCTCCCATCATCACCATGGTGACAGCCCAGCAAAGCCACGTGTCTGTATATAGTGAATGTTAAGTATTTGCAAGTACTTTTCTGCATTGCGTTCATTTGTCGTTTCTTTCTCCGTCATCGGTTCGTTTCTCTCAGATCCAGTGTGTGTTTAGTGGAACTTTTTCTTTCAGGTAGCCGGATCTCCAGTCAGGCCCTCCTGTGCAAGTGTGTAATATATTTGAATGTTCCATGCTTGTGGACTCTGTAGTCATCCTGAAGTTTTTTTTTGTTTGTTTGTTTTAATTTCTATGTCATATACCGCTGGGTTTGTTATACCACTGGATGTACAAATTGTAAAGCAAAGACACTAGAGAACTAAGGCAGACGCCAAATTTTTTTGTTTTTGTTTTCTAAAAGCTGAAATGTGATCATGCAATAGTTTTAAGGATAGACGGAGGTTATATTCCATTAAGGCCTCCGAAACTTTTGGGCCTCATGTTTGCATCATCAGAAGGGGACGGTTATGTCATCATTCCACATCTCACTTCCTGCATCTTCATTAACCTACTGATGTCACTTCTGCCCTACAAAGACGACACACAGCAGCTACCTTTTTGTTTTGTTTTGGGTTTTTTTTTTTAATTTTGTGCGCTTTAAAGGTGAAAAGGTCACATGACTTGTCTGTAGATTTCATATCAGTACCTGTAACTAACCACTTGTGTCCTACGCCTTTCAGAGTGACAGGAGCTCAACATGGGCGAGTGTTTTTGTTTTTTTAGGGCAGAGTTCAGCTCATCCAGGACATGAATTCAAAGCCATCTCAGTCCACACTAGTTCTTCCAGCAACCTAACACATCTCTGTTCTGTCTCCCCTCTCACCTCACCATATGGAATTATAAAATAATTTAAAAAAAAAAAAGCACATAATCATTTCCAGTGCCTCTCTGCCCACCTTCAGACATCACTGTAACTCCGCTTCAGATGTAAACATATGGGCATGGTTCAGTTTTAATGGCTTTAATAATAAAATACAGTCAAATGTGAACGAGCGCTTTGGTTTGTTAAATGTTTTTATTTTGTATCAAGATTTCAACATTTCAGGGAGAAAAACAAAAAGAAAGGAGGCTGCTCGATGTTCACGTTGGACAACAGTGGCTGTGTCATGATTGTCTGTGTCTGAGCGGTCCAGTTCAGCCGTCACTGAGCGTGAACCAGAGCTCCGGCACCTTGGCCGTAACCGAAACCTTTAGGCCCGAAGTTCTTGGCGTAACACGCTGTGGAGGGAGAGGAAAAAATAAGCATTAATGAGCTTCAGATATGAATGTTCCTGATATGCACTGTGAGCTCTGAAAGTGAACACAGGAAGAAGAGAAGAGTTTACTGTTGCTGAGTCAAGCTTGAAGTCAAGTGTGTGAACAATGTGCCCTCATTATTACAGGACAATATCAAAAATCCAAAATATGATGAGGCATCTCAAGGTTGTTATATAACATTCAAGTGCAAAATTTCAAATAAATGATTGAATAGGGCTGAACAAGAAGATATTAAAGTCAAGATAATCCTGAGAAAGAGCTTTTATTTTGTCTCCAACACTTCCCATGTATGTTTGTGAACAGCCAACAAAATATTAGAGTGTTTCCAGCAAACAGCAACAGAACACAATTCAACAAATGTGCTCTTCTTCCTCCAGACTCGTGTTCTGTCCAGGTTTAAGAGAGCGAGAGAAAGCTCAACGTGGCAGTTTGGGTTGAGTCATTAACACACACGCAATTTTTGATCACGATGCGTTGATTCTTGTCAGCCTGCTTTCTTCTCGTACCTGACTTCATCACATATCTTCCAGTATTATGATGAACTGTGTCGCTCTATTTGGAAACATCTGTTGAAATCTAAATTTTGACTTTGCTTCTCGGAAATGCTACGAAACAATTACCAGTGAACTTACAGCTGGTGTTTGCACGCAATTACGGCACAGCTTTGACTACCTTTAACCTGAGCAGACGTCTAATCTGCCACAATATAAAACACCTGTGTGTGTGTGTGTGTGTTTCCCAGGTCTGACACTCAGCATTTTGTCTCACAACGTGGTGTTAAAAATAATCTCCCTCACTCACAGAATTTCTGACTTTTCATTTTATTCCACAAAGCGTTGCTTTAGCTTTCTTTTACAAATGTGATAACTCAGGTCTGCCACCCAAATGTCTTCACAACGTCTTCACAACGTTCATGATGAGAGAAAACAATATCCAGCTGGCGCTCAGGCAGACTCAGGATGTCCTAAACCACTGATTGATAGCAGCAGCAGAGTTTAGCCTTTTTGGGTTTCGAGCGGAGATGCAGCATTCCTGCTCATCAGTACAAGGTTTCATTATGACGTTCAGCAAACATTCATCTGCTGACGTCTGTGTGTGTGTTTGTGTGTGTTTATGTGTGTCTCCATGCCTCCTGTTGAGGCGAACCTGATGAGGAGAGAAATGTTTCTGCCCACTGCAGTCTGCTGGACAGTAAGCAGCTCTGTTAGCTTGACAGGATCAGCGTCCTCCAGCCAAACCAACACACCAAATGTCAATAACACTCATGTGGAACCACAGTGAGTACAACAGCCTGTGTGTGTGTGTGTGTTTTCTGTTTGTTGTTACATAAGAGCCGGTTCATCCAGATCTGTTTCTGCTGATGTGAGTAGTGACTGAGCTGCTCTCTCCATGATACTGTGGAACTAGTTACTCATAACTATAAATGAATTATTCACAGATGTAGATTTGTACCAGCAGGTCAGGTGATCTGGGTTTCCTGCAGTCGTTAGCTTCGCAGCAGCATGTGATATTTCTGCAAAAGTAGTGTGATGTTCTGATGCGAAAGCTTGATTTGAGTTTCTCCAACATCACTGCGAATCACAAAATGGAGGCTGACATCTGTGGGGACCAGGATGCACTACGCTACGCTACTGCTGGTAAAGTTCTAAAAATATCTGTCTGTCTGACATAGTTGAGCCTGTTAGAGGGCTGTACACATACTCATAGAACTGAAGTTACATCACAGTGAAGTTGATGGACCACTGATAAATGCTAAAATGCTAACGTTAACCAGGTATCATGCTTTCCATGTTCGCAGTCTTAGTTTGTTAGCATGCTAACATTTACAAATTAGCAAAGTACAGGTGAGGCCGATGGGAATGTTATTAGTGCTGAAAGTCATGAACTAAAGTATTAAGAAACTTTGACATGATCATATTAACTATCATAGATGAAAAGTTTCAGCTCAATAGTACCACTTTTTATGGCACGGTTGCAGAGATGTCTCGTTCAGAACCATGAATAGCACCTTCACGGTGGAGCTAGAGTTAAATTCACAGGATGGCTAAAGTCAGTAACATTTGTAAGTCCTCTTTCCTGTTGTGGATCCTCAGTTTGAGTCTGAGGCTGTTATGTCAGCGATCACACAGTAAACTAAACATGTTACTCATTAATGGATGTTTAAGTGAGAACATTTGTTGCTGCTGGATCACTGCACCAATTCCTCATGTCGCTACGAGAGTGCTGCACGCTGGATTTATTGTACTCTTGCTCTGCATGTGTTGGCTAACACAAATGTTATTCTACCTTGTGTTATTCCTGGCTCTGTGCGAAATCTAACATGTAATGACAGCAACTCTTCAGGAGATCAACGCTGCAACAGAAACCCTGTGTTGTGAAACACATCTCGGATGGTTCATCTCACCTTTGCAGTAGATTTCTCCGTCTTTCTCGGTCTGAGTGGTCGACTCCAGGCTCTTGCCACACTTTGCACATCGGAAGCAGTTCTTATGCCACGGCTGGGAGGAGAAAGACAGTTTTAATTTCTACCTACAGTCTGTCTTCATGCTTTTGTGCTAAATCCACCTTCAACTCTGAGCAGACAAAAAAAAACAATTTGGAGTTATTTCCAGCTGATAATTGCAGATGTTTCTTGTCTCACATGTCATAATTTCCTTCATCAAATCCCATCAAAGCAGCTCAGTGTTCCATCAGCTTGAAGGCGTCTCTGAATGTCTTCATTATGTTGAAAATTACAGGTTAGGTTTAGGCCAATGAGTGGAGCCTCTCATAGATTTCCTTGCATTAGGAAACACATTAACAGCTCCACACCCGATGACATCACCTGCTATAAATCAGCTCATGTGTGAATCCACATGTGATCAGCGACAGGAAACGATCCACTCCCAATTTCAGAGGAAACAGAATTCCTCAAAACACAAATGTTTCTCCTCTGTGGACGCAGACTGCTGAACATCTTCATAACATCATCGAATGTAAATCTGTGCGTCAACAACAACTGCCAGAGCTCCGGCGTCCAGACAGCCTCGTGCGATTTTCGACAGCTGTTTTCAATCCCCCATGCAAACGTTATGGACCGTCTTCAATCACAAAAACAGGATTTGAGTTCTCTCATTAGGAAGAGACCACACCGAACCTCCTGCATGCGGCTCAGAGCTGTAAGAAAACATGTGCGTTCAATCCGGCCAAACAAGTTTCACCCATGTGGTTTGTGAAAAAACCAACGCGGCTAAAAGTGTATATAATTATCGTTCTGTACACACTGCATATCTGAGAGGTCGATTGTAACCATGTTAAGTTCACAGTGCAGCTTCACTCCTGTGGAACACGTTAAGTTTTGTCATCACTGTCAATAAAAAAAACAGCAGACGAGTTGCAGGAGCACATTCTTTCACTCTGTGGTATAAGATCAGATACCCAGGCACAGCCGAGCTGTACTCTCTCCATTTGTGTTGCCATGACAATAAATGAATCTCAGCCTAAGCCAGGAGTCATAATTTTTGCAGCTTGGCTCTGCTAGTGGAAGCCAAATAGCCGACTTGGCTAATAACTTGGCAGATGCTTCAATTCAAAGCCTGACAGTGTGTTTGTTATTCAGTGCCTCTCTGGCTTCACTGTCAGTTCATGCTGGTGTATTCACAACAGCATCCAACATATAGACATAAACAATGATCCAGAATAGTGTAATGCACTGGATGAAAGGTCAGAGGTTCAAGTACTGTACTTTGGTAGAAATATGTGATCTATTTTATACTTCTACTCCTTGTAATTACTTGTAATGGAGTATTTCATAGCGTGTAATTGCTACTTAAATAAGTGATGTGAATGCTTCTGCAGTATGGTCAACACGAGCAGTATGCAGGAATCACCTCAGCAGTACAGTGTTGAGTGTCGATCGAGCTCTCACCTTGCCTGCCCCCATGACCTTCTCTGCTGCGTAGACCGAGTCTCCACACCGGGCGCATTTCTCTGAACCTCCAAACTTCTGGGCAAACTTGGAAGGGTTTGGGTTGGTGGTCGGTCTGTGACTTTGTGTCCTGGGGGGTAAAAAAAAAAAGCAAATAAAGCATGAGGGAAACTGAAACTGAAACTCCATCACTCAGTCCACTTTCCAAAGGTATTATTTTGTCATCTGGAGGCTGGAGTTGTTCCTTCATAGAAAATGATATTTTTCATTTCATGCAAAACAAAGACTTTAAGAGGTGGATATCTGATTTTGGAATGAAACTATAAAACAGAACACTTCCTGTTTGGATGGTTCTCTCTGTACCAGAACCACCTCCTTTTCTTGTGAAAACATTGACTCATATTGAACCAAGTATGACCCAAAACACTGACCTCTGCTGTAATGAATACCTTCGCAGATACTCTAGTTAAACATTAAATCTTAATTAAAAATCTGTTGAGAAAACAATTGCTACAGCATTCTTCAAAGACAAAAAGACCAGAAATAAACCTGCCACACCACCCTCCCCCTCCTCCTCCTCTGGGAAAGAGAGCGGGGCACCCTGGGGCCCTGGAGCAGTGCTTATCGAAGGGTGACTGCCAGCCCCAGTGGCCCCTGAATGAAGCCCTTTGTGGCAGAGGACAGAGAGGAGAGAGGAGGATCCTGCTGGTTACATAATAAACTCTTTCATAATGGAACATAATCACCTGACGTCTGGTTACAGGAGTAAACATTCTGAGTGTGTGTGTGTGTGTGTGTGTGTGTGTGTGTGTGTGTGTGTGTGTGTGTGTGTGTGTGTGTGTGTGTGTGAGGCTGTTTTTGTTTTTGCTGATCTCCCATCATGTGTATTTAAGTCTGACGTGGCTGTCATTTTGTGCAACTCAAATTTGTGTCCAGAAGTTATTCCATTCCAGGCTGATCTATTAAATGATGTATTAAACCCTTAGGTCATTACTCTGAATCTCTCTGAGACTTCTTGGTTCTAAGCTGTCCCCCCCACCAAAAACCAGGTGGGAACCGCTGCAGCCAAACTGGATTTGAGAGGCCGACAGTACGCCAACTCTCCCGTCCAGGTCTCTTTCCTCTCTCAGAGCTTAGTGGTAGAAGCAGAAAAGGATGCGGTGTAGGGCAGAGCGGAGGCTTTTGACATGTTCAAATGGCTGACCTGACGGTGGCTCTCCTATTACTGTAGTTATTGGACAACCTCTCTAATCACCAGACCACCCAGCAGTGGCTCTTACTCACTCCCTCGTGCAAGTGGAGGGCAATAAGGGCAAAAATAAAACCCCATGTTTTCAGCCCATGTCTACATTTGACATTAGCTTTCATGAATTCCATATGAAGTATGGTTTATGTATTTGGGAGTTCGGCACCATGCTGTTTGGAGACAATAGCACTGTCAGAGTCAGGAGCCACCACTTATAAACATCCTTACACATCGTGCGCAGCTGAACTCACTGACCTCGGCAACCTCACCGCAACCACTTGTGCAATTACGTGTGACGAATGATCCCTCATTCAGACGTTTCAAGATGTCACTTGTGTTGCACTGAATGAGTCATATTTAGGGTAATTGTGTTGTTTGTTGGCAGCACTGCAGGGCTTCTTATGGTGAAATGTGCCTAAATTTGTACATCTGAAGCCATAAAGTCATCCAATCAGTTGGAAATGTTGCAGAAGCACAACACAACAGCAGATTCAGTAATGAGGTGGGGTGTACATGCTGTCATTCTTCCATGGAACCCCATTTAAAACACTGTGAAATGTTGCTAACTATATCTTTGTCATGACTGTCATCATTAGTCACAGTGACTCGAGCCTGGGCCTGCACTATACAGTCATCTTACAGCCTTGAAATGCATTACGTAACATTCAGCGCTTACTCTTCGTGTTTGATTCCCAGCCGCTCTCCTCGGTCCATGTTGAGCGTCCCCGCTCCCTGACCATAGCCATAGCCTTTAGGGCCATACTTCTTCCCATAGCATGACTTGCAGTAGATCTCCTGGTCATGAATCGCCAGGGTGGTGCTGTCTAAGCCCTTCCTGCAGACCACTGAGGACACAAAGAGAGAAGGAGGAGGAAAAAAACATGATCTGATGAAGAAACAAAGGAGAAGAACGCTGTAAAACTTTAACTAGCAATGGCCAGATGTGCTCACAGCTGAAAATTTATATGTGACACATTTAAGATACTGAAAGAAGTTGAAGTGGCAGTTCAAATGGAAGAACTGAGAGGGTAAGCACTGAATGAAAGTGAAGTGCCAGTTTAAAAGTGTGCACTAAAGAGTACTTTGGTTGAACTTCAAGCACTAAAAGGAATGGAAATGGCAGCAGAAGTTTGAGTGATAAGTCGAGCTGACAACTGAAGTGGAAGTCTTTGAACAAATTAATAGCAGTTTACACGTAGAAGTTGAAGTGCTGGCTGAACGACCAAAGCAGTTAGAGTAAATTGTGAAACGTATCAGTGGGAGTCTCAGACCTAAAAGGTTTGAAGTGTCAATTTAAGTGTGTTGACAGAAACTTGTTTGATGCGTTAGTTCAACCGGCATTACTAAAAGCAGATGATGACAGGTGACATGATGAAATTGGTGAAATAGAGACCCATTGGTCTCTATTTCACCATTGAATGGCCATTGAATAGAGATCCATTTAAGTTGCACTTTTACTCACAGCCACTACTTTTCTTACACAAATCTTCATGTACGCATGAATTAGTTCAAGGTCCTACAGCGCCCACACACTTCAGACGCTTCAACTCACATTTTCCTGTAGTTTTTACCCCTGAACTGGTATTCATTTCTTTCAAGAATACCACCAATACATTTATAGTTGGTAGCTGTTGGACAAATCCATTTTTGGCAGGTTTGTATGAAGTGAAGAAAGCAATGCAGCAGCTTTAAGGCTGCACATTGTCTGTTGGGATTAGCTGAATTCTTCAAACTGACCTGCACTGTGAGATCGTCTGATACTGGTTTAAGCTTTCACGCAACTGCCTGGAAAAATATCTCCACTCGCGTCTCTCTGATCTCACGGCCAACACTTTGAAAATGAAAGCTTTGTGAGCATGTTAGAAGATTTTTGTGTATGCTAAATCCTCACGTTCCCTCACCTTTGTTGCAAGTGTTAAGTGTTTCTACTTCCCCTCATTACTGCTGGATCATTAACCCTCATGCAATGGCGCTGGCATAGAGTATAAGCAAATCATGAAGATAAAGCCACAGTAAGTGCACAAAGAGTCATATGAGGCTCTGTTTCCAGCTGCGTGACGATATAGCTGCCTTTCAGACACAGAAATGAAAAGGGGTCAAACTGGAGGAAAGGGCAAACAAGAGCCAAGGACATCAAGTCCCCTCGCTCATCATCCCCTCAGTAGGACTTTCAGACAAAGCTGCCTTTGTACAGGAACCGCTGGAAAAAATAAATTCATCTTTTGTGGCTCACATTGCTTTGCTTCTCCTCCTGATAATAACTAAATGAAAGTGTCTGTATAATCCCAGCCTCTGTGTAAGGTCTCTGCTGGAACATAACTGACATTTCAAGGATGGTTCAGGAGCAGGACAACAAGCCCCCCAACCCGTCCGATAAACTGATAATGATGCAGTGTGAAATGTCAGTCCGAGCTGCCTTTGATGAGCTGTCTTTCCACTGACTCATGGCTCTCTGCAGCCTGACCCAAGGACGCAACACAGCAGAAACAGTCAAATACAGTAGATGTCATCCTTTATTTATTTAGTATAAATACAAATAATGTGTGCAGGTTGATGTAATATCTGCTCTTGGCAGGTCTTGCGATAACATAAATACATTTAAGATGTTTGGCAAGGTTAGGCAACCGCTACTAAGACGTCTGAGCTGTCTGAGACTGTTTCTAAACGGGCAAAAGTCAAACATCTGAGACTTAAAGAGTCGGCTCTCATGTATTAAAAGCTCACATTACCCTTTTCACAACGTTTCTCACAATTTCGCTCTACGTTTGTCTGCCAGTTTTCATTTTATGAGGACGTAGCTCGAGAATGAGATGCTTTTCAGCTGTCACTTCGAAAATCGAACACTGCACGGCTGACTTCAACAAGAGATCACAAAGCTGTCTGTGTATACTCGGGCATTACCACGTGACAACACTTTAAAGGGGCACTCCAGTGATTTAGTATTGTGCTTTCATAAAACTAAGCGACTCACAAGAGACAAGTTAAATATAAGAATTTTCCAAATCGAAGCAGCAGAGGCTGAGACATCCTGACTTTAAGTGCCTAGCATGGCGCAAGCTCCAAAAATCACAGGATCCTACACTTCCCATAATGCAACTCGATAGCCTCTTTTGGACCATTCGTCCCTGGCAAACGTAGATATCCCTGAATCAATGTTCCCACTTTGTAACACAGATTTAATGTTATGATGATGTCATCAGGGTAGCTACGTTAAGATGTCAGAAAGCTCCTTTAACAAGCTAAGTAAGTATGCATAGAAAAATAATAAATACAGTGGCTGCTAAGGGTGTGAAATCAATGTAAAAAAATATGTTTATGCTTTATAAAAATGATTAGCAGTGACATGAAATATATTCAGTCTCTGCTTCATGCGCTAAAGCGCTGCAAAAACAACAGCTGTGTACTTTTAAAGTTTGACCTCAGTCCAGCAGTGTAGGTGTTCCAGCTGTACTTACTGCAGAGAAAACAGCATTTGTGGAAACTCTTCCCGTCACACTGCACTTCCTCAGCGTGGTAAACTGTCCCACGGCATGCTGCACACTTGTTGCCTCCTCCCCAGTTTGGCATTGTTTACGGCCCTGAGAAGAGATGTGGAGACGATATGAGAGGCTTGTCTGCTTGCTCTGAAGTGTCCCCATCAGAACTTTGGAAACAAAGGACTTTTTCAGTCTCTATTCACGACGGAAATATGAGCATAAAGTTCAATGTGAATGTTTTTCAGCAACGCCCTTCTCCATTCTTTTTCACACCACAGCCATAGCCCCTGATGAGCTCTACTGGCAGATAAATTCTTTTCTCAAAGGCACGGCAACTGTTTTTATGGAGAGGAGCATTTTGCTCATACCTGTGACTGTTTAATTGCTGTTTTATTGACCTTTCATAGAAAATTCAGTGAATATTACAGTCATATTTAAAGCACGCAGTAGCGTTGTAAGCCTTTGAGAACCTGGAGCTGGATTTATTATTGAAATTTTGCTGGTTGAATTGAAACCGACTGCTGCGGGCCATAACTGCCACCCTGAAAAAAAAAAAAAAAAACAATTCAGAAAGAGGTTGGCCTAAACAACAGGACAGACTAATACCCAAAGGAATGTGTCGAGGGGGGTGTGCCTCAGGGATTTTGTTGTCGGGCTGTGGCAGCAAACAGCAAAGTTGAAGTGCAAGCGTGAAGTAAACACTGTTGTTACAGCACAGAGCCCACATGATGCACCCATTCACTCCCTGGCTCACATGTGCATCTGTCTGTAATTACAGACTCACTCCCCCTTTTAAAAAAATGTGTCAAGAGGGCGTCGATGAGCTTCCATAAGGGACAAATTTAACATTTTAAGACTTTCCTCACACATCACTGCAAAGCGAGCCTGCTGTGATATCATACTTTGGAGACTAGAATTAAAAAGTGCTGGTAATCTTAATTAATTAAGAAGAAAACACAAAGCAGTAGGAACTATTCATCTTGATAGTGGGCGGCGAATCCTCCTCCCAGCTGGATTAGAGACTGTGGAGCAGGCCTGAGCATGAGAGGGGATCAAAAGACCACTAACATTACCCTTACATTTTCCTCCTGGGGGGCTGGGTGTAACGAGGAGGTCAGTGTTGAAGCGTACAGACCAAATTAAAGTCGGCTGATTGATGACAGAGATTTATTTTACTTTGTGTAGAAGACCCACAGTCTATTTAAAGTTTCAGTGGTAATAAACGGATTAAGGATTAAGGCCAATATTTTGCTGACATTCAGTCTTTTAATGTGGTGAATGTCATTCAGTATTCAGTGTTTGTACCTAGAAAACTATTCAAAACAGTTTTGAGATCATGGTTGGACACTGAAATGTTCCACTGAACCAAGACTAATGAAGTTTTATTGTTATTAAAGGGTAATTCACTAAAGCGTTTCAATGTGGGAACTCTGGAATACATTAAATGACCTTACTTCAGACTTTTCATTTGGCACTTGTTGCATGACTAACTCATTTTCAGAAGACATATCGTCAGTGTGACCTCTCTGACTCCCTGAAACCATATGGAACCAACAGACTAGAGTCTATTAGCTTCATTTACATGATGTTAAACGCTTTAAAAATAAGGTAATAAGGGTTCAATTCTGTCGCCAGCTGTACAACATGTTAGTTGGACCACGAGGTTACAAATAAAATCACAATAAAAACACAAAACAGCGTTAACCTGTTATTAATACACTTATAATATAACATAAAAACATAAAAATCATATTTAAGCTAGCGTATTTTCTATGCTAACGCTACGCATTTCTTAAAGGCGCTGTTTGACTTGTTAGCCGGATAAACAGGTTTTAGGTGTTTTTAACTAGCAAATGAAAAACTATTAATATAGTCTATAAGTGTCTGAGTCTAGTCTAAGTCTAGACTAAACTCAATTTTTACAGGCTGTAAATGGCAAAAACAGTGTATTTGTATCATAAATGTCACTGAAACAATTAAGGATGGAAACAGTAAAAACACTGACGTTAAATTTGCCACTCAACAGACTGTGATAAAGGTAATATTCAGGATTAAATGTCGCCGACCAGAAATACACAACATTACATTTCAGCACAAGTTACCTTGACGTAAAAAGCAGGTAAGATCTAGATGTGAAAAGTGGCTGAAGTCCAGGTGACTGTGTTATCCAGACGGCTCTGCAGTGCCTCGACAGCACTCTTTACTACACTGACGCTCAGTTGCCACATATTCCACATATTTAGCGTCTCTCTGGAAGGAGGGGTTTTGTCCAAGGGGCGTGAACACAATACTGCTGCCTTCAGGTGCTGTCAGAAAGTATGAATAGTGCTTAATGGAGGACAATGCAACGTTGCTGCACTCAAACACCTGGGAAACAACAGTGTGAATGTAAGAGGGCAGCTGACAGTGAAGAGTTTTTAGAGGCTGTCATCTCAGATCAGGGAAAAAGAGATTTAGTTTCATACTCATTTTGGTGCATTTATGTGCATTTCAAATGCATTTATGTTGCCATAGAAATACATGTCCAGTTGTGACAGATCATTAAAGACAGACAAACTACATACCTACCTACCTGATTTTCCCATCAGGATCTATTTGGGAAGAATGTGAGGAGTGTTAAGTTAGTCTACAGTGTGTGGGGGACCTGTGATAAAAATATGGTGTGTTACAATTTAATTCTAAAACCAACTTTTAAGAGGATTGCATTTAGAGGCCTTTTTTTGGCAGACCGAATGACTCGAACTGGAGGTCCCATTGTCTGATGATTTCTGTGGTTGGATCTATCACTTTCTTCTGCTCAGTCTGCATAAAACTCAAGAACTTGTGGATTTCTGCAGGAAAAAAGGGACTTGTCCTTCCTGGATGACAGGAAGTGAGGGGAAGTCAGTACACCTGAACAGAGAACCTACCCAAGTTCACATTTTGTTTTTCTGTGTATGTGTGTAATAATTTCATATTAGAAATATTGTAATGGCTGTATTAGTCAAGTGCAAACTAGTGCAAACTTGCAGTTGTCATGCCCCCTGCTGGATGCAGGTTTGCTTTGCAAGCAGGGAAAATATTTGTACCCCAGAGAAAAGCCAAAAAGGGGGGTTAAGAGTTGAAATTATTCCTGCAGACAGACCGTGTACACCACAGACCACATCCTGATAATAACAACAACAGTAAACAAAGGAGTTATTATCTTTTTGTTTATTATAGTTGAATGAAAGAAGCCTTGTTTCACATTTTAAAGCTTTATGTTGACGCTGTCACAGAGACATCATCACTTAAATACTGCTGGTTATGAAAAGCTGTAACCTTTAGTTCAATGACCTTTCTCATGGCAAGTCTCACCACAGTGAAGCTGCATGGCGGCACTGGGAGCAGACTGACATGATGATTTGGATTTAATTACGGTTAAACCATAAAATTAACCCCATTTTAAGGCGGGTAAGTTTTATTTATGTCTAATTAAAGACTTCGATGTAAACAGGGGAGCTGTAAATCTGTTTTTTTAGTCCAAATAACATGTGTGATTGATCCAAATCTCCAAACAGACAGCACTCTGTCACCAACAAACCTCAGCATCATTATATTTCAATTGTGCTATTTATTTTGAAAAGTCCATAACAATAGAATGCTTCATAAAAGAATATTAAATCAGTTTCATGTTGTGAGGACAGATTGATGATAGTTCATTTCAGGATTATTCTGGTCAAAATGGATGCTGAGAAGGCCAGTGAATAAAGATCGGACCACATCAGATCACAGCTGCTGGACAATATTTATGAACTGGTCATTATTGGCTGCAAGATGAAGCCATGATTTCTTTCCAAGTCATTGTGCAGATACAAAATCCATCACATGCTTTGGAGCCAGTGAAGAAGTCAGACATAAACTTCACTGTTGGTTCTTGTTCATCACTACATGTAGGCTGTTAGCATCATTAACACACATTCTGATGGATGAAACTGAAGTGATGTTGATTATATGGATGTATCTACTATTAAACTGCAATACTGTATGTCAGCAATATTTGAAATAATTAAACATACCTCATGAAGTTTCACATGTTTTGCTTACTATTGTTCATCCTCCTAGCTCGCTGTGTTACTCTATATGCTAACATTTGCTAATTATCACTCGACTCAGCTTAGGCTACAGCTGAAATAGAAATATACACATATCTTATCAAAATAAGAGCTGATGAAAGCTGATGATGTACTTTCTCATCTCTGCGGACAAAAGCAAATTAAAGTTTGTCCCTGCTCTGTGGAGCAAATGTATCATTGAATATAATTTTTCATGATAGCTAATCGTGGTAGCAGTGGAAGCCTTTACTGAAAATAAAGGCAATAAGAGGCAATAATAGGTGATAAAAGATTAAGTTTTTTTTATGTGTTGAGAAAGAATATTTTAAAGGGGGCTGGTGAAAACACACAAATCTCCAGTACTGTCCTGCACATGTACATGTGCAGTGGACTGACCTCTTCACAGTGACAGCAGCCTTCCTCTGACAGACCACGGAGATGGTGTTGGGAATCGCTCCCCTGCCAGGTTCCACCCAAGATGTCCCACAGCGCTGAGTCAGTCAGTCAGTCACTGGGTTGCGCTGCACTGAATGACAGGCCCGTTTTTACTGTTGCCCTGTAGTAAATACACATACACAGTCCAGTTGGTGTAAAGCATACTGTGTGCTGCTACAGGTTTTTTATTATTATTATTATTATTGCTCAGGTTTTCTTGTGCAATATGTGCTGTGTAAAACCACATAGAATACTTTGTAATAAAGCTCTGACAATGAACATATATACTTGAATTTTGAGCATCTGTGCAAACAAAACTGAGGAGAACTGAAGCCTTTATAAAAGATCTGTTTGTCATGTCTGTTGTTTCTATTCTGAGACAAGTGTGTGGGAGTGTACTAAAGACTGTGTCCATTTGCTTGTAAATGTATATTTTTTATTCCATGTATAGATGTGTGTGTTTTTTCGTTCGTGTGTTTGTTCGTGTGTTTAGTCGTTCACGTTGTGCCTAACGAGGTGAGTCAGTGACAGACTGATGTGTTGCAGGCTGCCGGCAAACTGAGAATTAGCAGGGGTATTTATTCCCACTAGCCCTGGGACGAAGTTGAAATTAGTTAATCAGATGTCAGATAGACACAGATCACTCCGCTAGGAGAAATAGAATGCTTATTATAAACAATGTCAATGGACCAGACAGTCCTGGAGGTCCATCAGTCCCAAAGCCTGATGTCCGTTTGCTAAATTGTTGCGTCAAACATAATTGGACAGCATCACAGAGTAGTTATTCAAGTTATAGGCTGGAAAATAATACATGAAGCTCTTCTGATCCACGTTTAAAATGCAATGATTCACTAATCTGCACTTGCACAGACACCTAGCTACGGGGCGGGAGTCTCATGTGTTTCCAAACCGGCCAGGTTGCTGCTTCAATGTTGAGCCAAAGGTAACTCTGCCATACTACTGCTAAATGGTTCTGTTTCATGGAATTGAAACACACATACTTTACCCTCAAAAAGGTCTTAGAAGTAATATATTGTTCTTTTTTGATAAATACATCTAAATTGTGTGTAAATCTATTTTCTTTCTGAAGGCAATGGAAAATCTATAAAAGAAATACAGATGTCTGTGTTGATATTAAAAATGTAGTATTCAGATAAGCACACAGGAAACTATTTTATAGATTAGAGATTGGACTGATGCTGTAAGAAGTTTCATATTAAAGCCAAAAATAGAAATAGGCAGGTGCACCTTTTTTTTTTTTTTTTTTTTTGCAGAGTATATGCAGAACTGAAGCAAACCAAAGTGAAATCAAATAATGTAAAGTTGATCCAATTGGACAGCAGGGTTTTAGTTCCCATTTGTCACTGTAAATCAGTTTACCTGGGGCTATCAGAACAAACACTGAATTTAATTTGTTCAAATAAACTAGACATTTTCTGGTACCCTTATCACCTCCTCTAAGGAGACTGTGGCTGCTGTTGTTACTGAAGTTTATCTAACAAAAAGGCCTTTTAGAAGCCACAAATGGATTTCTGTTCCATCTAGTGGACAGGTAGGCTGTAGGCCAGAGATAAACTAATTAGATTTTGGTGATGATGAGATTTCCACTTCTGGACGGTTACCGACTTTCTAAATCCAAATCCTAACAAGTTTTATGTAGTAGAACAAAGAAGTCAATTTAAATAAAAGGTTTTAGAAATGTTGGCTTTTCGTTTAAACTGGAGAATTGTTCTCTGGCAGATGTTTCTCCTTTATTTCATTCTCAGTATTCTGAGAGAGATGTCTGAATACTTTCAGTTTTCATCTAAAAATTGTACATTTGTTGACTGTTATAAGGAGTCCATATAACATGCCGGCCAATACTGTGTCAAGGTTTTATCTTGTCAAAATATATCCTTGTATAAACTGGATCCTATCACCAGGCAGGTGTACACTGCAGGTCAAAGTAGTCAATGAAATAAAGGAAACACAAAGAGGGAAATAATCCAGCCTGGTTCAAAACAAGTCTGCAACATGTCTAACTATGCAATGACTGGGAAACATAGTTCGATCATGATCTCAGTGAAATAAATGTTAAAAATAAGTCTTTGAATGAAGCCTTCCTAAAGTTACTTTATAAAGTAAAATACTGTAACAAGATCCCAGTATTTTTATCTGTAGCCTCTGATCTGAGGCTCCACTGCAGAACATATTATTTATTGATCAGATACTAATTTGGTCCAGGCTGGGTTTCCATTCAACTGGTGATATTAAAAGAAAAACAAACTTTCTGAAATCTTTTAACCACAATTATAAATCTGAGGTCAATCCCTGAGAAGCACATCTGTGACTGGACTGAAAGATAAGGCTGCCATGCATATTCATGGATACCAAGCAGAAGAAATATGTTGCACTCACTTAGACATGCATTAAGAGCACAGTTGTGCAGTTCGGTCCTGCACGAGCACAAATACAGCAGTCTCACATATGTAGGATAAAAAAACACATGCACACGCAGATATTATGTGCAGATATAAAACCCAGGCAATCTAACCAAGTAGTTTTTCACATGATATCGGCGTCACAGTGAGACAGGCTTTGACTTCATAGCTACCAATGCAGGTTATCTTTAAACAAGGAGAGGAAAGGCTGTGCAACCTCAGCTTCAGGCCTCTTTAATCCCACAGATGAAGCTTCCTGCTGCACACTGGAGAGCACAGACAGAGGGACAATGATTGGCAGAAAGTATTGGTAGTAATAAAACCCTGAAAAATAGGAAAACATCTTTTCACAGCAAGTTACCTAAACATATCATGCAACTAAATGGTTTTATAATCCCCCAATATGAACACCAAACTCCTTCTATATGTTTAAGGCTCACTGCTCAAACGCCTCCTGTTATACACAGCAACTGCAGCCTTCACAAAGTTTGTGCTTTTAAAATAAACTAAAGAAAATAGCAGCACACTGTCTCTTCCTGTGTATGTGACAGAGTAATAAGTTAGGGGTGGCAATAAAGCAAATTCAGTTTGTGTATGTGTGTTTAAATCAAAGCATATACAAGAGCATTTCATCTTTATTAATGTCTCTTTATAAATACAGTAGAAGCCTGTAAACTACTTCCACTACCCAGTTATTTTCTTATAGTGAAGGCTTTGGCTCTGCTCCAACACACATGAAGCACATTTCAGCAAAAGTTAGAGGTTCAGTCAGTTGAAAGAAAGCGCTGGAAACAAAATCATTACATTGTCTGATGTCAGGTAAAGTCCTCTAATTGTAGAGGATCAAGTGAAAAAAAGAAATGTTAGTTTACTTTTTCTTTCTTTCTTTTTTATTTTTTTTATTTTTATAAAACTCTTCTCGTTTAAACCTGTTTTTTTTAAATTGAGGTCTTCCTATTTGAGGGATGTTCTCCTCTGGTGGCACAGCTCTGGCTGGAGCGACACGTGGGTAATCGCCGGTAGGGCGATCCCCTTGAGGAGGTTAAGGGGATCAGTGGTCTCTGCACGAGTGATTTAAATGCTGATTTAACAAATTAAGTGTATGTTTCTGGGCTCAAGGTTGAATTTAAGTGCAGAGAAAATTACTAATAATTTTACTCAGAACTGATCAAAGTTAACTCCGCCTAGATTCCGTTCCTGATAGAATTCATGTCGTTCTGAGAATCACGGCTCGTTCAGTTGGCCGCACCCACCGTGGCACACACCGAGTCAACACTCAGACTGCACTCATACTTCCGTCGTCCACATCTCTTCTTTCTACGGTACGTTAAGTTTCGGTCGATGTAACTGTCTCTTTTAGATAGATATTAATGCTTTTTGTTTGTTGTTTGTTTGTTTGTAGTTGACTTTGGCTGCTAGCCAGCTAGCTGGGTTGGCTAGCTAGCCCTGGCCGACACCGCGATGGACCAGAGTTTAGCTAACATTAGTTCCTCAAATTATTAAAAAGTGTCCATAAAGGAAAGGATTTTTGAGTAATAGGAATGTATTGAAAAGGTTGTACACCATACGAGTATAGTATGACAACATAACACATGTGCAAGGCTTGTAAATAGGCTTACATTGTGTTTGGTAGTGTTGGGTTAAATGTATGGTTTACAGTGTTAAATATTTCATTAGATTTTATTTTTATTTAGCTATTCAGTTTGTTTTTTTGTTTCAGTTCCGTTTTAGTTCGTGCAACAAGCGATGAAGCAGTTTTAGTTTAGTTTTTATTTATTTATTTTTTATTTTTCATTTTATTTGGTCTCAGTCTTAGTTTTAGTTTTTCAGGTTTTAGGAGAAAGCCTCTATCAGACCTCTGAAGATGAAGAAGATTTTTCCCTTTTAGTTGCATCCCATAATGTTCCCATCAGTCCTCATCACATTTCCATTCACTCTTATCTACCTGTGGGTCGTACTCTAAGTTGTACCTTATTGAGCTGTGGCCTTTTTCTTCCTGCAGTTTTAGCATCTCTCACTACAACTAAGCTGATGTTATCTGACATTCACTTTGGTTTTAGTTTTTGTATTACTGTTATTGTAGTTTTTATTTAGTTCTCATTTTTGGAAAAAATGTCTTTTTCATTTTCTGTTCACTAAATTATTTTTTCACTGCTAGTTTTGGTTTTAGTTAACTATACTAACCCAAGTGCACATAAATGAAATTTGCAGTTTTTGGAGGAGTGAGGGAGGGTCCCTCCAGTGAATGTGAGGATCCTCTACGCATTTGGAATTCCAACACTGTTCCCGAAATTGAAGGACCCAGATTCCAAGAATGGCTATGTGAGTATAAACAGTAATCCATCCCCATGTATATGTTGTAAACTGTTTTGTCTGTATATAACATCTATTGCATGCCTGCCAGTCCTGCGTGAGGGATCCCTCCTCTGTTGCTCACCCTGAGGTTTCTCCATTTTTTTCCCTGTTAAAGGGTTTTCCTGGAGTTTTTCCTCAGTTGATGTGAGTCGATGAAGACAACAAGAAATCCAGGACCACTTTCCAAGAGGGCCCCAAAACTCCATGCAGTATCTGTTCAGATGAGAAGCAGTTGACCGGTGATGAATGCAGTGAAGCCATATCGGTGATGAAACACTCAAGTGATACGACCCTTGTCAAAAATAAGATGAAGACAACATTCCAGCACAGGCAAAAGGTCGTTCAAGACCTGGACACTGCCTCTACTGTCCTGGATCTCTTTCCCAGATTCTTGGATACACCTGGCTTGGTAAACATAAAACGAATTTCTGACAACTTTGTGATTGGTAAACATATTTTGCTTAACTGTTTATTAATTGACACCCATAGGGCCATTGCAATGGTGTTCTCATTCACACACACACACACACAAATGTTTCTGTTTAAGATTGACCAAGACTTCCCAATGATCTTTGGTGAGGAGGTGTCTTGTAAATTCATCTCCAAGTGGCCAACATTTTTCAAACCATGAGTCATCGCAGATTGCTGCAAGAATCTAACCCCGAGCCCGCATGTGGATGAGCTACTTTTGTCGGCACAACAGGAGTCTGATGATGGTGGTAAGTGTTAATTGAATAGTGGACACAGTAGATTGCACATCCCTTTAGTGTACACAACAAAAGAGGACATTGTTGTGTTCTTTCATGTTTTTGGCCCCTTTACTGCAAATCACATACTGCACCTTACTGCTAACCATATTCAGTCCATGGTGTAATTTAAGAAAACTTTATTAAAACTAATGCTGTAATGCTTATAAGGAAATAAATAGCATTTTATAGTGTCACTTTTAATTCTGCAGTGTGGCATTCTGAAGAGTGGGACTCTAAGATGGCCGCCATCTTTCTGCTGCTTCACCTCTTGCCTCCAACAGTTAAAGGCAAGAAGGCCGGCAGAGGTCTGCTAGAGGTCTGATCAAGTTCTTGAAGGTATTTTCTTAGGACTGTACATCACTGATGCAAGGTTTTCATGTCAGTGGCAGGGGAATTGGAGGGGTACAGTTAAATTATTTTTAAGAAGTCATCCATCCATTCATCACACAAAAATAAATTAATGTTGTGTGCATTCATAGATCCATCCCTGAATTAATTACTTGTGTACATCTATCTATCAAATATTAATTCATCAATTTGTGTATTGCGCACATCCATTCATATAGTCAGTCGCACAAGAATTAAAATGACTTTAGTAAAAAACATTTTCTCTCTCTCTCTCTCTCTCTGTCTCTCTCTCTCACACACACTCAGGTGGGGTCAAGCATGGAGACCTTCCTTAAAGAAACTGGCCCTAAACAGCCCTTTCTTTTTGGTGTTGGAGAAGTTGCTGCCTTTGATGAGCTCTTCAAGGCGCATTATGTTTTTGCTATTTCGTATGATGATGTGCTGTCCAGCTTCTTCATCTTCATCCAAACCACCGTGTATGGCATCGACGTCGGCAAAGTGAAAGAGAGTCCTCGGGTAAAAGAAATCAGAGCAAGGCTTCTTCACTATAATATCTTCACTGTGAAGTTTGAAGACTGATACATTTTGACCAGAAATGTACACGTTACATTTGCAAGGTACACCACACCAGTTGTTCAAAGTTATTTAGACATTTGAAGTTTGAGCGTGGATTGTATCCTGGAAGGTCTCTGCATTTGAACTGTGGAGAGCCTGGATGTTCATTTGTTTTTTGTACATACTCTGGTTACCAACATCACCTACCTCGAGCACACAAAAACTGTCTTGATCCAGATCCTGTCAGCAGTTTTGAATTTGACACCAGTTGATGTGGATCCTCCTGTGAGGGTCACTACACATGTTCCACTTGAAAAGAAGAATATACTGGACATGTGCAGCTCTGTTATTGCTCAGGTTCAAGCCTCAGGTGTTCCAGAGAGTACTGTGCAGTGTTTAGTTGGCTCAATGGAGGGACTGGTTAATGACATCCATGTTCACACAAAGGAAGCTGTTGTTAATTGTTTGTCTTCTGATGCACCTAGAGAAACTTTGGAGAGAGTTGAGAGTTGTTTTGATCAACTAGAAAACCCATTTTTATACACACTTCATTAACACAGAATCTAAAAGGATGAGGCATTTTGAAAAGAAATGGAATATAGTAGAACCTGTGGAGCATGTTCTGGGTGTCTGTTTTGATGTAAGAAGAGAAAGAATTACAGGCATATACAGGCAAGTTCCGGTCAATAATAAGTTCATGCATGTACCTATCCGGGGCTCTCTCATCTATGTTTAGTAACAGTGAACTCCGTAACAGTTTCCAAGAAGTAAAACCATAGCAGGAGGGATTTTACAGAGATATAAGTGATGGGTCCTACTTTAAAAATCATAGTTTATTTTCTCAGCAAGAACCCGCTCTTCAGATCCAGCTCTACTATGACGATTTTGAAACTGCCATTGGGCTCAAAAAAGGGAGTGCACAAACTTGGATGTTTTTATTTTGTATTGAGAAATTTATCACCAAAGCTCAATTCTGTGTTAATGAACTGATAAAAGTGATAACTGATAAAAGTGAATATCAGTCAGTTTTCAGTGATGATCACCCAGGCGTAACTCTACTTTCAAAAGACCTTCATGTTGAGCATGTTTGTGTCATCCAGGAAAATCCTGCTTTGAAATCAACATTTGGTGTCAAACGAGACTGTCCATTCAATTCCCTCCAGTTTTTCCATTGGTCAAACAATTACGCTGTAGACATAATGCATGGCCTGCTAGAAGGAGTGGTGCAATATGAGTTAAAGCTTGTGCAGTATTTGATCAAGAATTCAATATCCCTGAATTAATTGTCTGAAAGAATTGTTAGCTTTAATTATGGATACACACAGAGAAAGAACAGGCCAGATGTTACCTGTTGGCAATTGTTACTCCTTTTAATTCAAATTGTGAACATTGTGTTTTAACAACTGTAACACACACTTAACATCACAAACTTTTTAAATCCATCTTCCCAGAGCACAATCTCATTCCAAAACATCACCCTATGATCCACTACCCAAGCTATATTGGACCACTCATACACATTTGGTGCATGCGATTTGAAGGCAAACATAATTTCTTCAAGAAATCTGTTAAAAACTTCAAAAATATTGCTAAGACTCTGGTTAAGAAACATCAGGCTCAGTTAACATTTCATTTTGAGAACTTTTATTTCCAAAGATTACAGTTTGGTCCTGGTCAGCAGTATAGAGGGTGGAGAGGTGCTGAATGAAGCTTTTGATGTGTTGTCAGTTTCCACCACTTCCTGGGTCAGAAACTATGGCACAGAGTATGAAGTTGGGAGGTATGTGGTTACTGGAGCTGAAAATGAGATGCCTTTGTTCAACAGGATTGACAGTATAAGTATACTGTATACTAGCAGTATAGTATAACTTTTGATTTGTAAAGTCTTGAATATTTTTTTGATGATCATTTAAATGCATTTGGTATTGAGGAGAAACATGAGGTTTTCACAGTAAATGACCTGGTGTATTACAGACCTTGTGATAGGCAATTTTCATATGGACACCGATGACCAAGTGTACCTTGTTCCATACTGTAATTATGAATCCAGGCAGACTGTTAATTGTTAATGTGGTGTGGTGGCCATTTAATAAGACTATTTTTATTTATTTTTTTGCCTTGTGTATTTTTTGTGATAGGTTTGGCGGGTGGTTGTGGTGGTAGTCAAATTTTACACCCATTGGTCTGAATGCATTGGTAGTCAGTGTAGCATTTTCAACCACAGTCAGTGTAGCATTTTATTAAAATGACACTAGTGTACTATTGACACTACACATATTAGCTATTGTTAATTTTGAACTCCCTACAGTGTTGAAATAAATATAGCCTAGTGTAAAAACATTACCACTTGTTTTAATGTTAAATTTACACTGAAAACAGTGGACGCATATACACACTTTCTTGTTAAAATTTAACACTCTCAGAGTTGATTTAACACTGGCTTTTTTGCTGTGTGTTGTGTTCTCTTTACGTACTTCTTGTGGGTGGTCGTATCCGGAGGACAAACCTACATAGTACAGAAACTGACATATGTGCCACAAATGACAGACAGACACACCATTCACCTTATTATAAGTTAATGTGGCCTCAAAATTATTTTAAAAATGCGATTTTATGGTAGAAAATTTACACAGTATTGCTTTATGCCAGTTTCTAAGCGGAAAAAGAAAAGTTTAGTGCAGGTTTTGCAAGTTGTCAGCTGCATATTCTCAGTCCTCAGCATCACATGGGATCATACTGCGTAGGATCGAGCAGATGGATGCAGGCACTATATCTAAAGCCGTGTGTTGTCACAGCACAATATACATTTGGCAACGTGTTACAAAAGATCCGCAAACACTTGTGCAAACTAGTCTTGTATGAGTCCTGTTTACCTACATAATAGTTTGTTGACAACTGAGACTGTAATACTGTGCAACTCCTCCTTAGCACTCTGGGTGATTAAATGTAATGATATCACTCTTTTCTCTCTCTCTCTTTGTGTGTATCACTTCAATCTGCCTTGACCTAAAATTGATCTAAAAGGTCTGCCTTTTCTTGGCCACAGAAGGCTGTCTTTATGGAGAGACGGGGTACTGAATGGACAGCATCTTTCTTCCTCGCCAGCAGCGCAGCCTAACTGTTGAAACAGCGCCACCTGCCCCTTGACTCCATGTTGTGGCTGAAAATAGTACTGCAGCGCATCTTCCAGCACGGTATCCAGGATTTGCTTCCGAGTGAGGTGAGAGCAGTTATGACGTAACGGCCCGGGCGCAGGCGCATTAGGATGACCCATGACCCCACGGGGCAACTTGACAGGATTTAAAGCGCTCTAACTCAAAAAGTAAGCCATCTGAAAACCTGAAATGTGTTTCTAATGAGTGGAATTAACAGGCGTGAGCGTGTCAACGTGGTAACAGACAAAAAAGTTGACTTACACCCTGAGTGAGAGCAATTGCGTCTCAGAGACCTATAAAAGACGAACGGAACTTCACTTGTGCGCATGCGCACACAACACCCGTTAGCAACACACGCCTCCACTGAGCTGTTGTGGACCCATGGAGCTGTGTTACCCGTCCCCAGCGCCAGCGCTGTGTGGTCGCTTACTTTTAGTCATCACCTATATAACAGGGCCTTTTGTGAGTTTGATAGAAGACTCGCTTTAGCACTTTGACGAACCAAACGGTTGGCGCCCAGAACAACGTCTAAAAAGTCCCTGTACGCATGCGCTCCGCGCTACAGATCCGCTGGTGGCAGGTTCGAGCCCAGCGAGACACACAGTGACATGCACTTGATTGTGCATACGCTCCTTTGACTTGCAGCATTCAGTTCAGTTCACTGGTAAAGAAAGTGTTACGGCCGCCGCCTCCGCTTCGCTCCGACGCATCTCTTGTGTGTAGTGACATCACGCACCACCAATCGGTGGGACCCAATTGCCAGCATCACGGGCATTTAAACCTGAACCGCCAAATCGTCGGGGCGGCTTGTCTTGTTTGTGTTGAGCTCGCCTCGATAGTTGCAACTTTAGTGAATGTTAACAGCGGTTAACTTGTTTGTGGACGTTTGTTTTGTTTCACTTAGTGCGACTGGGCAGGGTTTAGGTTAGTTAGAGCACCGATTATCTATATAAAGTTAATTGTCCCATCTGCTGAGGTTTAGTGTCATAAATGCGTCGCAGGGCCAACCGCATCTATTGGCAGCTCCCTCGGCTCAGTTTTAGTGCCGATATAGAAGATTTGATTACATGTTGATGTCTACGGACAGATGGTGCGTGTTTTTTAATGCGGCACAATCAGCCTGATTTGACCCTGAGATCACACAATATGTGTTGCAAGCAGAAATCTGTTAATTATAATTAAGAATCTTACCTCAGTTTTCTGTATACTACATGAGTCATTTGAATTTTAACCACCTTCTGCTTTCTTACCCTGACATTTGAGCAGTTTTTGTAATAACACTGATTATATGTCTTATTTCTGTTCGTTTTATCTATACACAGCAATGTTTGTTCCAAGATGAAGCGTGTCTGATCACATTAGCATGGCATGCTTTTCTTCTGCTGGGCCTTTCAGAATTGTACTGAAATTATTGGTGGCATCTGTACATTTGTAAATCAGTAAACCAGCCATTTGTAAATCTGTCAGCATTTGGATTGCATCCACAGTGGCATTGCAGAGAAAAACTGAACAGGATAATTAATACTCAAAATGTTTCGTTTTTTAATTTCCACTCGGGACAAAATGGTTATCATATTAACAAACCTTTAGTGAGAAAAAAAATCTGTTCACAGTCACAAATTCCTTCAAATTAAAGCACACACATGACAAGGCCAGTCAGTCTTGTACATTTTTAATGAAGGTTTGTGAAAGAAAGAGAGTAGAGCTACAGTGAACAAACAGCTCAGAGTTTGTAAAAGTTAGATCGGCTGACACAACTACTAAAACTAGCAGTGCAATAATCATTATTTTAAAAACATTAAAGCAGCACTGAACATTCTGCATGTGGAAGTATAAATGACACTATGAATAATAATTCAGACTGTACATTAATGACTACACATCCACCGTCAGAGTGGTGATTTGTGCACCCTTTGGTGTGACGTAGCTGAGCTCTCCTGAATGATTCACATACAAAGCACCCTACATATTTTGGCTGGGTTGTCTGGAGGCAAGTTTTGTGGGCTTCTGGCAACAACTCTGTTCTCTCAGCAAGGTACCTTTAAGCAAGGCACTGAACCACCCAACTGCATCACTGCAGTCATACTGGGAGTCTCCAGACTGTGTGAATATGGAACAGTGCTGCTAGAAAAAGACAGCATATAAGCTCAGTCTTCTCTCCTTAGATAAATTAAGGATAAAAAAAATCTTACAGTACTCTGATATCTCTCCTGAATCCACTTCTAGTAAAGTCACAAGTATTCAAGTACCTGAGAGCATCATCACATTGACCTTTAGTTGTCAGGGACAGAGCTAAAGGGTTTGGTGTTTAACCATTAAGCACTACGGTTGTAGATACTCTGTGAAAACGTACACAGCACCAGTAACATTCGTCTTTCTGATGAGTAAATCAAATCCACTAACAGCTCCTTGAGATACTCGGCTGGCTGTAAACATTTAAGGCTTTAGTGATTTTTCTCTTCACAGTGATGTCTGAAATGATCCGAGAGAGGATCGTCTGCTGCCGTCGATGTGAACCAGTGAGCAGCAGCTAACAGATTTCCTATTATACCTTGATAATGTAACAAAAGCTGACGGGGCTAACTAAAGACAATCACTTCAATATCAGACATACATTCGTCAAATACTTAGTGCTTTAAAGAGTTAATGTTCCATTACAGTCCCTGTAATCAACATATATTATCTAAAATATATAAATAGAAACTGGACTATATTACACAATTGATGGGGAATTAGGTAGCTAGATCATGTCTGGGAGGGAAAAATTAAGGCTGGAAATACAAAAATACAGCAGTGGCCCATTCCCACCACAGGAGGGCACTGTCACATTGGCAATACTGCTTTACTCATTCACTCGCTGAAATGCTGTCCTACAATTGAACCATGAGGCACATTTGAACTGTTAACATGACGACCGACATGGGAAGATTTCTAAATGAGACACACACCGTTTGGCTAAAAATTGACAGTCATTAGCAAAAATGTGAGACAGTTTTTGCTAAAAATCCTATTCTTTCATATTGGAAGGTATCCCTTATTTTATTTATTAATAAACTAACAGAGCACCGATGGTTTGTAACCATATTCTTCACTTTTAGAATCAACACCTGAGTGTTAAAACAGCACAACAGCCACCCGATCCATCTCCTCGCGCATCTTAACTTGTCGGAGGGTGGCCGACGTCTAGTCTCCTCTGTGCGGAGCCTCTTTTTCGGGCGGTTGGCACAGCGCTGACTACGCTTCCCAGTGTGCCTGGGGTCTGGAAGAAAGCTTTAGAAGCAGACGGCGTGGTTTCCTTGGGAGTATGTGGAGTCTGTGAAGGTAGAGAGAGATAGAAGTTAGAACATTTATACATGTGACTGCAGGATTTATGAAGCAGGGAGCATTTCTCTGGAGGTGCTCAAGGTGAACTTCAAGGTGTACATTTGGCTTTTTTTGTTGCTGTTCAACATGTGAGCTAGCCAGTTCACCTATTTCAGGACCTGAACCTTTTCATGAAGGTGTCACTCCACCCATATTAACAGTGATGGCGGGTGTGAAACAGAGGACACTCGTGATTAATGGGTCAGGACAACACACTCATCCACACTGTTTTTAAATCTGTCTTCATTTGCCATACAGCACTTAGAACACCATTGCCAGCAGACTGTGTTAGGCTTTGCAGAGAAGAACATTAATCCCTATTAAACAACTTGGAGATTAATCAACGTGAACCGCTGTGGCACACACAAGTGCCTGAATGAGTAAATGAGGGGAAAACTTCCACATAACAGATGCTGCACTTGGTCTCATGTCAAGCTGTGTTGTGACATTTTGCCTGATAGCTGAAAGGTCGTGTGTCATTATGATGGCAAATTATGTCCAAGTTAATACGCTTTTAGAGCTCTGCGTGTGTATGTGTGGGGCTACAGCAGTTCTTACCAGTGGTTCTGGTGTGTTGACGCTGACAGCCTGACGTAGCCCTGATGGAGAATGTGGCGTGCCTGCCGCCGACCCGTACATTCTGCTATGTTCGGGAGTGGATGGCGCCTGCGCCGGCGACCTGCTGATCTCCGATGCGGCTGCCATCCCGTACGGCGCCGCCCCCACCATGAAGTGGGCGGGTGACATCACGGCGGGCAGGCTGAAGCTCAGTTTGTTGTGGGCATCAGAGCCTTGCTGTGGTAGACCGCTGGCCACCAGGGGGTAGTGGGAGAGGGCCGCGGAGGGCAGCAGGACGTAGGGCAACGCTAGGGTGGGGATGCTGCTGGGGGGTAGCGCTAGACCGGCTGGTGGCTGGCTGGCAGAGAGGAGGAAGTTGAGGTTGTTCAGACCTGGAGGGGACAGATCAGGAGAAAGAGAGGTGCTGTGAATTTTAACATTCGAAACTCCGTCTTGCTAAACGTGGCTGCACAAAAACATGTTCTCGAGAACAGTTAAGACACATCCTTGCATATTTACCTGCATTGTTGGGTACGTAGAGATAGTGTGAAGGCTGGGCGGGCTCACTGCTGCTGTGGCCACCGAGACTGTCATTGGACGCCTGCTCTCTGGAGAGGCCTGCAGGCCGATTGGGTGAAGTCCTGCTGCTCGCCTCAGCTCTTGTCTGGAAAGAAAGACAAACGCTGACAATTAATAAACCTGAATCATACAGTAAACGTACGTTTATTGTTGTATCTGTGTGACCAAGATGGCTACGGTCCCATGCTTAATTAACATTTTATATCACAATCTGTATGACTCAGCAACTAAAAGCACTGCACTCATTAACTTCTGCCAAGTCATTTTCTTAATCTACCTTTCTAAGAGACCATCTTATCAAGAAAAATTGAACTTTTCCAATTACCTTGTGTCTGGCCTGACTAATTAGTTATGGCTTTTTCAGTGATCAAATATCCTATCCATAACTAATATGATAGGTCTTTAATTACACCAGGAATCAGTCATCGTCATGAGGGAGTGTATTTCATATTTTTAATTTAACGGTGCACTATCCAGAATCACTAACAGCATCTTGTGATTGTGGAAAAACATAAAAAAAACACGTCATATAACGTCATATAATCATGTTACCACACAGAAGCAAAATAATGGTGTCAATCTTGATTGAAATGACACTAATCATTTATTTTATATCAAACAATGCTTACCATGACGCATTCCTCTAGCCCGGACACTCCCTTCTTCTTCACCACTGTCAGCGTCTCCTCTTCCTTTTCTTCCCTCTTCCTCTTCCTCCCCTCCTCAGACTCCAACCTGGGCGATCTCTGACCTTCAGCCGTCTGGTCAGGCTTGTCCGGCGCCCTGTACAGCATGACCACCGAGGGCTGCGACAGGCTGGGCAGGTAGGCCAAACAGTGGGGGGAAGAGGAAGGTGCGAAGAGGTGCTCTGGGTGGAGGGAAGGTGCCAGCAGGGTGGGACGGGTAGAGGTGGGAGGCAGAGGGTTGCTGCTGTTGCTGGGGGTGGGGGTCTGCTGTGTTGCACTGGGACGGTTACTGCAGGGAAACCAGAACATAGCAAGATATTGTTAGTTAGAATGAATTCTGTTTCAACCTGATTCCACCCCGCAGGCTTCAGCCTATCGGCTTTAGTGTGTAGCTGATGAAACAATCAACAAATTAAATCTGTTTCTGCTTCCACTTTGTTCTCTCATTGCACTTGTCTAGTTCCCTCTCTTTTGTTGGCTTATGCTCATTACGAGAAATGCCCGACTCTTGCCTGAGGACACGGGCTGCACCCAGTGCTTTCTTATTGTGTGACTGAGGCTGTACACAGAACAAGGCAGCTGCAGGTTTTGAAATGTCCATCAGCAACATTCTGTGGACCCATAACTACAGAAACTTAATTCCTGACTTCCACTGGTTTGAAACGCAGTATGGCTCCTGAAAGCCTGGTGTCTCTCACTGACGAGAACCTCCAACTCTTCTCCAGTGGGCTGCCGTTGCCCCTGGGGTCAGACTTGTGTCTGAAATACACCCTTTTAAACACACACTTCTATGACCTATTATCTCTTCCCCTTCCTAAAACACTTAACAACCACAGCCGTGGTTTGGCCAATAGCAGGCCGACCATAGAAATAATATGAACTCCTGTGTACTGTATCCATGGAGCAAATGCAAACTATTCCAATCCGCAGCAGTCAGCTCATGTTACATGTAGACTAAAGCTAAACACATGAGCCAGTGCAAACACTGGCAGTGAGTGTGAAATATTATGTGAGAGACTGAGATTTAAAACCCCTCCAGGGAGCGAGGAGCTTCACCTTCAGAAGCTTTTTAATGCCGTTATTCATTTGGATGAAATCGTGTAGCTTCAGTCTGAAAGTGCTGCTGGACTCTTTAGCTTCATTACAGGGCTGGATTCTCTGTACTAATGTTTAATGTTTAACTAATGTTCTAATGTTCTAAATGGTTTCGCTGTGAATCTGTGGAGGATCATGCAGATCATTGCAGATTAATCTAAACCAAGAGGCTGAGAGGTTTCTGTGTGTGTGTGTGTGTGTGTGTGTGTGTGTGTGTGTGTGTGTTAGCATGAACTCACTCAGTGATGTTTCCAAATTGCAGTCGACACACTGCATTGTTGCTCATGGTCCTTCTGGAATAATCCACGGGCTGGTTTAGCAGACCTGCAGCGTGAGCAAAGAAAACTATTTATCAGACAACAATATATATATAAAAAATGTTCTGTTGTAATAAACAGTGCTGTTTGACTAAAGAGGGACTGGACTGAGTGACCCATACCTGTAGGTTCTTGCCGTGGACTGCTGGGCGCAGAGCTGACTTGCCGCTGGACGGCCACTGAGGTTGGCGTGATGTTGAAAGAGGCGTGGCGCGCCATCTTGACCTTTCTGGGGTCCTGGCTTGCCGTTGGTTGTGTGGCTCCAGGTGGAGTGAAAACTGCTACATTCACAGTATTTCCTGCAGATGATGATAGAGAGATGGTTAAGGACAGAGTTAGCTTGACAGCAATGATGACAAGTGCAGATATTGGCAATAAATCTGCCACTTTTCTTTTAAAAAATCTTCCAGATGTTTCAGGTGTGTCTTCAATCTTGTCTTTAAGTCTTACCAGCATTTCCAGAGTTGTTGAATTCAACAGGGCCGAGCCACTTGAAGGCCGGCTTCCTGCCTCTCTCCTCGCGGACGTGCACCTTCTTTATGAGGCCAAGACTTGTCAGCACGTTTGCAATGTCGTACAGTCGCCGCACCTTAGCTGCAGAAACATTGGGGTGGTGTTTAGTTTAGAAGGAAAGAGAAGAAAGGGGATCTGTATCGCTGGATTATAATTCATTCTATCTCACTTTTATATTTGCTGTGGCTCGATGAGTCCTGACTCTCCTCGATCAGGATCTTGGCTGCTGCGTCCAGAGTGACGGTTTGCGTTTTGGACACTAGGAACAGCATGACAAACTTCTGACTCATGATGCGCAGAGATTTGTCTTTCCTGTTGCCGCCAGCTATGAATAACAAGAGAAACGTGTACGTATGTAAAAAGAAATCGTGCCATTGCATAACATGATTATTTACAACATATTTGTGATAGTGGACTATAATAAGCTGATTTTAAATATGGTGTCAGTAAAGTTTAACTTTTTAAAAAGGTTAAATTAACAGTAACATCTAAAACATCTAAAATGTGAACAAAATCCTCTAATACCATGTTTGCAGTACCCTTGTAATTTATCATCTTTGGTGTTGCACATACTGGATGACAGTCAAATGTTGTTAACTTGTTATAAAGTAATCTCCTGAACCCTTAACTGTGACATTACAGCAGCTTAAATGTGCTGCTGCTGCCTTAATGAAATCATCTCAGCTGTAGGCGTTTTGTTGTCAGGATGACGGCTCTTATGTTTTCATATGGCCTCAGGTCATCACATTTAACCAGCCACAATAATAATAACAGCACTTATTGGACATCAGATCTGTCACCAGGCTTTAACTTTGTAAACTACCTCTTTGTCACGAGTGCTATTATTACCTAGCCACACTGAAGAATCAACACACACACCCTCTTAATGAAAGGCTGCGTGGATTTATGAGGAGGTGGCATCACTATGGAAACCCAGCCTGTATTCAATCCTGTGTGTGTGTAGCTGCAGTGTTAATTTGGTGGCAGCTGCTCCTGAGATGAAACCTACACTTAATTTTTTTCGTGTGGCATTAAATCGATGGTGTCATCCTGTAAGAGCAACAATAAACTCCAGCTCCTTTACCGCTGCCAAGATAGAGACATGCAAAGGTGCCAGCAGGAGAGAAGCTGGTGGAAAAGGTCAGGTCATTACCACTGCCAGCGTCTCCTTCCGCGCTGTCATCCTCACGACCCGGTCCGACCTCCCTCGCCTCGGAGGCCACTTCCATCTGAAGGTGGTATCCCTGCTGCCGGCCCCTCCGCTGCAGCTCCTCCAGCGTGGCCTCCAGCCGTTGGCGACCGTACCAGGTGTAGCTGTTCTTGGCTATCCGACCCACAATCATAAGAGACTCCAGCACGTTGACGATGTCGTAGATACGCCGCCGCTCCACCCCTGAAGATTTGAGTGCGAGAGTGGAAAGATTGGAGAGATTATCCCCCTGCTCTTAAAAATATATGCTCAAATTTCAACAATCAAAAATAAAAACTTCTCCCAGTGGTCAGCATTTTATTCAAATTAATAAACATTATAACACTAAAGAGCCCTGCTCCGACACCCTTCCATTTAATACTGAGCAATGCCCTCTGTGGGTGTCTCCATAGCAACTGCCTCTATAGGTTTCTAAAAACCGTTATAATGCTTGTGAAACAGACATTAGCTGCTTCCATTATTATCTCCCTCTTATGATGTGTTGACACTAACAGCACAGGCGGTGGCAAGTCAGCTCTCTAATTTCTGTTTTACCCTCCATCACCAGCTCTTACCAAGACTGGTCGCCACCTCATCCAGTGAGATCCAGATTGGTGTGTGTGGTGGTGGGTAATCAGGGTAGAGGGCGAGGAACTTCTGACACAGCAGACCCAGACTCTTCTGCTTCCTGCTCGGCTTTTTGTCAGCGTCGTCCTCCTCCTCTGCGGCTTCAAACTGGACAGACAGATAATACTCAATTTATTAGAGAAAAGTGAGCTGAAAACAAACTATCTTGAGAAATCAGCTGCTAATGTGAATAAGTGTTTACTCTCTGGACTTTTAAGATTGTGGAAATTCTGAGTTGCCCTGAGAACATTTTCCTGACTGAACTAATAAACAAGAACTGCTTTCTAAATGATTTCTGCCCAGTGGACTTCAAGAACTAATCTGAGCACTTATTGAATGCATTACTGATTATTTCCGAGACAGCTTCAAACCATTTCAGGTACCTGACAAGAGTCTTCCTCCTCCATCACAGGATCTGGGCTCGCTGGCTTGTCCTTCTCATTCTCTATGGGTCTGAACAGCACCTTTTTCATCTCTCTGTCCCGGATGTCTGGGCTGGCGGCGCTGATCAGCATCTTCAGATTGGCCGTGGGCGTCCAGGGCTCGACCAAGGCCGTGTGTTTGATGGGGGTGATGTGGGCCAGGTCGGGGGTGGCACCTTTTCTGTTCATCAGCAAAGCGGGGATAGTCGACTCGGCCGATTTGAGCGGCGTGGATCTTCTCCTCTCTGTGCAGATGTTTTCCTGTGATGGAGACAAGCAAACATTTGGAGAAAAATGTGACATTACACCATTATTAAAACAGAAAGCTGCTGAAATCCATCCATCTTAAAACTGCTGCTGTCAATGTCAATGCTGACACTAAAATAGAAAAGTAAGGTATGCTGATGAATCTGTGTGTCATATTCAAATAAGAAATAAGTTACTATTGATTTCTAAACACTTAAAGCTCTTGTTTGGCATGTTTCCCAATCCACATCCATCCATCGAACTATTCTCTCACTTTCTCTTGTGGACACTTGACTGTTTGAAGTCAAAAACCACCCTAGCATTGTCCATATCTTAATACCTTATCTCACTCTTCAGATGCCACCATTTTGCTCTCAACATCTGTCTCTGATTAGCCTGACTCTTCAGGTCTCCTTCATCAGCTGCATCATATCAAACCTGCCACACTGCTAGACCACTCCTAAGATCAAGCAGTGATCCACCATCTTACCTTTTGTTCACTTTGACCCCCATCCTCCTCCTCCTCCTCCGGATCCACAGTGAAACTTTTCCTGGGACTTGTGAGGTCTTTCAGTGCTAGACATTCAACTTCCATCTAGGTAAACTGCAGGCCACAAAAAAGACACAAGATTTGTGTAAAATCAAAAATGAGAAATAGATAAACGACTAATATGTTAGGCAGGAGTGGTGAAGTTTGAGTTGAAACTTTGAGGCAGTACAGAAAACTCTGTCGAGTGGTCAGCTGAATTTGGCGCAAAGAACAGCGGCTAATTAGCCTTTAGCAGGCTAGCGGCTCTAACTTCAACGATCCATTTTCCTACTGAGCTAACACTTTGGTTTAATGCTAACAAAACGTACACTGAAAATGCTCAATTGCAGCTGATGCAGCAAAGTTGAGAGGACGTGAATTATTACATGACGTTAATTAATTGTGTTGATTCTAATAAGAGGTAACGTTAGCGTTATTAACTTAGTAAAGGACCGATACACCCAAATGAGTCCATATATTTAGGTGTGGCAGAGCCTGTTAAAGGAGAATGACTGTATTACTGTGAGTTTTATGTGGTCATAAAGGGTAATTTAGCTGTAACTAGCTACTCGACTAACATTACTAGCTCAGCTGACGAGCATATCATAACTTAGTGTAACAGCAAGCAGGAAACCAGTGGAGGGAAAACATCACATCTCACCTTTCTCTGCTACTGAATGAATGAAATACTCCAATGTTGCCCAGTGTCCGGTTTTACAGACTTGTCAGCGCGTAGTTTCTTCAGACCAACATAGCAAATAGTTTCCCTCGTCAAAATAAGCGGGCAGTCCTCCTCAGCCTGTACCCCCAGTGCTCTGAACCCCTGTCGGACTACGGAAACTCTGCACTGTCCCGTGGAGACTCCTCCAGCCTCACCCGCTCAAGCTTGTTTTCTGGCGCTCTCAGCGATCGGGCTCACTCCAGCCAATCAGCACCCAGGAGACTCGCAGCGTCATTCAGCTCCGGCCAGTCAGCGTTGTTGTGCCCGTGTACGCGCCTCAGCTCCCACCAATAGAAGTGGATAAAGACCACGCCCCCCACAGTTGTGTTGGCGGGGCAACCGGCGCGCTCTGTCCAAGCCTGAGGGGGAAATGACTGAGGTCTCACTCTGCGACTATTTCAGGATACCGTAGCAGAAATGGCCACGGGGACCATAATGTCATATTGTCATAAGTTTTAGGTGGTTTATTTAGAACAATTAACGTGTGAAGGAGGACCACTGGTAAAGGCAGAGGCAGAAAATTACGGGAGAAAGAGAAATGCATAATATTGTAAGCGCCGAGACGATCTCAGGCAGAAATGGCGCTTCAAAATTTGCATTAAAAGAAAAAATAACTTAACCCAACCCCTTTCCAGTGTAGTGCGAGAATTAATAGGTGTAAAAGCTTTGTCTGGTGTTGTCAGATACCAACAGGTAGACAAACTGAACATCATTTAACAGATTAATAACATGTTTAAATTCTGTTTTGCTTTAATGACTGAGTGACTCATCGTCATCATAAACTATCTTTGACCTTCAGCTGAGAGATTTGGCTTCTCCACTACTTCTTTTCCCGCAGTGACACCAGCGTCAAGTAGTAAAGCCTCGCACCTAGAAACCCGCTATTAATACCTTTAACTTAATCATCCAGGCTTTTGTCTCTGCGGCTGGCTGTAATTAGCTCTGCGGCTGAAACAGACAGATGGGAGGCCGGGGGGAGGGACGGGGAGGCGGAGTGCGATACCAGTGGCGCTAATAATACCTGTGACACAGCGCGAAAAAGTTGTGGTGGGGGAGAGAGGGAGGGAGAGAGAGCTAACTTTTTAGCAGACAGGGTTGAATCCCGCCCTGCATGCAAACAGGGTGTCTGAGGACGTGCCCCTCACTGCTTACATAATGTCCTCAATACACAAACTCTGCCGCCAAACTCTATTCAAATCTGGGCCAGTGAAGAAGGAGGGAAATTCATCTGAAGTACTGTAAATCTCTGATTTGTTTTAGAAAGATTACATAGTTATCAAACCAAAACAACTCTGATCAACATATTAGAACATCAAAGCAGATCCCTTCTTTTTCACTGCAAGTTATAGTTATAAAATCTTTATGACTATGCAGATTCAAACTTGGTGACTGGGGCCCATGAAAAGATCTGAGGGGGCACAAGGTGATCAAAGGCATACGTATAAACAAAAGGTTTATGAAAAGTTCTTGACTTGGAATGAAACAATCCAAGAAAGAAAAATCCTCCTAGGCGTCTGTAAAACTATTTGCATGTGGTTATTGTTTCTTTGTTATTCTCAAACAAATGGATGTCTCTCAGGGCTATTCAGGAGTTTTGTGTGGGGGTTGGTTCTTTTTTTTTTTTTTTAAACTGAAGTCATCACACTTTCTAACTTTGAGTCATCAGATTTTCTCCAAGTTGAAGTCCATGTTGTGACTAAGAAATTACTTATCCCAACAGAAGCCATATTCACCACACTGGGTTCTCAGATTCATGCCAGACTAGAGATTATAATAGATGCCGAAACCGGCCCAATTCCAGGTACAGATACTGACCCACGTGCTGCTAACTGGAGCTATGTTATTATAATATCCAGTCCAATTCAGCCCAGCTCAGCTGCCTAAACCCTCTCCAAATCTGGCAGCTACAAGTACAAACTAGTGACACTCATATTTAATCCAACTGTGTCCTAACTTGGTTACAGGAGCGTCATTAGTAGCAGCACTCTAATCATTTTCTATGATCTTACATGTCGATATTCGGCTTTGTTGTATAAACGTTGCAGTAATTATTTGAGCATCAAATCAAACTGTGGTGTGCATCGGGAATGTTAACTTGTGGTTGTGCAGATGGGAGCTGTATCTGTCAACACCTGAAACACTGATCAGAGCAATGTTAATAGAGGTAATATTGTCTGTGTGAGTATTTTTATAGATGCATGTTAGCTGCAATAGAAGTTGTGTTGTGTTTGATTTTCTACATCAAACCTCACAAAGCGTTATGTAATTACACTCCCCATTAGCCAGTCAAGTGACATTCTTTGTCTGAGTCTGACTGGGACCCTAAACTAACCATATCAAGAGGTTTAACAGCCAAAATGAGGAGAACTCTTCGTCAAATGAAGTGTTAACAGATTTGTTTGTTGTACAGAGTAATGGACTCATTTCACATTTCAAACAGTACTGCACTGAAGCTTTTTTTTAACCTTGTAAATATGGCTGTATTTAACACAGCACACTGAATCAATGCAACATCTGTCTGCAAGTAGTCGTCCAAGTATAATTTGTCAAGCAGCATTGTGATATAACTATGTTGTCTGCTACATGTTTCAAACATAGTGTAAAGTGTATCGAGTGTTGTAGTTTGCCTGTATTTTTATAGGGAGGAGGGTAGTGTACAATGCATTTTACCAGAAACATACTTAGAAACTAAGTAACTAAAATAGAGGTAACAAAAATGACAGTAACATGAATGACAAAACAAATCCATCCATCCATTTTCACATAGAGACAAAGAACCATTCACAAATGAACCTGCATGCCTTTGGACTTCTTGCTATGAGGTGACAGTGCTAACCACTGCATCACCATGCTGCCTGCCAAAAATAACCTGTAAGCACAATTTAGAGTAATTTAGAGTAAAATAAACAAATGAATTAAAAGAAAATCTAAATGAAACAGACACAAAACAATAATAATATAACCCAATAAGATTACTTATTACCTTCCATGTTTGGTGACGGTTTGTTAATGCTGTTAGTTTTTAGTGCTGTGAGATCATTTGATAATAAAATGTATTTCAAAATGCAACAATGTCTAAAACTCAGTAAGCATACACAGGTGATGCTCTGATTAACGTATTGTGTGACATAATTGTAAACTATTTTCATGTGTGTGCTTTGTGAGATTTTGGAGCCAGTTTTTTCAGAATTCCTGTCATGTGAATTGAGTCAAAGCAAATTTTGGGACTGCATCGATCATCAGATTAATATTATTATAATCAGTTCAGTAAAGGGTGAAAACCCCTTTAATGTGTTTGCATTCTCTCCACTTCTCTCTCTTTCCCTGCCCTTTTCACGTCCCTCCAAACTTTTTATGGATGTTGTAGTTTTTCTAGTCTTTGTTTCCCTGCTCAGTGTTGCAGACTGACCTTTCCACAAACTGCTCCCCTGGAAAATGGTTACGATTCACACTGAGCTCAGTGCAGACATTTTACAACATCTGAAATGTCTTACATCTGACACTGGCATTTAGTAAAGGCTTCAGACGCTATATTAAGTTACTTTCCCAGGTGTGGCCTGCCCTCTAGCACAGTGAATCATTGCACTTTCCTGTCAGATTTTCTTGTTGAAATGACTCCTCATTTCAACGAATCTTCTTTTAAAAGTCACAATAATATATGTTATATCTGCCTATAACTGACTAACATTGTTTGCAACAGTCTGTAAATGCTGCTTTGAGACATTTTTAACAATTTAATGTCACTGGTCACTCTCAAACACAGAGAGATCTGATCAAATGTTCTTGTAGAATCTATAACATGCTATGACAGGTATAAAGACTCTAAGCAGGACTCTAACCATCATTAGATTTGCCTTACAAGTGTCCTCTCAGGGGATGGTATCCCCTCTGTTATCATTAACTTTCCCAAAAAATACTGTGCCCTTCTGTGTTAATCACCACCCAGATGGTGCTAAACTCATGAGCGGCTTTGTAAAAGCAGAACCTGGATGTGTAGCAGCAAGCACACGTAGCATCTGTTACCAGTCATAGGCGTGTGGTCATGGTATTGTAATAGTAAAAGTGCTCCAAAGAAATGTACATGATGGTGCCTTCAAATCTTTGCAAGGATTAATAAATATTGCATTTTCCACCAATTCTTTAAAACACATATTTGTGAATATCATTGGTAATCTTAAATCAAGTGTTAATTTGGGCAACATAGCAGCAGTGCACTGTTGACCCATCAAATGTGGAATAATGTCTGCCATTTTGGCTAAAAGCCCAGCAGCATTTCAAAGAAATAAATCAGTTCAGTCTGAAGCAGTAGTGCCACGCTCAGTGTTCCTGTCCACATTCTTATTGTTTTTGCCACTTAGGGTTTAAAAATGACTGAAGAGTTTCATTGATTAGCCAAGCTGTTGCTGATTATTCCTCACCGATTGTTTCCTGTCAGCTCTAGTGTGCTGTCCTTGTGCTGTGATCTTAGTTCGACACGTTGTGACTTGCCCCTATCAAGTTGTCAGGGAGTCAGCTGAAGCTGTTTAGAGTCCCAACAGCCAGAAGTGACTCCCCTCCTCCCCCCTCCTGCACCTCCTTCACTGGTGTCCAAAGCTCAACTCTGATTGGCCAGTTGAGAGCTTTGGGGGTCCTAAGAAACCAATCTGTCACAGTATTGATCCATTATGTTGATTTAAAGTCAGATCAGTGGTTAGTTAGTTAGTTATTTCAGTGCAACACTTGATGCAATTGATGATTCTCCGTGTGTCCAACACATTATGATTACTCTTCATAATAGAGATTATCAGCAATATGATCTATCAATAAAATGAATTATTAGTCACAGTCCTGCAGTAATTGCAGCACAAAGCCTTCTTCTAAACTGCAGTTTAGAGGAACATTAACTGTAGCTGAGCTGCAAAAAAAAAAAAAAAAAAACCTGGTAAAAGCCTGTGAATATGAAAAATGTCTTGAAATTAACCTGTTTTAAGACCTCTATTTATTCAATAGAGGATTCCTTCAGTGTTACTTCGATATTAAAGATTTTGAGCACCTGTAAAATCTGTAATCTGCATCTGTAAAATGCTGCTTGTACAGTCATTACTTGCTTGGATTCCATTAACTTAGTACAGGTGCAACAATACGCTCGGTTTCTCAGAAATATTATGAACAAATTGTGTTTTTAGGTCATGGGCTATAGCTGACCTTATTACCCCTGTCAGGATAACAGAGCATGGAAGTTAAAATACCACACTTCTCCTCAAAGGTTAACAGTTTTAACTACATTATGATTTTTCAAGGTCAAAGGTTGTTGTAATGTACCTTTATGAATAGAGCATCACATTTCCTCTGAAATGGAACAGTTTGATTTACTTTCATAGAAACTACATTTAAACATCCAGCTGCAACAAGAGGGTGGGGAAGTGAGTGCTGAAAGCCGTTATTACCCAGAGGCCTTGTCTTGATTAATGGCACACTTTACAGGTCGCCTCTCCTGACCCCTCTGCCCATTTGCACTCTCTTCCTTTTCCAAAGCATCTCATAAAGCAGGCAGACGATCAATAGCACTTAGAAGTCTGATGGGGTTTTGATGTCTTCTTATTTCGATTACATGAAGGTAGACATTTGGATAACATCTTTTACGTCTCTTCTCCCATCCCCCTTCCTTCCCTCTTTTCCATCCTTCTTGGTGTAACTCTTTTAGTGCCCAGTAAAAGGTCAAAAATGGCCCACTGATTCGTGCTTCCATTACCAGTTTAAACGCACTGAGTCATGCCACGTCCAAGATGGATCATCTCCAGTGTCAGGTCACATGGTGCCCGAGCAGCCTCCAAGCGGGTTCATGTCAGGTGGGCTTCATCATTCAGTGACGGTTTCGTGACTTGTTTGAATAGCATCTGCTCCTGTGGCAGACATAGCAGATACTTGATTAGTTTCAGTGTCAAGCAGTATCATAGCAGCCAACCAAACAAAGTCAAAGTTTAAACTGAAATGCAGTGAAATCAAATGAACCCTCTCTAAGACTTTGACATTTTCATTAGCCAAAACAATAGAGGTCTGAATTTACACCAATTCTATTAGCAGCTATAGCTTTTGCTGTCATGGAGAATTGATTAAGTAAAATGGGAAGTTTGCCAACCAATTAATGTAAGCTATCTAATCATTAGCTAATTAAAAAGCTGCCATTATCAAACATAAAATTCCTGAATTACAGTCAAACTGCTGAGATATCAGCATTTCTTACAGACAGCTAAGTTTTGCCTTCGGCCTTTCTCTGCCGTTGTTGGCTACACTATGACACAGGTTGACTTAGGGATGGTATGGAAATTATTGTGATGGGGAGTGGAGGTTTTTTAATGCAAAGCTCTCCTCATGGTTATCTAGGTCTTTTAGAACCTCTCCTTGATTTTGAAAAATACTGTAATTCCCTTCCCACAATATCTCAGAAAAAATAAAGTTCCAGTGTTCAGTTCCAAACTGTAAATAATCTTGAATTATCTTTGTATAAAACACTAATGTTTACTATATAAATCTAATAAAGGTTAAAAGACCCCGTCTTTCTCAGGTACTGTACTGAAGGCATAACAATGCATAAAAAATAATTCTTTCTGACTGCCCTAATAATTTTCATACAGTCCCTGACATAACCTGAAACCTCTCATTGACAAATAAACACTTAAAACTGAATGAAAATTGATCACTTGACACTAAATGTAAATCTATAGATTAGCCCTGTTGATTGGTTAACAAATGTTTATGCTAACACAAAAGATTAGTATTGATACGAGGGTGGTGCAGTGCCAATACATTACATTGTCTCCCTACTGGAAAATGGAATGGGTAAACATATTGTAGTTGTGGATAACAGTCTTCAGTGGCCATGAGAGATGATAAAACAGAGATATGATTCAAACAGGGGTCATTTAATCTGTTTTCAGTCAATATTTTGTAATTGCAAACATGAGCAGGGGACATTTTCAACAATGGATTATTTCATCAGATAGACTCTGTCAGGATTTAACTACACTGCTGATGCTATGTACATAAGGTGAACCCAGCAAACAATTACTCAACTAAATAATTCATTGCTGTATTAGAATAAATAATAAAGAATACAGTGATTGAGATGATTTGTCTGCCATGAAAATCCCTCATTAGATTTGTTGTAAATCAGATATCAAAAAGACATTACATTCAACTGCACTATAACTGTAAAAAAAATAACCCCACAACTTTAGCTTCATTTGTAGAAATGTGGGTGACTATACTCATTTATTTCCTTTATAGACCTGGTCCACAGCCTGCTGATGCATACAAATCTTGATAGCATTCATATCCAGGCATCTGTTGCATCCAAAATCTTTGAAAATGTCCATAAATATACAACTTAAACAGTAGTGGCCAAAAATGTTACCGTTATTACCTATGCTGCAAAAATAACACAATGCAAAGTAATGTGCTACAGACTCAAATTAGAAGTGCTGTAACCAATAGACAGTATAAAACATCAACGTTGTATCTGCACCCACAGGTTTCTGAAGAGTGAACTTGGTAGCACTGGCCACCACCATCTTGCCAGTCCTGCCTCTCTGTGAGAACATTCACCTTCAGTACAGTTGTCATGAACGGAGAAAATTAGCTACAGAGACCAAAACTGTTTTTTTGTACCAGGCTGTAAACATGTTTATTTCTGCCGTGAAGTTGGACATTTTAACATGGGGACTTGTTGACTCCAGCTATCTAGCCTTTAGTGGACATTTGAGGGACTGCAGTTTTTGGCACTTCCTCATTTGTTTCATTTTACAGCCACAGAGGTTGGTGTCTGAACGTAAAGCGTAAGTTTTACAATTCATGTCCTGTACTGTATTCCTGTATTTCTCTAAACCTTTTCTTGCCACAAAAAAACAAAAAGAGATCATCTCTGATGGATCTGCACTCTTCTGTTTCTTTCCTACTTTTTGGTAGAGAGCTGCGTAGTAGTGGAAGGAATCCAACCCGACTGCTGTGTAGCTCAGCAAGCAAGATGACAAAGAGGACAGCCTTTAGGTTGTGGAAGTACTCACACAAGAACATCACAGTGAAATCTCTGTTTCAAAAACAGTAGACTCTGGACAATATGAGCAACATGCACAAGGAATTGCAGAGAAGCCTTCATCTGCTTCACATGCTAAAAGTATTTTTCTCATTGTAATATAAAATGACAGTAATCCTGTGATGTAACAGGTTAGTTTTTAAAGCCCACAGGTCATTACCACCTTGGATGCATTTTCAAATCTATTTTTCTTTGTAAAGATGTAAACATGAGGAGGCCAGCAGGCTGGATTACTGAGGCGATGCTGCAATATGAATCCTCACAGATAAATAATACGGATGGAAAATCAACCTGTTTGTATCTGAGAGGTGTTCTCTATCACACCCCCACAGTCTGAATGGGAATGATAATGTTTCAGATTCTCATCTGCAATGTGATGTGATTTGATTTCACCTGGCAAGCAGGATGCAAACAATATCAGAAGAAAACAATTTCGTCCAATTTGGCATTTGAGTCATGCAGCCAGCTGCTTGTTAGAGTTCACATGTGTGATGTATGGGTAATGGAGAGAGGTGAAAAGCCTGCAGGAGGCTGAGCTTGGTGAATGCTGCACTGAAATGGATCATCAGCTGAGGGTCCCATTTCTCAACACATTTACTCAACAGGGTCTCCATACTGAATACCAAATAGCAGCAGCTGCTGTAGCGTAGTCTGGCTTTGCTTGGTAGGTTTTATATTGTATACGCTTCCTATTAATTTGTATCACAGATGTGTTTTGTTCAAGCTTAAGTTTGAGCTGCTTGAGCCTTTATAAGAGGAAAACACAAAACCTGTCAAGGGGATTTTTTTTCACAAAGCCTTGTATTGTTTTTTTACTCCCTGCTGTACTTCACACACTACAAGCTCTGTTTCTCCATTAAGAATAGTTTATTGGTAATGAAATGCACATGTGTTTATTCATTCATTTACGTCTATATGATTAAAGTTAAAGGCCCTATACACCTATGAAAACACCTGTAGGGCTGCTGCAGATGTATACCTTTTCACAGGACTCTGTGGGTATCTACGCACTTTGACTCCTCCCCTCACTCTGTTAATTCTGTTTCTGTTGCACTTGTGAGAAAAGCCTTACATTATCAGTCAGTGATGGCATATACAGTCATGCTTTTCCCATAAGCTTGCATTGAAAGAAAGCTCAATACACATTCTTAAACATGGTAAAATGATTTGTTTCACTATTAGAATTTGATCCATTCAAGTCTAGAGGAGCTACATGATTTAATCATTTTACTCTCATTTAAGATAGAATAGCACTAAATTGGGAGTTATCAGCTCGGCTAGTTTCTAGTGGAAGCATAAAATAAGAGTGTAATAATTATGCAAACAGTGTCTTAAAGTCCTGATCTGAGAAACAAATGTGATTTTGCTGCATTCTGAACAAAACTTTAGACATCTGACACCTAAATCTGAGACTGATTTTTGTAAGGTGTCACAAGAAAAGAAGGACTTTGACAGTGTTTTATATTTCATAAGCTCATTATGTTTTTTAGTTTAAATTCTTAAGTCAAAAAGTAATAATGTAACATAGTAACTATAGCTGTCAGATAAAAACAAAAAATACATTTAGTTTACTTAATTTATTTAAGTATAAAAAAGTATGAAATAAAAGCACTTAATTAAAAGTACCTCAACATTTTACTTAGTTACTTTCGACCACTGTTTTTCAGTCTATTCAACTATATATATCAATATATGTCTCATGTTTGAGTGTTTTTTCCACGCTGCTATAACCCTCCAATATATGAGCAAACTGTTCAGAAAATCGAATGCATGAAAATGTGTCTGCCCCCTGGTAATTTACCTGTCAACATATCTGATTCTAGAATCAAGAGAAAGTAAAGCAGCCTTGAATTATGAGTTGCCATGTTTCCACTTCCCCAAACACATCAAATGTTGGAGTTGACCTGACTTGAAGTGGATTTTTATAGGGATTTATATTCTGATCATGTTCGTGGGGATGGAAGTTGGCAGTTTTTAATGTTGTCTTTCTCCAGTGCTGATCTGGTGTGAGAGGACTTCTTAAATAACTTCCAAAGCCCAGCTTGACCTTCCTTCCGCCTCCTCTTGTATCACTGTGCTGACAGCAGACACTGGCTGATCAGACCAGAATCCTGAATCACACTGTAAAATCATTCAATCAGATCTTCTTTCTGTGCTCCAGAGAAATAAAAAAAAAACAAAAAACAAAACAAAATAAAGACTACTTTTCTTATTCCTTCACCCACACTGTGTCAATGATCAAAATCGACTCACAGGAATCACCTGCTGGATTTCAGCCTCTCTGTGTAAAATAATCTGAGGACAGCATTCAGTGTCTTTTGCTTTTTCTGCAACCCACATTCAAGGCTCAAGGCTGATTTGGTAATATAAAATAATAATATAATAATAGGTGAGATATTATGTGCACTACAGAGTATTAATATTAATCTAGAGCCCTTCACACTCACAAAAATGTTAATACTTTCATCTCATGTTGTTGTTACAGTAGAAGTACTGTACATTTATGTAAATGAGCACTGGAGCAACAGTGAAAGATCTCCTGCTGAAGCAGCAGCATGCCAACCGGACTTTTTTATCTTAAACAGCTTACAATTTATACTCCTTTAGCATGTAGACATTACACAGCAGCAGTGACAATGGCAACATCAGCAGCCTGTGAGGTGCAAAACACAATCCTTTCAATTATGTTCAAAGTGAGGACTTAAAACGTGCACTTAAAAGTCTAATGTAACTTCACAGCAGAAATAAACATGTTTACAGCCTGGTTCAAAAAACAGTTTTGGTCTCTATAGCTAATTTCCCCATTCATGACAACTGTATTGAGGATGAATGTTTTTAGAACTCACCTGTTCAAATTATATCAATGCTTAAAGTTATGCAGAATTAACAGCATGGTCACTTTGATTGACAGTTGGGTACCATCACAGGTGACTTGTTTGAGCAATCAGGCTTCACTCATCCCGCCACAGCTCCACCCACACTCCACATCAAAAATGGGGACATTTAG